>JADWQK010001914.1:0-698837 GCA_017933935.1 Sesamia nonagrioides
CGACGTCTTTCAATTGCCGGTTGTGTGATTCTGAGCCTTCGTATGAGGCCCATTGTGAGCGACCACGTCTCTGTTCCATACGTCACCACTGGCAACACACACTGGTCAAAGAGTTTAGTCTTGAGATACTGTGGTATCTTGGACGACGAGAAGATGTAGCCGAGCTGGATTCGGCGAGACACCTTTTTCTCGAAGTTGGAGACTAATTTGCACTCTGAGATTTTCACAGAATCGATGAGCGGGTGTGTCTTCTATTCTTAACCGGTGATCTCACAACTCAAGGGTATCAAACAAACCCTATTTTATTGATGCATGGCTCAGATTCATCACATCCCAACAAGAATTGTCGTGAAATACCGTCTGCTTGCCAACACTTTCATTGCTATTCATTGGCCGACATATTTTTACACAACGTTTGCCATTGGAACATAATCCTTATTGTCTGCTAATTAAGGTTCATCAGTATGATCATCAATAGTATTAAATGATAATTGTGCGTTTGACTTTTAATTATTTTTCGTACGTTTGAGTGACCAGGTCAGCGATGTGTAAAAAGATTCTGTTCGAAATGTACGGACGACTGCAATCAACCTTGTGCCTCAATACTTATGCGATAAAGTTGAAAATTTCATGAAGGAATTTGACAAGTTGTAGTAGGTTGATGTGCTGTAATCTGGACAATTCTAAACCTTTAGTATATGAATGAAGCAGCACCTTTGCACTCAGAATTTATTATTGTCATATCCCTACATAGACATACCTACTTAGGACCCATTAACTTAATCAAATTTTATTCCGTGGTGCTTTGGCAATCTGGGCTTCCCCAGTTGCAATAATGTCCCTTTGTGCCGATTGGCCTAGTTCTGTTCTGTTTCCTGCTTGTTATGGAGGGAAGTGAAAAAATATATTTTTCTTACTCCTCCGCTATTCTTTTCTGATTAATTTCGTTGCGGGACCCAAGACAGTTGAACCGTTTCTCCGGGACTCGTCGAGCTTCGGCGTTCGTCGGGCGTTTTTCTGGCGGTCTCCACTGTTGATTCTGGCTTTCAGGAGTTGCAGTGGGTGGGAAATATGTGGCGGGTTTTGTCTCAATAAAAAAAACAATCCCTACATATTTACAATATTCTTAAATAAATGACCTCATTTCAAAGACTAAACAAGATTTGTTGACGTTTAAACTGTTTTAGTCACAAATGTATTTAACAAATGTTATTTAGTGTTTTAGTCACAAATGTATTTAACAAATGGTATTTAATGTACAGACGACAGTACATCAGGCTACTACAATATATGAACTTTATCGCTAAAGCATTAAGATTCAAGGTTGATTGGGAATATTTGGGTAGCTTTACCTGCTTCGTTCGTACTTCGTCTAAATATGCTCGAGTTTATCAAAGTTTTATTCTTTGAATAGACTATTCACTATATAGTAACCATAGATATTAATAGCCTGAAGCGTTATTTTTTTTAGTTTAAATTTTCTGTTACTTGGTACTTCTTCAAGAATTAAAATCAAAATCAAGTCAATTATTTAAATTAGGCTAACTATCAGCACGTTTCGAACATCATTATTACAAAAGACAGATCCCCAAAATGCCTGCCGTTCGCCATTTTCTACTGCTCTCCCTGGGAAGAAGAAGAGGCGCAACAAACTCCTCAGCAGTACAGCAATCTGTCATCATCATCATCTCAGCGTTAATCCCAGTCGCATCCGAAGCTTATTAAGCTTTGGAGTCTGGGGTCCGCTTTACCAGTCTAACTGATGATTTTGACTAAACTTCGATATTTATGGATGTAGGTAAGTATATTCGATATCGATAGCAGTACAGCAAAAAATAACCCAAAATATAAGATATGTAATGCACATTAAAAACCATAAATAGTTTAATATCATCATTACATCAATATCATTTATAATATCACTAGCTTCGCCCCGCGGTTTTACCCGCGGTCCTTGCGTGGGTAAAGCATGACCATTGACCATGAAAAAACAAAAATTGTGAAAGCATATGAAAGCACTTATGAATAAAAAAAAATAGATTAACACCTATTCTCCGGCCTAACGAATGTAGGTATACCTACAAAGTGACTTTTTTCCGCGAATTAATTCCATGTTCTCCAACATTGGGAAATTTTTTAACAGGTGACAACACCACTTTTGACGATATTGTTAGGAGCGATGCAACTGCATGCCGCATGCCCTGCCTCCTTTCGCCCGCACATGTATTGCCTACCGCACATATATTAAGTTACCACCTTTTGCGAAATAATATTTATCGTTTTAGGGGTATTTTTTATTTTTTAAGTATAGCCCGGCTTTGTAGGCGTTAGTAGAATGAGTTATCGATACCTAACAATACCTTCACGGATCGGATAGAGTTTTCTTTACATATTGTATATTAGAAGATTATCAAATATCACAATGTATTCAAAATGAATGGTAAAATAATTATTTCGCAACTAATTCAATAAGTTTTCAAGATTCTTGTCTCCACAGGACCCGACTACGCTTTGGAATGGGCAACTAGCTTTATCCTTCCACATCATTGACTTCTTTGACAATTCAAAAGTTCCTGTAAATGGTTTCATTTAAATAAATACTTAATGTAGACTTTCTATTGGAAAGTCAAATTTAAGCATTTATTACGATTCTATCGTTACCTGAAGGCCGATTCCCTTAATTAAAAATGTTCAAAATCTTCTTCTTCTTTTTCAAGGTGAGATTCTACCTCAACTCTTGATCAATAGCCTCTATGGAATGTATACCACAATTTTGCCAATAACACCTGTAACAAATTATAGAAATTATTTGAAAATTTTATTTCACAATAATGGCGGATATCGCCAATGACAGTTGAAAAAGACGGCCGCGTGAACAGTAGGGTGGAGTGAAATATACTTTTTCCGTTTTATTCTTTCTAATAGTGACAAAAAGGTGCCATTATGGATCAAACTATCACATGCAAAATTATTTTGAAATATATTAAATTTCAAAGCCTCCGCAAGACCATCAAAGTTTTAGAAAAAGTAATTTTTATGGTATACTTCTAGAACATGCGAGAGAAACATATAGCTTTAAAATAACTTTTTATATGATTTACCATTACGGTAATAAAGTCAACTACTAGATAAAAATGTATTTATAATATAAACTACTGCCATTCCCGAATTATTAAGGGGGCTGTGCGACGTGCGGAGAGGGCGCCCTGCAAACAAATTATGTGGGCGAGCGACACGCCCGCTAGTGCATTTTTGTTCTAGTGAAGGTGAAAGGTCTCACTATTTCTTACGAAATTACCACAAAATTTAGAATAAAACTGTTAAAAATGTGGATAAGACGCGTAGCTCCTGGAAATGTCCGCTTTTTGATGACACGAGTGAACTAAAACTAAATGTTTTGCTTACGTTTGAAAACGTTATGAAATTTTACGTTTGGATGTGATATCATTTAAAATCTCAGCAAGAAACGCCCAAAGAGCCCTCGCTCTTTGCAAAACAAAAAAAGTGCCTTCCAAGATAGAAGTTTGGAAAATTACGTCCATCCGACAGCAAGTCATACAAGCATAATATGAATGTTAAATGCTTATCACCTTAAATGCAAAAACGTGGAAAAATCTGTAGAGATTTACTGACAACAAAATGTGTTCTTTTCAATATATCATAGTGCAAGTGTAAAAACTTGTGGTTTGAGTACAGACCAACTTTACTTATACAGAACTGTTTCAGATGTAATAAGTGGTTTTGTTGCGGTTGACTTGGTTCGGAAATAACCTGGAAATCTTTCATACCTATGCAAGGACTGGCGCAAATTTAAAATATGCGAGTCTTTAAGTAGGAACAAAAAACCCGATGAAAATTTAATGTGTTAGCAACGTTTGTGGTAAAAGTTTATGCACCGACTTGGTTCGACATTAAAAACTATTCAAGCTGCAAGGACGGAGCTCATCACCTTTTCAAACTGATTTTACGTTCGAGATATCTGCCAGAAAATCTAAAAAAAAAAATTGTAGATACTGTTACTCGCTATGTTGACAGAAGAAAGAAAACATGATCGGGAATTAGTTGCTCGGTGAGTTTTGAAGTCACGTTCCATAACTTCATCGACAATGCCAAGATTATTTGAGGTCCTGAAAATTATAAGTTTTGACGCATCGGATTACATAAATTTGATCGATTGGCACTATTGGCATTGTGCGATTACCGAACCACCACTACTGAAACATCTCAACATAAACATCAACAAAAAAAAATAATAAAAAAATAAATAAGAATTATATAAAACTTAATAAATAATAAATAAATAAATAAATGGAAACATGAAGCGCTCTTCCTCTCTCTACTTATTTAAAACTTGCTGTGCCCAACAGGGTCCATAATTGTTTCCAATATTATATTATTATATTTACTACCTGTAACTGTACATTATGGATTGCACTAAACGATTTGATTTGATTTGATCTGATAGAGCAAGAAATCCGTTTTTTATAGACAATGGTGGAGAAGGTAATTTGGATTTTCTACAGATTCCGTGTTCACAAGCTAGAGAGAGAGCGTGAACACAAGCTAGAGAACAAGCAGTAAAGGTCACTACAGAGGCACCTACTGCTCTTTATACAAGAAAAGCTAGAATAGAGTTGATAAAATCAAAACTAGAGTCACTAGCAATCATGCCTAAATTTAAAACAAAGAGAGATTTTAAGGTCGAATAAATGCTAATTTTATTTAATTTTCCAACTGACTATTCATAGTTTTGTTAATGTTTGTTAAAATCTGCTTTTCAAATACGTGTTTCATTACATTAAATTTAAGAATATAGCTATAACTGAGGCATTTAAACCCTTTCCAAAATACCTATACGTTTTTTGGTATTTTCAATAATTTTCGAAGTCCATGCGGAGGCATTAAACTTCCTTTTAAAATTACTAAAAAAAGCTGTAGCAATATTTGATAATAATGCAACTTTTCCGCACTATTAGAAGTCGAAATTTGTGAAAAAAAAATCTGCCCTACTTGTACGCTCCACCCTAGTGAACAGTCTATGAGGAAGGTTTGAGGCAAAGTCATGATGTGGCCACTATGCTGCGATATTTCAATGTCCTTTATGAATTATTTACTGAATGCACTTTTTACTACATAAATCATGCGCTTTTATTTAGTAAACGACACTATAAATAATTTTAAAAGATCAGTGAAAAATGAGCGTGACACTCATCTTAGCTTTCCCGTCAAAAACAACTGCTCAAAATCTAGTAGGAAACTGATCTCAATGACAATCAATGTTAGAAACTTGTCAAAAATGTAGGTGAATCAGGAAAAATTTTAACATTATTAATATTCACATTCATTACTAAAAGTCGTGGTGACTTACTGGTTAAAACACCAGCCTCTCAAGTATGAGTGTGCTGGTTCGATTCCAGGTCAGGCAAGTACCAATGTAACTGTTCTAACTTATATATACTTTCTAAGTATATCTTGGACACCAATTGAAGGAAAACATCTTGAGGAAACCTGGGCTTTAAGTCTCAAATCGCCAACCCGCAATGAGTAATCGTGGTGATTACGTTCAATCCTTCTTTGTGTGAGAGGTGACATGTGCCCAGCAGTCTGACGATAAAAAGGTTGATGATGATGACGACCATGAGATTCATTACGAGAATTGCCCCTCTGACTGTGGATGTAAAGTTCCATAAAACTTTTTACTGCTCTGTTTGGTAATTCCACTAAAAATGTTACGAAATAACCCCTGCTTGGTACAAGGACGTCGTAAGTCTCGTTCAATGAAATACTGAATTGAACTCATCCCAAAATACTCTGCATTTCACGGCGAGTCGCCTCGGCCAAGTAATGACGAAAATATCTCAGTAATGTTTCACGAAAGCAGTTAGTTTCCACTATCAAAAGACAGCAGTAGGTCCAAAGCTTTAATACTAATACCTGTACAGATCCATCGGACTGGTTAAGCAACGCTTGTCTCGAAGGTTGGTGGTAGGCCATAACATCGGCTGCCGGTAGAAGTTACCACCCACCAGACCAAGTCACCGCCAAGCGATTCGTCGTGTTCCGGTATAATGTCTAGTGAAGCCGCTCGGAGGACGGGTCTGAGCAGTTGTGTTGCGATCTATGCCGGGTACGATGCGCCACATGTTGTTGTGTTGGCAGTTTGGTCGTGGAAGTCTCCAGATCAATCTCCCTCCGGCGCAAAATAGTTGGTCGTGGTTGGGTTTAACATTGCTTCACCTCGATCAACTGCCGTCTTCCTTCCTATTCACTCAGTTTCGCGCTTTACCATCAACGTTTGTGTTACTGTTTACCATCAGGCGGGATTGCGGTCAAGCACTTCTTCTTCTTTAGCCTATGGATATCCACTGCTGGACAACGGCCTCCCCCAAGGCTTTCCACGGTGACCGGTCTTGTGCTGCCCGCATCCATCGGGTTCCCGCGACCTTCACCAGGTCATCGGTCCACCTTGTTGGGGGCCTCCCTACGCTGCGTCTTCCAGTACGTGGTCGCCACTCCAGAACCTTACTGCCCCAGCGGTTCTACGAGCAATGTGCCCTGCCATTTAAGTTTAGCGACTTGCAGAGCTATGTTGGCGACTATGGTTCTTCTGCGGATCTCCTCATTTCTGATTCGATCAAGCAGAGAAACTCCGAGCATAGCTCTTTCCATTGCCCTTCGTGTGACTCTGAGCCTTCGTATGAGGCCCATTGTACGCGACCACGTCAAGCACTAGTTTATAATTATTAAAAATAAAGGTCTTCGGATGGATGACCATATGTATGTACATACAGAAACCTCTCCGTATCTTGGAAAGCTCCTCAACTCATTGGCCTCAGCTGTCATTCGTGGATCTTTGACAGCCGTTACTGTGAAAATGAAAGGCATTCCTATTGTCATTATGTTACACAATCACCCCGCTGAAGAAAAATACACAAGACGAGAAAGCTAATATGAGTGTCATGCGCATTTTTCATTGGACTTTTAAAATTATTTATTGTGTCGTTTACTAAATTGATTGTGATTTATGTAGTAAAAAGTGCATTCAGTAAATAATTCATAAAGAACATTGAAATATCGCAGCATAATGGCCACATAATGATTTTGCCTCAAACCTCCCTCATAGACGGTTCACGCGGCCGTCTTTTTCAACTGTCATTGGCGATATCCGCCATTATTGTGTAAAAAATTTTCAAAGAATTTCTATGATTTGTTACACGTGTTATTGGCAAAATTGTGGTATCTATTCCACAGAGGCCATTGTTCAAGAGTTGAGGTTGAGGTTACCCCGCTGAAATGATAAACCCACTATCGAAATTCGATAAAGACCAAATTATATTGGTCCCTCGTTTCCCAAATATACTGACAATGTGATAAACACTGGGAAGTACATTAGTTGCTACATTCTAAACGGATTGCCGTCGATGGTAAAGTGTTGGCGAGTGGCGGCTAGATATTTGAAATAGCTGCGCGTTTAATATTCATCTCTGTTACATAGCACGGGAGCTGATCCTCGGTACATATTTATTGGGAAATATTCACGTACTATTTTTTTTTTTTATTTATAAACTAGTGCTTGACTGCAATCCCGCCTGATGGCAAGCAGTGATGCAATCGTTGCGCTAGTTTATAAAGCCACTTAAAAAAACTTAGTGAATAGGAAGGAAGACGGCAGTTAAACGAGGTGATACAATTTTACACCCAACAATACGACCAACGATGCTGCGCCAGAGGGAGATTGATCTGGAGACCATCCACGACCAAACTCCCGACACAACAACATTTGGTGGATCGTACCCGGCACACATAGCTACACAACTGCGCAGACCCGTCCTCCGTACGGCTTCACCAGACATGACAAGACTTTGGTGGCAACTGGCAACTTCTGCCGGCAGCCAATCTTATGGCCTACCACCGAGAAAAATACTGCTACTCCAAAACTTTTACAAATTAAACTTTCTCGTTTTCTTTCCTTAAAAGTTTATTTCGAACACCAATCTACATGGCTCTCACACGATCTGGCCGAGGCTGTCTGGACCTTAAAACCTCTGAGTTTCGGCGTTATTTTCAGTGTAGTCAGATAGAGGAGGCAAATTAACAACAGACAGAGTTCCAGCGGGATCTCATGTCGACGTGGTGAGTGCGATTATCACCAGCTAGTGCTAGGCACTCCATAGTTGCTCCTCTTTGTGGAAAGGCTAAAGAGTCACCACGGCACCCTCATCTTCTTCCTAATGCAGGTCCTTACCGGACACAGTTGCTTCGGAAGGTTTCGTTTAGGTTAAGTTGGAGAGGCAATCTTTTCACGCTCCCGTCCAGAGTGGTAGCTTCCTCCCGGCCACCGTAGGCACGGGCCTGTGGCTAGCAACCCATTGCTAGCCGCCTGGTAAGGATCAAGTCCGGATCGACGGCTCGTTGAGTTCCACGCATGCCTTAAAGACATGTCAGCACATAGCGATAGGATCCACTAGGGCCGGTATCTGCCAGGGCCACCGATTGTTTGAAAGAAATATCCTGGCCTCTAACACATGCAAATGAAGGAAAACGGATGGAGTTTAGTCCGTAAAATTTGAAAGAAAAGAAAGAAAGAAAAAACGTTTATTTGCAGTAAACATGACGCACTAGTTTACATAAACATAAAAAATAAGAAATTGTTGAGGGAAACATGCGTCACATCCACGCAAAACGGCTGTCGCTCAGCATTATGCTGCGACTCTATGCAAAAACAGAGCCCAGCGCTGGTTTTCAGCGACAGCCGGCGTTGACGTAAAGACGTCACCCGATATCCGGGCAAACAATTAAAAGTAGCACCGAACCAGTAATACAGTAAAAATAAAAACGCGGCCTATATTTTTTTTACTCCAAAAAACTTTCGACATTTTCCCATGTTGGTAAGCGGAATCTAAATAAAGCCTCTTTGTCTCGTTTAAAATCATCCATCTGCTCACACAGACAAGCCTATACTATACAAACTTACATACAGAAATAAAAACATTAATTATGTACCATTAAAAGCTAATACTTCATCTACAAACAAACGTTACATTACAGTTCCACGCTCCCGGCTCATCTCCAACCACGAGTATTTGCGTGCTACGATATTAGACAAGTTGTCGCGACCGCCTCATTTAGACCTAACGACTACTAAACTATATTAATAATCATTATTAACCTGCCCTGGCACGTCCGGGGAGTGGAGGGGAGGACTGGGGGTGAGGATCGGAGGGGGCGACGGAACAAGAGACCATTGTTGGAATCTATCTGTCAAAGGATAGACGAATTTAATTGACGCGCGCTCAATAAGGGCTATTATCCCGTAACTGTGATGTTGCTCTTTCGTAGCCGGTGAACCGGAGAGAGCGACAGCTTTTTATTAATTTCGCACTTAATAACTTTCAGATGATATTCGACTGTGAAGTTTTTCATAGCGGCACAATAGCGCGGGTCGATAGAATTCGTTTGATGTTAGCGTTTTTGTTGCCTATGCTTTGTGTTAGTATTTTATTGATTTGTCGTATTGAAGAATCTGGTAATTGGCTTTCCCGCTTTACGTTTTATTGAAGACTCTGTTGGGAATGATTAGTCTAAATTGGTAGTCTCCTTGATGTTTTTCTTTATAATGAAGTTCTTTTAATAATAGCTTAAGAAATTGATCTTCATTATTGTGCATCAACAGTAATTTAATAAATTACTCGAGTATCACCTGGCCACTTTGGATTCAGTGGAGAGACGTGCAAAGAGGCTGATTGGTGACCCTGATCTAACTCGAGTTGGTCTCCAAAGCCTAGAGCACAGGCGTAGAGTAGCCAGCCTTTCGGTGTTCTGATGCATTTCGGGGAGTGTGCGATGGAATTGCATGTTTTAATTCCCCCATCTCCGTTCCACCAGCGGACGACCCGTCGTACGGCTGGTTTCCACCCTTACGTTGTTAACACCACTACGATCCGGACGAAACGTTTCGCCTCCTCCTTTATACCGCGTACATCGAGGGACTGGAATAATTTGCCAGCGGCGGTGTTTTCGTCGGACTACAATTTGAGTGTCTTCAAGGCTAGAGTGAATAGGCTCTTAATAAACTAGTGCGCTTTACCATCAACGATTGCGTCACTGCTTACCATCAGGCAGGATTGCGGTCAAGTGCTAGTTTATAATATATATATATATAAAAAAAAAAGTATTTATCATGAACTCACACCTAAAGGATATTTATTTCAAACCAGCTGCTCCCTGGTTAACCCGCGTAAGTTTAGATCCCAGCAGAGCACAGGTCCGTTCGTGTGTGGAGTACTGCAGCCACATTTGGGCTGGTGCTGCAAAATGCCACCTGGCTAATTTGGATTCAGTGGAGCGGCGGCTTGGGAAGAGGCTTATTGGCGACCCAGATTTAGCTCAAAATGGTCTCCAAAGCCTGGAGCACAAGCTAAGAGTAGCCATCCTGTCGGTGTTCTATAGGATGCATTTTGGAGAGTGTGCGAAGGATTTGCCAGATTTAATTTCCCCATTTCCTTTCCATCATCGGGCGACCCATCGTACGGCGAGTTTTCACCCTTACGTTGTTGACACCACAACGATCTGAACGACACGTTTCACCTCTTCTTTTGTATCCCATACATCGAGAGACAACAACAACAACTGGAACAATTTGCCAGAGGCCGTGTTTTCGTCGGACTACAATTTAAATGTCTTCAAGACTAGAGTGAATAGGCTCTTAATAAACTAGCGTGCTTTACCATCAACGATTGCATCACTGCTTACCATCAGGCGGATTGCGGTCATGCACTAGATTATAGGTAATTTATAAAAAAACCGTGGAAACATCGGAATAAAAGTATCAAATATATTATTTCTGATTAAAAACGACTAGCTGCGCCACGCGATTTCACTCGCATACGTTTTAATATGCTCAGCTCCTATTGGTCGGAGCGTGATGTTATATAGCGTAGAGCCTTTCTTGATTAATAGGCTATCCAACGCGAAAAGAATTTTTCAAATCGGACCAGTAGTTCCTGATATTAGCGCGTTCAAACAAACAAACTCTTCAGCTTTATATATTAGTATAGATCTGTGTGCCAAATTTTATCTAAATCCGTTTAGTAGTTTTTGCGTGATAGATTAACAAACTTCGATTTTTGCTTTGCTGGTATTATCGCGTGGCTAGCTGGCACATCTATACTAATATACAATATGTAAAGAAAACCCTGTCCGATCCGTGAAGGTATTGTTAGGTATCGATAACTGATTCTACTAATGCCCACAAAGACAGGGTAAACTTAAAAAAAAATCCCCCTAAAAAAATAAATATTGTTTCGCAAAAAGAGGTAATTTAATACATGTGCGGTAAGCAACCCTTTCCGCGGGCGGCGGCGGCCGGGCACGCACCACCTGTGATGTGTTCGCGTCGCTATACTTATGCTTATAATAATACCGGTGTTGTCACTTTTTTAAAAATTACCAAATTTCGCGGAAATTGGAATTAATTTCTGGGAAAAAAGGATTATTCAGAATTCATTAGTATTGTTACTATGATGATTATGTAAAATTTTATATTATATTTGGTTAAGTATTATATTTATATAAGGTTAATAAAGGTTAGGTAAACACCTTTATTAACCTTATATAAAGCTGAAGAGTTTGTTTGTTTGTATGTTTGTTTGTTCGCGCTAATCTCAGGAACTGCTGGTCCGATTTGAAAAAAATACTTTTGCGTTGGATAGCCCATTAATCCAGGAAGACTATAAGGTATATAACATCACGCTGCGACCAATAGGAGCGGAGCATAACTAACTTCACGCGAACGAAGTCGCTGGCGGCCGCTAGTAATGTATAAAGCTGAAGAGTTTGTTTGTTTGAACGCGTTAATCTTAGGAACCACTGGTCCGATTTGAAAAATTATTTTTGCATTAACCCAGGAAGGCTTTAGGCTGTATAGATAGATCCACCAATAGGAGCCGAGCATAATAACTTACTACAAGCGAATGAAATCGCGGACGGCCGCTGGTGATTAATGAATTAATGTGTTTATTAATATGAACAGACAGCTGTGCTGCTGGCGACTTTGTTCTACCACTTCTTCTTTCTAGTGCAAGCTTACATCTACTTAGTTTAATACATAAGACAGTTGTCTTAAGTAATATTGACGTTCAAAAAGTGCTGATTCTCAGCCTAATTTGTATGACTTTTGATTGATTCATTCATTTGATCCATGCTCATAAACTTTCGCATTTATAATATTAGTTTCAAATATATCATTAACAGGCACATTTGAGTTGTCAAGGAAATCATAGGTTTCATAATCATTATATACGATACATTTTAATTGTATAAATACAGTTTACTTGTATAAAAAAATCAATAAAATGAACCATATATACGTACAAGTTGTACGTATGTATGGTTCATTTTATTGATTTTTTTTAATTAGTTATAATCTAGTGCTTGACTGCAATCCCGCCTAATGGTAAGCAATGATGCAATCGTTGCTGGTAAAACGCACTAGCTTATTAAGCCTATTCACTTAAAAAATACTGAGTGAATAGGAAGGAAGACTGCAGTTGAGCGAGGTGATGCAATGTTTAACCCAACAACACGACCAACGATGCTGCGCCAGAGGATGATCTGGAGACCCTCCACGACCAAACTCCCGACACAACAATATTAGGCACATCGTACCCCGCACGTACATCGCAACACAACTGCTCAGACCCGTCCTCCGTACGGCTTCACCAGACATCATGCCGGAACACGATGAATCGCTTGGCGGCATGACTTTGTCTGGTGGGTGGTAACTTACGCCGGCGGCTGATGTTGTGGCCTACCACCGAGAAAGAAAAGAAAGGAAGACGGCAGTTGAGCGAGGTGATGCAATGTTTAACCCAACAACACGACCAACGATGCTGCGCCAGAGGATGATCTGGAGACCTTCCACGACCAAACTCCCGACACAACATTAGGCACATCGTACCCGGTACACATCGCAACACAACTGCTTAGACCCGTCCTCCGTACGGCTTCACCAGACATCATGCCGGAACACGACGAATCGCTTGGCGGCAAGACTTTGTCTGGTGGGTGGTAACTTATGCCGGCGGCTGGTGTTGTTGCCTACCACGGAGAAAAATTGATTTCTGCATAACCTGCAAGAACAGATTCAGTGCTCACAACGCGGCAAAAATTTCTTAGTGTTTCTATTTAGTATACGCTTACTGGCATAACACAGCGCGTTATTCTATGTAAGATCTGTAAATATTTACCTGTGTTAACAAATAAATGATTTGATTTGATTTAGTTCTTCTTCTTCTTTTTTTAAGGTGAGATTCAACCTCAACTCTTGATCAATGGCCTCTGTGGAATTTTCCCAGTAATACGTGTAACAAATTATGGAAATTCTTTGATAATTTTATTTCACAATAATGGCGGATATCGCCAATGACAGTTGAAACAAACGGCCACGTGAACCGTCTATGAGGAAGGTTTGAAGCTAAGTCATGATGTGGCCATTGTGCTGCGATATTTCAATGTACTTTATGAATAATTTTCTGAATGCACTTTTTACTACATAAATCACGCGTTTTTATTTAGTACAAATGCGTAAAAAATTAGTGAAAATGCGCGTGACACTCAACTTAGTTTTCCTGTCAAAACTCCTTCTATTCAGTTGCTCCATGATTGTCACACTAAAAAAAATTTGCTATGGGCAAGTTTTAGAGCCTCCGTAGGGGTAGCGAACGCTGCCGCCGCGGAAGGAGGTTCAGGTTTGATCCCCGCACAGTGCAAATATTTGTATGCATAAATATGAATATTTGCACTGGTCTGGTCGTGCCTCGGAAAGCACGTGAAGCCGTTGGTTCCGGTTGCCAAACGTTGGAGCCCTCAAAAGTCCAACAATTGGTTTAACTGTAATGCTCCGGCAGTCGCTTCACGGAAAATATCGAAGTACTATAATTCAAACGTGAAAAGCTTCAGATGCTACCGGAATTAACGCTGAGATGATGATGATGAGAAAATTTTGCCACGGTGTCATATTTGTGCCATATTCATCACCATTGTTTTCAAAATGGTAAAGGGAAAGTTCCTGAGGAAACGGACATGTTATATAAATAAAACTTCTAAGTAATGTAACATCCACCAACTCGACCCCCATGGTAGGTTTATTATAGTTCTCACCCTCTCATCAAGAGGAGGCCTGTGATCATAATATAAGTATTATGATCACAGGGCAGATACAGTTGAATACAAGTATTCAACTCGACTCCAACATAGTATTTTTTTACAATTATAGACTAGTGCTTGAACGCAATTCCGCCTGATGGTAAGCAGTGATGCAAACGTCACTGCTTACCATCAGGCGGGATTGCGGATTGACAGCCTCCGTGGCGTAGCGGTAGCGGACGCGGCCGCTGCGCAAGGTGGCGCGGGTTCGATCCCCGCACAGTGCAAGTATTTGTATGCATGAATATGAATATTTGCACTGGTCTGGTCGTGCCTCGGAAAGCACGTTAAGCCGTTGGTCCCGGTTGCCATAAGAACATCTAGTGGCAGTCGTTACGGGTTGTTGGAGCCCTCAAAAGTCCAACAATTGGTCTAACTGCAATGCTTCGATGTCGCCTTCGGGTTGTGGAGGTCAGACGGCAGTCGCTTCACGGAAAATGTCGAAGTTTAGCCATATCAGCAGTTGGACTAGTAAAGCGGACCCCAGACTCCAAAGCTGAAAAGGCTTCGGATGCGACTGGGATTAACGCTGGGATGATGATGATGACTAGATTACAATTATAAAAATAAAAAAAATTACCCCTCTGGCATATTGTCGTTAGGTGCATGATAAATAAATGTATTTTCAATCAGACTTTCTGTGGTGACTACCACTCTTCTAGGAAACCATACTTAACCTCATTATGAAACCTCTAGCTGTGTTTCAACTCCACTGTTCCCTTTTACTTTAAAAATACTTACCGTCCTAAAAATTTTGCAGCCAGTAAACCGAAAATCTACGCGTACCCGACAGATGCTCTACAAAAATGTCTACTTTTATTTTTGAGCGATCTCTTTATCGGCTTCAATAGCAGCATGCTGGCGTGTTCCCACTGGCTTTGAGCCAACAGACACCAAAATCGTTGTCGTCAACAAAATATTGTACACTACATTTTAAGAACTTTAACACCGATTCTAAGAAGGTAACTAAGGCACCATCTGCCCAGTCTTTTCGCAACTATCTTGAAGTCAGATTGCGGTCTAACCGTTACCGGGTAATAAGATACCCCATGGTAAGATTCTTTGCTAGAATTTCGGAATTTTCGGACGACCCGTGATGCCTGCTAAATATCCACTAATGAAAGCTGCTACCAACGCTGGGTGCTTTACCAAACCCTGGTCGAGAGACAACATGGAACTCCCGGCCACCGTAGGCGTGGTCTTACCGGGCGGCGAGCTGTCCGGAAAGGACCAGGACCAGGTCGACGGCGCGTTGTGTTTCACACGCGCCTCAAAGAGATGTCAGCACATCGTAACGGGGTCCACGAAGACCGATGCCTCCCGGGTCAGGGTTGCGGGTTGGTTAAAAAAGAAACCGTGGCCCTGGCGCACAGGCAAGTGAAGGAACACGGGTGGGTTTTAGTCAGTAAAACTCTGACACGCCCTTCCGCTTCGCCCAGAGCGGGAGAGGTCATTTGATGATTTCCCATCGACACCAAAAAAAAGGTGTTTTGCCAAACATTAAAAACAAAATCATCATCATCATCACAGCGTTAATCCCAGTCCCATCCGAAGCCTTTTCAGATTTGGAATCTGGAGTCCGCTTTACCAGTCCAATTGCTGATATGGCTAAACTTCAACATTTTCAGTGAAGCGACTGCCGTCTGACCTCCACAACCTAAAGGCGACATCGAAGCATTGCAGTTAGACCAATTGTTGGACTTTTGAGGGCTCCAACAATCCGTAACGACTGCCACTAGATGTTCGTATGGCATCCGGGACCAACGGCTTAACGTGCTTTCCAAGGCACGACCAGACCAGTGCAAATATTCATATTCATGCATACAAATATTTGCACTGTGCGGGGATCGAACCCGCGCCACCGTGCGCAGCGATCGCGTCGGCTACCGCTACGCCACGGAGGCTGTCCGATTAAAGACAAAATACGATTGACAATTCCTCTGCCAAACATAATGATGAAAGTAATTCGACAGTTTAAACGTTCCGAATATTCTGACAACTGACGAAGATAATTCCAGTTCTATCATCCAAGCACAAAATTACTTAGCTTAGTTACTTACTTACAAATCTTATGACAAAAGTCATCCCTCTACGAATGAAATCAAACTTCAGCAAACATATAATGTAATTTGAACATAGCGGGGTGGTGGGGTGAGGCAGCGAGGCACGGGGGGTTGCAGAATTTAATATTGGCAGCGCGCGCGGGTTAAGGCGGTGTGCAAATAAAACTCTATGAAACCGCACCCCCGAGCTATTAAGGGGTTGAGTATTCCTAGTAATTAATTTATGATTTGTGTTAAATTATATTTTTGAAGGTTTTATGTTCTACTAGCGACCCGCCCCGGCTTCGCACGTGGACAAATAATATAGGTACCTAAGCCTACCTCAAGAAACGGTGGCCCTTCAATAAAAATAATGTCTATCTGCCGTCCATCAGCCAATATCTGTCTCTGCAAGATACATCGACCTTATTGTCCATGGATAGACAGTTCCACCACCTTCAAACAGAATGAAAGCCTACCGTGGTAGCAAGTTTGTTCGAATAATGAATCTCTCCCTCGCTCCGGCCTGACACTCCGCGGTTTAGGCAGAGAACTCAAGTAGCAGGCGGCCGGCAGGGGCACGAGCGGCACGCGAATTTTTTCTGGTGTTTAGTTTTGAATAAATCGTGATATCTTCTGAATGGAACAACCAATTCCAATAATTCAAAAAGAGATCTGCTGCTACTAAAATTATCTTTGATATGATAATTTATTTGGATAAGGATTAATAATCAGGAACAAATAGTGGGCTCTGATTTCGACTGGCATTTTAATTAATTATTCAAACATAAAAAGTAGTTATAATGGAGAAAATATAGTAGGTAGACATATGGTGTTGCAGACTTTTTATAGGCATTTTCAAGGTCTAGAATACTGTAGTACATTATTTTGATCTATCTCATAGGATTCAGCCAGCGTTTGCAATTTAAGCTCAAAAAATGGGTTTATTTTGCGACATGTGTTAGAAACCTCAAAAATTATCAGTGTTTCTCTTGTATATTATGCGTGTTATATATAAAAACTTTCCTCTTGAATCACTCTATCTATTAAAAAATTCCCTATCAAAATCTGTTGCGTAGTTTTAAAGATTGAATCATACAAAACGACATAAGGAAAGTAAAAGTGACTTTGTTTTATAATATGTAGTGATGTTACGGCTTTGGTTTCTACACTTAGTCCTTCCAGTGGACCATTGTGCGGCCGGTGACGGTTATTCCAGCCAGCCCTCCTCCCTCCAGAAGCCCATTAATCTCCTGGCTTGTTGAGAACATCTGTGTAAGATCTTGGTGCCTCTATGGTTTTACTTCTAATTTGGGTGACGCCTGTACATTCGAAAAGTACACGCGCAACTGTCTCGTCAGCCTCTACGCAAGCTCTGCTCAGAGGGCTGTCCGTTATGCCTATTTTTGAAGATTTCCTGTTTCTAAAAACAGCCAGAAGGCAAGTTATCGTTATATAAAACATTCACGCAGTATCATATCGGTGACAAAAAGAAATCCAAAACCTGTCAAAATTTAGTGAAAATTAAAGGTATTTTTGAGAGATTTAGACAGATCAGACTGTGAAAGTTCTTAAAATGACAAGAATTGCTCCTCTGGTGTTGTACTAAAGTTTCATCGTCATTAGCTTCTGAAAGTGAAACGCAACTCACGAAGGTGGGTGTTACAAGGGTGACGTGAGTGGAACTGCCGAGAGAAGGCGCTCTAAAAGGCCTTATTGGTCATGTTATTCAGGAAGATCAGAATACACCGGTATTCTGTAATAATGATCGTGAAATCGAAAGTAAGTGAGCTAAGCTGTCAATTAGTGTGGATACGGCTAGCCTAGCTTACGGTGGAATGACAACTCATTTCTAACTCACTTCACGTAAGCTACAAGGTGAGATTTTTAGAGTACTCGCAACTGGCGTAATTGTATAACTCGTTGTATGAACGTAAACGCAACAAAATGCAAACGCCGGATGTGTTTGAATGGGGTTTCGATTGGCATAAAATAGGTGAATGTATTATCAGGGTCCTGACCTACCGCTGAGGCGGCGAGCCTCCTTGCCGGATTGCCGCCATGGGATCTGGAGGCCGAAGCCCTCTCCCATATGTGGGAGTGGCGAGAGGAAGCAAAACTCTGTTGCCGCGAAAAATCGCGGTACGGCGAACAGAGCTCCGGCGGAATCTCATGGTGACATGGAGAGTGCGATTGTCGCAACCCAGTGCTGGGCACGCCACAATGGCCGCGGTAAGTCCCCTCTTTGAGGAGTGGCTAGAGAGGCACCACGACGCTCTCACCTTCCGCTTTACGCAGTTCCTCACCGGACACGGTTGTTTCAGGCGGTACCTGTTCCGGATAAGGTGGGAGAAAACGCCAGGGTGTCACCATTATGTGGATCGCTCTGAGGACACGGTGGAGCATACGGTGGAGGTCTATCCGGCTTGAGTAGAGTACCGCCGTGTCCTTCTGGCGGCGATCGGCGGCGATCTATCGCGTCCGACCCTGGTCCAGGTCATGGTCCGGAGCGCGAGTGCATGGCAGGCCGTCACCTCCTTCTGCGATGCAGTGATGCTGGCAAAGGAGGAGGCGAAGCGCGTGAGGGAGCAGGGCTCTCAGCGCCCTCACGCCACTAGCCGCCGCAGGCGACGCCCTGGTCGGGAGATAACATAGAGCTCCAAATAGAATTCACCAAATAACCTCTCTGGGCGGAGCTGACGGCCGTGTCAAACTTTCACTGGTTACAACCCACCCGTATTCCTTCACTTGCCTCGCACCAGGGGCATGGTATCTCTCTTCTTCACCCTGCAGCCCTGGCCGGCATCGGTCTTTGTGGACCCCATCACGATGTCCTGGCATCGCTTTGAGCGCGTCAAACACAATTGGCCGGCAATCTGGATCTGATCGTTACATCGCGCCAATGGCGGCTTCGATGTTTTCTCCCGACCAGGGCGTCTCTTGCGGCGCGGCGGTGGCTGGAGGCGTGAGTGCCTGGCATGATTTCTGCTCGTTCATGCGCTCCGTCTTTTCTATTGCCAGCATCACTGCTTCGCAGAAGAACCCCAAACTCGGTCTAGACCTTTTAACTCGAAAACCGTAAGTTTAAAGGAGGTTTATGATATTAGCAGGCTACATCTATATGTATTGGTCTATCTGCCAGTAAAACCCTCGTTGATTTTTTAGAAGTTTTTTTTTATGCGAAATTAATTGCATAAAATTCTTAATTGCGAAACAATATGATCAATCACGCCTGTTAAATTTTGAAGGATATTGCTATTAATTGTCACGACCGCCTAGAGATTGCCAAGCCTCATTGATGGGGTCACAGTTTCCTTAAAACTATAGTTAATATAAAGACATATTTATACATAACAAGATATATGTATGTGTACTGATGGATTCTTTAAGCAATTTCCCTGCAAGAGTGGAACATGCATATACTGCTATTAAACTTTCAAAATTTCCATACATTTTTGGACCTCGCATGATCTTCCCCTTAACCGTGTGTCTGCGGATATTTTTACAAACGTTATTACTGTGCGGTGCGCCTTAGCTTTCTTTATTAAATTGTCGTTAGGGGTCGCCGCATTAGCCGTTCGGCTTTCGGCTTTCAGCTCTCGGCCTCGGCTCGACAAATGGCCTCGGGCAGTGCCGAATGAATTGACAGCAACAATATTGTGGGTGTTATGATCGTAAGAGGTAAACGATGCTAAATTGTAATTGGAACGTTTAAATGGTGGGATTTATTTCTATGGCGTATTTCTTCAGGAAGTAAATTATTGCCTTGATAAGTTAAATGTTTTATTGGTCAATGTAATCTATAAGTATAAGGCAATTAGAATGTTTAAATGCTGGGATTTATATTTCTATGGCGTATTTCTTTGGAAGTAAATTATTGCCTTGATAAGTTAAATGTTTTATTGGACAATGTGGGTGTCTATAAGTATAAGGCTACACTCTACGCCTCTAGGGGGTCAAATTATGACAACAAAATCACGGAGACGTGGCAGTGCTAAACATGTTAAACAAAACGTATGATTTTTTCTGTGTGGTCATCGAGAGCTACAAGAGTTCTTTCGTTGTTTTTTTTTTTTTGTCTGCTGTTCAAAATCCTCTGACGCTAGGAAATATTGTGATAATGAGGATGAATGGAACTTTAGGTAGGTACTTTATGTAGGTTTTCATGAGTTTGTTGTTAAATATTTTGAGTTATTTATACATAATTCGGTGGAACAATGGAAATTTTCTCATATCTACTGGCGGATCCCAAAAGGAAGTGTCTACTGGGCACGCCACAATAGCGGCGGTAAGTCCCCTCTTTGAGGAGTGGCTTGAGAGGCGCCACGGCGCCCTCACCTTCCGTCTGGCGCAGGTCCTCACCGGACACGGTTGTTTCGAGAGGTTCCTGTTCCGTATAAGGCGGGAGAAAACGCCAGGGTGATACCATTGTGTGGATCGCCCTGAGGACACGGTGGGGCATACGGTGGAGGTCTGCCCGGCTTGGGTAGAGCACCGCCGTCTGCCGTGTCCTCGTAGCGGCGATCGGCGGCGATCTCTCGCGTCCGACCCTGGTCCAGGCCATGGTCCGGAGCGAGAGTGCCTGGCAGGCCGTCACCTCCTTCTGCGAAGCAGTAATGTTGGCAAAGGAGGAGGCGAAGCGCGTGAAGCAACGGGAATCCCAGCGCCCTCACGCCACTAGCCGCCGCAGGAGACGCCCTGGTCGGGAGATGACACCAAACTCCCAGCCACCGTAGGCGCGGGCCTGCGTGCGGTGAGCAGTGGGCAGCTCGCCGCCCGGTAAGGACCAGGCCCGAGTCGACGGCGCGTCGTGTTTCACGCGCGCCTCAAAGAGTTGTCAGCACATCGTGACGGGGAACACATTTAACGTATTAGGAAATTAGCTTACATGTGTGTCATATTTCACTCAAATCGGTTAAGCCATTAAGCGTTCTATGAAAATCATAAATATCTGAACATAAATAAACTGTTAACATCTGTATTTTAGACTTAAACTACTCGTTGCCTAGCAACGGTTTGCTTACCTCCATTTTTTATCGAATTTGGCTGAAATATAAGTAGTACTTGATCGCGATCCCGCCTGAAGGTAAACAGTGATACAATCGCTGATGTTAAAGCGCGCTAGTTTATTAAGAGCCTATTCACACTAGCCTTGGAGACACTTAAATTATTGTAGTCAGACGTAAATACCGCGGCTGGCAAATTGTTCTAGTCCCTCGATGTACGCGGTGTAAAAGGCGAGGCGAAACGCTTCGTCCGGATCGTAGTGGCGTCAACAACATAAGGGGGAGATGGGGGAATTAAGTCATGCAATTCGTTCGTACACTGTCCAAAATGCATTCTATAGAACACCGACAGGCTGGCTACTCTTCGCCTGTGCATCCAAAATTTCCAGGTGGCATTTTGAAGCACCAGTCCAAATGTGGCTCAGTAATCCACACACGAACAGACCTGTTGTTTGTTACATTAGAAGCTGTCCTGGTGTGATGTACCGCCAAACCTTTGCAACAACGCCAAGTTTCCTGGCAGCCACCTTGACTTTGGACTCAATGAACCGCCCAAAGTTCAGGTTCGAGGAAATCTCAACTACCAAGGCGGTCGGTGCACTCCAAAACGGTGGACTGTATACAATTCTGTTGCACCTAGGTACTGCTTCCTCGTCTCCGCTTTTGCTTGGAGCCGGTTACTGCATTGCACTATCAATTAATAGAAAGTCCCTCACAAAACTCGTCAGTGAGAGGATCAGATATTAACACCGCCCCAAAATGTAGTGAGGTCAAAAAACAGTGGCCTCCAAAAGTTAGTTGACATTTTTTCACTTTAGAAAATACAGGATAAAATTTTATCCAGTGCGCAAACTTTGTCAACTTATAGCTAAATAAGTTTTACAGATAAAAATATTATTACTTTGATATGTTTTAGTACAAAAAAAAAATAGTTATTGATAACGAAAGATGTTTATTATGAAATCAATGTTATGGTCACCGCACGCGGTCCCATTCATGTTCGGCGGAGTGGGGACGGCGGGAACATCACAGGCATAGAATAAAGAGAGGGAAGTACGTTATCTTCATACAAACGGACCGCGCGCGGCTTGTATGTGTGCGCCATAGTATCTATGCGTCGCCGCACGCACACCTAAACACAATATTAGAGTGCCTATGACTGCGCTAGTCGCGGTTAGTATGGAACGAGGTTCGCGCGTTACGGCTTTTCGGTATATTAGCTTTTAAAAAATGATCACATAAACTGCAAAGTTGGTATGTCTATTTATGAACAAATAAAAGACTTATATTTTTCAAATTATATTTCTAAAAGTTATTTACAAGGATACGGATATATTACACATTAAAGTTTAATAACAACGCGTTTCGTAATAGTCGAAACCGAAGAAAGTAGGTATTTTTCTGTAGCTAATTTGTAATTTTGTATTAAACGTGTGATTCAATAGATGTTATGTTTGTATTAATTAAAAATAAAAATAAATATGGTTCTTTATGTGTACAAAACTAAAAATAAAAATTACAAAAAAAAAAACTGACTAGTATACGTAAACTAAATACTAAGCAAATAATTTAAACATAAGCTCTTACTTAGTCTATAAATATTTGTTAGCGGTTTGGGCGACAACCGTAACCGACGAAGCGCGGACAGTCGTCAACCCTAAGACAGTAGGCAATTAAATCGCGGATTGGGTCGCAGATAACCTACTTCCCCTCTTTATTCTATGTCACAGGACCCCCGCGCGTCCGCGCCGCCCGCATGTTCACTACGCGGCCATATGCTAATACTACGATATTATTATGAATAATTGGTGTCTCTCATTTGCTGATTTTAGGGCGGACAAAAACATGATTTTTTATTTTAAACTAATAATGCAGATTTGTTCTGTTATTGATTCTGAGCCACCCATTTTTTTTTGCGCACTCGAAAAAAAGTTTCCCTGTATGTACTGTGTAAATATTAGTTCTATCGTATGTAATTAGTCAGCGCGTTGATGATAAAGCGCGCTAGTTTATCACTCTAGCCTTAAAGTCATTCAAATTGTAGTGTGACGGAAACACCGCCGCTGGCAAATTATTCCAGTCCCTTGTTGTACGCGGTATAAAAGAAGAAGCGAAACGCTTCGTCCGGATCGTAGTGATGTTAACAACGTAAGGGTGGAAAGTCGCCGTACGAAGGGTCCTCCGACGGTGGAACGGAGCTACCATCTCAAGCCAGCCCAAATGTGGCTGCAGTACTCCACACTCGAGAGGACCTGTGCTTTGTACAACATTAGAAGCTGCCTTGGTGTGAAGTACCGCCGGACCTTCGCGATGACGCCAAGTTTTCTGGCTGCCACCTTGGCCTTGGACTCAATAAACCGCCCAAAGTTTAAGGATACATTCTGAAAAGTGGGAGCCAAGGTGAACGGGCTCCTTTTGGCGGTAAAAAGACACGCCTGGGTTTTGGCGGCATTGAATGCTACAAGATTGGCTTTGCCCCATTCGGAGAGTGTCTGTAGTGCAGCACTCGTACGCTCTACTTCTACGCCTTTCTTTCGGACCGGATTGATTCCTTACTAGCCCGAGCACCCGCCAAGTATCTCTCCACAACTGTGCTGTCATCTGCATAACCATAGATACCGGGCATCAGCTGATTGTGTATACCTAATTACTACACGCGTCTACGGCGTACCTAAGGACAGATTGCGCACAGTTGCTAATAAAACTCACGTATGAAAGTCTCTTTTGTATGGCTACGCGCATCTTCAATAGTATTCCGCGCTATAAATTAAATTTATGTTTTATTATTTGATTTCCTTTTTAAATTATTTTAATGTATACTTTGGATTTATGGACTATAATATTGTCTGAAATAAATGAATAAATATACAAAAAAAAATTAGTAATTTAGAGCAACTACGGAAATCAAAAAATTTTAAAAGTGTCTCCATGATCTGTTGGTAGACAAGTGCTACTACTCTACAAAAGGCTTCTTATTGGACAAATCATTGCTCCATTATAGCCCCTCTCAGTCATGATGTGTTCAGTAAATATTATAAAATGTTAAATTAAGTAATATATAATCCATTAAGACTATTGTATGCCGCAAGGGCGGGACATAGCTGATCCATTTAATTATTTAAGCCTTGTATTATGTACGGACGACATCAGGTCAAGCTACCCTAAACTGTCATATATTCCTAATGAACCTTGAGCCTTAATGCTTACAGATAAAGTTGAAAATCTATTATGGAAATCTGACAGATTGTAGTAGCTTGATGTGCTGTCGTCTGTACGAACCTATGATCCACAATAGAGGTAATAATATAATCATTAACTACAGCTAATGTTTACTAAGTGTCGGCGTCTTTTCGCTGACTGGTGTCAATGTTGCCGCAGATTTCGGGCCGCCACGGCAGAACCGGCGGCAACATTGACATAACATTGATTAGTAGGTACACAACAAGACGGTAAACAACCCTTTCGGCCAGTACACTTCTTTGAGGAATATCTTAAGATGATGTGTCGGAACGTGAATTATAATAAATGACTTGATGTTCGTGTTGTGATGCGGCTCTAATCTCTTAATCCTCAAAGTCCAGTTGGTCTTGATATGTAGGTCCTCCACGACCTCTTGAATCTTCGTGGATTGGTGTAGTCTGAATTTATACAGTAGCGTCGTCGGGAGGTATCTACCTACCTACTACTAAACGGTCGGCACTTTGCATTATACTTAGATAACTCTTTTTTTTTTTTTTTTTTTTTTATATACTTATATTTTGTTTTATACTTACATTATTATTTTTAATTTAATTTTTTGTGTTTTATATGTTCTTAACTTTGCTCTCATTATTTGTCACTGTTTGATTCTCTATAGACTGTCTTGTTTGCATTAGTCTTAGTGTAGCGTAATATATTTTTCGAGGCAGCAAAATATATAAATCAATGCTATGTACCTACGCCGTAATTGTCATGTACATTAGTCCTTTAGTTATTAAGATTACTCTAGCATAAGTTTAATGTATGTGATGTGGCTGTGCTTCAAATAAATAAATAAACTCGATTGCAGTTTAGAAAGAAAGAAAGAAAATACGTTTATTTGCGGTAAACATGACGTAAAAGTGTACAAAAACAATTGAGTGATTATAGTTGACATGCGTCACATCCACGCAAAACGGCTATCGCTCAGCATTATGCTGCGACCCTATGCAAAACAGAGTCTAGCGCTGGTTTTCAGCGACAGCCGGTGCCGACGTAGAGACGGCATCCGGTTTACAATGAAAATGCTCAAGAAAACACAATTGAATAAAAGATAAATGCCAACGCCATCTACTGTAATACAATAAGAACGAGTGAAGCGAGATAACACAGCCAATTCTCATCAGATGGCAGTAAATTTCGTTAAACCAAGGTGGTACAAAAATTACTTATCAGTATTATTAATTGCTCATTTGTTTGCAACTTATAAAGGAAATAAAAATATTTTAAAAAATCTGTTACAAAATTTGATAAAATTCTTCACTAAACAATATGAGGATATTTTACGCCATCTATTAGTCTTTTACGAATTTAACTGAACTTAGTAGTACTACTACTTCCCAATAGATGGCGTATGGCACGAATTGTAATCTATGATGAATTGAAAACCAGAATTATTAACATTTTTTTTATTTGGACAATTCATATTTAACTATGATAACCCACCAAATATTAAATAATTAATGATAATTCTTTGTTGAAAGTTAACAACGCTGTACATAAATAATGGCCTCGGTTCACTTGTTCACCAACTAAATTATATTTAAGTTCAGTGCATCTCTTTCTTTCTATTTGATTCAGAAAAGGACAGAAGATAAAATGTCAGTTTAGACCTGTCAAATTATTGCGCTTCTGACGTAAACTGGCGTAATATGAGAAGCTGTTCAGAATGCAAAAAGGTGCCCGTTACCCCGGAAAGGCAGATGACGAACGCTTGGGTGGTTTTTTGTCCGAGCGGAGGATAGTCCATGAGAATTTTTCCATATTCGGCAAAAAAGAAAGATACCAATAATTCCATACATATCGCCCATTAATATTACTTTCCCTTGTGCGAGGCTTCAGGCATTTTGCGACAACATGGCAAGAGCCAGGAGGAAAAAGACCCAAAGGCCGTCCTGGAAACCGTTGAAGCGATGAGATAGTAAAGACAGCAGGGAGAAATAGATGGAGGCACTTGGACGAGGCCTATACCGAAAGGGGCCATGAATCGTAATGAAATCTAATTTTATTTATTTACTACTATTTTTGTTGTTTTTTTATTGATTCTTTTTTTCAAAATACTTAAATAAAGTACTTACCTATATTATGAGTTACAAGTGAAAAAATGCTTAAATTGATGGATATTAAAAAAATATTGAGCCGACAGCCTCCGTCGCGTGGCGGCAGCGACCACGGCCGCTGCGCAAGGAAGCGCAGGTTCGATCCCCGCGCAGTGCAAATATTTGTATCTATGCATGAATATAAATGTGTATTTGCACCGGTCTGGTCGTGTCTCGGAAAGCACATTAAGCCATTGGTCCCGGTTACTATACGAACATCTAGTGGCAGTCGTTACGGGTTGTTGAACCCTCAAAAATCCAACAATTGGTCTAACTGCAATGCTTCGATATCGCCTTCGGGTTGTGAAGGTCAGACGTCAGTCACTTCACAGAAAAGCAGATAAAGCGAACCCCAGACTCCAAAGCTGAAAAAGCTTCGGATGCGTCTGGGATTAACGCTGAGATGGTGATGATGATTAAAAATTTGTTAAGTAGCTACTAAGTCATTTTTTTGTAGAAATCAGTCTATTAAATTTTGAGACACTCAAAATTTTCAAGCAGTCGCAGATTAGCAAAATAATGGCCTTATTCCCGTTTTAGAAAATAAACTAACTTTAAGTTGATTGCAACGTTTTATTTCCATTTCATCAAGAAACAGACAGATTTTTGCATAGTTACTTGTATACTTAATCTATTACGTAAATCACCTTCTAAAGTAAAAAATTAAACACTAAACCACAAAACAACCCTCTAAAAGGAAATTAAAACACCACTCTCTCACTAAGCTGAAAACATAATTAGATATCTAAAGCGCTTAAACACAAAGGACATTACATATAACACTGCACCGAAAAAAAACTCCGTGGAGTCGCATTTGCAGCGCCTTAATGAAGCGGTTACATAAATTTCTCTCTATAAAGAGCCCAATAAAGCAATCCAATAAGCAGTCGGGGCGGGGCGGGCGGTGGCGGAGCGCGGGGGGTGCTCAATAAACCCTCATATCTTCAGCAATTACGACAAAACAAATGAGAGCTAACGAAATTCACCTCCGAGAGAGATCGGCCGTGGAACAGGGCGGCGTGGAGTAGACTTGTTACACTAAATTGTATTTAATTTTTACCACAAGTATTTATTTGTGTTTTTCTACAAAATTAACCAACCTTAAAAAGTAACTAATTTCGGAAGTTGGTATCTTTGGTTTTTGTAATTTTGTTTTTTGGTACCGACTTCCGCAATTAGTTATTTTTCATTTCGTAGTGTTTTTTTTCCGTGTGGTACCGGGCTTAGAGTAGTACCACCCCATATCCTCCCGTGGGTGTAAGAGGCGACTAAGGGAACTCTCACCAGGGAAGCAGGCAGCAGCGCTTTTCCTGTGGAATATCAAATTACTGCGATCCACAACTCGCCTGTTAAGCGTGGGGACTATGGCAAACACCCCGTAAGCAATGAAAGCCTTTGTCCAGCAGTGGCCTTCTATAGGCTGATGAAGAAGTGTTTGTTTATAAGCCGGTTGGTTTTCTTTGTAAAAAATAATAATATTTTAAACTTTTAGTTGTGAAAAGTACTGGTATCCTAATCCGGCTCCGGCTGCATGCGGTTAGACTGGACGTTGATCCCAACGTAATTGGGAACAGACTAGCACGCAAGCGACTTTCGGTTAGGTACATGAATTTTTACCGTAATTGGTCAGGTGCGTAGTACACACAACGGCATATGTGTAACCAAATGTATGAATTTAAACGAAGCAAGAGTCTTTTATTCCGATTTCTTTATTATCACCCAGATAAGGCCATGCGATGAAGAACTAGTTTGTATTTGATTAGATTGTTATTTTATGTACTACCATGATTAAGCTAAAAGCTAATTGTTGTAAATAAATACAACACGTAAATTAATTAACGGACTTCCTAAAAATAGTTTGTTCAAAATCGTTTACTGAATCGGTTCATATCATTTTTAATATAGGTAATTTTTTATCCCAAAAATAATTAAAACTTACAAGGAAATTATTGTCATATTGATCCTGTTGTTTGTACAGACTTTTAAAATCGCAATTTTATTTCTATTCATACAAATTTAATCAATTAATACAAAATAAAGAAAAAAACCTTATTCCAAGAACGTTAAGGTCTTCGTTCTCCAAGAATTGGTTTAACTAATTTAAAAAAAAATGCATAACATGTTAAATTACAAATTCTGTGTATGTATTATGATTATAATATAATATTCTAATCCCCCCACCGCAATTAGAATATTATCATCATCATCATCATCAACCTTTTACCGTCCCACTGCTGGGCACAGGTCTCCTCTCATACAGAGAAGGATTGAGCGTAATCACCACGCTTGCTCAATGCGGGTTGGCGATTTCAGACTTAAAGTCCAGGTTTCCTCAAGATGTTTTTCCTTCACCTTCAGTCATTGGTGTCCAAGATATACTTAGAAAGTACATATAACTTTAGAAAAGTTACATTGGTACTTGCCTGACCTGGAATCGAACCCGCGCACTCATACTTGAGAGGCTGGTGTTTTAACCACTAGGCCACCACGACTACACTACATTAGAATATTATGGTGTGCGTTAATTACATTACATGTTATAAGTATATTCAAACTGGTCATAGTCTTATCTTGCCGAGAAACAAATGTCAAAACTAGTAAAAACGTAGTAAATAACAGACTGAGACAAATTAGAGTTGCATCTTTCATAAATTACGAGAATTACCCCTTTAATGTTATCTAAAAAAAATTTAGCTCACTCCACTTTGTCTCTGTTCCTTGTTCCCCGCGGAGTGCCAAAGGGCTGTGTGTCGGGTGTTTTAGGGTTTTTTCAGCGGCTTTGACTTGCAAATTGTCACAACGCCCGCCATTGCCTGAGGCGCGCGCGTAATTAAAAATCAGAGACGCCGTTACCGCTATAACGCTACGGTGGCGAATAGCGGTACTAAATTGCGTGATTATTTTTAAATGTTTGTAGGTTTATAAATATATCCAGTAAGTAACAGAAAAGCGCTTAACAGTTAATGATTATAATTTTAATATCATTTAAAAAGTTTTATAATAAACATTAATCAGTGTTTGAAATTGCAAAAACTGTTTAATTGGTCTACTCGCCAACAGATGGCGCTGCACATTTCCTAGTATCGCGGTATTGTAGCCGTCATGAAATAAATCACCTAGTCAAGTTAAATAATTTTGTGTTCAACATTATGGAGATGGGATTTCTAAAACAATTTATTAATTTATCCCAATCCTGGTCATAGGATTCTCTAGCCCTTGAACCAGGGGATGACCAGAGAGGTATTTTTTTTACATATTATAGGTAAACTAGAGCTTGACCGCAATCCCGCCTGTTGGTAAGCAGTGATGATCATGGAGCACAATATTTGCTCCATGGTGATGATGCAATCGTTAATGTTTAAGCAAGTTTATTAAGCGCCTTCATGACACTTAGATTGTAGTCAGACGGAAACACCGCAGTTTGCAAATTGTTGTAGTCCCTCGGTGTCATCAACATCTCAGCGTTAATCCCAGTCGCATCGGAAGCTTTTCAGCTTTGGAGTCTGGGGTCCGCTTTACTAGTCTAACTGCTGATTTTGGCTAAACTTCTATATTTTCCGTGAAGCGACTGCCGTCTGACCTTCACAACCCGAAGGCGACATCGAAGCATTGCAGTTAGACCAATTGTTGGACTTTTGAGGGCTCCAACAACCCGTAACAACTGCCAGTAGATGTTCGTATGGCAACCGGGACCAACGGCTTAACGTGTTTTCCGAGGCACGACCAGACCAGTGCAAATATTCATATTCATGCATATGAATACTTGCACTGGGCCCTCGATGTACGTGGTATAAAAGATAAGGCGAAAAGCTTAGTACGGATAGTAGTGGTGATGATGGAATGGAGATGGGGGAATTAAGTTATGCAATTCCGCGCACCCTCTCCAAAATGCATCCTATAGAACACTGACAGGCTGGCTACTCCTCGCCTGTGTTCCAGGCTTTGGAGACCGTTTTGAACCAAATCTGGGCCGCAATTACTCTCTTCGCACACCTCTCCACCGAATCCAAAGTTGCCTGGTGGCATTTCGCAGCACCAGCCCTGTGGCTGCAGTACTCCACACACGAAAGGACCTGTGATTTGTATAAGGTAAGTGCGGCTAATAAGGCCTAGCTAGCGCGAATTGAAAAAAAAAAACAAAAGCCATTAACATGAATCAACAAATTTTAATGTTTATGAAACATTTATATGAATAACATCCATTATAAATAAAAAACTGGAGGTTTTTCCAAAAAAATAGTCAAAATAAAGTCTTTATAAAAACACTATATTTAAGCCTAGTTAAACCATGATGGGGTAATAAGGCCTAAGAGTTTAACATACAAAACTAAACAAAATATACATCTTATATTTAGAGATTGAAATCAATAATTAATAATTAAGTAATAATTACAGTGTTCAGACTTCAAAATAACACAATTTTTTATTGGTTTCATTCAGGACACTCAAAATTGCAAATGTCCGCCTCTGACAAACCAACGCACTCCCCATGATAACACTTTCTGCATTTAAAACAATGCTTCATAGCAGCCTTTTCGTCCTGCTTACATCCGTGACAGTACCAACTCTCATGGTTTTATTTAGTGCTGATATTATCTCTTTTCTTTTTTTGGTGCTTTTCTATTTCGTTTTTGTAAAACAAGTTGTCACTGGAGTTCCTCTGTAATTGATGGCTTCTCTTCTTACTGTTGGTTTTTTTCAGTGTACTTAACTGTGGTAGGTATGAGCTGCTTACACGCTGTTCTTTTAAATTGGGCAAGCGGTATATTATCCTCATCACCGTTGGAACTGGAACTACCGTGCTCAGCCGTCCACACTATACTGCTCATACCGCTTCCAGGTTTTTCTCAGACCACAATGCTCGTTTCCGGGGTATTGTTATTATATGCCCTAAAAACAATAAACATAAAAAAAGCTGAGAAACAGTTAGGTACTTCATGATGAAAAAGTATAATAAGGCCTATACACAAATTTTGTAGGCCTTAATAACCGTTGGCCAATTTCGCAAAGAAAAGTTAAAAATAAAACAATTCAGTTTACATTATACTATTCTAACAGCATAGTCTACTGAAGCAGGAACTAATTGACAATTAAACAATAAAATTATGTGATAAAATATAGTATTACAAAAAATAATTACGTTTAGATTTCCTGCGGTATTATAAGTTCAACTAAGCATCTGTTGATCACGATGAATGTGACAGCACTGGTGACAACAAGCAAGCTAGCGAGTCGTGCCACGTTTAAGACGCCATCCAAGATTATTAGCTACCTACGACTGTGACCACGAGTGATAGCGGTAATTTTAAGATGTATTTTTGTAATTTAGGCCTTATTACCCGACAGGCCTTATTGGCCGCACCTATCTTAATTAGAATTCTCCTAATTTCAAGAACGTTTTGAATTACAAGAATTGTCCTCCAGGTGAGTGACAACATGGATGTTTGGCAAAGACCCGAAGTAATTGACGTTTATAAGTATCTTTGTTCAGCACTGGACGGCTATAGAGTTGAGCCTATCTAAGGTACAGACGAGAGCACATCAAGCTACTACAGTCTGTAGATTTCCTTATTAGATTTTCAACTTTATCTCTAGAGCATTAAAGGTCAAGGTTGATTGGGAATATTCGACAGTTTCGGGTAGCTTGACCTGCTGTCGTCCATACCTAGTTACTTAATATATTGTCTAATATCTTTCTTATTTTTCTATATGGGGTAGTGTCTAATTAGGTAAATCTAACTAAGCCTATGTTTTCACGATAAGATTGTCTCAGAATAAAACTCATCATCATCATCAGTCTGGGGTCCGCTTTACCAGTCCAACTGCTGATATGGCTAAACTTCGACATTTTCCGTGAAGCGACTGCCGTCTGACTTCCACAACCCGAAGGCGACATCGAAGCATTGCAGTTAGACCAATTGTTGGACTTTTGAGGGCTCCAACAACCCGTAACGACTGCCACTAGATGTTCGAATGGCAACCGGGACCAACGGCATAACGTGCTTTCCGAGGCACGACCAGACCAGTGCAAATATTCATATTCATGCATACAAATACTTGCACTGTGCGGGGATCGAACCCGCGCCACCTTGCGCAGCGGCCGCGTCCGCTACCGCTACGCCACGGAGGCTGTCTCAGAATAAAACTACTTATCTTTTTTGGCAGCCTCGGTGGCGTAGCGGTAGCGAACGCGGAATATGAATATTTGCACTGGTCTAGTCGTGCCTCGAAAAGCACGGTAAGCCGTTGGTCCCGGTTGCCATACAAACATATAGTGGCAGTTGTTACGGGTTGTTCGAGCCCTCAAAAGTCCAACAATTGGTCTAACTGCAATGCTTCGATGTCGCGAAGGCGACATCGAAGCATTGCAGTTGGGTGGAGGTCAGACGGCAGTCGCTTTACGTAAAATATTGAAGTTTAGCCAAAATCAGCAGTTAGACTGGTAAAGCGTACCCCAGACTCCAAAGCTGAAAAAGCTTCGGATGCGACTGGGATTAACGCTGAGATGATGATGATCTCTTTTAGCGTCCCTATTGTACCATACCAAAGAAGTTTGAAACAAAAAAAAGTTCACGATAAGGTCAACGTAATATATAAAAAAAAAATAGTTGCACCCTAATATTATACATCCATATAAAATGAAATATGTAGGATTTATACGAATTTTATTGTTCTAATTATTCACTTTCTTCGCTAACAATTAGTGTAGTGTATAATCACGTAGTGTCGTGACTACGCCGCGGTCGACTCAGCCTTTATTGTATTAAGTACCATTATTAATTACAGCTCCCTTTTTCCACATTTTTATGGCCTGTTCTTCGATTCGCACGAATTTACTCGCCCGTAATGGGCGAATCGTCTCTTTGAAATAAAATATTTTTTTAATTAACCTTTTGTTTTTTTCGTTGGCAACTCAAACGAAGTTAGTTTATTTTTGGGCGAGTCGACAACTTCGGAAATATGTCAGTACTTACTAAACTTGTTGTACTTAATTATAGTTGCTAAGTTGGGATACCTATAAGTTACACTTATTTAATACATTTCAATCTTAACTTATTAATTGTAAAAAAAATTATGAAAATATGTCATTTGCCTGATACATACTTTCAGAATCGACGATTCGTCCTACAAATTAACTTCGTGCGCAGCGATTACCTACAGAAAAACAAAGTATGGCGCTGATTCTCTTGTACACAAACTAAACTGAATCTAAGTTCATTGCATCTTCTAATTTCTATTTCTTTAAGAAAAGGACCGAGGGTACAATATTACATTAGTCCTGTCAAATTAAGGAACTCCATAGACAATTTAGACATCGTTAAAAATATGGCGTCTAAAAATACGTTTATTTACGTAAACGCACGTACTAATTTAAAAGGATTAAACTGATATTTATCATCTATCTTTTCCTTTATTAAACAAAGTGAAAAAGGTCCACTGAACTTAATTTAGGTTAGTTTAAACAAGGGAATCGGGGCCTATGAATTATAACTAACAATTCGCCCGTTTCGGGCGAGTAATTTCGTGCGAATCGGGTGGTCGAAAAAGTGTTTCGTGATCATATCTAAAAACTTCTGTGTAAATATTTGTTTAATAGCTTCTTACGTATTAAGGTGAGTTAAATAAATCTAAAGCTAATGCCTTCTGTAGCCTGTAACCTGTAGTTAATTAGGGTGACCTTTAAACTGTTTTTATACTGAATAATAATCAGCGTGACTTTTTAACTAAGTACTTTAGGTAGTGTTAGCTACAGCTCAGAAAAGAAAACGGTCCGCAATAAAACTGAACACATTCTTCTTCTTCAGCCTATAGATGTCCACTGTTGGACAAAGGCGTACCCCAAGGCTTTCCACGATGACCAGTCTTGTGCTGCCCGCATCCATCGGTTTCCCGCGACCTTCACCAGGTCATCGGTCCACCTTGTTGGGGGCCTCCCTACGCTGCGTCTTCCAGTACCTGGCCGTCACTCCAGAACCTTACTGCCCCATCGGCCATCACATTACTAATACAAAAACTTATTTATTATTCTAGCGGTACCTAAAAACGCTACATACGAACATCACGTCATACTGACGTCACGAAAGTCCTGCATCTCGCAAGTAGAGTTTACCGTGCAACTAGCACGCATACAAATTCACGACATCAACCGGCTTCGAGCAACACAGGTGTTGCTGTGGACCTTTCCCAAAGAAAATTACAGTAAGGTTATAATGATAACAGATAGCGCCACGTGTCTTTCGAATAATGATTGAATTATTAAAGTAACGCAAGTCATCATCATCATCATCTCAGCGTTAATCCCAGTCGCATCCGCAGCTTTTTCAGCTTTGGAGTCTGGGGTCCGCTTTACCATTCTAACTGCTGATTTTGGCTAAACTTCGATATTTTCCGTGAAGCGACTGCCGTCTGACCTCCACAATCCAAGGCGATATCTAAGCATTGTAGATAGACCAATTGTTAGACTTTTGAGGGGTCTAACAACCCGTAACGACTGCCACTAGATGTTCGTATGGCAACCGAGACCAACGGCTTAACGTGCTTTCCGAGACACGACCAGACCAGTGCAAATATTCATATTCATACAAACATTTGCACTGTGCGGGGTTCGAACCCGCGCCTTCTTGCGCAATAGCCGCGCTACCGCTGCGCCACGGAGGCTGTGATTAAAGTAACGCAAGTGAACGGACAAAAACTAGTTTTATATAAAATAACTATCTGATATCCACAACCCATTTTCTGGGTAACAAGAAATCTTTTGGTAAGACTGGTTATCTGAATTCGGCTTCTGACGCAGCAACTGTCAAAGATCCACTAAAAACAGAGGTGTCTCGATTGTTCACCCATCGACGAACTGGCCGCGGCAAGCATAGCTTATACTTCAATTAAACCGTGCGATTGTTATCATGAAGCCACGAGCCCCTCTGAACTGTGAAAGGGCTTTAGTGTCGCTAATGCGCGCCTCCCGTGCTCGCTCATATCAGGGGCTAATTGTCGATGACTGTAGCCCGCCCTACGCGTACCTACGCGTTGAGTCCGGGAGCCAGCGAACTGCTTTTCAGCGTAATAATATTTGTACTTGTAGCTAGCTGATCATCTTTTTTTAGATATGTTTGATTCTTTATCCATAGAGTTTATAGTTCTGCTTGAGTATAATATTTTATGTTTTATTGACACAATAGAGATCATTCTAAGTTAACAAACATACTTGTTAACTTAGAATGATGCCACGAATAAACGCTTTGTTTTCTTTTTTATATGACGAAATAATAGAAAATAACAAGTTATTTTCTCTATTGTGTCAATAAAACATAAAATATTATTACATATTTGTTTATATGGCAACACCGGCTGTCGTTAGAAACATTTTTTGTATTGACCACATATTTTCCTGCTTTGCTTTTTTGCTTTGCTTTGCCTTTGCTTTTCTTGTATTTTGGCATGGCTAGCTGGCATATGATAAATAAATAATTGATAGTTGTTGTTCTTTTTTTCTCTTGTATTACTATACCTACTACTGTATTGTATAAACTAATGTGTTTTTTTTAATGAACAGACAGCTGTGCTGCTGGGGTGTTTCTTCCGCCACTTCTTCTTCCCAGCGAAAGCACTAGGAAGTGACGAAGGGCGGGTGTTTTGGGGGACTGTCTTATGTAATATTGAAAAAGTGCTTTTTCTCAGCCTAATTTGAATAAATGACTTTTGATTTTGATTTTCCCTCAGCTAGCTTTTTTGCATTTTGTTTTGGCGCTAAAAATTGTATTTCTTTTCTTTTTCAACAAATTGAAGGACCCTGGCCCATATTTTATTGTTACTGCATCGAGAGGCGTTTGAACACTTATGCCAAACACGAGTAAAATATATGCGACGAAATAACTTTTTTCTTAGCTCCTGGTCTACAAACGTTATAATTATAATGACTGTGCTCGTTAATTCTGTGATTCAGTTAAACTAACCGACGCAGATTTATTGTGACTAATGTCAGCACAACTTTGTCGTAAGTTCATTAGCTGTTTCAACATTAATTTGGTCCTTTATCTTTAACACGAAGAGCTGTTCATTCAGCTGTTGTATAACTCTTGGCCTCACAACGTTTGAATTCGAATGATCGGTGGTAGGTCATAACATTGGCTGCCGGCAGAAGTTACCACCCACCAGACAAAGTCTTGCCGCCGAGGGAATCGCCGTACGGAGGACGGGTCTGAGCAGTTGTGTGCCGGGTTTTATGTGCCAAATGTTGTTGTGTCTGAGTTTGGTCGTGGGGGGTCTCCAGATCAATCTCCCTCTGGCGCAGCATTGTCGGTCGTGTTGTTGGGTTTAATATTATATCACCTCTCTCAACTGCCGTTTTCCTTCCTACTCACTCAGTTTTTATACACACTTTCACGTACATATATTATGGATATGGATGCCCCCAACACATTTGTGATCGGCAAAACATGTCTTTTTCTTTTATACCTACCTATTAGTGGTCATCAAGGTAGGCCTTTACTAACCTTATGATCTTTCACACAATACATTCATCGCATGAGCTACCTCCCCCATGAACCTTCATTCAACGAAGTTTGAAATAAATTTGTTGTTACTTGTTAATGACCTCTAGTGTAATGAATTTCCAGGAATAGGTTGACTTTCCCAGTCACCTTAATAAGACAGAAATGGCCGACCGTGATGATTCTAGGTCGGAATAGGTAGAGTTAATTGGGGGCATTGATCGGAAACGTATTTATATTAATATGGACATTCCTCCGGATTTACGGAATTGGCAGATTATTAAAAAAAATATATGTACTTGTATCTGGAATTACACAATAACAATATTTTACTTGTATCTGGAATTACAGCCTCCGGGCGTAGCGGTAGCGGACGCGGCCGCTGCGCAGGGTGGCGCGGGTTCGATCCCCGCACAGTGCAAGTATTTGTATACATGAATATGAATATTTGCACTGGTCTGGTCGTGCCTCGGAAAGCACGTTAAGCCGTTGGTCCCGGTAGCCATACGAACATCTAGTGGCAGTCGTTACGGGTTGTTGGAGCCCTCAAAAGTCCAACAATTGGTCTAACTGCAATGCTTCGATGTCGCCTTCGGGTTGTGGAGGTCAGACGGCAGTCGCTTCACGGAAAATGTCAAAGTTTAGCCAAATTCAGCAGTTACATTGGTAAAGCGGACCCCAGACTCTAAAGCTGAAAAAGCTGCGGGTGCGACTGGGATTAACGCTGAGATGATGATGACTTGTATCTGGAATTACATTCCGGGAAAATGGCTTATCCACGTTTTTCTTTCTGTGAACATTTATGATACAAGTACCAAAAATCACTCTACCTATTCCGACTTAAGGTGATGATGAATGTTTGCGCCTACTTTATATAAAACTAGCTGCTCCCCGCGGTTTCACCAGCATACGTTTCGACCTCGTGGGAACATCGGAATAAAAATTACTTATATTATGTGGTATTCTCATAATAGTCGTGGTGGCCTAATGGTTTAAATATAAGCCTCTCAAGTATGAGTGTGCGGGTTCGATTCCAGGTCAAGCAAGTACTAATAAAATTTTTCTAAGTTATATGTACTTTTTAAGTATATCTTGAACACCAATGACTGATGACAAGGTGAAGGAAAACATCTTGAGGAAACTTGGATTCGGCAACCCGCATTGGGCAAGCGTGGTGATTACGTTCAATCCTTCTCTGTATGGGAGGAGACCTGTGGCCTAGCAGTGGGACGATAAAAGATTGCTGATAATGATCCGTATTCTTGTTAATAAACTATCTGTATTTCAGATTTCGTCCAAATCCGTTTAGTGGATTATGCGCCATAGGCGCCCCGTACACAGTCAATCTCGATTGCAACCCAGGGTCGAAATCAGTGATCGTAATCTAGATTGATAATATATGCAATATATTGATGGATGCCAAGATCTCGTCAGTACACGCTGTGGCTTTTGGAGAATGGACACCGATGATATATACAACGTGTAACAAAAAGGGTATATACATACCAAGGGAATGGCATCTTTAGATGATATCAAACGATATCGTAAGGGTTTCAACTCAAAATAAAATACTCAAAAACTTGGTACCAAGTTTTCGGTTTCGTGTGTTTCTTAAAATCAAATCATAACAAACGTGGCAGCACACTACATACGTTAATAACTACTCGTTACCCGTCACGTTACTTGCCAAAATCCGATAAATGTCTTCAATATCTTTGTGCGACTAGTATGATAGTAGCCTATCACAGGCGGTGTTTTTCATTAAAAAACCCTTCCAATATCGTTTGATATCATGTAAAGATGCCATGCCTTTGTTATGTATATACCCTTTATGTTACACGTTGTATACATATGGCGATATCTTTTGTAATAAATCATCGAAACATTCTTACCCCATCCTGAAATATTTTTTATAATCGTCAGCTTCAGCAGTTACTTGAATTTCATTTAGTAGATTTAAATGAGTGTTCCCTTTTGAGTAATCACTGTTTTACCCCGCATCTTTTTTTGAATACTTTACTTCAAAGTTAAATACAATATTGTTATCGAACACCTAGGATTTAAACACCTAGGTGTTAACGCGGCAGTTACGATACATGGACTGCAGTATGTAATCAAGATTGACTTTGTAATTTTGTGAGCGATCCCGTGATCACAGATCACGATCAGGGCTTAACGATCACGATCGAGATTGACTGTGTACTGAGCGCCATAGAGTAAAAAAAAATCATCCACAGATCCTCCATCTCTCAGGAAATGAGGGCAGTGGGACACAGCTACTATACAATATGTAAAGAAAACCCTGTCCGATCAGTGGAGGTATTGCTAGGTATCGATAACTGATTCTACTAATGGATGCAAAGCCGGGCTAAACTAAAAAAAGAAAACCCTATAAAAATAAATATTATTTCGCAAAAATAGGTAACTTAATACATGTTCGGTAAGCAAGCATTCCGCGGGCGGCGGGGGGCAGGGCACGCGGCACGTGGTCGCATCGCTATTCGCTCATAATAATACCGGTGTTGTCACTTTTATAAAAATTACTAAATTTCGGGGAAGTTGGAATTAATTCGCGGGAAAAAAAGATTATTTCAAAATTCATTAGTATTGTTACTATGATGATTACGTAAAATTTTATATTATATTTGGTCAATTGTTTACCTAACCTTTATTATCCTCATGGTTCGGACAGGGTTTTCTTTACATATTGTATAAGGCCATGTGGTAGCTAGATTTCCTCAACAGAATTAACGAGCTGATAATGAACAAAACACATTAAAAGTCACAAATGTGAGGGCAATTTATGAGGGAAAGTCACAAATATAGGGGTTTGGGCTTAAAATGTAAATCAGTAGCAATTAGCTTGTGGTGGTGCATAGTTGTGTGTTATGCGAGACATGCCATGATTTACGTTGCTTGTCGACGCCGCGGGATGGCGTTATAAGCAAGATGGTAGTCAATGGCGCGGATTCTGTTGTTCACAAACTAAACTAATTTTAAGTTATGTGCATCTTTTTCTTTCCATTTCGGTAAGAAAAGGATAGAAGATAACATTATAGTTTAAGATAAGAGACTCCTGTCAAATTAAGATACTCCGTAGAGATTTTAGACGCGATTATAAACATGGCGACCAATTTACGTCAGGAACGGAATAACTTGACAGGCCTAAACTAACATTTTATGTTCTGTCCTTTTCTAAATGAAATAAAAAGAAAAAGAACTGAACTTAAATTAAATTTAGTTCATGAACAAGGCAATCGGGGCCATTAATATTTTTTTATACAAGCGATATAAAAAAAGACGTGTGGCACTCGAGGACTGCCGCGATAAAGCTATTGCATAGTATTTTTTTATCAACTTATGCAATTATAATTATTTATTTACTAGCTTTCCGCTCGCGGCTACACCCACGTGGAAAGCCGTTATATCGCGCTATTACATTTCCCTCGGGAATATCAAAATAAAAGGTAGCCTATGTCCTTTTTCATGGTCTAAAGATTATCTGTGCCAAATTTCATCAAAATCAGTTGAGAAGTTTAAGCGGGAAAGCGTAACAGACAGACAGACAGACAGAGTTACTTTCGCATTTATAATATTAGTATGGATTTTATTTATGCAGTTCTTTTTCTTTAATATTAATTCAAGTTTTTTTTGGCGATTTAGCGACTAAATTATGTTCAATGTTTAATGTTGACACCCAAGTTAAAGTATCACGAAATTTGATGTCGGCCATCTTGATTTTAAAAAAATGCATCATTTTCGTTATCAGCGCCCCCTGTCACGACACCCATGCCAAAATATCATGAAATATGATGTTGGTCATCTTGGATTTCGAAAATGACACCATTTTCGTTATCAGCGCCCCCGAAAACCCCTGTCACGACACCCATGTCAAAATGTCATAAAACATAATGTCGGCCATCTTGGATTTCAATAATGACATCATCTTCGTGATCAGCGCCCCCGAAAACCCCTGGCACGACACCCATGTCAAAATGTCATAAAACATAATGTCGGCCATCTTGGATTTCAAAAATGACATCATTTTTTTGATCAGCGCCCCAGGAAACCCTTGTCACGACACCCATGTCAAAATATTATAAAATAGGTGGCGCCGGTCTTGGATTTCAAAAATGGCGTAATTATCGTGATCTGCACCCACAAAAATCCCTCTCACGACATCATGTAGAAATTTCATAAAATTGGTGTCGACCGCGTCGTAACGAACTATTTCGTATTTTATAATTCTACATCTTATAGAAGACCTATGTATTTCAGAGTGAAAATTAATCGCAAGTTTAGCACATCGCGACATCATTCACTTGCCATTTCTTCATTCGTCTTTTTTAATTTTTTTTTTCTTGACATTATTTTTTTCTTTTTGCAGCTTGTTATTGTTATGAGCTGACTTCGCGCCCCGCAATATGCGTGCTCTTTTGGAAAATCTATTAATTGTTATCAAAAGCATCGTCATCAGCATGCGCACGTACACTAAGACGATGCACGGTTGTTAGGTTATTTTCGTTACAGAATTTCGGGATTCGGTCTCTACGCTCAAAGCCCGCGATAAAAGCTACGCAATAGCTTAAAAAAAAATAAGTTCGGCTTATTCAATTAACTCAACTAAAAACCGACAGTTCTCTCGGTGGTAGGCCATAACATCGGCTGCCGGCAGAAGTTACCACCCACCAGACAAAGTCTTGCCGCCAAGCGATTCGTCGTCTTCCGGCATGATGTCTGGTGAAGCTGTACGGAGGACGGGTCTGAGCAGTTGTGTTGTGATGTGTGGCGTGTACGATGCGCCAAATGTTGTTGTGTCGGGAGTTTGGTCGTGGAGAGTCTCCAGATTATTCTCCCTCTAGCGCAGCATCGTTTGGTCGTGTTGGTCTTGGGTTTAACATTGCATCACCTCGCTCTACTGCCGTCATCCTTCCTATTCCTAAGTTTTTTAAGTGAATAGGCTTAATAAACTAGTGCGCATCACTCCCATCAACGATTGCATCACTGTTTACCATCAGGCGGAATCGCAGTCAAGCACTTGTTTATAATCATTAAAAAAAAAAGTTTCGCTCCAGAGAAGTGCCCTGGTCCGCGCCTCAAATCTAAGTGACCGTTTCATAATCCCCACTATCCAAAACGACTCTTTTGCCCCAGTACTACCTAAATCAAATGAGCAACTTTTATTCTAATTATATCGTTATCCACGACATACATTTTCCTTAACTTGAAAAAACGTCAATTTGAAACATAAATCAATTTTGAATATAGATTCACTATGTTAGAAAGATTTTCTTACTGACTCCTTAATCCATGAAGGTGTCCTCGGTAACTAAAATCACTCAAGTTATGTAACTCATCATACTCGCTCGGCGACACTTGAATTTATCGCCGCCGTGGTCCACCGCTCCAGTGAGCTGGCTTTTAGCTTACTGTCTAGTCCTGCTTTGTAGTTCATAGGTGTCTATTTTCCTGTTCATTACTAAACTAAACTAATTTTAGATTCAGTGCATCGTTTTCTTTCTATTTAATTAAGAAAAGGACAGAAGATAAAATGTTAGTTTAGTTAGACCTGTCAAATTAGTCCGCTCCTGACGTAAATTGACGTATTTTTGGCCGCCATGCGTTTTAACTGTCTATGGAGTATTTTAATTTAACAGAATTAAACTAATATGTTATCTTTTATCCTTTTCTATATTAGTTTAGTTAAATTAAGAGAATCCACAATAGTGTCTAAACTGACACGATTAAAAATATGGCAACAAAAATACGTTGATTTATGTCAGGGGCGGAATAATTTGACTGGACTAATCTAATATTGTATTTATCTTCTGTCCTTTTCATAATGCTAAAGAAAGAAACAGATGCACTGTACTTAAATTATTTTTAGTAAGTTTAGATTGTGAGTATGGGAATAGGGGCCATTATCAGTAATACCGGAATACCGGGCCAAAGTCGCTGCCCCAAAATCGCGCCCGTAAAGTCGCCACCCCAAAGTCACCGCCGTAATGTCGCCGCCCCGAAGTCGCCGCGCTAAAGTCGCCGCACTAAAGTCGCCGCCTCAAAGTCGTCGGAGCAAAGTCGCCGCCGTATTGTCGCCGGTGCAAAGTCGCCCCATAAAGTCGCCGGGCCAATGTCGCCGGGCCAAAGTCGCCGGGCAAATGTCGCTACCACAATGTCGCCGCCGTAAAGTCACCGGGGCAAAGTCGCCGCCGTTTATTCGCCGGGGTAAAGTCGCTGCCCAAAAGTCGTCTCCATAAAGTCGCCGCACCGAAGTCGCCGCATTAAAGTCGCCGCCTCAAAGTCGACTGAGCAAATTCGCCGCCTCAAAGTCGACTGAGCAAATTCGCCGCCTCAAAGTCGACTGAGCAAATTCGCCGCCATATTGTTGCCGGTGCAAAGTCGCCCCATAAAGTCGCTTCCCCAAAGTCGGCACCCCAAAGTCGCCGGGGCAAAGTCGCCGTCTCGAAGTTGCCGTGGCAAAGTCGCCGCCACAATGTCGCCGCCATAAAGTCACCGGGGCAATATCGCTGCCGTAAAGTCGTCGGGGCAAGGTCGCCGCCATAATGTAGTCGGTATAGTCGCTGGCCCAAAGTGGCCGCTTCGAAATCGTTGGGCCAATGTCGCCGTGGCAAAGTCGCCAGGGCAAAGTTGCTGGGGCAAAGTCGCCGTCGTAAAGTTGCCGGGGCGAAGTCGTCGCCATAAAGTCACCGGGGCAAAGTCGCCGTGGCAAAGACAAATCATTTTGTTTAATTTTTACACATCCAGTTTCAAAGCCCTAGTTCATTTTACCAAATTTGTTAACTAATGACCCCCGTTTCAAAGAACACTAGTCGAGTTTCCGTATCATCCTTTCTTAACTAAATACAAATTCAGTTTTCCAAATAAACTTAGCAGACGTAATGTTTTATCATGATTACGCCACTTAATTTAATTAACCCTGCTTCTAGTATACTCTTCCGTATAAAGAGTCATTATCATCAACGTTTTTAACATCCCACTGCTGGGCACAGGTCTTCTCTCATATAATAATAATAATAATAAGGGCAACATCAAATGTCAACATCATATTTTCATCCATATCATATATATTATTTTATATCAGTTTTTCTTTTCCATATTGTGATATCTTCAAGAGAAAACCCAAGCCCAAATCCAAAATAATAAAATTCAATAATAAAAACAGTTTCTATACACGATGGAGAAGTTTTCTACTCGAACCAAACCGACCCGTTGGAAATGACATCTGTCATGTCACGTCGGAAAATACAAACCAGAAAAATATGTGAATAATATGATTGTGCGATGTTGACAAGATCTGCCGCTCGAAGAGCACGCCCACCATCTCCGGACTCGTTGCTCAGCTCCGCCTCGCCGCCGCCGGCCTCCAGCGCCACTGTAAGTGCTGTGACGACCCCGGCCGCGGCAGTTGCGTCGAGCTCGAGCGACGAGTACTTCTCTCCGCCGACGACGCCACCACCTGCTCGCCGACGGGGAGGACGCCGGCCGCCGGACCGCTTAGGACCTCGAGGCCCATCGGCTTCTGACAGGGTCCCAGCTCCCGGCGGTAGTGTGCAGCGCATGAGATGGACACAATCCATCAATGAAAATGTCATGCGCTCATACTATGGGGCTACAGAGGGAGGAAACAACCTGACCGCGTACCGTGTTCGAATGCTCTCTCTGTTTCAGGTGCTTGAGCCAGCTGTCAACGTGTCGCGCAACGACTGTCGGATCAGGTACGGGTTATCCAGCGTAATCATATGTTGGATGATACTGTGCTTGATCGCCTGCGAAACGAAATGCAGAGTAGCCGTGTCATTGCTCACCAGTCGCAGACTGCGGAGATACCACCGCAGCCAACAAACTATGCTGACGAGGGGAGTAATGATAGGGCTACAAATGTAAGTACCCAGTGCAATGAGGAATTAAGAAATGCTTTGGAGGCTGCGATTCGGGAATACCGTTTTATGTCGGCAGAAATAAGACCACGCCTGCCACGTTTGCCCATGCATAACAGAAATAGGGCACTGATGGCTGCTCTGGATGCGCAGTTATCAAATTATTTTGATACCTGCGAGACCTCACTGATACTCATTCAATCCTGTACTGCGCAGCTGTAGCAGCTTGTCGTGTAGCTCATGTCAAATTTCCCAGTGACTCTAGAGCTACACGACCGAAACCAGTCGTACCAGCTTGGCAGCACAGGATTGAACGTCGTATTGGTGGGGCCAGAGCACTCATCGGTAAACTTAATCTGCTTCAGGGAGGGTAATACTCGTCCCAGAGTGATGCGCTTTGTGAGGCGGGCATTCTCAGGTACAAATACAGCCCTCAAAACTATATGGCCCGTGTCACGGAGCGCATCGACTTCCTGAAGCAGAAAGTGTATGCATGGGCGAACCGTATTCGTCGATACAAACGACGAGTGGAACGGTACACCCAGAATCGCACCTTCCAAAGCAATGAAAGGTGGGTTTATAGGGACTGGGAACGACCAGAACAAGGTGTGACTGACACGTGCCTACCGGATGATGATGCCATGTGTTCATTTTGGCGCAGTATCTGGTCGGTACCTGTCAGTCACACTGAAGGTGACTGGGCTCGGGATGTCGAGCGAGCCTGCGATCCAATACCTGAAATGGGGGCTATTACCATCTGCCCCCAAGATGTAGCTCGTGCAGTCCGTCCGTTACCTAACTGGAAGTCTCCAGGACCGGACGTGCTGCATAACTTTTGGATAAAATGGTTTCCAAGGTAGCACGCTCGCTTGGCATCTCAATTCCAGACTGCTTTAGTGTCTGGTTCGTTACCTCAGTTCCTAACTACTGGAATAACCCACCTGCTCCATAAATCAGGTAGCACCGCGGAACCCAAAAATTATAGGCCGATCACCTGTTTACCGATGGTCTATAAAGTTCTTACATCCATTTTGAAAACTAAAATTAACAAACATATTGACAGCAACTCCATCATGTCTGCCTCTCAAAATGGATGTAAGAGCGGGTCCCGCGGTACTAAGGAGCTACTCCTTATTGATATGGCCATTAGCCAATAGGTTCGTCGTTCCCGAAAGGATCTGTCGACATGTTGGATAGATTATAGGAAGGCCTATGACTCAGTCCCACATACATGGCTCATGCGGGTGCTGGAGTTGTATAAAGTGGATGCAACTCTGCGCACCTTCCTGATGTCGTGTATGAAGACATGGAGGACAGTCCTTCGCTATCCAGGATGTCGAAATATTCAGAGGAATAGCAAACCGATACGGATCGAGCGAGGAATATTTCAGGGCGATAGTTTGAGTCCACTTTGGTTTTGCTTAGCATTGAATCCTCTAAGCACACTATTGGAGGATTCAGGTCTAGGCTGTCGGTTGAGGAGAGGTGGTCAGGTTATATCGCACCTCCTCTACATGGATGACTTGAAACTTTTTGCTCCCAGCAATTCATAACTGAGGGAGCTACTGAAAATTACTGAAACTTTCAGTAGCTCCATCAGGATGGAATTTGGTGTGGACAAATGTGCGGTCATGCATGTAAAGCGAGGAGAGATTATGGAATCCGTGGGAACCCAACTCACTGATTCCATAAACCTTAGAGCCCTCTCCGCATCCGAAACCTATAAGTATTTGGGTATGTCGGAAGCGTTGGGTATCAATGTTACTGACATGAAGCAATCGTTGAAAGAACGCTTCTTTGGCCGCCTGAAAAAAGTACTTAATAGTCTTCTATCAGGCGGAAACAAGGTGCGCGCTTTCAACGGTTGGGTCATGCCGGTATTGATGTACTCTTTCGGCATACTCAAATGGACTCAAACCGAACTTGACGCCCTGGATCAGAGGGTCCGTACGCTGCTGACTGCAAATCGATTGCATCACCCACGGTCATCGGTTATGAGGCTGTATATCCCGCGAAAATGTGGAGGTCGTGGCTTTTTAAACGCCAAGACCCTCCACAATCGCGAGGTATGCAGTCTCAGGGACTATTTCCTAGTAACCGACGTGGGGATGCATCGAGATGTGGTCGCGGCTGACAAGGGCCTCACTCCGCTCTCCTTGGCTAAAGAGAACTGGCGTAAACCAGTAGTGCTTGGCACAAATGATCGCATGGAGGTATGGAAGAGCAAAGAGCTTCACGGACGCTTTTTCCGAGCCCTACACGGGCCCGATGTTGATTTTCAAGCGTCTGTAGCCTGGCTACGTTTCGGTGACCTCTTTGGGGAAACCGAAGGTTTTGTCTTTGCAATTATGGACGAAGTTATGATGACGAACAATTACCGGAGATTTATTGTGAAAGACGGCACAGTTGACATCTGTCGGGCATGTCACCGGCCGGGGGAATCAATAAGGCATATTATCTCCGGGTGTTCTCGTCTAGCTAACGGAGAGTACTTGCATAGACACAACCTTGTAGCCAGGATCATTCATGAGCAACTTGCTCTTAAATACAACCTTGTGGAATCGGAGGTGCCGTACTACAGGTATACGCCCGACCCAGTTCTCGAAAATGGCTATATCACATTGTACTGGGATCGATCCATCATCACTGACAGGACTATTGTTGCCAATAAGCCTGATATAGTGATGGTGGATCGATCAGAGCGGCGTGCAATGATTGTTGACATAACCATCCCGCATGATGAGAACCTCGTGAAAGCCGAGAAAGATAAACAAATCAAGTATCTTGACTTGGCTCACGAGGTTGTCGACATGTGGGAAGTGGATTCAGCAATCATTGTACCGATAGTCGTGACAGCCAATGGCTTAATAGCCAAGAGCCTCGACCAACACCTCAGGAGGCTCTCGTTAGGCAGCTGGATCAAGGGCTTGATTCAGAAAGCGGTACTGCTGGACACGGCTCGCATCGTCAGGAAGTTCCTCTCTCTGGAGCCCTGACCGCCGGTAGCTTGGACCCTGTTCCCGATCCCGGTGGGCTACTATTTTTTATATTTTTAAATGTTTTTTATGTATTTTTTATGTAGAAATATTTAAAAATGTAATTTATATGTATATACTATGAAATAAAGGATAATAATAATAAGATGTAGATTTTCAAGCGTCCGTAGCCTGGCTACGTTGCGGTGACCTCTTTGGGGAAACCGAAGGTTTGGTCTGTGCAATTATGGACGACCTGACATAGTGATGGTGGATCGATCAGAACGGCGTGCAATGATTGTTGACATAACCATCCCGCATGATGAGAACCTCGTGAAAGCCGAGAAAGATAAACAAATCAAGTACCTTGATTTGGCTCACGAGGTTGTCGACATGTGGGAGGTGGATTCAGCAATCATTGTACCGATAGTCGTGACAGCCAATGGCTTAATAGCCAAGAGCCTCGACCAACACCTCAGGAGGCTCTCGTTAGGCGGCTGGATCAAGGGCTCGATTCAGAAAGCGGTACTGCTGGACACGGCTCGCATCGTCAGGAAGTTCCTTTCTCTGGAGCCCTGACCGCCGGTAGCTTGGACCCTGTTCCCGATACCGGTGGGCTACTATTTTTTATATTTTTAAATGTTTTTGTTTTTTTATACAAATATTTAAAAATGTAAATTATATGTAAGTGTAATAAATAAAAGAATAATAATAATAAACGTTTATTTGGAACAAGTTTTAGGACATAAGTTTACAAATTGAAACGAAGATAGCTACAAAAGTTAAAACTGTAGCGCAGCTATCGACGCCTAGCTAAACAATAAGTTACAATTGTAGTTCCAGACTAGTAATAAAGTTAATAATTAATTAAACTACATCCCTATGTGTGTATGAGTATGCGTGTGTGTGTATGCGTGTGTGTGGGGGTGTGTAGGGGTGTGTGTTTGTGTTTGTGTGTGTAGAACGCGTAAGTGGAGGGGTGGAAGGCATTCAAGTAATAAGATTGATGTTATGGGAATCAGGAATGTAAGTATTATGTTAGTATTATGTTACCACAAGTTGTTCTGTTGCTTCGTAGGAGAAGGATTTAAGCAATTCTGACAGTTTTTTTCTGGCTGAGGCTCTTGTTAATGGATAAATTTGAATAATTCTATTTATTTTATTGTAGAGTTTAGGGCTAAGGTAAATGTCGTGGCGTTTTACTAATGCCAGTCTGGAGAAAGGTGTCTTACAAATTAAGTCGGAACGTCGCTTCTTGGAGCGGTATTGTGGATCATATTTCGTGAGATCGTGTTTCTTAAGAACGGTTTGAAGTATAAATAATTGTCTAAAAGTGAGGACATTACAGAGCGAATAAAGCTCCAACGTCGGGAATCTAATAGGTTTCTTGGCCAATACCTTTAGTACCGCTCTTTGTGCTCTCTCCAAACGCAAAATGGTAGTCTTGTGGGTACCTCCCCATACTGTAACGCAATAACCAAGAACTGACTGGACGAGTGCCTGGTATATTTGTATAAGGCATGGGAAGTCCACGACCAACCTTAGCTTTTTGAACACATATATAAGTCTTCTTACACGGACCACCACTGAGTTAACTTGTTTTTTCCAGGTTAGGCAATTGTCTACTATGATTCCAAGATACTTGATGTTGTCGGAGCGTTCTATTTGGTTGGCACAGTTACAGGATATGGTAGCCACAGTATGGGAGCAAATATGGGTTTTAATTTGAAAAGATGTTGGTGGTTGTGTAAGAATTCCTGGTGTGAAGGGAATGAACTTAGATTTTTCGATGTTGAGTGTGAGTAGGTTTGAGGTTAACCACTTCATGACCAAACCTAGTGCGATCTCCGCACTCACACGAGTGTCAAGCCAGTCCCTACTATGCGTCACAAGAGCTGTGTCATCCGCATAAGCAATTATTTTAAATTTTATATAGAGAAGGATTGAGCGTAATCACCACGCTATACGCGCTATACGCGTATGAAGAGTATTGAAGGGTAATTAATTAACACATTATTAAATTTATTAATTAGCAATGGGTTTCATTTTGACAGTTCAACAGCATTCATTGGGTAATTCACGTTGCTGGGCAGACGCAATTCTCGACATATGGAGCAATGAATTAGCAATATAGTTCAAAAATACTTCAAATTGATAGAAATAGTGTGTTACTTAATTAGGATTCTAGTGTTCCATAAAGACTTATGAAACTCGTGTACGGACTCGCGTAGCCGCTACGCCGTAGCATACGTAGCAATACGTAGCCATGTGCTACAAAAAAGTGAAACTGAGACAAGCCACGTTCTACCAGCGTCGCGGGGATACATAAAGAGGCGCACAGGCAAGTCAAGGAACACAGGTGGGTTTTAGTCAGTAAAAGTCTGACACGCACTTCCGCTCCACCCAAAGCGGGAGAGCTCATCTTCAAAAAAAAAAAGGCAAGCTACCTTTATTTGCCTGATTAAAAAAATGTATAAACCCCAATAAAAATAAAATCTATTTCTCTATTACATTGATCACCTCCACGGAGTTTCGCTAGCTGATCCCATTTGCCCTTGTAGAGGTGTGACGCTGTCAAGCTAATAATTGGACTGACACGTTAATTATCACATTATTGGGAACTAATTAGAGAAGTGGGTGATGGACGGGGTGGGCACCAGTGGTGGGGGACGAAGGGCGACTAATTGGATTAATTATAAATCATTCTCAACAATTTATGTAGGTATGTTTTTAAAAAAATTGAGGTCTCTTTCGTGGGAAAAAAAGCTATTTATGCTCAAGCAGTGATAGCTATTGTATATGAGTGATAGTTTGTGCCACGAAGCGAAGCTGAGTTGCGCAATAGATCAGCACGAGTATTACAATAGCTGTTTGCGAGACTTTGGCATAAATAACTTTTTATTCTTTTTAGGCAGATAAAAGTTAACAATGGCGCGAAAACAGTGCGGCACGCGCAATATTGTTATAATCCCACAAATGATAGGCAAAAGCAATTCATCTATACAGCCTAATAATATGCGTTGTTGCGCGCTTTTTGGCATAATCATATGTTGATTTTTTGATGCCACAGCCATAAAAAAAATTTTTTTTTGTAGTAGGGTTTACCGGTGTGGAAATGGTCATTGTAACACGACTTGGCAGGAATGAGTACTATTGAGATATGACTTATGGTTATGTATTAAGCAAATTACCAAATGGTCGTAGAAAAAATATATTAAAAGGATAGGTAATATTGGTGACTTGTCTAGTGGGGTAGACCTCTGGCTGAATTAACCACAGTCGTCTAAAGAAGACATCAATCTGCCTAGCCTTTTCCCAACAAATAGCACCCCCCTTTTCCTTTTGGTAAAACTGGTTGTCAGACATTCGGGCTTCTGACGACACGTAACGATACTATAAGATCTAGGAATGCCAGCTGAGACCATCATCATCATCATTTGAGCGTATAATCCCGATTGCATCCGCGGCTTTCACGTTGAAGCCCGGGGTCCACTTTCCTACATATCCGCCTCCATTTCGCATGATCTCTGGCATCCCGTGGTGTGGTGTTGGCCCAATGCTTGTAATCTCTTACAAAATGAAGCCAGCACTTCTTTGGTCTACCTCGTTTGTTCCGGCCAGGCGGCGGACGCGCCATGGTAAGAAATTTATTACCCAGAAGAACCAAAGTCACCGACATAGCTCTTCGAGTCGCTAAACTTAAGTGGCAGTGGGCAGGGCACATTGTTCGTAGAACCGATGGCCGATGGGGCAGTAAGGTTCTGGAGTGGTGGCCACGTACTGGAAGACGCAGCGTAGGGAAGCAACCGACAAGGTGGACCGATGACCTGGTGAAGGTCGCGGGAAGCCGATGGATGCGGGCAGCACAAGACCGGTCATCGTGGAAAGCCTTGGGGGAGGCCTTTGTCCAGCAGTGGACATCTATAGGCTGAAGAAGAAGAAGACCGTACCAGCGTAGGCGACCCTCTTGCAATTTGTCTGCTATGTCACGGATACGAAGACTGGCGCGGTTCCGGGAGTTCCTGATGCGGTCTTTTCGCGTAACTCCACACATCCACCGCAGCATATTCATCTCCGTGACACGCAGCTCCTGCATGTATCGCTCAAGCACACAAGCCACACCTTACTGCCATACAGAAGAATAGACTACAAAAGAATGACAGCTGTGACCAATATGATGACATTCGAAGATCTTAATATGTTTCCCAAGGCATGGAGGGTTTTGTGTAGTAAAATGGTCACCCATCCACGAACCAGCCGCGGAAAGCGTAGCTTTACCTGATCGATGGACCCGTGTGACTGTTATTACTTATCCATAAGCCAATCACACAGTCATCTATTGAGAGTTCATAAAATGACACCTCGTAATAAATAATTATCCCACCAAAATCATCTATATCTATACTAATATATAAAGCAGAAGAGTTTGTATGTTTGTTTGTTTGTTCGCGCTAATCTCAGGATCTACTGGTCCGGTTCGAAAAATTCTTTTTGCGTTGAATAGCCCATTAATCCAGGAAGGCTTTAGGCCATATAACATCATGCTGCGACCAATAGGAGCGGAGCATAACTAACTCCACGCGATCGAAGTCGCTGGTGGCCGATAGATTCATATAAAGTAGTAAGACGACACGGTTGGTGGAGTGGCTGAGCGATCGACTGCTGCGCTGCGTGTCGCGGGTCCGATCCTCACACGGAACAAATATTTCTTTGGCCTACATGTAGTTGTTGCGGGTCTGGCTGTTTGTGATGTGAGCTTAAAGATAACGATAAAGATCATTTATTTGTCAAACACGCGTTTACATTAACTGATTTGACAGACATGCAAGGTATTATAAATATATGCTGTGAGCGTCCATGTTTTGCCAATCATGGCGTACAAATTTTCTAAGCTTATATGTTTGTTTTTACGTTGTTGAGCAGACACAATTTTCGGACAAACGGAGCAATAGATTAGCAATATGCTTCTTCTTCTTCAGCCTATAAATGTTCACTGCTGGACAAAGGCCTCCTCCAAGGCTTTCCACGATGACCGGTCTTGTGCTGCTCGCATCCATCGGCTTCCCGCGACCTTCACCAGGTCATCGGTCCACCTTGTTGGGGGCCTCCCTACACTGCGTCTTCCGGAACGTGGCCACCACTCCAGAACCTAACTGCCCCATCGGCCATCGGTTCTACGAGCAAAATATGCTTCTAAATTATTCAAATTGTCTTACGTAATTAGAGTGATTGGGTATGTGAAAACAAAAGACTGTCGATGAAAGAACACATTTATTAATCTCTCGTTATGTATAGTAATATATCTCTTAGCTACAACTACCACTCACATATATACAAACATATAAATAATACATTCACTTACATAACTATATACAATATGAAATCTACTCGAAGTGCAGAATTGTGCTATGAACTGTACTCCATCTGTTTAAGTAGTGAAGTAAAGGTATACAAAAAAGCTAACATTACAGTTGTTTTCTTAAAGTAAGCATCACTATTCCTTAATAATGTTGCTAAAAGATAAATTATGGATGTGAATAGCATGCCAACTGTAGTATCACGTATTACGTTTAGACGGTTAGCTAAGTGACATAATTTTTTTGTTAACCTTTAGTTAGCTGCCCAAGCCGATGAAGTATGCATAATAGGCCTGTTAAAAACCTAGCGATTTTGATTCAACGGACTTTCAATAAATGGGTTCTATTTAATTAGCTAGCAAAACCCCGCAATGATGGGTAACTATATCCAAATGCGATAAAACGAAAAAGTATATGGTTTGTTGATGTTTTAGGTCAATGGATGCTCTTAATTGCAAGTACATAAAATCGTCCTTTTTTTGTTCAACTTGTTTAGATAGTGATTCCAATCAAGTAAGAGAACCTCACAAATAAAAAACTGATGTTCTAAACTTTCTAAAATTATTGATCCCCAACAAAAACTATCAGCAACTTATTTTATTTTTGTTTTATCGTGATAACATATCGATAGCATTCCGATAGCCAATTTAAATTGACCTAAATTTTATAGTATTTTCTTTCCGCCCAGAGTTCCACACAATTTGTTTTGGTAATGAAATAAAGCTCTAAAATATCTCATAATATTCCATAATTTGAAATAGAAATATTCAATTCTAACACACGTTCATAATTATCACGTCTTTTAGCCCTTTAAATGTAACACAATTTTCTATCTTTTCAAAATTAAGATTCACTGTTCTTAATACTAGATCTATTTACAAAGCTTATCTTAATTTTAACTTAGAACCTGTTATGTCTAAACACGATAGTTTTGACTGTAAAAAGTATATAGAATTTTCAAAATAACTTTCCATTTAGGATTCAATTAAAATAATTTTAATATTGAAATTAAACAACGGTATCAATAATATTGATATGAGAGAATTTGAGTTTTCCAATTAATATGGACAACTTATATATTTTCCTGCACAATTGAAACATGCTTACTTCTGGGAACAAGGGGTATCATGTCATCACCCAGTAACTGAGGAGGTCTGATAGACAGTCACTCTTTGTAAAGTTATTGAACTATATCGGGTTATAATGTAAGCTAACCCCAACACTCTAGGGACAATTAATGTAAGGCAGGTTTTACTTTAAATCTGATTTGAGTTACTCCTCCGTTAATTTGTGTCTATAAAAATCAATTATATAATATTTTTATTTTAGTATAAACTACCTGATCCAATAGACGACTTCGTGTCAAATTTTCATCTATAGAAAAAAGCACTATCAGTTTTCCGGATTTATCAAAGTTTACGGGAAACTTTTGTATATATCTTTCTTTCCTTGAAAATCGAATTCAGACTTACAATTAAAACAGAAATTATTCAAATCAGATTAGCCGGTTCTCAAGCTATTGCCTGAGAACTTGTATGGGATATAGGATAAAAAGAACCTATGTTATTCCCCAGGTCATAGGCTACCCTTGTGCCTTCATCCTAATCAGTTCAGCCGTTCCAGTGCAATACATAACCAAACAAAGAAATTTACTTTTCATTTTGTAATATTAGTTAGAATAGAAGATACATTTGTGACTTATACTTACCTCTAGATCAATAGTTTACAATTTAAGTACAATATTTACATCACTTAAAACGTCATAGCAAAATCTATGGTTACCTACATACACTTTCCACACATATTATTTATTAAAGTAAGATCATTAAATACAATAAATTGAATAAAATGAAAAGATATATTTTAAGAAAATTTCGACTTGCTTTCAGGAATATTTAGATTAAACAGAGTCAGAAATACAGAAAAATAAAAAAGAATCTGAAAGCAAGATAAAATTTACAATTGAATGTGTTCTAATAGTAACAGAATCAAAAAATACTTTAGCATTAAATATAATTATCTTAGCGACGAATATTTACAATCATATATTGCTTCGATACACTAATCACATTAGAACGTTAATATTAAAAAAATATTATGAACGATGGAATGTGCAGTATAAACTCATAAATACTAGATATAAATCAAAACATCGATATAAATAAATTACACGTTACATTTAAACAGCATCTTATCGTCAATGAATAGAATAATAGTAGAAATAAGATTATCGATATATACGAACAAAGAATATTGCAGCTATCATCAGGATTAATATATTAATCCGAATTAGTATAAAAAGATCTAATCAAGGCTTAGTGTGCTGACGGCGAAAGTTTAAATTAAAGTACTAGTCATTACTGGGAAGTGTAAAAAGGTTTTATAGAAATCAATGACATTACACAGACAATGGTTTATTGTCTAGTAAAAAAACTATTGCAGAATTTGCTATGTTAACGCAAATTCCAATGACAGATAACTCTATCGGAGAAATAATTTTGACATTTATATATTACTAGCTTTCCGTCCGCGGCTTCGCCCACGTGGAGTTCGGTTATATCGCGCTTTATAGATTTCCCTCGGGAACACCATTTTTTCCGGAATAAAAGGTAGCCTATGTTCTTTTTCAGGGTCTAAAGATTGTCTGTGCCAAATTTCATCAAAATCGGTTGAGAGGTTTAAGCGGGAAAGCGTAACAGACAGACAGACAGAGTTACTTTCTCATTTATAATATTAGTATGGATTTCTACACAATAACTGTCAGATTTAATTATTTTTCTACGAATGTAAATTATCGGTAGATTGGATAATCAAATTGAATAAAAGTAACAGTCGAAAATAATTTTAATACAAAATTATTATAAGAATATGCATTCATAATAAAGCTGTCAAGAATCCTACTTTTTATCTCAGCACAAAATCAACCAATCAACGTTGAATTAAATCACATCTCAGCTCTTATATTAGAGATGACTTATTATTTATGGGACACATTCAAATCTATCAAACTCGAAAATTAAACCACTGACTCATTTTAACTTACTTAACCATACTGTAATGCAATTATTTAGCAAAATTTCGCGGACATAATGTGTACATCTGAACACAAAAGGAAAATTTTTTTCTTCTCAGTCAATACTTCAGGTTTCTAATTATAACAGTCGTTGACAAAAAAAAAGAAAGATATCAAGTTTAGATAAGGATTTCAATCACGTCGGTAGAGAATTGCTAGTTAATTTAATATAATCCTATACAGCTCTAAACACATTAATTCTTAGTATATTAGACCATCTGCAGTCCTTTATTGAGGCTCTCGACGTGTTCCTTGGCCTTCATTCGCAGCGCCGCGATGGAGGAGGAGCGAGGATCCGGGGGGGCGCCACTGTTGGCCGGCGCCGGCGGCGTCAGGTAACTCGGGTAACCAGATGGGGGATGGCTCAGGAAACCTGAGGAACATGGGCACTTTCTTTAGTATGCTATAACCGCTCGTTAAATACTACAATTTGCGTAACATGTAATTGATCTTGAATAAAAAACATAAGATGTTTATTTTTTAACTGCGGAGTCGGCCTGCCCTTGAACTCATCCTTGTTTATGGATGAGCGATGGAAAGGGCCAACCCAGAAGATCAGGCATCTTCTTCAGTTTTGTTTTGACGACTGACGGATTGGAAGAGAACACTGACACATTTCACTAGCTATGTTCCTATGTAATAAGAGACGCGCCTAATGCAATCAATTGGGTAAGAATACAGGCTACAGGCTGCTGCTGGGAATTTCCAGATGGAAAAAGCAGTAAGTAACCCAAAACGAGATATCCCAGCATCTTGGATCATTAATGATTTAACGGCATTTAATCGAGCAGGAATTATGAATCTGGGCTGCTAGTAAGAATCCCAGACGTAAAATCCCATTAACACTCTCCACTCGAGTATATGAAACATCCTGGGATCTCGTACTATACCTTAGTTGTTCAACATTATAGTAGCCATGTCCGGACAGCAAATATCATGGTAATCTTCCATTTAAGTAAATTTACCTGGTAATGCCGTGAGCAGTGGTGGTGCCAGCCAAGGGTCGACTGGTAGCCCCAGACCTCCCAGCCGTGGTATGCCGCCTCCGCCGCAACCGTATTCTGACAGGCCAAGACGGGCAGCCTCCATCTTCTCCTGACGACGCCATTTCGCGCGACGATTTTGGAACCAGACCTGTAAGATGGTAGACATGTTTGAAATCCTTTGTATTCAAATTATTATGACCGAGGAAGTGGAAGTGGCAGAACTTCATAGACTAATTAAGCTTAATGAACAGAGTGTCCAAAGATATTTCAAGAAAAGTCTTTTGATGATTAGAATGATTCTTAAAGTCTTGTAGCAGTATCTACAACACCATATGCGAACAATGGGTCATTCTGACGTCACGAAAATCCTTAATCTCACAAGCAAAGTTTACCGCGCAACTAGTACCTATTGTATACCACTTTTCAACATCAATCATCGGGCAAGTGCCCGCCAGACACAAAACCCGCCTGATCGGAGGCACCTCACTTTCCTTTGGAGGGTGAGTGTACACACCCTGTTACCCTCATACCTTTATGTAAATTCTAATCTAAGAGTTCAAGGATTTATATCTTTTGCAAGTGTCTCTCTGTAAAGTGGATACCATCTAGTTAACCTTGGCAAAAAAAACCGTGATTACGTACATTTCCCCAACTTCTCCGTAATTCACCCAGTGTTAAAGTAGTTACCGTGAAAATTATGGCCTGTAACGAAATTTGATTATCGGTATTAACGCGCCACCTATTAGAGCATCAAACTTTACGATCCAAGGCAATAACACCCCTAAAAGGTTTGCGCTTAGACAATAAATCAGAGTGGGAACACGTCACTACTAAACAGTTTGTGGAGGTAGACATAACAAAACTAACTTTGAATACGGCAAAGCATGAAACACGAACTCAATCACATAAATGGTGTACCATCATTGTGCCATCCACCCTAGAGGCTCCATCGCGGTGTGGCAATATAAATTCTATACTAATAAAAATAAAGTTTACTTTAGATTATTCACGGCCAAGATGTATGGCATGAATGTGGTGTCAAATTGTAGTGTGAAATGATATATTCAGCTGGGGTCGGTTGAACGGTAAAAATACGCGCGGTTCGCGTGACCGCTTCGATTCCAGTGTTGGAGACAGCAGGTTAGGGACATGCAACATTTGATGGCTTACCTGTCACAAGTATTAAATTTGTTTAACAGTGAAATATCAGAAATCGTTACGGTTTCTGTTCCTAACTTAACGATTGCAGACAAAAAAAATCCTATACATAACATCCATTTGATGGAATAATCCCAATCTGAATAAAGATAAAATTATGAAGTATGTTTAATCCGTTCACCATATTTTAAACTAGCTTTCCGTCCGCGGCTTCGCCCGCGTGGAGTTCGGTTATATCGCGCTTTTTAGATTTCCCTCGGGAACATCAAATTTTTCCGGGATAAAAGGTAGCCTATGTTCTTTCTCAGGGTCTAAAGATTGTCTGTGCCAAATTTCATCAAAATCGGTTGAGAGGTTTAAGCGGGAAAGCGTAACAGACAGACAGACAGACAGACAGACCGACAGACAGACAGATAGAGTTACTTTCGCATTTATAATATTAGTATGGATGAGTTAGTCATAATTAGTCTATAATGGTCCCACTGCTGGAACACAGGCCTGGAGTGGGCCGTAATCTACCACGCTGGCCTAGTGCTGGTAGATGTCACATGTCTTAGATATTATTTTTTTGGCTCTAAGACATACCGGTTTCTTTACGATGCTTTCCTTCACCGTTTTAAGAGCAGTGAGTGGTGATGAAATAATTTACACAAAGTAAAGCGTCTGATGGGGTTCGAACCTACGACCTACAATTTTTAAGTAGGGACCGATATCAGTAGGCCACCGCTGCACTCCAATGAGTTAGTCTTCTTCTTCTTCTTCAGCCTATAGATGTCTACTGCTGGACAAAGGCCTCCCCCAAGGCTGTCGTATAACGACAAGAAAAGACTTTAGAGGGAGACAGTATTTATTAAGTATACAGAAAAGACAAGATGGAAGTATAAAAATGAATAATGTAGGTGAATGATTGATGGGTGATGGTGAAGGGCGGCCCCTGGTGGACCGGCGGCAGTTACGGAGGAGCGGCCCTGGCGGACCGGCGACAGCAACAGACGAGCGTCCCTGGCGGACCGGCGACAGCAACAGACGAGCGGCCCTGGTGGACCGGCGACAGCAACGGACGAGCGGCCCTGGTGGACCGGCGACAGCAACGGACGAGCGGCCCTGGTGGACCGGCGACAGCAACGGACGAGCGGCCCTGGTGGACCGGCGACAGCAACGGACGAGCGGCCCTGGTGGACCGGCGACAGCAACGGACGAGCGGCCCTGGTGGACCGGCGACAGCAGACGAGCGGCCCTGGTGGACCGGCGGCAGCTGCAGAGGAGCGGCCCTGGTGGACCGGCGGCAGCTGCAGAGGAGCGGCCCTGGTGGACCGGCGGCAGCTGCAGAGGAGCGGCCCTGGTGGACCGGCGGCAGCTACGGAGGAGCGGCCCTGGTGGACCGGCGTCAGCTACAGAAGAACGGCCCTGGTGGACCGGCGGCAGCTACACGAAGAACGGCCCTGGTGGACCGGCGGCAGCTACAGAGGAGCGGCCCTGGTAGACCGGCGGCAGCTACAGAGGAGCGGCCCTGGTGGACCGGCGGCAGCAACGGAAGAACGGCCCTGGTGGACCGGCGGCAGGTACAGAGGAGCGGCCCTGGTGGACCGGCGGCAGCTACGGAAGAGGGACTGCCCCGGCGTCACAAGGCCGGCAGCAGTCGAAGGCTCCGGCGGCAAAGGGCCAGGCAGCTCCAGGCGCACCAGTTATATAGAGACTGGCACAGCAGGAAAAACCCTAGAAGGGCTCTCGAGGCAACGTTTACTGGAGACCTACTTTTAAGAGGCTTGTTTGGAAGCCAGAGCTCGACTGACCACTGCTCTGCGATGATTTCTAAAGAAACCTCGGAGAACGGTTGGAGGTCGAAATTTAAAATATTCGAAAATATGGACGAGGAACGGTAAATAATTTTACCATAAAAGAGTTCGAATAACAATTATAAAATAAAAATAGCAGACCAACAAGAATTTTGATGAGAAGGTTGTCATAGATACATCATCAACAATGTTGTCAAAAAAATGTCAAAATAATGAAAATGTTCTGTAACAATGTAAATATAAATGGTATTAAATTAAAAAGTGCAGTGTTTGATAGGAAAAAGTGATACAGTCCTGCATAGGTACGGCTTCCTATGCTAAGGGGTCACTAAGTCGCCGAAACTTAGGCTTAAAGTTGAGGACTGTGACTGTGAACTGAAAAATGAGTCCCGGTATAGTGGAATATGATCAAAACAGAGCCTCATAATAATGGAATGCATATTATGGACCGTGGAAATGAATGATACATATATAAGTATGAATATGAGTATAAATAATAAGTGTAAGTATATCTGAATATGTACATAACATTACAAGGCTTTCCACGCCGACCGGTCTTGTGTTGCCCGCATCCATCGGCTTCCCGCGACCTTCACCAGGTCATCGGTCCAGCTTGTTGGGGCCTCCCTACGCTGCGTCTTCCGGTACGTGGCCGCCACTCCAGAACCTTACTGCCCCATCGGCTATCGGTTCTACGAGGTGCCCTGCCCCCTGCCACTTAAGTTTAGCGACTCGCAGAGCTATGTCGGTGACTTTGGTTCTTCTGCGAATGAGTTAGTGCTATCCGGGAATTGAAAACTGTTCTTTCGAACCGTATGTTACGAAACTTTGTTTCAGTTTATGCAGTCAAAGTGCAGTGAAAGGTGTCAAGTGCAGTTCGCAGAATGTTTTTGAAATCAGTGCTCTAAGTAGAATACCTCTACATTATTATCAAAATCTTTTAGAATAATTCTCCTAAGTTAAATGAAATATTTAACTCCCCGAAATGGGAGATCACCACAATCATCAGATCTTCAAGGCCCTTACAACTAACTTTTCTTAAAAGATCCAAGTCCTCACTGATCAGATCTTCATAAAATATAAAAAAGAGAAAGGGTAAGTTAAAAGATTTAAAAACACAACTGCAATTAAAAATGTTCAAAACAAGCTCACAATAAAACTGTCTGGTACATTATGAAACTTATAATGATACATTTTTGGTATCATTTCCTCAAACCCTTTATTTTGCTACCCCACATGGTTGAGTTTTCAAGACATGACTGACGTCTGCCACCGCGGTAGCTGGAGCACAGGCAAGTGAAGAAACGCGAAGAACGCTCTGGACGGAGCGAAAGAGGTCATTTGATGATTTCCCATGCTCAAAAAAAAAAAACATGAATGACGTTTAAAATCCACCATTTTGATGATTTTATCAAAACAAAACAATTCGAAGGGAGTTTTGGCGGAAAAGCTGAGTGCCACGCTCATTTTTCATTTGACTTTTAAATTATTTATAGTGTCTTTTTTTTTAGTGTTTTTTAAAAACACGTGATTTATGTAGTAAAAACTGCATTGAGTTAATAATTCATAAAGAACATTGAAATATTGTAGCATGGTGGCTACATCATGACTTTGTCTCAAACCTTTCTCCTTGTCGGTTCACGCGGGAAACGAAAGGAGATAGATTAGTTAGGATAGGTGACGAAAGAAAACAAGATTACAACGAAGAAATGGCTCAAAGGCCTTAACAATCAAGCCAACAACTCCAAAAAAAAAACATTTCGAGTATTATCGAGACACACCTTAGCCACTTGTCGTGAGGAGTGTGATTACGTCACCCGCCTGCGTCGGTTGTTCATTGTGTTGTGCAATTTATAGACTCGTTCACTTACTAAGTTCCTGATAAGGGTATATTAACGTTAGCTTACAATTAATTATTGTTGTTCTAATTTGTATAATGTACTAAAAACTTTTTCGTTCTATTAATAGCAATGGGTTTCATTTTGACAGTTCAACAATATTAATTACGTTATTTACTGTTGCTATTATTGTTGAGTAGATTTGATTTTCAAACATACGAAGTAATGGATTAGCAAATTTCCTTCAAAATTATTGAGATTGAAAATGATAGTTTTTTTTTTATAATTATTTATACTAATGTTTGACCACAATCCCCCCTGCTGGTAAGCAGTGATGCAATTGATGGTAAAGCGCGCTAGTTTTATTAAAGAGCTTACACTAGGTACTACATTAAAAGACTAACTATGAATGTAAATAAAATCAAAATACGAGTTTTAGGTTTTATTTATACCTACTATAACGTACTAGTCCGCATCGCTGTCATCCTGAAATAAAGAAGGTCACGTCGAATGGCAATGCAATTCTTTTGTAAATTAACTTTTCCTTTTTTTTCTTCTTCCACTTAATTTTCCTAATAATAAAACCTATTTGGAGTGTTGGTATGTCTCGATAGTAGGTATACAATAGGTATATACACCTTAATCTAAGCAAAAAAAAAACAGATATTCAATCAAAGACTTAGTTTTGTTTACTATTTCCTTCATTGAACGCAAACAAAACCGCTGTAAGCCGCTAATGTTCAAGCAATTAAACAATTAATAATCTCAGTAAAACAGAAATAATTGTACCTCATTATCATAACGAGCTTACACACGAACTCGTGCTAGACATAAGACATGTTCATAAAAGTTATTCGATTAACAACTCGTGTGCAGGCCGCCCTTAGCGAGGTATGAAGTATGGTGTCGGCCCGTGCCACGAGCGGCAGTCGATGTCCCGGCTCCAGTGTGCTTGACGTCGTTTTATTATAATATTGATTGTAATAGACACTATTGACGAATATATTTGTATGTTTTTTTGGGAAATATTTGCTAATAATTGATGGGCTCTAACAAAACAATACGGCTCGAAGGACTGAAGGACTTGTAGGTAAGTACCTACCTCATAACAGCCGCACGGGTCGATCGATCAAGTTAAAGTCGACCGTAGAAGAACCCATGTCGACACACAAGACTCTTCCGTGCCTCGGAAAGCACGTTAAGCTGTGAGTTACGACTGTCATTCGCAAAGCTTTGACAGTCATTACGTATCATCCGAATAAAAAATAGAAATCAAATGAATAGTCATTTATTCAAATTAGACTGCCAATCAGCACTTTTTGAACGTCAATGTAAAATTAATTAATAAATTTAAAAGAAAAAACATATTATATCAATTGAAACCAAATCTAAATTACAATAATCCTTATAATTATAGTGCTATTACTATAGACAAAATCGTTGATCACGTTTCATTTAAATACTCAATAATTGAATGGTACCATTTTGCACCTAGGATTTCATGCAAACATATACGTAATTTGAATTTCACCATTTCGTGCAGGTCTTCCACATAAAACACCTTGAGGAAGTAAGTATACGAGTAACGCACTCGTTATTTTCGGCAACAAGAAGAAATGCTTGTAGCCATAATAAAAATAAGCATTTAGATATAAAACCTCGTTAGAACCCAGAATGGGCAGGTTGTAAACCAGAATGGGCATTGTTCCATTAATTAATAGAAATGAGAACCACGTTAGAAATCATAAAACGTCTAATTCTTAGTTGGTAAGTGTTCGTTCAACACGCAACATTTTGACGCGCATACCCAAATGTCACCCTCCAACTGTGCATCATAATAAAAATTAAACAAACTACTGTTGACTTGTTCTATTCGAACTTGTTCCTTCCGTGTTACTTACACTTTACACTGCAAAATTGAATTAAGACTTGCTTTGTATTAGTTGACAACGAAATTGGCCATTTACAGCGAAGATTGTTTGGTTAGTCAATCAATTTTGAATATTACTCAAGTTTGTTGAAACTTCGTTACAATAGAAGTTTAGTAATTAATTAAGTCGAACGTTTCGTGTTTATTTTGTAAGTCGTACACACACACTTTCATACAAAACAATGTATCGATTGCGGTTTAATATTAGCGGTAAGTTCATAAATTGTGTGGAGTTGAATGTGGTTGTTATTTACAAAAGGAGCAATCTAGGCTCGATAGATGGCCAATATTTTATGGATTTATGCTTTATTAATACAGAATAATATGAAATAATTTACGGGATAAATAATGTGAGCTTGTACAGCCCACAAATAACTGTTTTAAATGTAAAAAGTAAATACATTGTGTACGACCACCTTTAATTAAGGTAGCGGTAGTACATGCGCCTATATGGGAAATTAACAGAACCTAAACTAAGAACTATAAGGACCCTAAGTCCTATAAACCCTACAGCCCTGACCTACCATATAGTTTGTAATAAATAAATATATAAATAACGTCATAACGAGTAAATGTCTGCACCAAGAGACCTAAGGTAACAGACGGATAGTGGGTAGGATTACCAGGTAAGGGTGAAGGGTAAACTCACTGCAAGTCCAGCAGACTCACAGGACTGATCAGAGATCTTGGCCACAGTGAGAATTAATGAGAGAAGAATAAATTCTAATCTGATTGATTTGAATGTTGTTTAAAAAATCATTATTATGTAAAGAGTGACAGTTCAATTGTCTCCCGTAGAAAATATACACACGGTGCTGATCGCCAACTTCAACTTGGTTGCCACACTACCGCGTCTCTAAATACCGTAAAAAATATAAAATCTGTATTTTTCGGCGCCAACCCTATAGAGAGCACAAGCTCCCCTATAAAACAAATGCCAAAACACATTCATTGTACTCTATTCTTGTCACTGAAACAAGAAAATCAACGCGTATTCGAGCGCGTTGTTTTACTTAGTTGCGACAGATTCAATCAGTCGGAACAACAAAACAAAATAACCGAGAGGACGGGCGCGCCAACTGTCGCGTTTCAAAAAACGAACGTCACAGCACTAACAATGCGGTTCAAATATGACAGATGTCAGATTTGCGCATTCGGGCGCCGAGAGAGCCCTGCGATTGGTCGGAAACACTTCGTTTAAATATTATTCGATTGTGCCGAGAGCCGATCCTGCTGTTTGTTACATTGGATTGCTTATAATTACATTACTCTGGGCTTGTATGACGTCTTTTAGCTTTAATCGAGTGACAAATTGACTTTGCGTGCGATTATTTTCATAATTGAAATAACATTCTGTTGTTTATGCTTCGTGCATTATATCTTTCGTATCACGTTTCGTGTACGAAAGCCCATTCCCGTGATCTAAACAGTTCAATATCTAGTAGCAGTCTCATCTTGGATATGATGTCAAAACCTGATAAAAGTGTAAGTTAACTAGAGATATTTTTAAGGAATTAAACCATGTGAATATTCTTAAAATGACGAGAATAGCCATTCCGAAATAACAGAAAATGAAAATGAAATTTGTTAAAAAAAATAAATCAACAATAAATTTATGAAAAGTATCTTAATAATCCTTTTCTAAAGTTATATATACTTTCTAAGTATATCTTGGACACCAATAACTGAAGGTGAAGGAAAACATCTTGAGGAAACCTGGACTTTATAAGTCTGAAATCGCCAACCCGTATTGAGCAAGCGTGGTGATTGAGAAGAGACCTGTGCCCAGCAGTGGGACGATAAAAAGGATGATGATGATGATCTTAATAATACTCAACAATCGCTAACTTACTGTAGAATAATACAAAATATAAGTCTATAAAGTTACGATCTAAAACTAATGTTGGGACCACCCGAACTAGGTTCATTTAAACCTGTAATCTTAGTAGGAATTTAATTGAAAGTTAACTTAATAGAATGAAATTGCCATTATTTTGTTCACAAACAAGGTTTCATGACCTACGTGTGACCATTCAGGTCGCTTCACAGTTGAACAAATTTAATTTTTATTACGGCTATGTTATCGCGGGCGTCGGCGGGTTGGCAGGTGAGGCGGGGGTACGGACGAATTAACGTGTTATTGGGGTGAAATTAAAGCGGTTAAACAGTTCGTGCTCGGAATTGTTCAGCTAATTGGTCCCGCGACACACGCGTGCCGTCGCAAATAATCTAGCGCTGAGTGTTACTGTGTCTTGGCTGGCAACACTGTGTTTAGAATTCAAATTGGGAACTAGATCCCCCACATTATTGAAATCGTGGCGATGTAAGTATAATCAGTCTATAATGTTTCCACTACTGAAGCATCATTCCTCATTCTACCTCATCGGTATACCTACATATATCATACGACATATTTTTGAATTTGTCACCTTAGAATTCGCCGGTTTCCTCCAATGTCTTGAGAGAAGTGGTGACGATGAACTCATTTACACAAGTACCTAATATTTGGGCTCGAACCTACAAATTGTAAGTCATTAAATTCGTAAGAGAGGTCGTTAACACTGAGCCACCACTTTTCAAAATCTTGGTAGATTGATACTAAACAACAGTTCCTTTTTTTAGTAACAAAATGGCGTCACACGACTTGATTCTCTTAAACAATCCATTGTTATTGGTGTAGGTTATTATTAAGAACTAGCGGCTGCCAGCGACTTCGTTCGCGTAGAGTTAGTTATGCTCTGCTCCTATTGGTTGCAGCGCGATTTTATAAAGCCTAAAGCCTTCCTGGATTAATGGGCTATCCAACGCAAAAAGAATTTTTCAAATCGGAGCAGTAGTTCCCGAGATTAGCGCGAACAAACAAACTCTTCAGCTTTATATATTAGTATATAGATAACTCAAACTTAAACTTCAACATTTTACACTCTTCATGAAACTATATTTCAAACTAAAAGAGTGGTTTTAATGTCTCTATACAATTCTAATATTCTTTGCCAGAATCGTGCAGCGTGACTTCGCGGCAATACATCACCCAAATTATGTTTGAGAGGCACACAGTGGAGCTTCTACAGAACACGACATGGCACTGCTAGCAGAGTCGACGACTGTCTATGTCATCCGACACATATACATGACATACTTTCAGAGAAGAAAATACTTCTATTACCTAGAACCTCTTTGTAACCTTGATTTTGTTGAGTGAAGAGAGATATTAAGGAAGACATTCTTGCGACTTAAGGAATATCTCGACGGTTGGTTCTGTAATGAAGTAGATCTACTTTACTGCAGCCTGATTTACAGAAGCATCATTGAAGTGCAATAAAAATGTTGAGATGGTGTGTTAATATTAATTGTAAGAGTATTTGCTATATGAGCAACTATATTTTTATTGCTTTTTTACACTGCATTTGTGGATATCAAATTAATGTATGTGAATCTTTCGGATGGTAACATTACTTTAGCGTTATAGCTTTTAATAGGGGACTCTAGTGCCGAGGAATATATAGGTATTTAAAGAAACTATTGCTGTCGCGCTGCTTCCAACCTCTCCCGGTAAAGTGCGAAAAGGACAGTTGCAGCTTAGGCTGATTTTACCTACAAAAACGTTAATCAAAAGACGTTTCGTACTCCGTTGTTTTCTTTTTCAAAACACGACAATTATTTTTATATCAAAATTTAGAGGAAAACCTATGCTTCTATTATTTTCTTTTTTGTCAAAATCTTAATCACGTTTGTCTAATTATAGTCATCTTAACATAACGGTAAAATGGGTTATTTCTCGTGATTTTGAAGTATCGTATTTCTTTTATTATCAAATGAAAAAAAAAAATATAAGCATTATCCACGTAGAAAACAGCGGAATACGTTTGTATAGAGAAAGCACCACTAGAGATCCCTCTTAAGATAGATTCACAAATTTTTGAATAATAAGTACCTAAATAATCAACCTATAGGTAATCATCCAACTTCATAAGTCTTCCCTGTTCGGGAGGGTGTGGGTATATCAATTTTCGCAGGCAATTTGATAGACGAATTTACCTTAACCGTTTGAGAGCAGTGGTGATTATGTCTTCTTATTACCTGAAGTACTTGTCTGGGCTGGTCCCTCCTACTGGGCACGTCCCCTGGATGTTTGGTTGCATTAGGTATGTAATCTGTCAAATTTCAATGACAGGCCATGATTCTAATTTTGACCTGTTCAGCCATTTTCTTCTCGTCGATGCCCAGTCGAAAAGTCGTTATCGTCAGTTGACAATGCGATTGAATTTTGACTGTATTGATATCGATTCAACTTGTCTTATAACTTGTATATGTTATACAAACTATTAATTTAAGTTTTTAAAAAAGTTTATTATAAAATAATAAACCAATTCAATTCATATCATAACACAATCGTATCCAAAATCGAATTTCTACTTTAATCTACCTATATCTTTCATTTGTACACCATGAAGATGATCGTTTTCTTTTCCGATAATCTGAATCAAAAAAATTAAGGTAAGAGATAAAAAACCACCCCATAGGAATCTTGTCGAAAATATCAGCTCATCAATGTCATGAATCTAAACAAAATTGTAACTTTACGTCCGATACGAGTCAATAAGACTCCTCAAGCTCTTCGCCTTATTAAATCGGAAACGCGAGCAAGTAAGGCAGTGTGCGGGAAGGTGAGGGGGTGTGACGTCAGAGGGGGGAGCCACTGACACTTCCGCGAGGTAACGAGATAGGTTTCGCTTATTTGTATGCGAACATACCTGTGAAGACTGCTCTCGTAATATGCGAGGCTGTTTACTTCGAAGGCTTGGAACAAAATTCTTTTTGGCTCTGTTAAGAAAACTCGTTCTTATTTCTTTCAACTTCAGTCGACTTTTGGATGTATGTATATTTATAGTAACGTTATATTTCTTTGAAGCTACTTCTACTAATCTACAGTTCAGCTTAGTATGAGTTCATAAACAATATGTAAAGAAAAACCTGTCCGACCCATAAGGATAATAAAGGTTAGGTAAACACTTGACCAAATATTATATAAAATTTTACATAATCATCATAGTAACAATACTAATGAATTTTGAAATAATCCTTTTTTCCCGGGAATTAATTCCAATTTCCTCGAAATTTTGTAATTTTTAAAAAGTGACAGCACCGGTATTATTATAAGCGAATAGCGACGCGACCACGTCACAGGTGCCGCGTGCCCTGCCCCCCGCCGCCCGTGGAAGGGGTTGCTTATCGCACATGTATTAAGTTACCTTTTTTTGCGAAATAATATTTATTTTTTTAGGGGGATTTTTGTTTAAGTTTAGCCTGTCTTTGTGGGCATTAGTAGAGTCAGTTATCGATACCTAACAATACCTTCATGGATCGGACAGGGTTTTCTTTACATATTGTATAATTCTGAGATATAAACAAAAGCATCATATTTTTGTGAAATAACTACAACAGCAAGGATAAACTGAATATCTATTTGGAGTAACCATGAGGCGCACACTATACCTATTGTTGTTCTTACAACATAAACTTTTTTATTTAGTTGTATTTCAGGAACTGTTGCCAAATTAACTTTATGTATTATTTTTTTCATTCAAAAGATCACTTTGGCGTGCTAGTCATTGGTGTCTTCTTTTTCAATGTAATTCGTACTTATCATACAAAATCAACATTTTTACATAAATATGTAGACTTCGCCAAAGCGTATCATCAGTTAGCGGGTGAAATAGTAAATACAGCAATGAAAATAATATGCCTGACAGTCTAGTTATTATTAGGACATATAACATATACGGAAATGTATAAGTAGCGGAAATGATGTTTGCCTCATTGGACCAATTTATTTAGAATTCTCGTATTTTTGGATGATTGTTAGGACTTTTCTTTTATTACGAACTTTGTTATCATTCACGTCTTTTTACGTCATTCTAATATGATTAATGGAACAATATTATGACATAAAAGAGTGTCCCTAGATTTTCTTACCAGTTTTTTTCCGTAGGTACTTACTACGCTACATCTTAATAACTGACTGAGCCCTTGATAATTCGAATGCCTGTAATTAGTTTAGTTGAAATAAATGGTTCAAGTTTGAGTATTTTTAGGCTACAAAAATACTTAAACTATCCGTTTCCCATTTTTTCCTTCATTTTCAATTTGGTAGTCCTTGTCCGCAACCGTGTCAGATGTCATCGCAGAAATATGTTTATTGTGTCCCGTCGGCAGTCCGTCAATATCGACTTGGCATGCAAACAAAAGCAAAAGGACAGCATTGCACCTTCCGGATGGGGATAGCAAAAAATCGACAGTCGTGGTAAATGGAAAAATGAAAAATTGACGAACGGTTTCTATAGACGAATATTTGTAGGTACTATTAAAGGATGGAAAAGTATGAAAACATGTAAACAAATTCCAGTGACAAACTTCACATATTCACAGGTATCTTATAAATGTAAATTGCCCAGAATATGCGAGCAATGCCGCGGGCAAAAGCTAGTATAAATATAGAGATTGAGCGATGTTGACGGTGAAGTTGGGTGTTAATGTGTGTGCAAAGCGCGGGCGGCGCGGCGCTAATCGAATTGTCTAGTTAGCGAGCCAATGGCGGCGCGCTCAACCGCTCAATGGGATTAACAGTCTGTTTATATTTGTCTATCTTTGTTATATAAGTGTACATTATCCATACTAATATTATAAATGCGAAAGTAACTCTGTCTGTCTGTCTGTCTGTTACGCTTTCCCGCTTAAACCTCTGAACCGATTTTGATGAAATTTGGCACAGATAATCTTTAGACCCTGAGAAAGAACATAGGCTACCTCTTATCCCGGAAAAATTTGATGTTCCCGAGGGAAATCTAAAAAGCGCGATATAACCGAACTCCACGCGGGCGAAGCCGCGGGCGGAAAGCTAGTATGCTATAAGTTGCAAATTAATGCAGTAAGAATTAGCAGGGTGATTGTGTAGCACACTGGGGATACCCAGTGCTACTGATAAGTAGCAAAGGTTTCATTTTGACAGTTCAACAACATCCATTGCGCTATTTACGTTATTGAGCAGACACGTTTTTCAACTTATGGAGCAATGGATTGGCAATATGCTTCAAAATGATTCCAATTTATAGTAATAGCATGTTACGTAATTAAAAGTACAGCCTCTGTGGCGTAGCGGTAGCGGACGCGGCCGCTGCGCGAGGTGGCGCGGATTCGATCCCCGCACAGTGCAAGTATTTGTATGCATGAATCTGAATGCTGGTCTGGTCGTGCCTCGGAAAGCACGTTAAGCCGTTGGTCCCGGTTGTCATACGAACATCTAGTGGCAGTCGTTACGGGTCGTTCGAGCCCTCAAAAGTCCAACAATTGGTCTAACTGCAATGCTTCGATGTCGCCTTCGGGTTGTGGAGGTCAGACGGCAGTCGCTTCACGGAAAATATCGAAGTTTAGCCAAAATCAGCAGTTAGACTGGTACTTAAAGCGGACTCCATACTCCGAAGCTGAAAAAGCTGCGGATGCGACTGTAATTAACGCTGAGATGATGATTTCTAATTCTTAAACATAAGTAACAATATTTAATAAAACTCTTGCGAGTTCACTCAAAGAACACGAGAATATGTCCAGTCTATCATGGACTTCGTTCACCATACGGATTGCACTATGTTATCTTCTATCCTTTTCTTAACGAAATGGAAAGAAAAAGATGCAGTTAACTTAAAATTAGTTTAGTTTCTGAACAAGACAATCGGCGCCATTATACAAAATGTACCTAAATATTAGGGTTGTAACGGAGGCTTGTTAACGGAGGCGGAGGCGGAGGTGAAAGTACATATAGAAAAAACATTTTTTTTTATTTTAAATACGTACATTAATAGTAGTATACTTAGTAAAAAAAATATTACCTTCTTGTAATGAAAATTAAGGAGAAAAAAATTGTGTTTGCCGCATTCCCGCCTCGCAATACTTAGTTGATTCTTGACCATTTCGCGGTCAATCGCGGCCGGACGGTTGTCGAGCGTCGCAGCTTGCGCATTATATATTTTATAAATAAGTACGTAAATAAACCTCCGTTATAACTCCGCAAAAATTGTGCGGAGGCGGAGGCGGAAGCGAAGATACGATTTCTTGCGGAACTTCCGCAGTAACGGAAGCGGAGGCGAAGCTCCGTTACAACTCTAAGGTAAGAGTACCTATTTCCGTTAATGTCCCGGTAGCCGTTAACTAGTCAGTTTTTTAATATTAGCGTCTTTCTAGCAAAACTAAATTAAAATTTGCGAATAGCAATTTATTCTGGGTACTATTTTATACAATTCTGATGGCGACACTCACAAAAAAGTTTAATAATGTAAAAACTGTGAGAAAATAAAAGTATGGTATAGTAAAATTATCTATAAGTACAAAGTTCTGTCAGTGAACTACGAACCCACCCAGTCGCAAAAATTATCTAGCCATACTTCGACGGATAAAATTAAGGTAAAACTGTTAATTTTTTTAATAAATTTTGTATATTATTTAACGATTTAATCTATAAATTGAGGTAAATCTCATCGAAAAGTAAATAATTTTACATGTTACATCTATTGGTACACTTAAACCCCTACTTGACCTAGTACCCGGTAAAAATGTGCGATTTTTACCGGATATTGGTACACTATCAAACCAGTTACATACATTGCACCAAAACCCGTTATTCTATTCTTATTGCTTTGGAATAGATCTCATTTTCCTTTGAAACTGTAGATTATATTAAATATTTTCTGCCGGATACTGGGGCATGCCTTAACAGCTGCATTTAAATCCGTTTATAGTCCTTATTGACTTGAATTAAGCATTATTTTCCTTTGAATCAAAGAAATTTGTTTTGGTACCACGTGAATTTGGTTGCGTTTTTTTTTTTTGTATGGTTTACCACTTTTTGTACTGATTGCGTTACAAGCTTTTCTTGAATCAGCTATGAAGTATATAAAAAAGCCTACTGCGACTAGAATGTGAATAATTTGCTTTGGAAATCAAATAATTAAACACGTTTATTTCTCAGATGGTAATTTAATTATTTAAACATGGTTTTGGGATTTAACAACATAGTGGCCAAGTATTTTGTCATGCAACGTACACCGGGGTATACCTACCATGTACTACCATTTGCTCCATGGTACTCCGGTATATGGTAGGTATGGTAGGTACCATGGAGAAAATGGTAGTTCCTAGCTGAAACTGAAGCAAGGGCGAAAAGCTCTTGGCTATTTCATTTACATAATGCAGTTCGAGTCCTAACATATGTCTTCCTTTTATTTATTTTTGATGACTATGCCTCATTAGTTGGAACTCTCGTCTACATATTCTTACGCCCGTACTTTCCCATATTTCCAGCACGGCTTTCATTTGTACTCATTAAGTCACTCACGTGAGTTCTGATTTGGGAGCAAGTCTAAGTCAGAACAGGTGTTAAAAATCATTAATAAGTACTAAAGATTGATTTGCCATAATTGAATCTTTCTAGGGATTATTATTATTTAAAGGTAATTATTTTGCATATTTATCTAACTTCAATTATTTTTTGAAAGATCTAACTCATTCCATGTTTTCAAACTTCTGGTGCCGTAAAAACCTTCGAGCTGACTTGCTTGCTTGAGTGTGCCGCCATAATAAGAGATACCCTGGAGCACAGGCAAATGAAGGGACACGGGTGGGTTAAAAAAGACCCTCACCCTTCCGCTCCGCTCAATGTGGACTTTTTTGGATGAGAACACATCATATGACTTTTTTTTTTTTTTAAATTGAGCACAAAGCGCCACCTAGGCTGAAGGAAAGCTCAGCTTGGACCCAACAGCGCTGTGCCATAGTCGCGACACTTGGTGCCGGTGATATCTCACTCCCGGCCGTAGTACAGTTCATGGTCAAAAGCGAAGAAGGAAGGAGCGTGGGGGATGCTATGGCCTCTTTTTGCGAGAAGGTAGTGCATGCAATGGAGGCTGCAGAAAGGAAAAAAGAGCTTGACTCTCACTCCATTCGCATGAGAAGGGTAGCCAGGCGTCGAAGGGCGCTTCACGATCTTTGGCCACCATAAGAAGGACCATTCGGGTGACGAAATTGGGGCCGTATCGTCGCTCGAGCGTGACATGCAGTATGCGCAGCTTAGTGGAAGGATGTGTGCAGACGAAATAAGGGGGAAACTTTTTTTATCGGATTTATCCACGATAAAAAAGCAAAAGGTCGCATCTTAAAAACCTTCTCAAGTCGCCTCCCCACTCTAGCGATTTCTACTCCTACTCTTTCAGAGTGCACGTCTTCTGTCCTTTACTTTTTACACGCTGTCTTAATGCAGCTTGCTTTTATCTGTTCTGTTTTTTTCTTTTTGTTAATATATTAAATGGTAAAATAAATAAATAAATAATTTCAGATGTCACTAAGGAGCAGTTATTGGATAGTGTTAGTTTATTTATTAAAAAAATTAAGCGAGAAAATGCTTTTAATAATGGCAGACACGGTCGTTTGGTTGAAGCTGCCGCCTGTAGTAGGCCAGCAAGTGTCCCAAAATCTGATGCACACCCGTGCTTTATAGTTCAGGAAAGCAGTTTAAGGGCGTGGTTTAAAGAAGTGATGGACTATTGGCACATCTCGAAGAAGGAATGACAATCCACGACGGACAGAGTTTATTTGTTTCTTTTTATATAGGTATAGGTACTTTATAAAACATACATTATAAAAAGTTAAAACAAATCGTGTTTATTTGTTGGTTAAATACGGACCCTAATGTTTTTCAGTAATATTTTATTTGAATATATTGTATTTCTATGAACTTTAACGTAAAGCAATAGAGTACAATTTCGCGGCAAAAATTACCGGTTACCGGGACAATTTAACGTTAACTAGTACAACTCTACCGGGTACTGGTACAATTGGCCCTTTTTGTAGTTTTATTGTTTTATACTTAATTAAATATTACACTAGTTTAATAGAATCATAATATACTAAAAGTATATTAAATTATCTAAACAGTCAAGTAAAAATTATTTTTGTAAGTCTTCTAGTTTTAGCCTAGTGCTCATGCAAATTCGGCGAAGTTCATAACTTAACGGTTACTGGGCCGTTTACCTTACTAAATATTAACTCTTAAATCAGCAGCCGCCAGCGACTTCGTTCGCGTGGAGTTAGTTATCCTCCCATTGGTCACAGCGTGATGTTATATAGCCTGAAGCCTTCCTGGATTAATGGGCTATCCAACACAAAAAGAATTTAAATCGGACCAGTAGTTCCCGAGATTAGCGCGAACAAACAAACAAACATACAAACAAACTCTTTAGCTTTATATATTAGTACTTAATAAGAGGTCAATTAAAGCACTTTTAATTCTCTGGCGATGGAAAAACTGCTAGGTATGTTTCCGGATAATTTTTGACGGGTTTTATATAAAACAACTGCCAAAATTTGAAAGTCATTCCTCAAATAAAATTAATAACCAATGATTGAAAAATCACTATTTCCTTTGGTTATCTAAAATATCTCAAAAGAAAATAAATATTGAGACCTTGAGTAGATACTATTTAAGTACATCAAGTTTATTGAAGTAAAATTACTTAAACGTGTTGCAGGTATCGAGTAGCATCGATCGCCTCCGATATCTCTTTGTTTACATTACAAACGCAATTGACTTCTCGCGCTATCTCTCACTCTAACACCCTACGTAAACATGAACAAAAAGTACTTTACCTTCTTTCTATTACGCAAGAAAACAACAGAGACAGCACATACGCCTCTCACCTATGCGAGAAAGAGATAAAACACATCGCCATCTTAGATGCAGCCCGTGGACCAGAAGTTAGCCAATAACCCGCTTCGTGCGATGAAAAGGAGCTTATCTCAAACACAATTGACGAAGTAGATTGGACTGTATTCTTAGAAAGTTAAAGTTCAACTTTAGTTACGGGGGTTGGAGGTAAAATTAATAATAACGTTTGTCAGAGGCTAGGGAAGTTCTTAAGGGGAGGGTTCATGACGAGGCGACGTGCGGGGAAATAATGATGGCGTGTATTTGATGGGACCTATTGTGATAAAGTCTGGTTCTGAAGTGGCCTTTAATATAATAAGGCCTATTAGTTAACTTGAAATTGTATTTTGTTCCGCGAGTCGTTTAGGGTTACGTAGGAAGCCAATTACCAAGTTTAATCCTTGGCTAATAATATACCAGGAAATGTGCTGAAGTTTCTTTTGTAGTCAGAAACACAGACAGGCTGTGGAAACGTTAAATTTGTTTGCAGTTTTCTTTCCGAACGCCGAAACAAACTTAATTTCCAAAAACAACAGGGTAATTGAGTAACACACTACCTACAAGCAGCAATGGGTTGACATTTCAACAAGATTCATTGCGTTATTTACTTTATTGAACAAACACATTTTTGGAACATTTGAAGCAATGGATTAGTAATATGCTTCAAAATGATTCCAACTGCTAATAACAATGTGCTACTCAATTAGGGTGCTGCTTGAACTTACAAATGATAAATCCCTTATAAAAATTGTAACATCATGCTTAGTTTTACCGAAGGATTGCGCAGAGGTGTACATTAAAGAACACCCATATTTTGTCAGCAATGTTTAAGTCCCCAGAAAGAAAGCCAACCAAACAAAAATCCATACTCTGGACTGGATTCCTACTGAAAAAATCCCCAATAATACTTTGCTCGATTTGAAAATCGAATTTAGAACCGAATTTTTTATTCTTACTGGTAGTGTTTGTGAAGTTGTGACCACCAGGCTAATGACCAAAGATTTGAACTAGGTATATGTAGGTACTTGTAAATTTTAACTTTGTAATAGGTAAGTACCTATCTAATATGTAGCGTAGAAGACTTCTTTGTGTACCTATGTGTTTTGTCAGAGATTCTAAACCTTAGACTCTCAGACAGAGACTCTAAGGATTTTTTTAGACTATAGGGCTGGCCCTAGAGTCTAAAAAGCTTCTTAAATGTTTCTCTTTCAACCAACCTGCCCCCTGATTGGCGAACAAATTTTTGTGAAATGATTGCGACTACTTAGTTGAGATCGTTTAGACCGCCCATTGGACCACTAGGTCCAAACGATCCCAACTAGTCACAATCATTTGACAAAAATGTTCGCCAATTAGGGGGCTGGTCGATTAAAAGTGAAACCTTTTAACCTCTTTTTCTAAAGATAAACCATGCCCTGACACTACTACAACTAGATTTTTGAGGATATTAATATTACGAGGTTTGCCCTTGTACTTTCGTAAAATTAGCCCTAAGTAAGAATAGACTCCCGCAAGTATGAAGGTCGCGGGAAACCGCTGAATGGAGGAGGCGCAAAACCACTTGTGGTGGAGATCCTTGGGAGAGGCCTATGTCCAGCAGTGGATGTCTTCGGTTGAAATGATGATGAAGAAGAAGAAACTCAGCTCTTCGCCCAATAATTTATAGACAACTGAAAAGAACCAGTAGCAATAGAACAGAAACTTGCATCATTTTAAACCAACGAACTACTTAGCAATAAAATTATCTCGTCGAATTTCGCATAAAAGCTCTAAACGCCGGCAAACGCATCAAAAGCGAACCGAAAAACATCAATCACTCAAACTGAGTTAATCCACAACTAAATTAACTCGTGGCAAACAAAACCACACTCACCCTTAACTCACCATCTGACGAAACATAATTGACTTTATTCTCAAACAATAAAGTCCAATTTCGCGTGATCCACTAAGCCACGCTCTATTACGACCTACAACTTTATTGCAGTGGCATTACGATTTAGAATCGAATGTAACACAACATTTATCTCTTGATTTCGTTCTATCTTCACATCATTTAGTTCGATGCCGTTCCTAAATGACTTAACCGACGTGCTACAATGGAGTTTAAGCTTTATTACTGAGGGATAAAGTTTGTTTTGATATGTAGCAATTATGATGGGGTTTTGCGGGAAGAGCCGGGTTGAGTTTTTATTTCATTCATTAGAGAGATTTTTAAGAGCTATTAGGGCGTAAATAAGCGCTTCTTTTGTGCTTTTCCATGTAGTAGATGAGGCTTTTTCCTTATCATTTCCGAGAAAACGCTAAAAATGAGTGATGTTCCAGTAGTAACGTATACAACGTAGGTACGAGATGAAGAATGTAGATTCGACACTCAGATGACGCTTTACTTTGTTTAAATTCGTCATGTTCTAAAATATATGGGTCAGGGTTGCGGGTGGGTTAGAAAAGAAACCGTGGTCCTAACGCACAGGCAAGTAAAGAAACACGGGGGGGTTCTAGTCAGTAAAAGTCTGACACGCCCTTCCGCTCCGCCCATAGCGGGAGGGCTCATTTAATGATTACTATCTTTTTGAAAGACAGTGGTCTTTAGTAACTTTAACTTAAAAATATTTGGTTCTAAGCATAATTTGAATAGGTACTTAAATTACTTTTTAACACCAACATAATCAGCCGATAAGTATCCCACTTTTAGGATTGGGACACAGGCCTCATCTCTTCGAGGCTATTATCTACCATGCTGGCCCTGTGCAGGTTGGGTTCATGGATCCTAGGACTAAAAAAATTTAAAATTGTTTCTAGGACATGCCGGATCCCTCGAGGTCTTTTCCATCACCGTTTTGACAGTAGTGAGGTTAATATTTTTTACACACAGTAAAACGTATATCACCGTGTGTTACCGGGCTTAGAAGAGTACCAACCCATATCCTCCCGTGGGTGTCGTAAGAGGCGACTAAGAGAACTCTCACAAGCGGGCAGCAGTGCTTCTCCTGTGGAATATCAAATTACTGCGATCCAACCCGCCTGCCAAGCGTGGGGATTATGGCAACCCCCCCAATGTAATGAAAGCCTTGGGAGGAATTTGTCCAGCAGTGGACCTTTATAGGCTGAAGACGGAACCATTTAACGGGGTACGAACCCACGGTCTACAGTTCGTAAATCAAGGACGTTGCTACTGGACTAGTAGCTCCCTTTTACCAATGATAAGTAGAAACTGCGTGATCGAATCGGAAATGAGGAGATCCGCAGAAGAACTAAAGTCACCGACATAGCTCTGCGAGTCGCTAAACATAAGTGACAGTGGGCAGGGCACATTGCTCGTAGACCCGATGACCGATGGGGCAGTAAGGTTCTGGAGTGGCGGCCATGTACCGGAAGACCCAGCGTAGGGAGGCCCCCAACAAGGTGGACCGATGACCTGGTGAAGGTCGCGGGAAGCCGATGGATGTGGGCAGCACAAGACCGGTCCTTATGGGAGCCCTTGGGGAGGCATTTGTCCAGCAGTGGACCTCTATAGGCTGAAGAAAAAGAAGTAGAAACTAACAAACATCTATTTCGAGTTTCTACTTTCAACACAAACTTTTACATCTAGCTCCAACACCTAGATACCTAGCCTAAAGGGATTCCTCCCACACGAACGCTCTCCGCTCAATATATCCGAACAAATTCAATAAAGGCCCAAACCAAACAACTCTAACGTTTATTGCATAACGCATCTTCTAAAACGCAGGGTAAACGCTCCGGTTGCGGGCCGAGGGTGGCGCCCTCTGTTTATACGGAGTGCGCCCGACTACTTAATAACGACTTATTTATTTGCACAAAGGATCGGAGCTAGTAATTGCGTGGCCGATAATATGAGAACTATTAACTGGTGCACGCGCCTTAATGTTTGCTGGGACACTGATGACGGCTTGTTTGTTATTGAATAAACATCGTTTTCTATTAGTTTTGCAACTTTGATTTGATCAAATGTCTTGAGATTTTGTGAGAAGTTGAGTTGCTAAGGTCGGGACGGAATAATTTGCTTGAATTTTTGATGAAAGTTTCCGAAATAATAAATGCGAAAGTGAAAGGACAGAAGTTAAAATGTTCGTTCTTATTTCTTTCTTTTTTGACTTCGCACTGTTTGTGCATTTAGCCAATGTCACGTAATGAATTATTCATGTCGATAAAGACGGCCGCGTGAACCGCCTTACGCGAGGTTTGAGACAAAGTCATGATGTAGCCACTATGCTGCGATATGTCACTGTTCTTTAAGTATTACTAGCTTTCCGCCCGCGGCTTCGCCCGCGTGGAGTTCGGTTATATCGCGCTTTTTAGGTTTCCCTCGGGAACATCAAATTTTTCCGGGATAAAAGGTAGCCTATGTTCTTTCTCGGGGTCTAAAGATTGTCTGTGCCAAATTTCATCAAAATCGGTTGAGAGGTTTAAGCGGGAAAGCGTAACAGACAGACAGACAGACAGACAGACAGAAAGAGTTACTTTCGCATTTATAATATTAGTATGGATTTACTGAATGCACTTTTTACTACCTACATACCTAAATCACGCACTCTTATTTAGAAAACAACACTATAAATAATTTTAAAAGTTCAATGAAAAATGAGCGTGACACTCAGCTTGACTTTCCCGCTAAAACTTTCAAAAAATGTTCGTTTAGACCTGTCAAATTATTCCGCTCCTGACGTAATTGTGATCGCCATGTTTATAATCGCTACTAAACTGTCTATGAAATATCTTAATTTGACAGGATTAAACTAAACTGTTATCTTCTATCCTTTTCTTAACGAAATGGAAAGAAAAAGATGGACTCAATTAAAAAATAATTCTGATTGCGAACAAGAAAATCGGCGTCTTTACCAAATAAAAGAACTAACACCTACTCGCGGTATGTACAAAAATGATCACAGAATATTTATCAGCATCGAAGTCGAAATAACGTCAACACAAGGAGTTTTGGCGGGAAGCTAAGATGAGTGCCACGCTCATTTTTCATTGGACTTTTAAATTATTTATAGTGTCGTTTACTAAATAAAAACGCGTGATTTATGTAGTAAAAAGTGCATTCAGTGAATAATTCATAAAGAATAGTGAAATGTAGCATAGTGGCCACATCATGGCTTTGTATCAAATCTTCCTCAGTGTTCGGTTCGCGCGGCCGTCTTTTTCGACATGAATAATTCATTACGTGACATTGGCTAAATGCACAAACCGTGCGAAGCTATAAGAGCAAGAAAGAAGAACTTTCGAAGATTTTTATTTTACTTGACATTGGCACAAAGTCATAACTAGTGCCACAATAAGTACAAAAAAAAAAACGTCAACACAATCAATAAACTAAAACACTATTCCTAATTCAAAACGACACAAACTGTACGTAGATTTATGATACCTAACAACGCATTCAATATGCAAACCAAATCCAACCACAGATACAAAATTGCTTTTTAATAAAATTCCGCGCCGTTCGAAAGCAATTACTGTATTAAGTAAATTATAAAAGAGTTCCGTTCTAAAGGCAAGCTTGATTAATTGATTCGTCGCAACCGATTTTGTACAAATGCTCAAATCCGACAATGGCGCTCGATAAAAAGGGCAAAATCAATCGAAAACAAATTACTTACGGACCCGAATAAAATTGAGTCGTTAGTAACATTGTGTGAAGTGAAAAATAAACGCGAAGCAATCGAATCAACTTTGTAGAGGTAAATTAATTTCGTCGGGCTACACTGTTAGTGATGTGGACAGTGGAACCAATATGTTTTTAAATTGCTGTTTCCTGTAAAATCGTTAAAAGTAAATTAATTAATTGTTCGGTATGCGCGTTTATTGGATGCCAGTAAGTTTGTCTGGGTAGTTTTATTTGTTGGTCGCGCGTTTATTGCGTTTTTGAGCCGTACGGAGGACGGGTCTGAGCATTTGCGTTGCTATGTGTGTCGGGTACGATGCGCCAAGTGTTGTGTCGGGAGTTTGGTCGTGGAGGGTCTGTAGATCAATCTCCCTCTGGCGAAGCATCGTTGGTCATGTTGTTGGGTTTAACATTGCATCACCTCGCTCAACTGCCGTCTTCCTTCCTATTCACTAAGTTTTTTTAAAGGCTTAATAAACTAGCGCGCTTTACCATCAACGATTGCATCACTACTAACCATCAGGCGGGATAGCGGTCAAACACTAGTTTATAATTATTAAAAAAAAGGTTATTTTGATTTGGTGCTAGTAAAATCCAGTTTGTGTGAGTGGTTTTTAGAGGAATGAGGAACAGGGAGTAAAGTTCACTCATCCTTCATAGGAAAGGGAGGATCCTCAGACTAGACGGGTGTTGAGTCTGATGGGCATTTGCCCAAGGATTGATAGTGTAAGAGATGACATGCGTGCCAACAATCTCACACCACAGGATGCTAAAGATCGCGCGAAATGGAGGAAATTCAGCAAGAAAGTGGACCCCGGGCTCCAACGCGAAAGCCGCGGATGCAACCGGGATAAACGCTAAGATGATGATGATGATTGATGTTGGTATATATGCTAATTGCACGGTAAACTCTGCTTGCGAGATGTAGAATCCGTATGATGTCAGTATGACGCGTTGTTATTACCTATGTGTTGTACTTGTGTGTACTTAGTTAGAAACCGCTACAGTTTAAATAGAGAAACAAAAATTGATTTTACAATTTCTTCAACCTTTTTGTTTAAAGAAAGAAAAGAAAGAAAGAAAAAACGTTTACTTGCAGTAAACATGACGCAAAACGTTTACTTGCAGTAAACATGACGCAAAACGTTTACTTGCAGTAAACATGACGCAAAACGTTTACTTGCAGTAAACATGACGCAAAACGTTTACTTGCAGTAAACATGACGCAAAACGTTTACTTGCAGTAAACATGACGCAAAAGTTTACAAAAACACAAAAATAAGACATAGTTGAGGGAAACATGCATCACATCCACGCGAAACAGCTGTCGCTCAGCATTATGCTGCGACCCTATGCAAAACAGCCCAACGCTGGTTTTCAGCGAAAGCTGGCGTCGAAGTAAAGACGTAGTACAGTAAAAATAAAAACACACATAAAAAGTTAATCCAATTGTAAATGGTCTTTCAATTGTAACGTCTTTAATGTTCTGTATCATTCTCAAACCATCATCATCATGTCAGCCATATGAAGTCCACGGTCTTTGCTCTTTCTTAAAACAGTAGGTAGCTGTGGGAAATAACCGGAAAAAAAACACCAATCATGAAATGATCACATCAGCCACATGAAGTCTCTCATCACTGCTGGACATAGGCCTCCTCCAAGGATTTCCAAAATGAATGCTTGGACGCGGCCTGCATCCGGCGCTTCCCTGTAATTTTGGTCGGGTCGTTCGACCACCTAGTCGGTGGATGTCCGACATTCATCAAATAAATGTACTTATTTTTGTTAACATATACATATTGTTTCCCCCACTGCTGGGCAAGGATAAACGATATTATTTTGATTTAAATTGGTATCCATAGAGTCAGTTGCCCTTCTTCTCCGCTATACTTTGGAATGAACAACTGAGTTCATCTTTTGAATGAATGACCTCTCAACAATACCTACAAAATTGCCTGTAATTGGCTCATTTGAAATAAGTGCTTTGAATTTATTCCAATTAATATTCATTTTGGTTTTCGCATTCTTTTTTAGAAGCAGCGTCTTGTTACTAACGCTCCATAGTAACTTTAATTAGATCTAAGTATAACCTCCAAATTCGCTTTAAAACGGACTGGATTTTATTGACCTCTAATAATTTTCATTTCGCGCTAATAAATATACCTATTACTGAACACTCTCATACAATTGCGCGTTTTTTTGTAAAACTTAAATACATTCTACGTGGGGGTCCAAAAACTGCAGGGTAGCATAACACTTTTTTTTTTAAATAATTTTAAAATAGCGCTTGACTGCAATCCCGCCTGATGGTAAGCAGTGATACAATCTTTGATGGTAAAGCGCGCTAGTTTATTAAGCCCAATCAGTTAAAAAAAAACTTAGTGAATAGGAAGGAAAACGGCAGTTGAGCGAGGTGGTGCAACGTTAAACCCAACAACACGACCAACGATGCTGCGCCAGAGGGAGATAGATGTGGAGACCCTCCACGACCAAACTCCCGACAAAACAACATTTGACGCATCGTATCCGGCACACATCCCAACACAACTGCTCAAACCCGTCTTCCGTACGGCTTCACCAGACATCATGCCGGAACACGACGAATCGCTTGGCGGCAAGGCTTTGTCTGGTAGGTGGTAATATCTGCCGGCAGCCGATGTTATGGCCTACTACCGAGAAACACATTATCAGTAGCAACGGGTTTCATTTTGACAGTTCAACAGGCATGTACCTGCAAACTTTATCTATGTACGTTTTTTGCTCAATAAAGTAATTATTATTATTATTATTAATTGCGTTATTTACGTTGTTAAGCACAATTTGTCATACATAGGTATGGAGCAATGAATTAGCAATACCTATACTTCAAAATTATTCCAACTGATAGTTATATCACTATATAACTATCAGTTGGAATAATTTTGATTTTTTTTTTTTTGTTACGTAATCAGGGTGCTGCTTTACCTACGAACAAGCGGAGTATTGTTGGTCCTCGTCACCGGGCTGCAGGCAGTCCAGGGAGGCTATGCCATCCCTGGATGACAAACTAACCAAAAGGTTGCTGCGCCTGGATAGGAAAGACCTACGATTGATGACGGGGATCATTACGGGCCACTGCTCGCTGAATAAGCATCTCCATCAGCACCAAGATCTTACACAGATGTTCTCAACAGGCTAAGAGACCTTATGGGCTTCTGAAGGTAGGTGGGCTGGCTGGAATAACCGCCAAAGGCCGCCATGGTCCACGCACAATGGTCCGCTGGAGGGACTGAGTGCGGAAACCAAACCAATAACATAGAACATAGAACAGGGTGCTGCTTACTTATGGTTAAGTGTCTTAGACCAATTTCGACCCACCTTAGGTTACATTTCTAATCATATCTGGCCCATTTAGTCAGGGTGCTTTAGCTCAGTTACTGTGCTACCAATACGTTTTGGACGTGGTTGGTCAAAGTTCTAACCGAACTGAAGTTAGGTTTTGTCGGCGTACGCTAAATCGGTTTAGTACTGAGACTGACTGTGAGAGAAGGCTACAAAATTAAAAAGCTGCTCGATTTCTACTAACCCCCACTGGGCCCGTGTGGTAGATAATAAATAGCCCACTCACTCTAAGAGGCCAATCTAAAATGGAACCTTATTGGCGGATTATGCAATTGTTAAAAACTTATTTGATGCGCAAAAAAGAATTAAAAAGTTCTTCTTCTCAGCCTAGAGAGGTCTACTGCTGGACAAAGGCCTCCCTCAAGGCTTTCTATTCATTGAAGGGGTTTGCCCTAGGTAAATCTCCACGCTTGGCAATCGGGTTAGGGATCGCAGTAATTAGATATTCCACAGTAGAAACGCTGCTTCCCGCTTCCCTGGTGAGAGTTCCCTTAGTCGCCTCTTACGACACCCACGGGAGGATATGGGTAGGTACTATGCTAAGCCCGGTACCACAAGAGTTACCCAGCTAAAAAATTTAGTAATTAAAAAGAAATGGTCCATCATTGGAAACGCAAAAGTTAGTTCATTAGTTAAAAAATAGGTTGATCATTAGAATGTCAGTAAGTTTTTTTAGAGAATCAGTTAAATGTTTCACATTAAAATGTAATATAAATCGCAAAACGTGACAACAACACGAAACCATTGAAGCATTTCTTCCATTGTGTCAGTTTGTTCTCACCGCATTCACAACTAGGCATTAGCCCCACGAACAAATACATTGCCGCACAATACCATGAATGGGGTTGCAATTACATGTCCCTAATTCGTTCATTTCACCCTTGAGATCCGCAGAAAAGAGTGTAACAGTTTCTGATGGAGTTAATTATTTTTATATTAGCTTTGTTATTTCCGCGTGTTTATTAAAGCAGATAAATTCAAAATTTGACATATTTTATTTAACTTATACTTACATGGGTACTAATTATTAAAATAAATTACAGACGTCAAATATTTTCAATCAGTCTTGAACCTTAATGATTTAGCGATAAAGTTGATAATCTAATAAAGAAATTTGACAGATTGAGATAGCTTGATGTGCTGTCGTTTGCACCATTTCAACTGCCATTTCCTATTTATCACCCTTTTATTTTATACAACATAACTAAACAAGGAATAAATAAACTAATCTTAATGCCACTGGAACTCTAACATGATAAAACTGAAGAAACCGTTGTTCTTGACGATATTAAGTATTTAGGTACAATAGCTAAGAAGTTGTCATTGAACTGTTGGCTACAGCAAAAGCTAGCAAAAGTAAAGATTTTGGAGTTCAATTCAAGAACTTATCCTGTGAAAATACATTACAAATAAATCGCACAATACCTAGACACAAATAAAAAATCGAAAGTTATTTATTCAAATTATTCTGAGAATCAAAACTTTTTCAAGGTTATTACATAAGGCAGTCCATCAAAACGACCGTTCTTCACCACTTTCTTCCCTCTCCTGGATCCTAATTGCATTATACAGTCTAACCTATCAATTAAAATCATTTTGAAGCTTATTGCTATTCCATTGCTCCATATGTTCAAAAAATTGTGTTTACTCAACAAAGTGAATATTGCAATGAATATTGTTGATCTGTCAAAAAGAAACCCATGGCTACTGATAGTGTGTTACACAATTACCCTGCAGTTTAGGTGGTTTTACTTAACTGGCAAGAAAAAGTGGCGAATAAACTCCCTAACAACACATCTGTCCATTTAGAAGAATTTGAATCATAGAAAACTTACGACATAAATTGAAACACCAGCCCTTTCAATAATATTAGTTGTCGTTTGGCATATGCTTAAACTTCTTCAGCAGTTGACATGAGTGAAGTTAAATAATAGAGTATCGTTGTTGTCATTAGCGTGGCAGTGGTTGTCGCGTGGTGGGTGCGTGGCGATCACGTGGCTGTCACGTGGCCGCCCACCCCATGGCCAATCTGGCGCAACACTGTTTACAAGCAACGGTGTAAGGTTACACAGCTGACTGGTATTACTGGGAATTAATTTTTGAACGTGGTCGCTCACAATGGGCCTCATACGAAGGCTCATAGTCACACAAAGGGCAATGGAAAGAGCTATGCTCTGCGCTATCGAATCAGAAATGAGGAGATTCGCAGAAGAACCAAAGTCACCGACATAGCTCTTCGAGTCGCTAAAATTAAGTGGGAGTGGGCGGGGCACACTGCTCGTAGAACGGATGGGGCAGTAAGGTTCGGGAGTGGCGGTCACGTACCGGAAGACGGAGCGTATGAAGGCTCCCAACAGTGTGGACTGATGACCTGATGAAGTTCGCGACCTTCAAATCCATCGGATTATGATTATTATCGATGGATGCGAGCAGCACAGGACCGATCATCGTTAGGCTGATGAAGAAGAAGAATTTTTGGTCTTTCGTAAAGCTAAAAGTTCATTTACGGCTCGTAACTTTAGTATTAATATGACAGTGCAATCTCTTCTAGCAAGAAAAGTTAGCAAAGAGAATATTTTGAATATATTTAAAGTGGTTAAAAATGATCAAACAGTGGCCTCCAAAAGTCGTTCCAGTTCAATTCTCGTTGTTTGAACGTTTTTGAACAGTTAAGTGTCATCTAACTTTTGGCCACTGTACATTACACAAGGAAAAAGACAGATTCTAAGGACCAAATAAGTTGACCTATCTCAAATTTTGTCTTCTCAATGTTGCATAAACGGTTTGAGCTCACTAAGTTGTCCCTGTATATTGTAGCAAAGTCCTTATTTAGATCATCATGGTGTACGGACATTTTAGGCGCTAGTAGACGAGACATAGCCTAATTGAAATCACCGCATACGCACTGGATAGTGGAAGACTCAACTGAATAGAGTGAAGAACCAGAAGGCATCATCAAGCAACGATTCAATTAATAAAGTGTGAAGGAGTCCAAAATGACGCTGGGTTGACAATCGTCAAAGTCATGGAAAACACCTGAATGAAACACACGGATCGGGGAGTATGGCTGAAGAAAGTGTACTCCTGCCCAGCAGTGGGTGGCTGAAATATTCACTTTCTTCGTTGTTGTAGACGACAAAGTTTACAACACAGTAACAAGAGTTTCCAATGGCCTAACGAAGCCCCTGAAGGACATAGCACAAAGTATAGAATTAAATGATGACGATGCAGGTTTTATTAGAAGCTACTCCATCAAATCCTAGTACTATAAATAGCACTTCGTTACTATATCTCTTGGCAGCACTCCTCTTATAGAAGTATTTATAGGTAGGCGGTACATAACGGACAAATCGTTTGCGCTGCGGAGCCCGCGATAATTAATTTATTGTGACGACTTTTGCATAGAGTGGAGACGGCTTTTGTTGCACTTGATTCACAAGGTTTTTTTGGTTATGTACAAGGCTTATATACGAATAACATTCCCAGCATAGTGTTGTGTTGTTTTATTAGCTTATTATTTCCCACTAGTAGATGACGGCCTACCCAAGTCTTTCTAGGAACTTTGCCCGCGGTCGTTTAGATGTTGTTTGCTATGTACGATGACATAACTACTAATATTTCGTAACAATATAATTGAAAAGCGTATTCGTGGAGTTCCTTATACGTTCTTCTCTAAACAAATCTCCATTATTTTGGAACTAAACTCAAAGGCCTAAAATGCCTTATTTTGCAAAATAGCGTTTAGAGTTCGAGTTTAAATTGAAGCAAGACCAAAAACTCAAGAGCAGCTCTTCTTCCTGAATTTGGTTAATGATTTAGCGATAAAGTTGATAATCTAATAAAGAAATTTGACAGATTGAGATAGCTTGATGTGCTGTCGTTTGCACCATTTCAACTGCCATTTCCTATTTATCACCCTTTTATTTTATACAACATAACTAAACAAGGAATAAATAAACTAATCTTAATGCCACTGGAACTCTAACATGATAAAACTGAAGAAACCGTTGTTCTTGACGATATTAAGTATTTAGGTACAATAGCTAAGAAGTTGTCATTGAACTGTTGGCTACAGCAAAAGCTAGCAAAAGTAAAGATTTTGGAGTTCAATTCAAGAACTTATCCTGTGAAAATACATTACAAATAAATCGCACAATACCTAGACACAAATAAAAAATCGAAAGTTATTTATTCAAATTATTCTGAGAATCAAAACTTTTTCAAGGTTATTACATAAGGCAGTCCATCAAAACGACCGTTCTTCACCACTTTCTTCCCTCTCCTGGATCCTAATTGCATTATACAGTCTAACCTATCAATTAAAATCATTTTGAAGCTTATTGCTATTCCATTGCTCCATATGTTCAAAAAATTGTGTTTACTCAACAAAGTGAATATTGCAATGAATATTGTTGATCTGTCAAAAAGAAACCCATGGCTACTGATAGTGTGTTACACAATTACCCTGCAGTTTAGGTGGTTTTACTTAACTGGCAAGAAAAAGTGGCGAATAAACTCCCTAACAACACATCTGTCCATTTAGAAGAATTTGAATCATAGAAAACTTACGACATAAATTGAAACACCAGCCCTTTCAATAATATTAGTTGTCGTTTGGCATATGCTTAAACTTCTTCAGCAGTTGACATGAGTGAAGTTAAATAATAGAGTATCGTTGTTGTCATTAGCGTGGCAGTGGTTGTCGCGTGGTGGGTGCGTGGCGATCACGTGGCTGTCACGTGGCCGCCCACCCCATGGCCAATCTGGCGCAACACTGTTTACAAGCAACGGTGTAAGGTTACACAGCTGACTGGTATTACTGGGAATTAATTTTTGAACGTGGTCGCTCACAATGGGCCTCATACGAAGGCTCATAGTCACACAAAGGGCAATGGAAAGAGCTATGCTCTGCGCTATCGAATCAGAAATGAGGAGATTCGCAGAAGAACCAAAGTCACCGACATAGCTCTTCGAGTCGCTAAAATTAAGTGGGAGTGGGCGGGGCACACTGCTCGTAGAACGGATGGGGCAGTAAGGTTCGGGAGTGGCGGTCACGTACCGGAAGACGGAGCGTATGAAGGCTCCCAACAGTGTGGACTGATGACCTGATGAAGTTCGCGACCTTCAAATCCATCGGATTATGATTATTATCGATGGATGCGAGCAGCACAGGACCGATCATCGTTAGGCTGATGAAGAAGAAGAATTTTTGGTCTTTCGTAAAGCTAAAAGTTCATTTACGGCTCGTAACTTTAGTATTAATATGACAGTGCAATCTCTTCTAGCAAGAAAAGTTAGCAAAGAGAATATTTTGAATATATTTAAAGTGGTTAAAAATGATCAAACAGTGGCCTCCAAAAGTCGTTCCAGTTCAATTCTCGTTGTTTGAACGTTTTTGAACAGTTAAGTGTCATCTAACTTTTGGCCACTGTACATTACACAAGGAAAAAGACAGATTCTAAGGACCAAATAAGTTGACCTATCTCAAATTTTGTCTTCTCAATGTTGCATAAACGGTTTGAGCTCACTAAGTTGTCCCTGTATATTGTAGCAAAGTCCTTATTTAGATCATCATGGTGTACGGACATTTTAGGCGCTAGTAGACGAGACATAGCCTAATTGAAATCACCGCATACGCACTGGATAGTGGAAGACTCAACTGAATAGAGTGAAGAACCAGAAGGCATCATCAAGCAACGATTCAATTAATAAAGTGTGAAGGAGTCCAAAATGACGCTGGGTTGACAATCGTCAAAGTCATGGAAAACACCTGAATGAAACACACGGATCGGGGAGTATGGCTGAAGAAAGTGTACTCCTGCCCAGCAGTGGGTGGCTGAAATATTCACTTTCTTCGTTGTTGTAGACGACAAAGTTTACAACACAGTAACAAGAGTTTCCAATGGCCTAACGAAGCCCCTGAAGGACATAGCACAAAGTATAGAATTAAATGATGACGATGCAGGTTTTATTAGAAGCTACTCCATCAAATCCTAGTACTATAAATAGCACTTCGTTACTATATCTCTTGGCAGCACTCCTCTTATAGAAGTATTTATAGGTAGGCGGTACATAACGGACAAATCGTTTGCGCTGCGGAGCCCGCGATAATTAATTTATTGTGACGACTTTTGCATAGAGTGGAGACGGCTTTTGTTGCACTTGATTCACAAGGTTTTTTTGGTTATGTACAAGGCTTATATACGAATAACATTCCCAGCATAGTGTTGTGTTGTTTTATTAGCTTATTATTTCCCACTAGTAGATGACGGCCTACCCAAGTCTTTCTAGGAACTTTGCCCGCGGTCGTTTAGATGTTGTTTGCTATGTACGATGACATAACTACTAATATTTCGTAACAATATAATTGAAAAGCGTATTCGTGGAGTTCCTTATACGTTCTTCTCTAAACAAATCTCCATTATTTTGGAACTAAACTCAAAGGCCTAAAATGCCTTATTTTGCAAAATAGCGTTTAGAGTTCGAGTTTAAATTGAAGCAAGACCAAAAACTCAAGAGCAGCTCTTCTTCCTGAATTTGGCTTCTTAAACTAATATTAATAGGGTGAAAATTTGTGTGGAACGAAACATAACCGGGTGAAGCTGCGGGAAGTAACAAGGAGACAATAATAATTTAATAATTATCTCATATTTTTCCACTATAAGACTTAGGACAGTCAATATGAGCCAATCCCTTGCTAAACATTAATAGCGTAAGCTGTAGTAGAAAATGAAGAAGACGTAAGAAAACTAAGTACTCACATGCCTATCTATAAGAGAAATACTTCATGAGCACAAACATTTTAATTAATATACATAACACAATCACATCTCGGAAGAGAGTGAAACTACAGCGAGTAGTGGGTAGCTCGCCGCCCTTGAAGGACCAGTCCCGGGTCGACGGCGCGCGGTTTCCCGCACGCCTCAAATAGATGTAAGCACATCGTGACGGGGTCCACGAAGACCGATGCCTCCTGGGTCAGAGTTGCGGATTGGTTAAAAATTAAAACCGTGTCCCTGGCGCACAAACTAGTGAAGGAATACATACGGGTGGGTTTACGTCAGTAAAAGTCTGAGACGCCCTTCCGCTCCGCCCAGAGCGGGAGAGGTCATTTGATGATTTCCCATAGAGAACAAAAAAGACCGTGAAACTACACGAAGTTGTGATTTCTTGACAATCCACTTTCGGGCGTATCCTGATAGTGACAAAGACAAAAATTGCTCAACACCTGCGACACAATATCGAACAGTGCGATTTTGTAACCGTGAAACCTTAGGTGAAGAGTGCAGGGAGTGAATTGTCATTCTAAGCTAAAGGTTTGACACTATTGACAACTCACTCTAAAGTCACTTCACCCAACTTTTCACTATGAGTTTTCACAAGGAGTTTTTGAAGGAAAGCTAAGATGAGTGTCACGCGCATTTTTCATTGGACTTTTAAAATTATTTATAGTGTCAATTACTAAATAAAAGCGCGTGATATATGTAGTAAAAAGTGCATTCAGTAAATAATCCATAAAGAACATTGAAATATTGGATTTGCATCAAATCTCCTCTTAGTTGGCTCACGCGGCCGTATTTTCAACTGTCATTGGTATATTATTGATATCCGCCATTATTGTGAAATATTTTTTTAAAGAATTTCTATATTTTGTTACACGTGTTATTGGCAAAATTGTGGTATCTAACCACAGAGGCCATTGAAGAGTTGAAGTTGAGATTTTCACACAATCGATCGGCAGGTTATCGAACTTTAGGTAAAGCAAAAAATCTATTAGCATTAGCGGCCTAATAACATAAAGGTCAACAAATACGTATTCGATGAATTGTCGAACCGTCAACACTGTCGCTAAAAAAGAAAAAAGCTTTTATGAATACCAAAGAAACATTTTTATTCGTCTAACATAACTTTTATATTCGAATTCCTAATTAAATTCCGCACTAACGCAAACCTCCGCCATGCTTGTCTCGCTAAAAGGTTAATTTAGTATTTGTCAGCTGCGGCTATTCACGCTAAACGTTATAACCACCGCTCTTTTTGGTTAGCAAGAAACGACTTTATTGTTGATGAATTTGGTTGATTTTTGCTTGTTGCGGGTTATATAAGCAACTTTTCAAATTGCGTTAAGCCAAGAGACGTCGGGCGCGATAAGTTTGCAGAATCCCTCGTTGACTTATACTTATTAGGCTCCATTAATGGGCTCGCTTGAGTGGCGAATTGTAATTAATTCCCGAGCTTTGTCTTAATTGAAGTAATTATGTAATTAAGAGATGATTTGTGTCGTTCAGACGGCGTAAAGGCGCAGGCGCGCTGTTGTTCAGCTTTGAGATGTTTTATAAGGTGAGAATTTGTTATTAGCCACGCTTTATTAAGGATAAAGCAATGAGGACTTAATTAGATGAACTAATATAAGCTTTTATTAAGTCGAAATTAAAGGAAATAAGTAATCTATTAGATGAGGAAGAGGTAGCAACAGAGGATTAATAATATTTCTCGGTGGTAGGCCATAACATCCCAACTGTGATGGTCCAAAACAGGCTCGAAGAAGCAAAAATAGAAAAGGTATTTTCTTAAAACGTTTCGTTTTTTTTTTTTATTTGATGTAAGCGACGCGATTGTCACTGGCATAGGAACTCTTTACTGTTTTATATTTTTTAATGCTTGTTTTGACAGCCTCCGTGGCGTAGCGGTAGCGGACGCGGCCGCTGCGCAAGTAGGCGCGGTTCGATCCCCGCACAGTGCAAGTATTTGTATGCATGAATATGAATATTTGCACAAGTCTGGTCGTGCCTCGGAAAGCACGTTAAGCCGTTGGTCCCGGTTACCCAAGGACATCTAGTGGCAGTCGTTACGGGTTGTTGGAGCCCTCAAAAGTCGAACAATTGGTCTAACTGCAATGCTTCGACGTCGCCTTCAGGTTGTGGTCTTGTGGAGGTCAGACGGCAATCGCTTCACGGAAAATGTCGAAGTTTAGCCGTATCAGCAGTTGGACTGGTAAAGCGGACCCCAGACTCCAAAGCTGAAAAGGCTTCGGATGCGACTGGGATTAACGCTGGGATGATGATGATGATTTTTTAATGCCTGTCATCTTGAATAAAAAACGAAACGTTTTAAGAAAATACATTTTTTTTTTTGCTTCTTCGAGCCTGTTTGGACCATCACAGTTAATATGTTATGGCCTACCACCGAGATATCTTTATTAATCGTCAGTTGGTACTTCTTCCTCCTCTTATAGATGACTTATTTCTTTTAATTTCGATTTCGCCGCCAGATTTTTCCACCCACCAGACAAAGTCTTGCTGATAACCGATTCATCGTGTTCCGGCATGATATCTGGTGAAGCCGTACGGAGGACGGGTCTGAGTAGCTGTGTTGCGATGTGTGCCGGGAACGATGAGCCAAATGTTGTTGTGTCAGAAGTTTGGTCGTGCAGGGTGTCCTGCCCCCTTATCGGCGAACACATTTTTGTCAAATTATTGCGACTAGTTGGTATCAGTTGGGATCGTTCAGACCGCCCATTGGTCCGTTCGGTCCAAACAATCCCAACTAGTCGCAATCGTTGGGCAAAAATGTGTTCGCCGATTAGGGGGCAGATCAATCTGACACAACATCGTTTGTCGTGTTGTTGGGTTTAACATTGCATCACCTCGCTCAACTGCAGTCTTCATTCTTGTTTACTCAGTTTTTTTGAGTCAATAGGCTTAATAAACCAGCGCGGTTTATCATCAACGATTGCATCTCTGCTTGCCATCGGGCGGGATTGCGGTCAAGCACTATGTTATAATTATTAAAAAAAAAGAAAATATTTAAGAAAATGACATGATGCACGTCTACAAATAAATTTGGATAAGACGAAATACATGGATAATTTACTCTGATCTTATTGCTGTAATATCTACCGTCGAGACTCGACGATCATCATCAAGAATCACAAATGCAAGAAAAAGATCATTATACCGAGTAGCAACTTGAAACTCGTTTTGTCGATGTAAATAAAGTAACACCATTCATTCATCATCAACCAAAGCCATCTGTCCTAGCAGTCATTTGTAATTTTGTAGATCTTTGACGTTCATCAGAGGTTATCAGAAGACTAAAAGTGTCACACTCAGTCTTAGCAAGGGGTCATCATCAACCTTCTTATCGTCCCACTGCTGGGCACAGGTCTCCTCTCATAAATAGAAGGATTAAGCGTAATCACCACGCTTGCTCAATGCGGGTTGGCGATTTCAGACTTATAAAGTCCAGGTTTCCTCAAGGTTTTTTCCTTCACCTTCAGTCATTGGTGTCCAAGATATTCTTAGAAAGTACATATAACTTTAGAAAAGTTACATTGGTACTTGCCTGACCTGGAATCGAACCCGCACGCTCATACTTGAGAGGCTGGTGTTTTAACCACTAGGCCACCACGACTCAACCACCAACCAACACCATTCATTATCAGTAAAGATTGCACTCTTAACGCCTACAGCTTACAGATTCTCAGTAACTCAAGTCAAAAGTACCGTCTCAAGAATATCTTACACGAAATTAGCCAAAGCTATAATCCTGATCCCTTACAAAGGTCCCGAGAACTTAATACATCTGAGTTTGAAAAGAAAACCCTAGTCTCAGTGACGGTCTCAAATATCACTTGCGCAATGCAAAGTTATACAAAATTGTGCTAGAAACTTTATTCCTGAAGGAATAGAGGCGATAATCGAAGTTTCTGAAAACGATATAACATTTGCGGATGAATCTTTCAACAGCCCGCCACTCGAAGCCGAATTGTAAAGTTTTCAATTCAAATGAAAGTAGTATTTGTATTGAATTGTTTGGCAAATTGGACGGATAATCCGCTTGTGCGCTTGCGCAAGCCGCCATTGTTGTTGACAACAAAATGGCGTCGGCACGCTAATGGCGCGAAAATGAGACACTTGCATTGTTGCCGTCAGCGCAGATGCACGCTTTGTTAGAGGCTAATTATGATGTTTGACAATCTTTTGTGTTTTGTAATAGGTATATCATAAATAAGATCTTGAAAACGTTTGATAAGTGTTCGCTGTCTATTATAATTACTCAACTAATCAAATCGTTTTAAGAGACATAGGGTCTAAAAACAAAAACTAAAAAAACACTTGTTTAACGCGTGTCTAATGTGAGTTCGTAACGCTTACACTCGTTACTCTTAGTAATTATCCCTAAGATTCTTCTTTTTTATGCCATGTCTTAACTAGAACCTTAAATTCAAAGACTTGTGATACCTACCAACGAGCACTGAGATCACGAGGTGAATTCATGTGACTCATTCTCTCTCATAGAGGGGAGTTGAGAGGGAGTATGTGTCCCAAATGTGGGAGCATGTCCAACCACAAATGAAAAGCAAAAGAAATATGGAGAGTTAGTTATAATTTATTAGCCACCTACTAACGCATGTTTTTTCAATAAATAATATAATATGTAAATACTTAATCAAGATGAGTGTTTAACGAATAAATTGGAAATTCAATAAAATTGAGTATTATTACTTATTCAAGGGCAGACGCCAAATAAAAGCTTGCAAAGTGAACGGAAATATCAAGTTTGGAGTTCCGCCGGTCGTTCACGTAATATACACCGACATGATACGTACGGCACCAACTATTACCCATTCAACGCATTATTCTTTCATATTTCTTCTTTGTGCAACCCCCAATTTAATTTGACCTAGGCATGTTAAATCCAAACTTCACCTCAGAGCTCAAGACGAAGTGGCTGCTATATTATAGGCTGTAATTGAATTACCCTTATTTAGTTGTTTCCTGTTATTTAAAAGGTTTTTTTTTAAACAGGATGGAGCCGTCAAATTTTAATCAAATTATTATCGAACAATAGTGCGGAGTTATGATTACCTTCGTCAACTATTGAACTGGTTTCGCCTATTTTATTAGGGGCCCATAATACATGTCCAATATTAATTCACTAATAAGATCTTTAGAAGTTTTTTAATGGCCAATCATTCATAACGGTAAAACCTGTCAGTATAATTACTTCACTTGGTAATTATAACATGTCTTAGTGATTAACTGAACACTTTTGATTTAAGCCTGGCCGGACGTGACCTTAAAGATAGATACCTACATAGACATATAGTGATGGACATGTCTTTGCGTATCTTTTTAAGAAAGATAAATCGTTTCATTCTGTTTAAAACTAGTTCCTATACATTTAATGGTTATTTTCTAGCCGAACATTGAATTAAAAAAATAGTCAAATAATACCTATACCGTACTAACTTCTATCCGCATTTTCGGAGTGAAGTTCATGTTTAATATAAACCCATGCCTTTTTATGAGACTTAGCAATAGTTTAGATTTCTATTAAAGACTTTTCGGAATCTTCTCACTATTAAATTTATAAAGTCATCTTTCTGATTGATAGATCCTTGACACTTTATACTGCCTGGGTATATTTGAAACTAGCGACCGCCAGTGACATCGTTCGCGTGGAGTTAGTTATGCTCGCGCCTATTGGTCGCAGCGTGATGCTATAACTAGATGCTAACGATGCTATAGCCTAAAGCCTTCCAGTATTAATGGGCTATCCAACACAAAAAAAACTCTTCAGCTTTATATGTTAGTACAGATTGGAATCATTTGAAACATATTGCTAATTCATTACTATGAATATTGTTTGTCAAAATGAAACCCACCCCCCCACCCCCCTTTATTGCTACTGATAGTGTGTTATACAAGTACCCAGCTGGACTGTATTTTTTCAGTCATTAGAGTGACGTTGAAGAGTAATACAAAGTTTTGGTTGGAAACAGTTTTACGTTATAAAACTTAGTGTGTATTACTTTCTTCAACAGCATCCTTTTTTAAAACAATATAGGGTGACATCGACGCACAAACGAGTACCATTGATCCAGTACATGATGACCCCCTAGTGGTGGAATTTTGCGTCGGCTTTTTCCCGATAAAAAAAAAATATGCAGTTTTTTTCACTTTAGACCGTTCATAATAGCTGTATGTACTTTTATAACCCAATAAGATTTTAAAGTAAAAAATAATTAATTCGTTAATTACACAAAAAGCGCAATGTGAACAATACTAGAAAAACTATCCTATCAGCTGATTTAATAGAGTTCACATCAGGGGTCAACGTCATACCTACAAACATGCACGGTGGCACGCTTGCAACGTTCAAAGGCCGAGCCGACACTTTTTTTTAAACACCATTATTTCTGTAACCGCTCATTTACAACATAATTGACTATCATAATTTTGTTAGTGGGTTGCGGTGTAGCCTTTTCGCGAAGTTTGCGTTACGATGTCAGATACACCCTGTATACCAAAAGAAACCGTACAAACGACATTAAGGAATCAAACGAGGCAGGGGCAGGGGGATCAAATGAAAAGAAACAGGAGTAAATGATGTGATCGCAATAAACACAAATTCCCGTGCTGCTGAACAAATTGCCGCCATGCCGCCTCTCCCACGCGACTTATGTGCTCCCTGTGTTCGAGAATCGCATTTAAACTCGCTTATAGAGTAAGATAAGCGACGCGAGGAAAGTTTTTTTTATCTATCGACTTTCTTAATCTGTGAATATTTTTAGAAGGAAGATAAGAAAAATGCGTTTATTGGCATTGCAGCAAACTAACATCTTAAAACTATGTAAGTACATAATATAAAACAAATAATATAATGCCATAAGGACCTCCGCTCAATATAATTTTTGGCATACCACCTGATGCTGATTTTCAGCTGCAACCTATTAAATATGTAGGTACCTACTTGTAAAAAAAATATACACAGTAAAATACACACAAAAAATATAACAGCGGATATGATAGGAGAAATAGTACCTAAGCACCACAGTTCCGCTTTCTTAACATGCTGGTATACCATCGAGAAAGCCCCACTTTCTGAGGTCGTGGTTGCGAGATATTAAAATGGACGTCTGCTTTGAATTCCGGGGAAAAATCGGAAAAGTCATTCGTATCTAAGGATATTTTTTTTTTTTTTTATTTGAGAAAAACGGATTGTTCGGCAGCTATCTGATAGCTGAATGCCTTCGATTAAGGACAACGAATTTTGCCAACACATTTGACAGCCTCCGTGGCGTAGCGGTAGCGGCAAGGTGGCGCGGGTTCGATCCCCGCACAGTGCAAGTATTTGTATGCATGAATATGAATATTTGTACTGGTCTGGTCGTGCATCGGAAAGCACGTTAAGTCGTGGGTCCCGGTTGCCCTACGAACATCTAATGGCAGTAGTTACAGGTTGTTGGTTTAGTCGTTGGAGCCCTCAAAAAGTCCTACAATTGGTCTAACTGCAATGCTTCGATGTCGCCTTCGGGTTGTGGAGGTCAGACCATAACCGGTTTAGCCATATCAGCAGTTGGACTGGTAAAGCGGACCCCAGACTCCAAAGCTGAAAAGGCTTCGGATGCGACTGGGATTAACACTGGGATGATGATGATGAATTTTGCCAACACATTAATAAAAAGATAATACTATTTGGACCGGCCCTAAATTTGGTATACGAGCAGGAATATAATGCTGACGATTATAAATTAAGTATAATGCAATATTAATTCGCTTCTCCACAAACTAATCTAAATTTAAGTACAATGCTTATTTTCCTTTCTAATTCAATAATAAATGGACAAAACCGGATAGTCCACATCCGATGTTAAAGGACGTATTTTTAGTACATATATTTTTATTAGCGTCTAAACTGTCTATGGAGTATCTTAATTAGACAGGACTAAGATAATATTTTATATTCTCATCATCTCCATCATCATCATTCCAGCCGAAACACGTCCACTGCTGGACATAGGCCTCCCCCAAGGTTCTCCACGATGACCGGTCCTGCGCCTCCGGCATCCAGCGGTTTCCCGCGACCTTCATCAGGTCGTCGGTCCACCTTGTCGGGGACCTACCCACGCTACGTCTTCCGGTGCGTAGTCGCCACTCGAGAACCCGTCGGCCCCATCGGGTATCGGTCCTACGGGCAATTCTTGCAATTCTTCGGGCTATGTCGGTTACTCTCGTTCTTCTGCGGTTCTCCTCATTCCTAATTCGAACGCGCAGTGAAACCCCAAGCATAGCCCTCTCCATTGCCCTTTGAGTGACTTTGAGCTTTCTTATAAGGCCCATTGTTAGCGACACGTGTCAATTCCATAAGTCATCAGTGGCAACACACACCGGTCGAAGACTTTTGTCTTGAAACACTGGGGTATTTCGGACGAGATGAATCTACATAGCTATATTCTGTCTTTTCCTTATTGAAATAGTATGAAAAAGATGTAGGTACTGAAATAAAAATTGGTTTAATTTGAGAACGAGACAATAATAGGCGTCAGTACCAATTCCTAACCGTTCAGAGTAATGTGAATATTGGCATGGCAACTCACGGACACTGGTGACCTCAACTAAAATACATCCTGAACAATAATTCTGTTAAGCGTATAGTCAGAAATGTATCGAGTCTTCGTCTATGTTAAGCTCAAGTTATACCGCGTTGACGCGATAACTGGATTATACAACACCACAGAACACGGAACGACCACGAAAAGATCAAAATGATCCTTTTTGTTGTTTTTTTTTTTTTGGATGGGAAATCACCAAATGACCTCTCCCGCTCTTGGCTGAGCGGAAGGGCGTGTCAGACTTTAACTGACTAAACTCCATACATGTTTCTTCACTTGCATGTGCGCCAGGGCTACGGTTTCTTTTTTAACCAACCCCCAACCTGACAATAAACATCCGTCCTCGTGGACCCCGTCACGATGTGCTGACATCTTTTTAAGGTGCACGTGAATCACAACGCGCCGCAAACCCGGGCCTTTTCCTTATCGGGCGGCGAGCTGTTCATCGAGTTGAATCAAGAACTCTGGATGAGTTAAATATCAAGATTTTTTTAGAATTTTGTGATATCTACTACTGACTGTGTACTGGAGCTTGGACTAAAAAATAGCAGCCACACTGAACTATTGAAGGTCTATTACTCCATCATCGGACAGGACGTCAAGCCGTTATTCCCAGCTGCAATTTCTAGATCTTTGATTGTCGTTCCTGGTAGTCAGAGGCCTGAAAATTTGACAACCAGTCTTCAAAGGGTATTATTATATCAGGGACTAACCACTTTTATTCAACGCTGTTCAGCGTATGACTAAACACATACGCATTCCATACAAAATTTTTGTTTTTTATGGACAAAAGCTGGACTGAATATATGTGTTCAGTCCCTAAAAAATAGGCATCATCTATACTAATCTATATACTAATAGCTGAAGAGTTTGTTTGTTTGTTTGAACGCGCTAATCTCAGGAAATACTGGTCCGATTTTAAAAATTCATTTTGCGATGGATAGCTCATTAATCCAGGAAAACTTTAGGCTATATAACATCACGCTACGCCCAATACGAGCGGAGCATAATGAAATATTAAAATGTATGCAGTATATTTTTTCTTATTACTCCACGCGAACGAAGTTGCGGGCGGCCGCTAGTCCTATATAAAAAACTGCTGTTCTAACTGGATGCAGCTACATTTAGTTCAATTGTAATCTGACTCCAAAATAGTTGGGAAGAGGCAGATAAGTTTTTTCTCAGTTCATTTTGTTCAATTGATTCTTGCCTCTTCTAGTCGCTTTTAAGCTCACAACTTCACGTGTCTGGAACGTGTGGGATTAAGTTATAATAGTTATTAATTGCGCACTAACTCGATCGGCGACGGCGCTCCGTGCTAATCTAATACCACTCTACACTGTTAACTCATTATTGTGGAGCTTATATAAACGTGTTTATTTGGTTTTTGGGAGGAGACTAGTCATCAATTATTTTGTTCGTAAGTTCATGACTTGTTCCTCGTCCAGGATTCCCTAAAGGCTTAGACAGAACTGTGCCAGTAGTCATCATCATCATCATCTTAGTGTTTTTCTCGGTTTCATCCGCAGCTTTCGCGTTGGAGCCCGGGGTCAGCTTTCCTGCTCATTCTCCTCCATTTCGTGCGATCTTTACTATCCTGTGGTAAAAGATTGTTGGCTATCATCTCTTATAACGTCAAGCCAGCATTTCTTTGGTCAACCGGCCCGGCTGAGGCGCCATGGCAAGAGATTTGAGACGTTTGGCAGTTAGTAGAGTATACACAGAGTTCTTCATTTTTAAATGCCAGCAAGCTGGCCAGTTATCATCAACCGGGCACAAATGTAATGTGTAATGTAATGTTGTTTTCTCGGTGGTAGGCAACAACATCAGCCGCCGGCATAAGTTACTACCCACCAGACAAAGTCTTGCCGCCAAGCGATTCGTCGTGTTCCGGCATGATGTCTGGTGAAGCCGTACGGTGGACGGGTCTGAGCAGTTGTGTTGCGATGTGTGCCGGGTACGATGCGCCTAATGTTGTTGTGTCGGGAGTTTGGTCGTGGAGGGTCTCAAGATCATCCTCTGGCGCAGCATCGTTGGTCGTGTTGTTGGGTTAAACATTGCATCACCTCGCTCAACTGCCGTCTGTCTTCCTTCCTATTCACTCAGTTTTTTTGAGTGAATAGGCTTAATAAGCTAGTGCGCTTTACCATCACCGATTGCATCACTGCTTACCATCAGGCGGGATTGCAGTCAAGCACTAGTTTATAACTAATAAAAAAAAAAATTACACAGTCACAACTACTGCTTAGAATAGCAATGTTCTTCAAAATGATTCAGATGATGGTTTTTGTGAAAATGTGATCCGCAATAAGGGTGCAGATTATTCCCGGCTCTTACTCGAAATAGATGGAGTATATATAACGTTGAGGACATCAAAAGAAGAAGCCTCCTTGCCGAAATTGCAACATGCTGCTGCGTCCAGCAGTACCGACGATGCTGCTGTATGTAACCAAACTGCACCACTCCACAAAGATTGAGTAGGTCGTGGAGTATCTGCGCGTCAATACCAACTGGACTTTGAGGGTCGAGAGGTTGGAGCCGCGTCATAACACGAATTTCAAGTCGTTCGTGGTGTGTGTTCCGATCCATCATCTCTAGAAGTTCCTCAAAGAACAGTTCTGTCCAAAAGGTGTCGTGTACAGCCGGTTTCGTGGCCAGCTACGTGACACCAGTCAGCGAAACACGACGCCAACACTTCGTGTACATTAGGTGTCGTTACTTAAGATTACAGAATATTGTGGTATATGTATTTATAGTATTTTAAGTTTTTATGTTAATATTTGTATCCATCCATACTAATATTATAAATGCGAAAGTAACTCTGTCTGTCTGTCTGTCGGTCTGTCTGGCTGTCTGTTACGCTTTCCCGCTTAAATTTTGGCACAGACAATCTTTAGACCCTGAGAAAATACATAGGCTACTTTTTATCCCGGAAAAATTTGATGTTCCCGAGGGAAATCTAAAAAGCGCGATATAACCGAACTCCACACGTGCGAAGCCGCGGGCGGAAAGCTGGTATGTTTATATGTGTTTATATGGGTTGGCCTAACTAGATGCAGCTAACTAAGAGTAGTTTATATGGAGTAACTATCTATCTAAATTCCAGAAAACAGTGACTATGTAAGACAATACTCTATGATAACCTATGTACTTCAATGTAAATATGACAATACAGGCATGTAGGTATATGCAGTCTCAGAGCGCCACAGCTGCATACGTTTACACGAAGCGTGTAGGGTGACTATAATCCCACGTCTCGCGGTCTTTTCCGGAATTGGTCACGGGATTATCACAACACGATTACGACCGTGTAAATTGCGTTTATTCAATCATTATTGGGGCTGTTTGAGCCAATTTGTGATGGTAATAAAATGATAGGTAATTGTTTTCTTATGATAAAAATAAATTATGTGGATTTACACTAGCAGGCAAGTACTAATGTAACTTTTCTCAGTTACATGTACTTTCTAAGTATATCTTGGACACGTCAATGACTGATTAAAAGGTGAAAGAAGACGTTTTGAGGAAACCTGGACTTTAAGTCTGAAATCGCCGACCCGCATTGAGCTAGCGTGGGGATTACGCTCAATCCTCCTCTGTATGAGAGGAGACCTGTGTCCAGCGGTGGGACGATAGAAAAGGTTGATAATGATGATGTAGCGAGTACTGCACCTACTCTACCCTCATAAAAATTTAAATGAAGGCATTGCTTTCTTTCTCTAAAATACTCTGAAAAAAAGGCTGAAAAAAACTCAGAGCTCACAGTTTTTTTTTATGTTCAGACATAGACTATGTGAAATTATGTACAGACTATATAATATTGGTGTCTGCAGTGGTATTTTGAGGAAAGATCAAATGGCAGGCAATGGCTGGTATCAGAGGCTTATACTGGTGGAAAACAAATCGGAAAAAACCGTACAAAATGTGAGTGCTACCAAGGTATCACATCCGAATCACTTAGTGAATCAACAAAAGTAATTATTGCTAGTGTCGGAAGCTAGAGGCTAAACAGCACTAACGACATGACGAAACAAAAACTCCTAATGGCTATCCGCGAACCCTTTCTTTTGGTAAACGAAACGGTAATTATTAGTTCAGAGTTGGAAAATTACGGGTTCCTTTTACAGCTGGCCACAATTAACCGCTCAATCTATTACCGTTTTAATTTTCTTTTAGTTAAAGTGATTTCTGTTATGGATGGGATGGGAGTGAGTTTTATATTTTGTGGGTTGATCTTGATACGACACATAAACTCACACTTCATTCCCATGGGGCTGGGCTGAACTCTTATGCCACGATCCTGACGAATATGTGGTCATATGTGCACGTCCAAGTATATCTTGGACACCAATGACTGAAGGTGAAGGAAAACATCTTGAGGAAACCTGGACTTTAAGTCTGAAATCGCCAACCCGCATTGAGCAAGCGTTGTGATTATCCTATATGCTCAATATATAGGATATAGGCTCAATCCTTCTCTGTATGAGAGGAGACCTGTGTTTAGGAGTGGGACGATAAAAAGGTTGATAATGATGATGTGCACGTCCGTAGCGAGTACTGCACCAGATCTTATTTAGGAATGTCACTAGAAAGTTTAGCGGCACTATATCTGAGGAATGGTGGCTTAGTAATATAAATATGCCACAGGATGCTAAAGATCGTGCAAAATGCATAAGGATGGGCAGGAAAGCGGACCCCGAGCTCCATCGCGAAAGCCGCGGGTGTAACCGGGATAAACTGGCTGGATGGCTTAGTAATATTGCCCCCGACTTACAAGTTGCAGATCGTAGGTTCGAATCCCATCAAGCGCTTTACTCTGTATAAATTATTTCATCACCACTGCTCTCAAAAACGGTGGAGGAAAACATCGTCAGGAAACCGACATGTCCTAGATGCAAAACTTTGAAGACATGTGACAAACTATCAACACACGCTGAGGCCGCGTGGTAGATTACGGCCCACTCCGTCTCACCGAGAGGCCTGTGTCCTAGGAGTGAGAACATTATAGGCTGATTATGTAATGTATTATGTATATCTGGCGTTTCCTCTCACATACATATCGTGGAGTAATTAACAAATAAATTGTTGTAAAGAACTGAAATTCCGAACTTTGCAAAAAGGGGTATTATAAAATGACAAGATTATTTAGAAGACAATAAAGCTTGGGATTGAGCTGCTCCCTCTGCTAAGCAATGTTATTAAGCAATATGAGTAATTTTGCTACAACTATGACATTTTGAACACTGTTTTCTTTAAATCACGTAAATTGTAACAATCAATTTGTAGAAAGCAAACACATATTGCTATTATAAACATCCCTGAGTTTGATTCGGCTTTTCTCCTCAGAGGTAGTCAGTTAGGAAATGCCAGCTCCAACTAGTTAAAAAGAATATGACGTGTAAACGTGATCAGTGATCCTACTTGCATAATAAACGATTTCATTTCATTTAAACAAGGAGACCTCGCCTTTATCACCATAAAACTTCAAAGTTTAATATAAGTGGAACTATTTTACATAAAAGACACTTACAAATTCGCACAAAACAATATTGCTCACTAAACAAACATTTTAAAACCTTTTTTTCAAGACCCTTTACACAAAAAATTTGATTACCATTGAAAACAGCACTCTAACACTTTCAAAATAAAGTTTATACTCGTGTGGGGAGCTTCGCAAGGGGTATCAAAACCGGGGCGTTTGGTACAAAAACGTTTATTAGCACATTTTGTCGTAAGCGGAGCGTGACGGCGATAAGTGACAAGCTATTGAGATGTTTGGGGTGAGCACCTAATGACTGCACATTGGGAAATGCCCCGCGAAAACCGTGAAAAATTATGAGCACGAAATACCGGTGCAATAAACTGCCATAACATCGGCTGCCGGCATAAGTTACCACCCACCAGACAAAGTCTTGCCGCCAAGCGATTCATCGTGTTCCGGCACGATGTCTGGTGAAGCCGTACGGAAGACGGTTCTGAGCAGTTGTGATGCAATGTGTGCCGGGTACTATGCGCCAAATGTTGTTGTGTCGGGAGTTTGATCGTAGAGGGTCTCCAGATCAATCTCCCTCTGGCGCAGCATCGTTGGTCGTGTTGTTGGATTTAACATTGCATCACCTTGCTCAACTGCCGTCTTCTTTCCTATTCACTACATGCGCGCTTTACCACCAACTATTGCATCACTGCTTACCATCAGGAGGGATTGCAGTCAAGCACTAGTTTTAAATAAAAAAAAAAATGTCTTACTTACTTCTATATCATTGTTACAGCTAACTAACAACATCCGTACAGGTCGATCGATCAGGTTAAGCTATGCTAGCCGAGGTAAGTCCGAGCATAGGTGACCATCTTCACATCCAAGACTCCTCTGTGCCTTGGAAAGCACGCCACCGATACTCAACTTGTTGGAATTATATGGAAGGGGTTTGTGCTTTCGTAGAATAAGATCATCATCATATCAGCGTTAATCCTAGTCGCATACGATGCCTTTTCAGCTTTGAAGTCTGGGGTCCGCCTTACCAGTCTAACTGCTGATTTTGACTACACTTTGATATTTTCCGTGAAGCGACAGCCGTCTGACCTCCACGACCCGAAGGAGATATCGCAGCATTGCAGTTAAACCAATTGTTGGACTTTTGAGGGCTCCAACAACCCCTAGCGACTGTCATTAGATGTTCGTATGGCAACCTGGACCAACGGCTTAACGTGCTTTCCGAGGCACGACCAGACCTTTTCGCAAAATAAGATGGAGCAGATAAATTTTCTTAGAGACAGGAGTTCAGAGATCGTAAATATATAAGGTTTACAGAACATCAAAAAGAGCAGTACGTAGAAATATTTTAACTATTTTTTTTGTTGTAAGGTTAATTACTTTGCATACTTTTTATGGAATGCATTGCGTAGATTCAATTTCTTAGTATTGTATAATTGCATGGTAAACGTGTGAGCACAATGTACGAATGTGCTGTAAGGCATTTATTTGTTGGGTTAGTCTTTTTTTATTAACTTGATTGCGCTCTGGCTGTTGAGAGTATGTCGTGCTCACTCAAATGTCTCGCTGATGGTGGCGTGTGTGTTGGGTTATTAAGTTCCCTTGAATATGGTTGAGCTGAATGATGCTGATCCATACGTCATGTTCGTGAACGGACGCCGTCAGAGGGGACTGGTCATCTCTTAGCTGCCACGGCGTATTTTAATTTCTGAATTGATTTTTTGTGTGTTTTCCATAATGGACGCTCTCAGCGTACAATATATTTCTGCATCGTTCTCACACGGTTGATTTCAACATGAATGATGTAATCAAATATTTGTAACAATAGCTTGAAAATTTAAAAGAGTGTTCATGGAGTTTCTTGTCCGTTCTTCTCCATAGGTACCCACTCTTTGGAATGGGCGACTAGCTTCGTCTTATTGCCTGACCGACCTTCTGACAATTCAAAAGTGCCTGTATCTGGTTTATTTGAAATAAATGATTTGATTTGATTTGATGGAATCAAGTTCTACTAGAATTACAGACTGCTGAGCTCTAGCAGCTCAGCTATGGCCGCTTCATCTTCTTTAATTGGTCTATTTTGACATTTTCTAGGTATGTATCTATAAAATAATTTACAGCTTTTTTATAACATCGTGAATCCTTTTCTTTTCCCCAAGAAAGTCAAATAAAACATTCATTTCAGTTTAAAGAATCTTTCAGGCACTTTTGAATTGTCAAAGAGTCGGATATTTAGAATGATAAAGCTAATTGCTTATCCCAAAGCTCAATTTTTTTTTTATACAAAAGCGTCAATATTTATTTCTAATTACAAATATAAAAGCAATATTACAAACTAATTCAACAATATATTTAAAAGGAGTTTAGACATTCGAAATGTTCTGATTGCTTTGCTCTTCAGCAAAGGCTTTTCCATAGATTACAATTGTGTGACTTTTTTCCTCCATGTTGCACCTGCAGTCATTACTCAGGTAGTCTTTCCATCTCTGAACTGGTCTTTCACCTTTCCTCTTAAATTCACTGGAATACCATTCTGTCCCTTTTCTGGCCCATCGCTCGGTTTTACCGTTGACGACATTGCTTGCTCACTTCCACTAAAGTTTTTAACAACATTTACTAGAACATTTTAATTCACCAAATCATAGTCACCCTACCGCGATCAACGCAGCGAATTCGATTACCATCGCTTTCTCATTGTTGTCTATTTGACGCTTAATGCACTCCTCTATTGTACCCCGTCTATTAACAACAGAACCCCTATTCTTAACCACTTCAACTGCAAGAGAGACCTGCGTATGTTTGTCAGAAACTTCGATAGGTCAATTGAAAACAGCCAGTGAGAGCAGAACCCTATGTTGAAATTAGTTTTTCGTATCAAGAGGCCTGTATTAATTGGTGCGTGACAAAATAGAAGTGTTTATGTGTGACTGACTTTATAAAGCTTAGACTCAATTTGTATGAAGGATCTGATAAGATTATGATAAAGTCGCAATTGTTAGGAGTTACTTTAATGGGTTCTCAACATTTGGCAATACGTTTACTGGTAATGTAACGGAAATCGTAAGGGTTAGATGGGGTCCATTGTGATTTTTCAAATAATTATATGTTACCTAAGTACAATACATTAGTATGGATGGTTCACATTTGAAGTATAAATCAAGCAACAATGTTCTGCTCTAACTCATTACTTGGCGTTTGACGTTTGATTAAAAGTATGACAGAAGCGTAAGATCTACTAAGCGAGCCCAATTCTTCGATTAAATAAACTCAAAACATGTACTTCAATGAAAACACTTACAGGCTCTGGTAGCTGTGGGGAATAACCGATAAAAAAAACATCAATCATCACATCATCACGTCAGCCACATGAAGTCCACTGCTGGACATGGGCCTCCATCGAGGATTTCCAAAAAGAAAGGTTAGACGCGGCCTGCATCTAGCGCTTCCCTGCGATTTTGGTCAGGTCATCTGACCACCTAATCGATGGGTGTCTGCCTCTACGCTTAACGGTACGTGGTCGTCAATGTTGTTATGTCGGGAGTTTGGTCGTGGAGGGTCTCCAGATCAATCTCCCTCAAGTGCAACATCATTGGTCGTGTTGTTGGGTTTGAAATTCTATCATCTCGCTCAACGGCCGTCTTCCTTCCTATTCACTCAGTTTTTTTTTGAGTGACTAGGCTCTTGATAAACTACGCACGCTTTACCATCAACGATTGCGTCACTGCTTACCATCAGGTGGCATTGCGGTCAAGCACTACTTTATAATTATAAAAAAAAATGTTATAATGGTTTTTTGTCCAAACTTTTGGTCAAAGGCACAAAAGTTTTCCTTCCTCACATTGCAGAAAACGTGGTGTTTGTCAAAACACAATAATTACCAGTGCGTCCTCCGTGACGTTTCAATTAGGCACCCTTTCGTTCAGAACATCCTACCCTGTTAGACGGTTGACTGTAAAATAAATGGATTACTACAGTTGTAATTTTGTTTCTTTTTTGGTGTATTTAGTGATATGTTTCTTGGGAAACTGTAGTTCAATTCAATATCAATAATAGGGTATTTGACAAAAAAACTGAGTAGTCCGTCAGTCAGATTTCCAAAAAATACTAGACACGTATTTTTTCGTTTTTCATATAAACAAAAAATGAAGACGACACAGTGCGTTGAAAACTCGTGTGACGTCACTGCACGCTACAGTTTTTAGCGAGCAGTGACGTCACCAGCCACCACTCCTGATCTTTGATGCCTTTTATATTTGTCAATTCTTATTGATTTGAAAACAAAAAATACGTATCCAAAATTTTTCTATATTCTGAATGACGGACTAAATAGAATCATTTTTTTTACCCAGGAAACATCCCTATTGCTAAGGTTTTTATTAAATTCTGGAGTCAAACAAAATATTCTTCTCGTACCTAGTGTCCACGATCGGATGGATGATATGAAAAATGATTTGGTTAGACAGGGGGTGACTCTCAAGAATACGACTAGAAATGAAGAAGAAAGAGACTTGTTACGCCGACCCCAAATAACTTGGGATTAGAGGTAAGAACCAGGCCCGGGTCAACGGCGCCTCGTGTTTCACGCACGCCTCAAAGAAATTTCTACACATCGTGAGGAGGTTCACGAACACCGATGCCTCCTGGGTCAGGGTAAGGGTTGGTCAAATAAGAAACCATGGCCCTGGCTCACAGGCAAGTGACGAAACACGGGTGGGTTTTATTCAGTAAAAGTCTGACACGCCCTTCCGCTCCGCCCAGAGCGGGAGAGGTCATTTGATGATTTCCCATCCAGAACAAAAAAAAGGATATCTTTAGTTTCAGTACATTAAAGAACATAAAATAATCAATAGAATCTATACAAATATATAAAGCTGAAGAGGTTGTTTGTTTGTTTAATCCAGGAAGGCTTTTGGCTATATAACATCACGTTGCGACCAAAAGGAGCGGGGTATATAAAAAACATATTGAAATCTACCCGGGTGAAACCGCGCGGCGCAGCTAGTGTATGATATGAACAAAGTATGAATGTATTTGATTTCTTAAAAGAAAAAAATCAAGATTTCTTTCCTAGAACTATGTCTAACTTAAAAAGAGTCTATAAAATAATGAGGTTTTGTTTTGACTGTCATAAGACCTCCGTTCTCCTATTATTAGGCTAAATTGATATTCTTAGTATCTGTTATCTGTTGTTCCGGCTTGTGAGTAACCGTCACGACTACAGCACGAGGCGAATCGAAACTGCAATGACATGACGTAAGGAAATACATATATCGTAGTAACATGCTCCAGCTCGGAACAATTTCGATTCAAACCACCATCGTATAAGCATCGAGGTAGTAACCCTGATAAACACAATCAAATTTCGCTCCTCTTCAAACATCCCAAATCAAAATCAGCCGTCATTTGTTAAAATTGGATTGAGAGTCAGTCACTTTTTAAACGCCAAAAGTACACAGGACAGTTCCCCAAAACGCTCACTTACGCTTTCAAAAGAAGAAGTGATTCAAAAAACTTCCCAGCAGCAGAACTATCCGGTAAGACCGCTGAAGTAACAATATTTTTATTGTGATGTGAAGCTTGGCAAAGGCTTGGCAGAGTAACGTCAAGCAGAAGAGTTTTAGCTAATCGAGGACATGTGCTAAACTATAAAGGTACCTGAGTAGATACTAAGAGTGTAGAACGTAGTGGGGTGTCGGTGACTGGGCGCTAGTATAAGCGAATTACCGGCCGCTTCCGTGGCAGACGAGCTTTAACGACACTACACGATTAGGCAAATAACCTGAAATCAGTTGAGCTTCGATTTCAGAATTTTGAAGTATCGTTTGACATTTCAGAAGAATCTTGTTCGAATCGTCTTTACGAATTTCGGAAATCTGCTACATTTAGGTGGACTACATATGACTTTTTTATGTACGGAGTGCGTAGGTACATAAAAAAGTCATATGTAGTACACCTCCTTATCTAAACGAAATCTTACTTTAGTTCTAGACTTAGCCTGAATTAGTAATATTTCGAACTTTATTGAGGTTATGTCAAAGTTCTTAATACAAAAGTGACAACTTAGTGCCGAACTAAGCTGTCATTTTTAAATAAAGAACTGTACTGTAGAATTTCTATAACGGTTAGGTGCATATTTCAATAACCATTTAGGTGGATTTAGCCTTCTAAATAAAATCATGAAGAAACCTGGACTTATAGTTAATTCAGTCTAAAATTGACAAGTCATCTTGAGCAAGCGTGATGATCAATGCTTGTGCCTTCTCTATATGAGAATAAACTTTTGCCTTGCAGTAGGAAGTAACAGTATCATCACAATCATTTCAGCCGAAAAATTTCCACTCTTTCCCCAAGCAACGCCACTTAGACAGGCTCTGTGCTTTTCGAATCAACGGATTCCTGTGACTATCATCATGCCATAGGTCCACCTCTTGGGAGGCCTTAACCCTAACTCTTCCGCTACGCTGCCGCCACTCCAGGAACTTTCGGCCCACCGACCTTCTGTTCTGCGAGAATGTGCCTTCTGCAGTGAATTTGGGTAGGAGTAGATCAGGCCAGTAATATTCTTCATAGGAATTGTGACCTTACTATCATTATGTAAAGCCATCTGCCCATACTTTTGCATGTGATCACAAATGATGGGCAGGTAGCCAGCTGAATGCAACAATGTAATGTTGTATACTTCGTCGTCGTACTCAGGATTAAAAGTTGACACAATAATCTTGTCCTTAATGCAAAAACTACATGCACTTCACAAATGAACAAGCAGAAGTTATTGCAGTCAACAAAGGACCTGACATTTTTATTACACACTATTAAAATCAGCTTATCCTATATTGAAAACCAAGTGTCAGATTAGTTCACAACCGCATTATTTGGCAAATAGCTGTTTAACAAATTTATGAATGCGAATTTGGAGACTCTATTCCAAGTGTCTAAAGGCTAGAATGCCTTGAACATATACATTATTCCGTGGCATAAGAAAGCAATTAAGAAACGACCAGTTTAAAAAGATCCCAAAAATTCTGTAATGCATTAGTTTATGTCCGTTTAGGAGAAGAAGGGAGGGTCTTGTTCGTTGGTGGGGGCATCAATACGGCTGACATATGTTCGGCCTGCAAAGCTAAAGGGGATTGAGTGGCATAAGCCCCTTGGGTTCATTATTGCCCTTTACCCTTCCCTTAGGGCCCTTCACTCAATGTTTGCAAAGTGTACTTATTTCACTTAATATAAGAGAAAATTTCATTTAGCTCATTTTGTTGATCGTTTAAAAATCTGTTAAGACGTCTTTTGTATGGAGGTCTAGGTCGTCATTGAGCGTGCGGCTGGTCAATCTTCTACATAATGCTTTACCAGTGTTTTCTAATATTGCAATGAGCATTCTAAACCGTTTATTTTTTTAATAGATATCATTGTTTTCTAGCCGTGTGTACCTATCTGGTAGAACGTCCCATATGCAAAAATGATAAACTTTCTTGTAACACAACTTTCATCACCTTTAGGGGTCAATTTTCATTTTCAATTTTTGTATTGACGCTATTTACATAATTGATTGACTATAAATGATAGATGACTCTATACATACCTATATGATAGACTGAGGTTCTAAACGTGCAGATTCTCAGCCTAATTTGAATATATACATTATTTAATGCTCTTCGTCTTCTCAGCCTATCGAGGTCCACTTCTGGACATAGGCCTCCCCCAAAGCTTTCATTCCATTGCCATAATACCCACGCTTGGCAGGCGGGTTGGGAATCGCAGTAATTTGTTATTCCAGTGGAATAAAGCTGAACTGGAACTGGAGAAAAGCTGCTGCTCGCTTCCTTTGTGACAGTTCCCTTAGTCGCCTCTTACGACACCCACGGAAGGATATGGTTTTAATGCTTATTTCAAGCTTATAGCTAGTGCTGTAGACTGCACTTGTTCCGAACTGTATATACAATATGTGAAGAAAACCCCGTCCGACTCATAAGGATAATAAAGGTTAGGTACACACATGACCAAATGAATGATGAAATTTAACATAATTATCATAGTAACTATACCTACTAATAAATTTTGAAATAATCTTTTTTTTCCGCGAATTAATTCCAATTTCTCCAAAATTTGGTAAATATTTAAAAAGTGACAACACCGTTTTCGACGGTATTAATATGAGCAATGCTCGCGCGCGTCGCGTGCCCTGCCCCCTGTCGCCCGCGCGTGTATTACCATGTAAGTTACCTTCTTTTGTGAAATAATACTAATTTTCTTAGGGGGTATTTTTTTTAAAACTTTAGCCAGGCTTTGTAGGCATTAGTAGAATCAGTTATCGATACCTAACAATACCTTCACAGATAGGACAGGGCTTTCTTTACGTATTGTATAAATTGTTTATCAAATATATTTGAAGACAAATGCTATAGTTTTTCGACTAACCTGAACTCTTACTTCAGGTAGGTTCACTTTCATCGCCAGCTCTTCCCTTGAGTACACATCTGGATAGTGGCTCTTCTCGAAGGCTCTCTCCAGCTCATGCAACTGGTAGGTGGTGAAGGTAGTTCTGTTCCTCCGGTGCTTCTTCTTGTTGTCTGCTGCGGAGCCTGGTCGTGCGGACTCATCGTCACTGCCAGGGGGAGACTTGTCATCTGTAGGCGTTCGCTGGCTGTAACCATCGTTGCTGTTGCAGGAGCCTTCGCCTGGAATGTTTGGGTGAGTGGTTAGTGAGGAGTAATTAGTCGACCAGCAGGGTAATTGCGTAACACACTATCACCAGCAATGGGTTTCATTTTTACAGTTCAACAACATTCATTGCGCTATTTACGTTGTTGTGCCGACACATTTTTCAAACATATGGAGCAATGGATTTGCAATATGCTTAAAAATGATCCAGATAGATAGTGTGCTCAATTAGGATGCTGTTAGGATTGTTAAGAGTATTGAATTATGTATATATTTATATATGCTGTAGGGAAATTGGTTTTGTAGACGTCTAAAAGATAAGTTTAACAAGTGGATAATACTTTAAAACTGGACTTTAATGTTCCGATTAAAAGCTGAGTAGAACCTCCGTAACTGAGGAAGCTTTTCGATTTTCTGTTATGGAGGTTTTTCTCAAGGCCTATGGAACTTAGGAATTTAAATTAAGCCATCTTTTATGTCTTAATGACTCGCGAATATGGGTCACAGTTTGACTTGTATTTTTATTTTTAATTAATTTGGGTTTCTGCAATCTATTTGGAACATTTTTTATTTTGTGGTGTGAATGGGAAACCATCAAATCATCTCTCCAGCTCTGGGCGGCGCGAAAGGGCGTGTCAGGCTTTTACTGACTAAAACCCAACCGTGTTCCTTAACTTGCCTATGCGCCAGGGCCACGGTTTCTTTTTTAACCAACCCGCAACCCTGACCCAGGAGGCATCGGTCTTCGTGGACTCCATCACGATGTGCTGACATCTCTTTGGGGCGCGCGTGAAACACAATGCGCCGTCGACCCGGGCCTAGTCCTTATCCTCCTCGTCCAGGTCCAGTGTGCTGGCAGCGTGGGATGCTGTGGCCTCTTTTTGCGAGGAGGTGATGCATGCAAAGGAGGCTGCGGAGAGGGAGAGAGAACATGCTTCTCACTCCACTCGCACCAGAAGAGTAGCCGGGCGTCGAAGGGCGCTTAACGATCTGCGGCCACCATAAGAAAGACCATGCGGATGACGAAATTGGGGCCGTGACGTCTCTCGAGCGCTAAGGCTCAAGGAGGGGACATGCGTATGTGCGTCTTAGTGGTGGTCTGTGCGGTCGTGGTATCGGGTGCACTTGGTGATGGCACCCGCTAGGGATGGTGGGCGCATACCAGACGGGGGTGCGGCGAATGCAGTAGTATATTCCGGGCCCTCGTCCCATGGTACTCGAAGGAATAGTGGGGTTTTAGTTGGTAGGAGTCCGATATAACCCTCCGTTATTCCCAGGCGGAGGGTATCCATGAGGATTTCCACACTAAAAAAAGAAAAAAAAAAGGTCCATTTGGACCTAACATTTGTATCCTAACCCATAGGGCATGGGTACCCTTCAAAATTATCTTCCTACTATTAATAATATTGATTCCTTTACATATTATTATCTAAACAAATACAGCTGTACCTAATACATTCAGACCTACGTACAGTCGGCATCGTAATTACGCAGCAAACCAACAGGGAAACACAGCATAAATCAAACGAAACAATTTGTGCTTGCGTATGCTAATTTTGAGCCATGTCTTGCCGATAATGCAATTATATTCAAATATACCACGCACAGTGCGCCGAATGAAAACTAGCTAAACAAAACGTATAGTTTTAGAGTGAAAAATTGACGTTTTAATGTAGATGTAAGTAGGTAGTGGATATTTTGCTGTAAAAAGAATATTAAAATAAATTTGCTGGTAAAGATTTCATGAAATTGATAATACGTTTTAATAACTAATGAATTATGTCATTATAAGTTTTAACTTTTTATTATATAAAGAAAACTGTTTAAGGCATATGAAAGGTTCTTCAAAGTTTTATGTCACACGGCCTAGTAGTTAAAACACCAGCCTCTCAAGTATGAGTGTGCGGTTTCGATTCCAGATCAGGCAAGTACCAATGTAACTTTTTTAAAGTTATATGTACTTTCTAAGTGTACCACTTAGTCTTGGACACCAATGACTAATAACAAGGTGAAAGAAAACATCTCGAGGAAACCTTTACTTTAAGTTTGAAGTCGCCAACCTGCATTGAGCATGCGTGGTGATTACGCTCAATCCTTTCTGTAAGAGAGGACACCTGTGCCCAGTAGAGGGACGATAAAAAGGTTGATGATGATGTCAGGACTCACGAATGAAATTTTTGTCGCCATATTTTAGTTTGTAAAACAGTTTTAGATTTATTGAGTAACAAATTAGGTATACAATATGTAAAGAAAACCCTGTCCGAACTATAAGGATAATAAAGGTTAGGTAAACACATGACCAAATATAATATAAAATTTTACATAATCATCATAGTAACAATACTAATGAATTTTGAAATAATCCTTTTTTCCGGGGAATTAATTCCAATATTCCCGAAATTTGGTAATTTTTAAAAAAGTGACAACACCGGTATTATTATAAGCGAATAGCGACGCGACCACGTCACAGGTGCCGCGTACCCTGCCCCCCGCCGCCCCAGGAATAGGGATGCTTACCGCACATGTATTAAGTTACCTCTTTTTGCGAAATAATATTTATTGTTTTAGAGGGATTTTTTTTTAAGTTTTGCCTGTCTTTGTGGGCATTATTAGAATCAGTTATCGATACATAACAATACCTTCACGGATCGGACAGGGTTTTCTTTACATATTGTATATTAGTTGTTGTTTAGGTACATTGCATTTCAGTTTTGAATCAATAAAAATAAACCAAGTCAATTACTAATAGTTAATACAAATAAAAATCGGAGTCATGTGACGTCTAGGTACCTACTTACCAACCCGCGCTGGCCTCTCTGGATGGATTACAGACCATTCCTTCTCCTAACACAGAGAAAAGCCTGTTTCTCAGTACAGGCAACATTATAGGTTAATTATGATTGTACATTTATTAAGGTACTTTATGTACATTTCATTTCAATTAAAAAGAAAAAAATAAAATAGCAAACAAACATTTAAAATGCAATTTTACTGTCTGTAAGCGATACCATCGCACAGTGGGCTAAAAGTAATCCTCCCTCGACAGTAAATCTGAACACAATTTGTATCATATATCATCGCGTATCGCCTGATCTGCAAACCAGGGCCTTCCTCACACAATTACACTCCAATTATATCTGACTTCGAAAATGTAGTCGTTTCATATTTTGATCTTTTCTTTATATAGTTTCATGTTCGCTAAAATTGCTAGATATTAGATAGTATTTGATTGTTATTTATTTTACATTAAAAACTTCACGTAGATTAGGATGCCCTTGGGCGAGATAGAGCGACTACATCAAAAAGGTGGCTGATAGTGGCTGGCGGAGAACTGCACAGGATCGAGGTTGTTGGCGTGTCATGAGAAGGCCTATGTCCAGCAGTGGACGAGTAGAGGCTGATGATGAAAAACTTCACAAAGATACGAAATTATACTCTTGTATGTTTATCAAATCAATATTAGAAAGTAAAAATAGACTGCAGTAAACATTGGCGCCGCAATTAAAGTAGATACGTACAAGTACAGTTCATCTTTTTCTTTTTATTCAACTAAGAAAATGACAAAAGATAAAAAATTATAATGGAGCTGATGCCCATAATCAATGCCAGTTATCGACATAGCTCACAGAATAAGCAAACAGAAGTGAACGAGCCGGCCATATTAGCAGTAGAACCGGTGACCGTTGGGATAGACGAGTTCTCGAGTGGAAACTACGAATCGGCGAACGTAAATTAGAACACTCTCAAGCGAGTTGGAGCGATGATATTTGTGGCGTCCGATAGCAGCTGGATGAGAGTTGTCGAGAATCGAGTGAAATCGCATGTCCTAGGAAAGCCCTATGTCCAGTAGTAGACTGATGTAGCCTGAAAATGATGATAATGAAGTGAGATCACCTTAGAATCCTACCCCTTAACGTAACGTTTTCTTGGTGGTAGGCCATAACATCAGCTGCCGGCAGAAGTTACCACCCACCAGACAAAGTCTTGCCGCTAAGCGATTCGTCGTGTTCCGGCATGATGTCTGGTGAAGCCGTACGGAGGACGGGTCTGAGCAGTTGTGTTACGCTTACGATGTGTGCCGGGTACGATGCGCCAAATGTTGTTGTGTCGGGAGTTTGGTCGTGGAGGGTTTCTAGATCAATCTCCCTCTAGCGCAGCATCGTTGGTCGTATTATTTTGTTTAACATTGCATCACCTCGCTCAACTGCCGTCTTCCTTCCTATTCACTCACTTTTTTTTTAGTGTATAGACTTAATAAGCTAGCACGCTTTACCATCAACGATTGCATCACTGCTTACCATCGAGCGGGATTGCAGTCAAGCACTAGTTTATAATTATGAAAAAAAAAGAAAGTTGAACCAATAATGTGTATAAAAGAGTTCAAGGCATAAAAGTCTCTCGATGTAGCAACACTGCCACCGTATTTCCTTATCGCATTCGAAACTTGCTAAAATATTCACACAGCATAATAAAATATCGTGGTGAAAATCATGTTCCACCGAGGGAAACTCGAGGGGTAATTGTTTACGGAAACTCAGCATTTATCACTTCCATTATTTTGTCCGCGGTGAGTAATTGAGTGGCCCACTGGGGTAATGCATGCATTAAGATTCGGATATTCGAAAATTTTGTTTATTTCAAAATGTTCGTGTAGGTGTAGTAATGGTTTCTAAAGTGTGTTTGTTCAATAAAGACTACTGTACTTTAGAGGCTCATGTCTAATTGGTAAAGCTACACTTGCCGCGGTTAAATCGTGGATGGAGGACCATCCATTATACATATGACGACGTCAGCGACAGTGGAGTGATAGGGTCCTCACCGTCTTGGTGCGGTGGTAAGGGTTCCATTTCATAGGTGAAGTTTTGATTTAAAGCACTAAGTGTAAATATACCCTCCAATCAAGACAATAACAATTTAAATAGGCAAACCGACAGTTTCGCCCCGGTGAAGTGCCCTGGTCCCTGTCTCAATGCAAAGTCACCGTTTGACAATCCCCTCTTTCAAAACGACCCTTTTCACGTGCCGCCATTACAAAATAACGTCACAGCGTTTGCCACACTACTACATAAATAAAATGAGCAATTATTAAAATAATATTGTTATCCACGACACACATGTTTGTGTTGCGATGTGTGCCGGGTACGATGCGCCAAATGTTGTTGTGTCGGGAGTTTGGTCGTGGAGAGTCTCCAGATCAATCTCCCTCTAGCGCAGCTTCGTTTGGTCGTGTTGGTCTTGCGTTTAACATTGCATCACCTCACTCAACTGCCGTCATCCTTCCTATTCCTTAGTGTTTTAAGTGAATAGGCTTAATAAACTAGTGCGCTTTACCATCAACGATTGCATCACTGCTTGCCATCGGGCGGGATTGCAGTCAAGAACTAGTTTATAATTATTAAGAAAAAAAAAAAAACATACTGGGACCCCTCAATACTTCGGAAAATACGCTAAGCCATCTGTCCTAGCAGTCATTTGTAGATCTTTGACGTTCATCGCGGGTTATCAGAAGACTAAAAGTCTCACAATCAGTCTTACCAAGGGGTCATCATCAACCTTCTTATCGTCCCACTGCTGGCCACAGGTCTCCTCTTATACAGAGAAGGATTGAGCGTAATCACCACGCTTCTCAATGCGGGTTGGCGATTTTAGACATAAAGTCCAGGTTTCCTCCGGATGTTTTCCTAAACCTTTTAATCAGTCATTGGTGTCCAAGATATACTTAGAAAGGGGTGTCTTACCAATAATTGGGTTGTGGAGGTCAGATAAGCATTTTTTTTTTTGTAAAATACTGGCCTTCAACTCCATCATTTTAGACTGGAGGCTGATTCTGATAGAGTCGTAAAAAAGCTAGGCAGATTGATTGGACTACTGTATTTCTTGGGCCCATTTTATAAAAAGGATAGCGCCATAAATATTCGATACGTCATCTGTCAGTTGAAAGAACGATTAAAAAATCAAAAGTGTACAAGACACAATACATCCCTGTAGATTGAACGATCAAAAGTCACAACAATTTGCTATCTCCCTCACTCACACCACCGCTTGAACGTCAAAAGAAAGAGAACGTTGTGTCACATTTAGATTACTGAAGCAGATTACAAGCGGTATACAAAACAAATAAAAATATTATGGGCAACGCATTAAGACATTTTACACTTATCATGATACGATCTGGAACCATATTTTTTTCCTTTTTGTAATAATTATCGATAATCTGGCAACACTCGCGAGCATTATCGTCTATAATGGCTTGTCTCGTTGTTTTTTTTTAATGTGGTAACCCTAATCATGTGTCAGATTTACCGTGTTCGTATTTATATTAAAGCTCTTCGCGGCATTAATGATTTTTTCAAAATGGATTCATTATTGAATTATTTATGGAAGGCTTAAGGATGGAAACGAAAGCGATTCAATCAGTTGATTCTCTAATTATACGAAATTTTTTTGTTGCTAAGAATATTGAACAAGCATTGATTTGATTATTTAGGCATCGTATATACATATAAAGAAAGAATGAAAGAAAGAAATAGACCTTTGCAAATACCATGTTTTGTCTCTGCATCACCATAGGGTAGACTGGTAGAAAATGGCTAAGGCATTAAGTCCGCCATTGTGCAATGTTTTCTTTTCTGTGCATAAAGTTTTAATAAATAAGTAGTTACGGATGTTTTTTTGATATACTTATAATTATAAGCTAGTGCTATTGGTTAAAACACCAGCCTCTCAGTTATGAGTGTGCGGGTTCGATTCCAGGTCAGGCTAGTACCAATGTAGCTTTTCTAAGTTATGTGTACTTACTTGATAAGTTTCTATATTTTGGACACTAATGACTGATTTACAAGATGAAGGAAAACTTCTAGAAGAAACCTGGACTTGAGTCTGAAATCGCCAACCCACATTGAGCAGGCGAGGTGATTTCGCTCAATCCTTCCCTGTATGAGAGAAGACCTGTGCCCAGCAGTGGGACGTAAAAGTTTGATGATGAATGATGAGTGCTAGTACCGCAATCCCGCCTGATGGTAAGCAGTAATGCAATCGTTAATAAAGCACGCTATTTTATTACGAGCCTATTCAATCTAATGCCACCGCTGGGAAATAGTTCCAGTCCATCGATGGACGAGACGACATCTACCAACCGGCACTGGAAATGACATGCCTTCCAAGTTTTGATACTAGGACATGCCGGTTTCATGTTCACTTATTTAAGTACACACGGACAGCACATCAAGCTACTACAATCTGTCAAATGTCTTTATTAGATTTTCAACTTTATCCGTAAGGCATTAAGGCTCAAGGTTGATTGGGAATTTTTGACAGTTTAGGGTTGGTTGACCTATAATTTCGTTCTTACTTACTTAAGTATCTTGCTCCGACTTTTCCTCATCTCGATCGTTAATTGATATTAATTAAGTTGATTTTGTTTTTGCTTCGCCTTCGTATCGGCTTGACAGATAACTTTTGACGAACTTAAGTGAAATGTTAATTATAATTTTGATTGTCTGCCTTTAATTGCTGCTTTTAAAATTAATTGAATCAAGAATTTTTTAGAAAGTGTTATTAATGCCATGCAAAATAGTTATCCAGCGGTACCAATGAAGAAGTGGAGTGATGACGTCAGACAGGTCGCTGGAACATGGGCGGAGTGACCAGAAAAAGACAGGAATGGAGAGGGTCGAAGGAGGCTTTTGCCGGATAACCATCCGTTCGGAGGACAAATCTAACTGCAATACTTCGATATCGCCTTCGGTTTGTGGAGGTCAGACGGCAGTCGCTTCACGAAAAATATCGAAGTTTAGCCAAATGAGCAGTTAGACTGGTAAAGCGGACCCCAGACTAAGAAAGCTGAAAAAGTTTCGGATGCAACTGGGATTAACGCTGAGATGATAATGATGACGGAGGACGGGTCTGCAGCAGTTGTGTTCCGATGTTTGCCGGGTACTATGCGCCAAATGTTGTTGTGTTGGGAGTTTGGTCGTGGAGGGTCTTCAGAAGAATTTCCCTCAGGCGCAACATCTTTGGTCGTGTTGTTGTGTTAAACATTGCATCACCTCGCTCAACTGCAGTCTTCCTTCCTATTCACTCAGTTTTTTTGAGGGAATAGGCTTAATAAACTGGTGTGCTCACATTATTAAATTCATTCATTCGTTATTAAAAAAAAGACCAAGGAATATACAGTATGTTAAATAAAAGAGGGCGTTCCCTTAAACTCGTTAATATATATCATTAATAGATTAAAATAAAAATATCAGCATAGAAAAATAAGCATAAAAAATCCGAATAAAAAAAATTCTAATTGGAAATAAATTTGAAACCTCCTGTTTTAAATCAAAATAGTAGTCGTCATGTATAAATAAATTGCGACGTTGCCGTCTTTCATGTTCGCGTGTACAGTGTGTTTCTTTTACATGTCAATTTAAAATTTTTATTGAATATTTTCATATTGGAAAAAATTTTAAAACATTTTGTTTTCGAATGGAAATATTTTTTATACCATGTATGTATGCTATACTATTTCGGGTTAACAGGAACGCCCTCTGTTAGTTAACATACTGTATAAGAAGTTTCAAACATTAGATTGATGCCTACAATTTAAGTTCATCCAATTAAATATTACGACATATTTAGGAAAATCAACAAATCATGACGTCATGCCTTAAAAAATACCAACAATGTTATAATATTGTTAGTAATCTGCACCAACAACTCATCCTCATCATCCCAGCGTTAATCCCAGTCGTATCCGAAGACTTTTCAGCTTTGGAGTCTGGGGTCCGCTTTACCAGCCCAACTGCTGATATGGCGAAACTTCGACATTTTCCGTGAAGCGACTGCCGTCTGACCTCCACAATCCGAAGGCGATATCGAAGCATTGCAGCTAGACCAATTATTGGACTTTTGAGGGCTCCAACAACCCGTAACGGCTGCCAATAGATGTTCGTATGGCAACCGGGACCAACGGCTTAACATGCTTTCCGAGGCACGACCAGACCAGTGCAAATATTCATATTCATGCATACAAATACTTTCACTGTGCGGGGATCGAACCCGCGCCACCCTGCGCAGCGGCCGCGTCCGCTACCGCTACGCCACGGAGGCTGTCAAACCTGCACCAACAATTGTTTTCAAGAAATCAAAGATCTATAAAATAAACTCTTGAAATGAATGAACTTAAATCAAGTTCAGTCACATTTTTAAGTTATTCTTTGTGTTTGAGTAAATAGAACGCAAAACAAAATCGAGACAAGAAAACTTTATCGGCTATGATGAAAGCAATAATGTAACAATCATCATTATTAAACTTTTTATTGTCCCACCCCACTGTAAAGCACAGGTCTTCTCTCATATAGCGAGGGATTGAGCGTAATCAAAACGCTTGCTCATTGCGGGTTGGCGATTGCAGACTTATAGTTCAAGTTTCCTCAAGATATTTTCCTTCATCTTATATTCAGTCATTGGTGTCTAAGATATAGGTACTAAGAAAGTAGGTACATATAACTTTAGAAAAATTACATTGATACTTGCCTGACCTGGAATCGAACCCGCACACTCATAATTGAGAAGCTGGTGTTTTAACCACTAGGCCACCACGACTTACCACTAGGCCAACACGACTGTAACAATAACACCATGACCATTTAACAATAGTCATCATCATCATCAGCCTCTACTAGTCCACTGCTGGACATAGGCCTCTTCCATGGCACGCCAACAAGCTCGATCCTGAGCAGTTCTCCGCCAGCCACTACCAGCCACATTTTTGATGTCGTCGCTCGATCTCACCCAAAGGCGTCCTACGCTACGTTTGCCGAGACACGGTCTCCACTCGAGGACTCGCTTACCCCAACGGTTGTCGGCCCTGCGGTATATATGACCAGTCCATTGCCACAATTGTAACAATAGTAATCGTTTATTATTTAACTCTAAACAATAGACATATTTAGGATACAACGATGTTAATTTCAAATGTGTGTCCAACAATTTCATAAGCATTCACAAAATAGATGAACACAATCCAATATATGAATAAACTTACACAAATACATCGAAACGAGCTTAGTTACGGACCAATGAAGGCTTCATCACAACCGCTCGATTACGGGAACTCGATTGTGCGGCTCACAATCGATTTGCAATCGCTATTACGAGCCAATATTCGATTATGTCCCCCTGCGGTGCTGACCGCAACGCTAAACGATCATTCGATCACTATTAATGGCTCCTAGGCATCGCTTGCGTTTATTGATGTCTAGTATCGATGTGTATTCTATGTCTCTGTAATTAAGGTTGAGGTTTGTAGTTAGAACCGTCATTGTCTCCTTTTTTTTTGAGTCGAAGGCAAAAGTAATATTTTTTTCATTATCTATACTAATACTAATACTAGTCATCTATACTACACACACCTTCATCAACACACACACATCACATCTTTGGTCTGATCACTGTCCAGTGGAGATTCAATGTAGTCTAAATCAGTCTATGTAAAACCATTACACCACCGTTCACCCAAACAAATAAAGTGCTATGGAGAGACAGAGACTTAAGTCAAATTGAAATGTATACTAAATGTTGTAATGAGAAACTACGGGAATTAGGGTTCCCATTGAATTTCAGCTTTGTGGTGATAGCATGTGTGATAACAGAGGAGCAGAGATCACTTGTCTGTGATAGACACACACTTTATGGTGACATAGTAAAATCGTTACGGGAGGCGGCTGTTGACAGCTATATACAGGTCACGGAGTTGCGGTCATCGCGGTGGCACATTGTTGGCTGGAATAAGTAGTTCGTGATGCTCACAGGGATGCTAGGCAGGTTCTTAACTTAGGTAAGTCATGGTCGACCTAACAGTGGTAACACTATTACAGTGAAATGTATGATTCTAGAAAGAAATTCAAAAAGCAAATTACAATATTGTCAGAATAATCAAGAAGGAATAAAGATGAATATATTAGCTACAAAACATAAAAATAAGGATTTTAAAGGATTTTGGCAACAAACGAAACAGTTAAACCCTAAACCCAGTATCCCTGTGAGTATCAACGGTATCTGTGAACCGAAAGGACATTGCCAACTTATTTAAAAGGTCACTTTCAAGTGGAGTCTCCACTGAAGGGTGAGCAGATCAGGGATGTGGAGGTTGTCGAGTCGGGGGTTTCTGAACGTGTCACAGCAAAAGCAAGTTGCGCTAATAATAAAAGGCATGACACGAGGGAAGTCCCCGGGCACGATAACCCTGAGCATCAACATTTTCAGCATGCGGGGCCGCACCTTCCAAGGCTCCTGGGACTTTTATTTACTTTGTGTATTAGGCATTCCTACCTGCCAAATGAGCTGATGAAGACGGTGGTAGTGCCTATAATTAAAACAAGACCGGAGATAGTTCCGATAAGTGCAACTACCGCCCGATATCATTAGCTACAACCGCAGCTAAGGTGCTTGATGCTCTGCTTGAGAGACAACAAAGAACACCTGAACATAAATGACGCCCAGTTCGGTTTTAGACCTGGACTTTCGACAGAATGTGCGGTTATGTCTCTCAAACAGACTGTCAGGTATTACACTGACAGGAGCACGCCTGTTTATGCAGCCTTCCTTGTCTCTCCAAGGCTTTTGACCTAGTTAGGTATGATATTCTGTGGCATAAATTGAAGAGCACAGGTGTGCCTGGTGATGTCATCAATATTTTTAAATATTGGTACGGCCATCAACTAACGGGTCAAATGGCTTGGGAACTCTGACAGTACGGGCTGGAATGCGGAGTGAGGCAGGGGGATTGACATCTCCTTCGCTCTTCAGCTTGTATGTAAACAGGCTGATTGGTGAGCTGAGTGACACTGGAGTCGGATGCTCAATTGATGGACACAGTATCAATAGTATCAGTTATGCAGACGATATGGTGTTGCTCAGCCCATCAATAGCCGCTCCAGAAAGGCTGATAGGTGTGTGAGGAGTACGCGAGGGATTACACGGTCTCCTGTACAATGCCCAGAAAAGCGAGCCTCCTGGTTTTCCAAGCAGGAGTCGAAAACTGGAGGTGTGGCACCTGTGCTGCTTAATGGTGTCGCGCTTCGAAGAGTCAATGAATTGAAATACCTCGGCCATGTTGTTAACGAGAACTGAAAGATGACGGGGATATAGGAAAGGAGAGCGATGGCGGTCCGCTGTAACATGTTGGCACGCAGATTTGCTAGGTGTAGTCTTGAGGTAAAAATTACTTTGTTTAAAGCATTCTGCAATGTACCACTGCAATCTGGTCGCCTACACGCAGCGGGCCATCAACGCTCTCCAGTACTATAATAATGCGTTCAGGGTGCTGGTGGGGCTCCCACGTTACTGTAGTGCGTCTGCGATGTTTGCGCACGCGCACAGACGGCTTTCACACTGTGCTGCGGCGCCGTATCGCGTCGCTGATGTTTCGTACGTGGGAGCGCCAACACCATTCTGAACGTGCTCAGCCACAAGCTGGACAGCCCCCTTCTGCGGCATTGGGTTCAAGCACAAGTGCAGGGTGCCTGGTGCCCCAGAGGGAGCAAATACTAATTAAGTTCTTTTTTATTTTATTTTTTATTTAATACTAACATAGTTTTAGTTGTACACTAACAATATATGGGCATGTTGCCCGAAATAAATAGATTTTATTTTTTTTTATTTTATTTTATTTTTTTTTATTTTATACTAATATGTATATAAAGCTAAATAATTTGTTTGTTTGTTTGAACTAATCTCAGGAACTTTGGTCCGATTTGAAAAATATTTTTGTGTTGGATAGTCCATTAATCTGAAGGCTTTGGCTATACATATAACATCAACATCGAAAAAAGCAGCAGAGTATATCCAAAATCTACGCGGGTGAAATCACGTGGCGCAGCTAGTACTATATATAAAGCTGAAAATTTGTTTGTTTGAACGCACTAATCTCTCAGGAACTACTAGTCCGATTTGAAAAATTCTTTTTGCGTTAGATAGCCCATTAATCAGGCAGGCTATATTAGAGGCTATACACGCTGCGACCAATAGGGCGGAGCATATAAAAAACATATCGAAACATACGCGGGTGAAACCGCAGGCGCAGCTAGTATGTTATATGAGTCGGGCCCAGTAAGAGGCTACCGTGAATCATAGCATCAGTGACGTTATTAGGTTCTCAAAAGTGCTCGTATATAATACCCTTTGGATACTTCAGCATATCAGGTATTGTATGGTTAAGAAACATCCTCAATACCTGATTGGCCTGGAGTCTTAGATGTTTATCTATATAAATTATGTATCTATTATAAATGTAGTATCGTTGAGTTAGTATCCCATAACACAAGTCCCGAACTTACTTTGGGGATTTGTCCGTATATATTTATTTTATTTATTTCATCTTCTGTAGTACCTGTCTTCTGTAGTAACCCGTCTTCTGGCCATTTCACCTTTCGTATACTCTATCCATCTTTTATTTCGTATACTCTCTATCCATCTTTATTTGGACTTCCCTACTACTATTCACATTCATTCAAAACCTGTCTTCACGATAATCTTTCACATTAGAAACTATTATTTCAGCATCAGGCATTTATTCCTCTCTTGATAAAGAAAGCTATCGACTATTGTCTAGGAATTCTGCTTAGAGCACTTATTTGAACAGCGCTTCTGCGAGCAGCACTTTCTCGCTCGAGAACCGGAAAAAATGTTTCCCTTGGCAGTAACTGTTTTCCATTTTATAGCTGTTCAAAACAGTAAAAACTCTGTTAAAGAAATAAATCATGTTTGATTGCTAGCTCTAAGATTCGCTTCTCCACGGGCTTGTGGACGGTGAGCAGTGGGCAGCTCGCCTCCCGGTAAGGACCAGGCGAGTCGACGGCGTGTTGTGTTTTAAAAGATATCAGCATCGTGACGGGGTTCGTGAAGACCGATGCCTCCTGGGTCAGGGGTTGCGGGTTGGTTAAAAGAAATCGTAGCCCTGGCCGTCGCACAGGTAAGTGAAGAAACACGGGTGGGTTTTAGTCACTAAAAATCTGACACGTCCTTCCGCTCCGCCCAGAGCGGGAGAGGTCATTGATTTCCCATCCCAAAAAAAGATTGGCTTCCCACTAACCTTCGGTGGTAGGATTTTAATTCCACCATAAAATCAAGCGATTAACACAAAGTTTAAGGAGTCCCACAAGGCAAGTTGCGAGCTTTCATAATTGTGCTGAGGTACAGGCGCACGCCACTGATCGTGCCGATAACGTACTAACTCGATTAGCTAATTAATAATTTCACACAAATTATAGTAGCCAAGTATTCGTGACCTCGTTAGCTGTTATTTCGAGCAACGGATTTTATTAGTATCAAAACATTTTTTTCTATTGAATTATTGTTTGCCCTTACGGAGTGGTGCAAAGGCGTTGTTCGATGGCGGCGACGCTAAAGTTTGTTAAATTATTGTGCGTGGGTTTTAGTGATAACATTAACTAATTATTTTTTTATTTTTGAAGTTCAAAATAAATATGTACCTATAACTTGTTCACCTCTGTAGTCCCTTCTCTGAAATCAAATGATTAATACTCGAAAAATCTATGTATCGTAGCACGTAACATTTTAATTTGTGATTAAGCTGTGTACCTAATTGCTTATGTGTTAATTGGATAATACACATTTTTTTCTTGCGCAGAGTGAGCAGATGTTAATAGTTTTTGGAATTCTCGTAATTAGAAACGCCTTTAGATTTAATTGCTTCTCTTGAACTACGAATCAACATTTCTCAGAATTAATGCTCACCACCAAACACTGCAATTACATTTTATTTTTTATTACAATCGTAATACATGCACTGGCTTTTCTATTATTTATAAAACACTACATCTACAGTCTCTGGCAAAAACAGTCACAAAAAAAAAGAGTCTTATCATACTGGGTTACGACGTCCATTTTAAATCATCACCATCCCAGCGTTAATCCCAGTCGCATCCGAAGCCTTTTCAGCTTTGGAGTCTGGGGTCCGCTTTACCAGTCCAACTGCTGATATGGCTAAACTTCGACATTTTCCGTGAAGCGACTGCCGTCTGACCTCCACAACCCGAAGGCGACATCGAAGCATTGCAGTTAGACCTATTGTTGGATTTTTGAGGGCTCCAGCAACCCGTAACGACTGCCACTACCTACATGTTCGTATGGCAACCGGGACCAACGGCTTAACGTGCTTTCCGAGGCACAACCAGACCAGTGCAAATATTCATATTCATGCATACAAATACTTGCACTGTGCGGGGATCGAACCCGCGCCACCTTGCGCAGCGGCCGCGTCCGCTACCGCTACGCCACGGAGGCTGTCACGACGTCCATTTTAAATAACACTCGATAAAGAATGTAACATAATTTTTCATTTCTGCTAACTTTTCTTTTCACTTATCTGAACAAGACGGCTTAAAAACTTAGTCTACAATGTAGTGGCAGTATAATTTATGTTGTATTCCAGGCGGAGAGTAAGGATCAGAAGAGCGGTGAAGCGTCACTCTAAATGAATACAAAGCAAATACACCTCATATCTTTACAACATAATGAATAAACAAAATACGCGGAACCGCGTGCAGTCTGCAGAAGTTTGTAGAAGAAATAGCTGCAACCATGTGCTCCATGGCTGCAACTTACGAGCTGAATCACAGATGGCTTAGAAAGCAGCGTGTCCTACCAACAAAACAATTGAAGATATGATATCTATAAAAATAGCACTGGACACAGTGGCGAAGAGTCCATACAAGCCGATTCCCACCGGGTTACCTTTCAAAAATCAGTTCCATATTCATACAAAAGTATTTACATTCTATTTCATTAACAAAGTATTATTAATCAAATGCCTGCGCGATTTACAATAGCAATAGTAATTCTTAGCAATACCCTAAGTATCACATTTCATTTTATAGTCGTAAATTAATCAGCGCTTAAATTTTTCGTACCTAAATTACATTAAAGGTAACTCGACGAATTACAGCTTATCTCGGCCAACGTTTTACTATGAGGCGAAAAGAGACAGAGCGTGTCAGACATCTCTTTCTAATGATCGCTAACCGTTCGTAATTTTTGAGAAAAGATAGGCTACTGCCGACCGGCTTGCAGTTCTCTCCTCTCCTCTATTAGAATGAGACAAAGAAACGTTATAATGAAATCCTTCGCAAGTCATATTCTTTTTATTTTGGCATATTTTCGTGTTCCATTTCGTTTGGTTGAAAATAAATTATTGTTAGTATGTGACATGTGTTCTTTTTTCGTGTTTTTCGTTTGTTATATTTTAATATTTGTGGTATTTAAACTGTGACTGATTCTGTAACGTAATTTAATCGCAGATTTGGTTAAATACTGTGTATTTTGTTTGTTATTATGGCTTTAATTCATATAGAGTGCTGCTCAACTGAATGCTGCAACCTGCTGAATGAACTTAAAGTCTTACGTCAGCGTCGTTAAATAAATTGACACCTATGAGCTTTTTTTACAGCTCCAGAATACGTCTTTGAAAGACGCATTTTCTCAAGTTTCGACTCTTTGCAGTTTAATTCTGACCCTCCCCATTTCAGTAGCTTCAGCTGAGCGGTCATTTTCTGCTTTAAAACGCATTCACACATATGTGCGAAACTGCCAAAAAGAGCAGAGATTGTCCGATTTGGCTATCATGTCAATTAAACAAATTTGCTTAATAAAATGAAAAGTAATCCGAATTTTTATAACATCATTTTAGCTCATTTTGTTAAAAAAAAAACAGACGCATTGCATTACAATATAAATAACGTTGTGATTGTGTATAATTTGCTTTATTTTTGCTTAATATTTTTGTTGGTTTTGGATCGGTGTTTGTGTGGTTCGGTTTTTAACACTATTATTTTTGTAATTTTTTATTTTATTTTTTCTTGACTCTTATTCCTTAACAATAGGTACTTAACTTAGTACTTACTAACAAGCATGCATGTGTGGTATGGAGATGCACGTCGAAAAAGGCTTTTTTTTTCTTTTGCTGCCGCTTTTATCATACTTGAAAGACACTGTTATCAAATCATCAGTCCTTTTTTACCCGACTACGGCAAAGCAAAAGGAGGGTTATGATTTTGACAGGCTATGTATGTATGTATGTATGTATGTATGTATGTATGTATGTATGTATGTATGTATGTATGTATGTATGTATGTATGTTCATCTGTTCCCTCGTAACTTCTAAACTACTTATTCGAATTCGATAAATGATATATCATTAGAAGCGTCTTAATTGTCTGCTGGTTATAGGCCATATGGAGTTTCACAAAATCTAACGTGGCGCCCTCTAGCGGACAGAATATACAGAGTAAAAAAATAAAGTTAAGATAAATATGCCGTGTGTGGTATCATTTGAAAGGGCTTAACTTGTACATTTTAAATATGTATATATTACTAGCATTTGCTTGTGACTTTACCTGTATTCATGGGCTGATTGCATATAACTCACATCTTTTCGTTCATAGATAGCTTCTTTACTACTTATCAGAATAAGATCACTGCAGAACCATTAGAAGGGCCTTGATATTCTGTTGGTTATGAGCTATAAAGCTTGTCACCAAATTAAGTATTACGCCCTCTAGCGGACAAAAAGTTCTATGTTAATACAAAATTAAAATAAATATACCGTATTTGGTATCACCTGAAAGAGCTTCACGAGTACTTTATGTTTGTACATAATCCCTAGTAATGCTTCGTAGAAATTTGAATGTAAACCAGGGTTTGGTAAACGGAGCGATGGGTGTGGTGAAGGCCTTCGAATGGCCTGCTCTTCGGCGCGATCAGTTGGAACAGGAGAACAGCCAAGCGCTGTTCTCATACAATTTGACGACGCATCCATAAAAGCAAATATTGACGGACTTATCAAAATCGAGCCTTGCCTCACTGAATTTGACGGCTTGAGGGGTTCTGGGCAAATTCAGCGTAAAATGCTCCCGCTGATTCTTTCTTGGGGTTGTAATGTACATAAATTACAAGGTTGTACTCTAGATAAAAAAGTTACAGATCTAGGAAAGTCATTGTTTGCTAAAGGACAGGCCTATGTCGCTCTCAGTAGAGTTAAAACCATAGAGGGATTATTTATAAGTGCCTTGGATCACAATAAATTACTTAAAAATCCACATGACAGTCGATCGTTAGCAGAATTAGATAGATTAAGAAATCTTCCCAGGTCCTCTTAATATAAGTTTTTTTTTTAATAATTATAAACTAGCGCTTGACTGCAATCCCGCCTGATGGTAAGCAGTGACGCAATCCTTGATGCCTGCGCACTAGTTTATTAAGCCTATTCACTTAAAAAAACTTAGGAATAGCAAGGATGACGGCCGTTGAGCCAGGTGATGCAATGTTAAATCCAAGAGCAACACGACCAACCATGCTGCGCCAGAGGGAGATTGATCTGGAGACTCTCCACGACCAAACTCCCGACACAACAACATTTGGCGCATCGTACTCGCCACACAACGCAACACAAAGTGCTCAGACGCGTCCTCCGTACGGCTTCACCAGACATAATGCTGGAACACGACGAATCGCTTGGCGGCAAGACTTTGTCTGGTGGGTGGTAACTTCTGCCGGCAGCCGATGTTATGGCCTACCACCGTTAGAAACACATCCAATCTATTTATACTAACGGCCTCATCCACTAATTCATGACCCATTCGGTGCCATCGACGCAAATGTGCGTCGCTACTACGAAAAACCGGGAGCTTCATACGGTGAAACCGTTGCTATACGCGCTACGCTTCAAGCGCTACGAAACAGTAAAATAGGACATCTCTACATATTACTATACGCCGATACATAAGTCAAAAGAGATGTCGTATGTTAACTACCTAGTTTTTAGTTCGTCAATTTAACTTTTATTAATATTATGCGCCATAAATACACTTTAACACCAAAATAGTACAAATAATAAAAAGTTAAAAAAAACTAAAACCCAACTACGACAAAAAACGACGCTGAAAAAGTATAAAACAAGATTTTCAGAATACTGAACTGAACAAAGTTGCTAATATAGTTGCAAGTAGGTAGTATTTAGAGATAAATTTTCATGTTTGGAAAGGCGTAGTCACACGTTACATATACCTACCGTAGCACTTTCATAACGTGTGACTGCGGTTTTCCAAACATGAAAATTTATCTCTAAATAGTGAATATTGCATACTTCAGAATAGTATCGTAAGACATTATTGTCAATTTACAAAGAAGGCATCTTGGTAGAGTCTACTGTGTCCATTTACTTGCAACTATATTAGCAACTTTGTTCAGTTCACTATTCTGAAAATCTTGTTTTATACTTTTTCAGCGTCGTTTTTTGTCGTAGTTGGGTTTTATTGTATGGTGAAGGTGGGGCTTTTAATACTATTCTTATCTGAAGACCTCCTCCAAGATATCCTGCAGTAGGTAAGTGTTTAAGTGTTTATTTTTTTGGACCGGCTTCCCTTTGTCAAAATTTCACCCTTCGCCACTGCTGGACAGGCATTTTGGATGCCCACTACGTCTCATCTTGGGCCGATTATGTTTGCGCTGACGATTACGAAGGTCTGTGAGACACACAGGTAGATGTGATAAACGATGCTTTCGAAGCTGGTCCAAAATAATATGACCAAGATGATCAGAAATCAGGAGATCCGCAGAAAAACAAGAGAATCCGACATAGCCCGAACAATTGCAACACTAAGTGGCAGTTGGCCGGGCACATTGCCCGATGGGGCCGACGGGTTCTCGAGAGGCAACCACGCACTGGAAGACGCTGCGTAAGCGGGCCTCCGACAAGGTGATGCGACGACCTGGTGAAGGTCGCGGGAAACCGCTGGATGCAGGAGGCGCAGTACCTGTCGTCGTAGAGATCCTTGGGGAGGCCTAGCGTCCAGCAGTGGACGTCTTTCGGCTGAAATAATGATGATGATGATGATGAGACGCGTACCAAAAAAATTAGATCGAGGTGGCACTGATAAAGAATGCTTTAAAGGACTTGAGGGAAACCTTTTCTCAACAGACGGAAAGCGGGGTAGCAAAAAAAAGCTGGCAGATTAGTGCTTCACTGCGCTTCGGCTCTGCGCTAGTATACATTACCCTTACACTTACCCCAGGGAACACACACTTGCGAGGGATTGCATGATTTAATTCCCACATCTCCGTTCCATCATCGGACGACCCGTCGTACGGCGGGTTTCCATCCTTACGTTATTGACACCACAACGATCCGAGCGAAGCGTTCCGCCTCGTCCTTTATACCGCGTACATCGAGGGACTGGAACAATTTGCAAGCGGCGGTGTTTCCGTCGGACTAGAATTTAAGTGTCTTCAAGGCTAGAGTGAATAGGCTCTTAATAAACTAGCGCGCTTTACCATCAACGAGTGCATCACTGCTTACCATCAGGCGGGATTTGGGTCAAGCCCTAGTTTATAATTTATATAAAAAACCCGTGTAAAATAAAAACAAGCAGCATCGCTTAACAAAGTGTTTAATACGTAGATACGATCTTGTACGTCATATTCATGGTACAAGGTGCATTAGTGAGCTGCTACCGACCGGCGCAGGCGCTGGGCGCTTATACAGCGTGTTGTTATTCCGTACGGTTTTATATTGAAAAAAATTCTTAATAAAAAAGTGCGCTTTACCATCAACGATTGCATCACTGCTTACCATCAGGCGGGATTGCAGTCAATCGCTAGCTTATAATTATTTAAAAAAATGTAATTACCAATGGCAGATTGAGAATGTGAGATTATCTTAACATAACATCCATACTAATATTATAAATGTGAAAGTAACTCCGTCTGTCTGTCTGTCTGTTACGCTTTCCCGCCTAGACCTCTCAAACGATTTTGATGAAATTTGGCACAGACAATCTTTAGACCCTGAGAAAGAACATAGGCTACCTTTTATCCCGGAAAAATTTGATATTCCCGAGGGAAATCTAAAAAGCGCGATATAACCAAACTCCACGCGGGCGAAGCCGCGTGCGGAAAGCTAGTAAATAAATAACACCACGGCTGTTAAACTATAAGGGTTAAGCAGAAGTACCTATAATTTCTTCTATAGTTCCCCTACACTTTACTACTTTCGCTAGTTATGTTAAAACCCCGGGTAATAGGGAGCGAGCCTCTTGCCATTAATTGGACAAAATTCCAGAATTAAGCTCCCACGAAATTCCAGGTGAAAAAACCTGATAAGATTTGTTCGAGTAGTTCGGAACAAAATATAAAAAGAATCTAAATATAAGGATAAAAAGTGAAGAAGAAAAGTTCGAGATATTTAATATGTCGTGTCATTAATACTGGTTACACACTAATTTGTGAACCAAATTTTATCCAAATCTGTTCAGAAGTTTTTGCGTTCAGAAATAACTAAAATCCATCTTCAAAAACTTTCGCGTTTATAATATTAATAGAACAAGAAGACATCAGAACATTGAACATCCTTGCACGATGCACGCGGTCCATTAGGAGAGAAACAAAGATCTGAGATTGATAACGTCTTGTTCATTATTGGAACTAGTTTCACTGACACCAACATAAAATCAGTCTGTGTTACATAACTTCATTATAACGTTAAATAATATGCAGTGCCTGTTTATTACACCTGACAGCCTCCGTGGCATAACGATAGCGAAAGGGGCCGCAGCGCAAGGGGCCCGGGTTCGATCCCCGCACAGTGCAAATATTTGTATGCACAGCAAGTGCAAGTGGCTAAACTTCGATATTATAAATACTAGTAAGTATAGATTAGCAATATGTTTCAAAATTATCATTACGAGCAAAAAGTTTTGTTCAATAACTTCTTTGGCAATGAAGCTGAATACATGATTTTCAAAAATGTCTTCTTTATTTAAGGAATAACGAAGAAATTTTTGAAAATCTATCCCTAAAAGGGGTCAAATCAAAATCAGAAAAAGGGGACGATATTTTGACATTTTTACCAATAGGAAAACCCGGAAACCGGGCTGACTGTTTGTTCTTATAAATCTGTCCTGCACTCTGTGTACCAGAGCATGCAGTCATAGTGACATCATGTAATAGTCGTGGTGGCCTAGTGGTTAAAACACCAGCCTGTCAAGTATAAGTGTGTGGGTTCGATTCCAGGTCAAGCAAGTACCAATCTAACTTTTCTAAGTTATATGTACTTTCTAAGTATATCTTGGACACCAATAACTGATTACAAGGTGAAGGAATACATCTTGAGAAAACATGGACTTCAAGTCTGAAATCGGGAACCCGCATTGAGCAAGTGTGGTGATTACGATCAATCCTTCTATGTATGAGAGAAGACCTGTGCCCAGCAGTGGGACGATATAAAGGTTGATGATGATGATGACAGTGACGACGATGATAGTGATGATACGACGGTTGACTTGGCAAAGATTGAGCCATAACAATGCAAATACTATCAAGCCAGCTAAAGGAAGTTTTTCCCTGCGTGATCGAATCAGAAATGAGGACATCCCAGAAGAACCAAAGTCACCGACATAGCTCTGCGAGTCGCTAAACTTAAGTGGCAGTGGGTAGGGCACATTGCTCGTAGAACCGATGGCCGATGGGGCAGTAAGGTTCTGGAGTGGCGGCCACGTACTGGAAGAGCGTAGGGAGGCCCCCAACAAGGTGGACCGATGACCTGGTGAAGGTCGCGGGAAGCCGATGGATGAGGGCAGCACAAGACCGGTCAGCGTGGAATGCCTTGGGGGAGGCCTTTGTTCAGCAGTGGACATCTGTAGGTTGAAGAAGAAGAAGAAGCTAAAGGAAGAAGAAAAGCTTAATATAAGATGAAAACCAGTGGCTGATTGAAGAGCAAATCAACGTTCTAACAACCAATAAATTCGTAACCCTAATTACATTAATGTTATAATAAAACATTTCAATCTTTCACTAATGCACCGGATGCGGCATGTCAACGCTGAGCCACTTCGGTGATCATTTGGAGTTGAGACACTCATGTTTATACAAACTGGTGGCCACCGTTCAGCGCATTAGTCGATCAATACGATAAGCTGCGTTCTCGCATCCGCTTGTGAAACTTGTAGTACATTGAGAGCTGTTATTAATATGATTGTGGCTATATTTTTTGTTTGCACCGTTACTGTTCATTGGCGCGTTTGGAGTTCTGTTTATTGAACTGTAATAACAAATTATTTGTTGATTTATTCTTCCTCTTCTTCAGCCTATAGAAGTTCACTGCTGGATAAAGGCTTTCCAAGACTTTCCAAATTGGGGGATTTGCTATAATCCTCTAATATCTCGGTGGTAGGCAACGACATCAGCCGCCGGCATAAGTTACCACCCACCAGACAAATTCTTGCCGCCAAGCGATTCGTCGTGTTCCGGCATGATGTCTGGTGAAGCCGTACGGAGGACGGGTCTGAGCAGTTGTGTTGCGACGTGTACCGGGTACGATGTGCCTAATGTTGTTGTGTCGGGAGTTTGGTTGTGGAGGGTCTCCAGATCATCCTCTGGCGCAGCATCGTTGGTCGTGTTGTTGGGTTAAACATTGCATCATCTCGCTCAACTGCCGTCTTCCTTCCTATTCACTCAGTTTTTTTTAGTGAATTGGCTTAATAAGCTAGTGCGTTTTACCATCAACGATTGCATCACTGCTTACCATCAGGCGGGATTGCAGTCAAGCACTAGTTTATAAGTAATAAAAAAAAAATCCCCACGCTTGGCAGGCGGGTTGGGGATCGCAGTAATTTGATATTTCACAGGAGAAGCTCTGCTGCCCGCTTTCCTGGTGAGAGTTCCCTTAATCGCCTGTTATGACACCCATGGGAGGTATGGGATGGTAGGTACTATTCTAAGCCCACCACACGGGGGTATTTTGTTGATATTTATATCAACAAAATACCCCCGTGTACATGTAATAGAAAAATTTACTCCAGAGACTGATTGAAGTATCTGTGTTTCAATGTAAGTGCCAACTGCGCTGACATAGCCTTTGTTTTCCGCATGTAACAATTTGATTCCATTATGTGTTTTGAATTTAAACCTCCTTCTTGACGTGTTGGTTTTAAAAGATGGTTTTTTACATGCAATGGAGCCGTACCAAGGACGGATCTGAGCGTCGACATAGTGGAAGGGCGGGACATAGCTGATCCATTTAGTTATTTAAGACCTGTATTATGTAGAAAACTATGATCCACAATAAAGAAAGATTTGATTTGATTTGAGCAGTTGTCTTGCGATGGGTGATGGGTACCATGCGCCAAATGTTGTTGTGTCGGGAGTTTTGGTCGTGGAGGGTCTCCAGATCAATCTCCCTTTGGCGCAGCATTGCATCACCTCGCTCAACTGCTGCCTTCCTTCCCATTCACTTAGTTTTTTTTACATGCTTTTTATTAGCTTCACTTGTATGTTTGCTTGCTTGCTTGTTTGTTTGTCCGTCTCTAACTCTTTGGACTACAAGTGAGCGGCTCATTACTGTAAAATGATTGAATGATTTTTTTTTAAAGAATGTCGAACTAAAAAGTTGAAAATAAATATAGTTTAAAAAACTAAAAAACATGGATTTAAAAATATCAAACTAAAAAGTTAAAAATAATTTTTAGTTTGATATTTTTGAAACGCATGTTTTTTTGTTTTTTTTTTCTGAGGGAATAGGCTCTTGATAAACTAGCGCGCTTTATAATCAATGATTGCATCACTGCTTACGATCAGGCGGGATTGCAGTTAAAAACTAGTTTATAATTATAAGAAAAGATCACAGAAAGATAATAAATTAAAGTTTCGTAACAACAATGATATTTCTAGTTTGCAGTATTTAATTCAAATACATCCAAATAGTTAGTGGTCGTAGGTTTGACCTACATCAGGCGCTTTACTTTGTTTAAATTATTTTATCACCACTGCTTTCAAAACCGTGAACTTTAACATCGTGAGGAAACCGGCATGTCCTGGAGCCAAAACTTGCACTAGGGCCGCGTAATAGACTACGGTTCACCCCTTCTCGCCGAAAGGAGGCCTCTATACCAGGAGTGAGAACTTGACAGGCTAATTATGTATTATCTGGTTGGCTGATCATCAAAACCTTAGTATTCGATAATGTAAGTACTTTTAATAAAAGAAGGTAAGAGTTAACGAGGAGATAGAGAGAGAGTGCGAATCAGAGTGCTGTTCTTTATTTAAATGTCACTACGATTTCGATTTTAATAAAATATTTCAGTCAAAAGGTAATTAAGATTACGAAAACTAAAGTATTAATCGATTTTTGTTGCTCACTGTACTATTTAAATTGATTCTTTTTTTAAAATTTGTATGTTAGGATTTATTTAACATAGTTTTAAAATACTCTTAGGCACCAGGAGCCCCACTATAATATGTTAGAACCATCATGAGTCCGTTGCGAAATAAGGATAGCGCTATTCATCCCGTATAGCTCTATCTTTGTCTGACACTGGAATAATGATGCTTTTAACACGTCATCGTACCCGCTAGTACATGATTTATTTTTGCATCGTTGTATCCACATTATAACCATCATCATCATAATCATTTCAGTCGAAAGACATCAGTAGTTTCCAGCGACCTTAACCAAGTCCTTGGTCCACCTTGTTGGGGGCCTACCCATTATAATACTTTACGAGAATTCAATTAACCGTTTGAATACTGGTGACATCAGTTTTCATTTTTTTTTCCTATGTTTGACTGTGGCTATGAATGATTTGAAGTACTTCATTACATGACATTGGAGTTACGTTACGAGAGAACTATTCATCTGCGGAACCCCGAAGTGTTAATCTAAAGCATATAACAGTTCACAAAAGCTAATCAGTAGCGCGAATCTCCACACGGTCCATTAAATAATGTTACAATCTCTATTATACAGTAGCTATTCGATTTGTAATTAAAAGTCAGTTTATTTTGCAATCACTTACTTGGCTATTAAAATATTTACAAGAATTGATCTAGTTTGATTTAGTATGTTGTCGAAAATATGATTGCATAGTAGGAATCTAATCAAAATCAAAAATCACTTAATCAATTTCGGCTGAGAATCAACACCTTTCGAAAGGTCAAAATAACAAAAGGCAGTCCCCAGAAACGCTCACCCTTCACCACTTTCTACTGTTTTCACTGGGAAGGGACAATGTCACATTTTACTCAGATAGGATTAGGAATTAGGTCTCTCGGTGGTAGGCTATAACATCGGCTGCCGGCAGAAGTTACCACCCACCAGACAAAATCTTGCCGCCAAGCGATTCGTCGTGTTCCGGCATGATGTCTAGTGAAGCCGTACGGAGGACGGGCCTGAGCAGTTGTGTTGCGTTGTGTGGCGGGTACGATGCGCCAAATGTTGCTGTGTTGGGAACTTGGTTGTGGAGATTCTTCAGATTAATCTCCCTCTAGCGCAGCATCGTTTGGTCGTGTTGGTCTTGGGTTTAACATTGCATCACCTCGCTCAACTGCCGTCATCCTTCCAATTCCTAAGTTTTTTAAGTAAAAAGGCTTAATAAACTAGTGCCCTTTACCATCAACGATTGCATCACTGCTTACCATCAGGCGGGATTGCAGTCAAGCACTAGTTTATAATATTAAAACAAAAAAATAGGTACTGTTCTACTTTGACCACAATCTTACCTACTGCTATATTTAAGATGAATTGAATTTCCTAAATAAATAGTTTCTGTCAAATCTGCTAACTATTTATACAAAGAAAACCTCATTTCCTGCAAAAATTAAGAAAATCCTCAGTAAAGTCAAACTAAAAAAAACAACGCTGCAGGAGACGCTCTGGTCGGGAGACAACTTCGAACTCCAGGCCACCGTATAGTACCTACCTATTATGGTATGCCTTCCTCAAAATTGGTAACTCTATCTGCAATTTTTAGTATCGACGGGAAATAATTGAAACTTTTCTTAAATCATCTAATCTAAATACGAAATTAAAAAACTCATTCGCGTCACTGTCGAGTTGTACTTATACCTAGTATGGCAATTTAATTATATAAATGAACCATTTGTTTAATATTAAGTAAGTAACTCCAATTTTATACGAAAATATCCATCCATTTCTGATTAAAATTCTACTATATTTGATGACCCTGCTTGCTTATTTTTATTGATAACTGATCACTCATCTTTTTGGTTTTATGGAAATTAGTATCTCCTAGTTTGGTCGTAGTATCCTACCCCCAATTTGGTTAGGTAACCCTGATTTAGATAAGATACCCCGACTAATTTAGGTAACCCTGATTTAGTTAGGTAACCCCGATTAACAAAGGTAATTGCGATTATGCTAGGTACAAGGTAACTGCGATTAAGATAGATAACCCAGCCAAAGTTTTACATTCTAAGTAAATAATTCTATTCTATTTAAAAAAAATAAATGTCTCAATCCGTAAGCTTGATTAAGTTAGGTAATCTCGATTAATTAAGCGATTCCGCTGCAGCAGCCGGCCAGTGATATATCAAGTTGATAGCAATTACCTGGCCTTTAATTATTATTTTAGGTCCTTAAATGGAAATTATTTAAGGTCCACAAAAAGAGGCACGATCAATAACGATAGGTATGCGTCCAACATATACTATGTATATCAAACTGAAAAATTGGTTGCAGAAGTCGAGAAACTTATTACTATAGTCTCTTAAAAAATCAAAATCATAATTGTTTATTTCAAATTAACCATCCGTTGGTGCTTTTGGTCAATGTCGGTCAGTCCAAGAAAAGTGAAGCTAAGTTGCACGTTACAAAGCGTAGATCTCTATGGAGAAGAATGCGCAAGAAACTCCATGGACACTCTTTTAAAATCATAGGTAATATGAGTTACATTTCTTTGTTACATATTTCTGTTGCTTCTATCATGTGAGCACAATGTAACTATGTAATAGTGTATTTAATTTAAGGCTTCACGATTTGATTAATGCCGTGTTAGTACTTGTACGTTACCTAATACCGACAGTATGTCATACCTTCAGGAACATTGGCTCCAAAAACAGGCTATTGTCCTACTTTAGGAGGCATCGGTTCGCCTTTTATAGTGACACTAGCGGCCGCCAGCGACTTCGTTCGCGTGCAATTAGTTATACTCCGCTCTTTTTGGTCGCATCGTGATTTTATATAGCCTAAAGCCTTCCTGGATTAATGAGCTATACAACGCAAGAAGAATTTGTCAAATCGGACCAGTAGTTCTTGAGATTAGCGCGTTCAAACAAACAAACAAACAAATAAACAAACACACTCTTCAGCTTTATGTATTAGTACAGATTTTGTACGATAGATTGTAATCTTATGTAGTTTTGTTTTTAAAGTGTACAAATAAATTGTTATTCATCATCATCAACCTTTTATCGTCCCACTGCTGGGCACAGGTCTCCTCCCATGCAGAGAAGGATTGAGCGTAATCACAACGCTTGCTCAATGCGGGTTGGCGATTTGAGATTTAAAGTCCAGGTTTCCTCAAGATGTTTTCCTTCAGCTTGTAATCAATCATTGGTATCCAAGATATACTTAGAAAGTACATATAACTTAGAAAAGTAACATTGGTACCTACTTGCCTGACCTGGAATCAAACCCGCAAACTCATACTTGAGAGGTGTTTTAACCACTAGGCCACCACGACACCCCTAAATTGTTATTAGGTATTATTTTATTAGATACTAGCGGCCGCCAGCGACTTCGTTCGCATGGTTAGGTTATGTTCCGCTCCTATTGGCCGCAGCGTAATTTTATATATAATAGCCTAAAGCCTTTCTGGATTAATGGGCTATCCAACGCAAAAAAGAATTTTTCAATTCGGACCAGTATTTCCTGAGATTAGCGCGTTCAAACAAACAAACAAACTCTTTAGCTTTATACAACGTGTAACATAAAGGGTATATACATAACAAAGGCATGGCATCTTTACATGATATTAAACGATATTGGAAGGGTTTTTTAATCCTATCTCTTTATGTTAGGAAGTTATGAGGAAAAACACCGCCTGTGATAGGCTACTATTGTACTAGTCGCACAGAGATATTGAAGACATTTATCGAATTTTGGCAAGTAACGTGACGGGTAACGAGCAGTTATTAACGTATGTAGTGTGCTGCCACGTTTGTTATGATTTGATTTTAAGAAACACACGAAACCGAGAATTTGGTACCAATTTTTTGAGTATTTTATTTTGAGTTGAAACCCTTCCGATATCGTTTGATATCATCTAAAGATGCCATGCCCTTGGTATGTATATACCCTTTTTGTTACACGTTGTATATTAGTATAGATTAATAATATTTTAAATACTCTATCACTAAAAGAGGCGAAATTGTTATAATAGTGTTGTCTTAGATTATTGAGTAAACTCATACACTAGGTACCTACTTAGATAACCATTCAAAACTTCCATAAAATAATCCTAACAATTTTTATGCGAAACAAACACGATACAAAAACAAACAATACCTACTAACATAGGTTATCTACAATTTGGTAATTAAAGTTTTAAAAGTACACGAGACTCGCTACGGTATTTGCTTGTACCGTGTTCCAAATGTAGGCTGTTGGGTGTATTTACCGTGACATGTGTGGCGGGCATACAATATGTATTGGGCTGGTGAAGCCAGCTATGGTTAACCACAGAGCCCATAGACTACACTACACTAATTCCTGAATAAAAAGTTTTACGCTCTAGAGTCATCGATAGAAAAAAATATCAGTTAAATTGCTGAAAAAATTTAACTCGAACGTAAAAGGATTTATTTCGAATAAGCTAATAGGGATTTATTCAAGGTATGTAAATAAAAAAAAATACTAGTCCGTCTTATAGGTAACTAGCTTTCCGCCCGCGGCTTCGCCCGCGTGGAGTTCGGTTATATCGCGCTTTTTAGATTTCCCTCGGGAATATCATTTTTCCGCGATGAAAAGTATCTACTCTATTATTAAATCCGAACTTCTAACTTTACGTCTACAAAATTTCAAAGCTATCGGTTCAGTAGTTACGGCGTGAAAGCGGAACAAACAAACTCACTTTATATTAGTAAGAATAAATAATACTTAATGCTTTCCATCAAAAGCTGCCTCTTCCATTTCCACACAATTAGTACCTATGTCTGTTATTTACTATCAAAAAAAGATATACCTAACAATAATATTATTTAAATATTATATAAACTAAAAACACCATGTATAAAATATAAAATTAAAAAAAAAGTAACACTTTATTGTAAAAGTATTTTCCTCGACAAAACCTAACCCGTCGGCGGCGCGCGGTCGGCGGGCGGGATATTTTCGCACGGGCGGCGCTTATAATGCAACGCCTATTCGCAATGAGCAATGCATTGCTAGTTTAAATACATTGTGCGGTTTTCTCTTACATTGTGTCAAAATAATTTGCGTTCGGTTAACATTTGGTGCCGGGTACGATGCACCAAATGTTATTGTGTCCGGAGTTTGGTCGTGGAGGGTATCCAGATTAGTCACCCTCTGGCGCAGCATCGTTGGTCGTGCTGTTAGGTTTAACATTGCATCACCTCGCTCAACTGCCGTCTTCCTTCCTTTTTACTAAGATTGTTTAAAGTGAATAAGCTTAATTAATTAGCGCGCTTTACCATCAACGATTGCATCAGGCGGGATTGCAGTCAAGCACTAGTTTATAATAATTAATATTGTTATCATTATTATTGAAATATTTTTTTTCGTTTAATCCGTTTGTTAATAGGTAAATTTGGATCTTATCTTTAGCACTTTATAATACTGAGAGTCAATTCAGAAGAAGATCATTATGATTCTTCTCTGTGTCAATATTTTGATAACAAATTAATATGGTTTCTTGCAGATTCAGAAGAAGATACCTAATTATGATTCTTCTTTATAACAATGTTATGATAACTAAATATTTGCGTATTTAGTTACACAACATTTGGTGCGAAAAAATATCTTTCAAACATATCTTCTTGCATTTTACTTATAACTGCTAATATCAATTTGTTAATTTGGTACTTACTGTTGACTGAAAGCTCGTACATCAATCAACAACTAAAGACATTTGAAACTTTATACACACATAATCATAAAAACTATGATTATGTCCGAAATTGTGACCTTGAATTTGTGTCGGCCTTTATTCTCAGAGTAGTCGGATAGAAAACAGCTTACCTATCTAGTTTTTAAAATATGATTGACATGTAAAATTAATTTGTACAAACCTACTAAGTAACAGAAATAAAATGATTTATCATACGTAAAAAGTCCACCTACCAGCGCTTTCCACGGCTCCTGGCGACACCGGCACAGTCTCACACTCCCTCTCCTCTCTTCTTTGCTCAAACTCACTCTGCACTCTAGTAACTTGCCTCTGTCCATTCAGTCCTAATATAGCGTCTATCGTATGCCTCGGGCCTGGGTTAACACTCGTGGGCACTTGTGTTAAACCTAACCTAGATTTCACCGCATCAAAACTCTGGTTCAGATGCATTTGTTGCGCGTGAAAAAACATTCCCATTCTGTTAAGTGTTTCTAAGTTCTGTTGGTGTTGAGACAATGATATGGATTGATCCGTCACGTTTATTGAGGAGTTAGAATTGGGACTACTCATTTGTGAGCGCGGGCTGTTCGTGTCGGAGCGGTCCGGCGTTTGGTTACCGTAGTATCGGTCCTCGGGCGCGTCCATCTCGTAGCTATACGCGTACGTCACTGGCGCTCCGAAACTACTACTAGCGTCGGAGGGGAAGAAAGAGGCGGGGCCTATTAGAGGGGGGCGAGCGAAATTGCCCATTGAAAGTGCGAAATTTGGGGTCGCGAAGTGATTTTGTTTGGTAAGAAGCAAGAAGCGGCGTATTAGCATTTTCCCCTCGGAGTTTCTTTGAACGGTATTGAGAGTTGGTGATGGCTGAATAGTTTTTTTTTCTGTTTGATTGGGTCGATTGTGCTAGGTGTTAGAGTGTTGCCGGGAGTTTGTTAGCGATTTCTTTGAGGGTTCTCGACGCGCTCGTGGGTTACTCGCTTGTTGCTTCTTTACATGTGTTTGAAGGAGTCATAACTTGATCAGATTCTTTTAAAATCTACAGAATTTTTACTATTTCAAATGATAACTGTGAAGTTGGATTTACTTACTATTATAAGAAAACTCCTTGCTGTTAAACGCATAGAGTTACATAAGAATAGATAGCTGAGCATTAAAAGCTCATCTTATAACACAGAACTTTCACCAATCAAATTAAGTTAAATACCTAACTACTAATGTTTTTGCATACATTACCCGCGATCAAACAAAATAGTAAAGAACAAACTAAGCGTACGTTTAGTAGTGAGCCCAAACTTCCAATTACGCAAATGCTAATGAACTCAATTCTAATTAATCACACTAATCAATACGGGGCCAATCAGACGCTACCTGTCTCAGCGGAGTGCGGGGCGAGGGAGCGAGAGCACAGCCGGACATCTGCCTGTTAACACACAAATTTAACCAAATCGGTTAACCCGTAACCAAACAATAACAGCTTTTCCAACTGACCAGAACAATGAATGTAATGAGACTTATAAGTTCAAACTTGCCCAGAAAACATAACCTTATAATAAGGAGTTTAGACTGAAAATTAATTGCGCAGAATTGGGCGCATGAGTCGGCAAAGCTCTAGCGCGGGAACCGTCAATATAATTTTGTCTTCTTCACACTTACAAAGATCTCGCTCGCTCTCATCTCAGGTGTAGCGACGGTTGTTATGGGGCGGGGCGCGCTGTGACGTCACACGTCGATCGACCAATCGTGTGTTGGATTTTGTTTTTTTTCTTGGTTCGTCTTGTATTGTCGATGCGTTTCTTTTGTCCGGCGCATTCAGTGATTGTTTGCGGGCGGCAGTTACAGGGTTAGCTTTAGGAATACCAAGCTACCGTCTTTCTGGTAGAGATAACTCCATGATGTTCTTGTTTTGATAAAAACTAACTCATTATTGTTAGCTTGTATGTTTAATACGATCATTTGTTGACTTAGTAGACATTTATAAGTTTTATGTTTTTTTTTTTTAAATAATGTATTACGGGTAAATTAGCTTATACTAGAATAGTTTTAATGTAGGTACTTTAATATCCTTCTGATTTTTTAAAAGATTCCTGGATATTGGATTTTTATTCTAAGTTATAGCTAACTATAGGGGCCGGAATTTTCTCCAGTTGTATGAAAAGTCATATCATAGAAACTTTGACCCTATCCACCCCCCATCTGACAGATTGTAGTAGCTTGAAGTACTGTCGTCTTTACGCCATTATTGTCACATGCATCAGGGTCATAAGTTACATACTTGGTTTAAGTTATTTTCAACGTTAAATGTTTGTGGTGCGGCAGTACCTACTTTTTTTAAATATTATCCCCCTTATTCATAAACGTTGTTTAATGTTAACTAGTGATTCATCATCATCATCAACCTTTTTTTTTATCGTCCCCCTGCTGGTCTCAGGTCTCCTCTCATACAGAGAAGGATTGAGCGTAATCATCACGCTTGCTCAATGCGGGTCGGCGAATTCAGACTTAAAGTCCAGGTTTTCTCAAGATGTTTTCCTTCACCTTCAGTCATTGGTGTCCGAGATATACTTAGAAAGTACATATAACTTTAGAAAAGTTACATTGGTACTTGCCTGACCTGGAATCGAACCCGCGCACTCATACTTGAGAGGCTGGTGTTTTAACCACTAGGCCACCACGACATTCAAATACCCCACGCCCCCACCTACCAACTAGTGATTAGCTCGACTCTTTAACCATACATTTTAGACATTTGCACCTCACTTAACTTTAATCATCGTTTGTGAATAAGGGGGTAAATAAATAAATAAAATATTTTTGTAATCGTGCATGTTGTCCACATTGCACCAATACATTATAGTGATTGAAGCTGAATATTTAACGCTCTTACAATTAGTACAAACTCATCCATTGATTAAAAGCACGCCATCGCTGCTACTGAATGATGTGTAATTGCACCTTCCGTGTTTTTGCGCTTTAAAAGCACTCATAATGTTGTCACACTGCAACTAACCATTATGTCATAGACTTTCAATTTTTATGCTGGCAATATTGCCTAATGGATTGGCCTAATCAAGTTCCCGGTATCAATTCATTTATTTAATGATCAGATTTTGATCTAGATTGAAAATTCTCGGTGGTAGACCATAACATCGGCTGCCGGCAGAAGTTACCACCCACCAGACAAAGTCTTGCCGCCAAGCGATTCGTCGTGTTCCGGCATGATGTCTGGTGAAGCCGTACGGAGAACGGGTCTGAGTTGTGTTGCGATGGGTGGCAGGTACGATGCGCCAAATGTTGTGTCGGGAGTTTGGTTGGAGAGTCTACAGAGCAATCTCCCTCTAGCGCAGCATTGTTTGGTTGTGTTGGTCTTGGGTTTAACATTGCATCACCTTTTTTTTTTTGTTCACCCAGTGGGAATCTCTACCAGACCGTCCTCCGCCTGAGGGTCGACGGAGGGTGTGCCGGGCTCTCACCGGCTAAACCCACTGGAGCGTTCCTCTTCTTGCCTATTGCCGGGGGTACGGGGCCTTGTTTGCATTCACCACGTCCCCGGCAGGCCTTGACCCGCCGTGCGCGAGATCGGCGGGTCCCTCTTCCTCCTCTCCTTCCATCAGGTAGGCGTGTAGGAACAGCCACTACACGCCTACTCCGGCCCTAGTGACGGACGTCGGACTAACATTGCATCACCTCGCTCAACTGCCGTCATCCTTCCTATTCCTTAGTTTTTTAAGTGAATGGGCTTAATAAACTAGTGCGCTTTACCATCAACGATTGCATCACTGCTTACCATCAGGCGGGATTGCAGTCAAGCACTAGTTTATAATCATTAAAAAAAAAAATTGCCGTGAAAAATACCTATGAGCAGCTGCGTTTTTATTTGATTCTGTAACGATCTTAACGGCAGAACTTAGATGAAATAAGCTGTCATTCCCAACCAACACGCAATACTACAGACCACATTATTGACAGCTTGATATCAGCTCACTTTACTGATTTTTTACGGTAGCATTTTTACACAACCGATTGGTAGTTTTAACGCTCTTGATATGTCTTCATCCAGTGGGGTATTTACGTCTGGAGTCTGATAAAGGAAAATAAAACTAAGCTAAGCTAAGCCAAAACTGAAAATTTAAATCATCTCGATGTAAATCTTCGGTTTTACCCTTTTTTAGCGCTGAGAAGAGTGAACTTGCACATGTCTGCTACCTACATAGAACGATAGATATAGGTATATTAAGGGAGACAATGGCGGTAAGTCCCCTCTTTGAGGAGTGGCTAGAGAGGCGCCACGGCACACTCACCTTTCGCTAGACGCAGGTCCTCACCGGACACGGTTGTTTCGGGAGGTTCCTGTTCCGGATAAGGTGGAAGGAAACGCCAGGGTGTGACCATTGTGTGGATAGCTCTGAGGATCCGGTGGAGGTCTGCCCGGCTTGGGTAGAGCACCGCCGTGTCCTCGTGGCATCCGACCCTGGTCCAGGCCATGGTCCGGAGCGAGAATGCATGGCAGGCCGTCACCTTCTTCAGCGAATCAGTAATGCTGGCAAATGAGGAGGTGGAGCGCGTGAGGCAACGGGAATCCCAGCGCCCTCACGCCACTAGCTGCCGCAGGAGACGCCCTGGTCGGGAGATGACACCAAACTCCCAGCCACCGTAGACGCGGGCCTGCGGGCAGTGAGCAGTAGGCAGCTCGCCGCCCGTTAAGGACCAGGCCCGAGTCGACGGCGCGTCGTGTTTTACGCGAGCCTCAAAGAGATGTCAGCACATCGTGATGGGGTCCACGAAGACCGATGCCTGCTGGGGCAGGGTTGCGGGTTGGTTAAACAAGAAACCGTGGCCCTGGCCGTCCCACAGGGTGGGTTTTAGTCAGTAAAAGTCTGACGCGCCCTTCCGCTCCGCCCAGAGCGGGAGAAGTCATTTGATGATTTCCCATACCAAAAGGGAGACAATGGCGACGATTCTCTTGTTCACAAACTAAACTAATTTTAAGTTATGTGCGTCTCTTTTTTTCCATTTCATTAAGAAAAGGATAGAAGATAACATTTTAGTTTAATCCTGTCAAATTAGTCCGCTCCTGATGTAAATTGACGTAGGTACTTTTTGTCGCCATGTTTATATCATCATCATCATCCCAGCGTTAATCCCAGTCGCATCCGAAGCCTTTTCAGCTTTGGAGTCTGGGGTTCGTCTTACCAGTCCAACTGCTGATATGGCTAAACTTCGACATTTTCCATGAAGCGACTGCCGTCTAACCTCCACAACCCGAAGGCGACATCGAAGCACTGCAGTTAGATCAATTGTAGGACTTTTGAGGGCTCCAACAACCCGTAACGACTGCCACTAGATGTTCGTAGGGCAACCGGGACCAACGGCTTAACGTGCTTTCCGAGGCACGACCAGACCAGTACAAATATTCATATTCATGCATACAAATACTTGCACTGTACGGGGATCGAACCCGCGCCACATTGCGCAGCGGCCGCGTCCGCTACCGCTACGCCACGGAGGTCGCCATGTTTATAATCGCGTCTAAACTGTATATCGAGTATCTTAATTTGACAGTTTTAAACTAAAATGTCCATAGACTACTACGTAAACTACGTCAATTTACGTCAGGAGCGCACTAATTTGACAGGTCTAACTAAACTAACATTTTATTTTCTGTCCTTTTCTTATTAAAACAGAAAGAAAAAGATAGACTGAACTTAATTTTAATTTAGTTCGGGGCCAATACATACGTATTTTTATTTCATTCACTGCCATGACACCTCACTCCGTCATCACTTCACCTAAGTTTTTCCAGTGAGAATGATGGTTACTTCAGAATATCCCTGCTGGAATGACAAAAGGGACAGAAACCTGGGTATATGGCATAGGTTACAAATGTTAGGTCCAAATGGATCACGGGCTTGTGGAGGCAGTGAGGACCAGGCTCGGGTCGCGGTGTGTTTCACACTCGCCGCAAAGAGATGTCAGCACATCATGACGGGGTTCATGCAGACCGATGCCTCCTGGGTCAGAGTTGCGGGTTGGTTAAAAAAGAAACCGTGGCACTGGTACAGGCAAGTGAAGGAACACGGATGGGATTTTTTTTATTGCGATGGGAAATCATCAAATGACTTCTCCCGCTCTGGGCGGAGCGGAAGGGCGTGTTAGACTTCCACTGACTAAAACCCACCTGTGTTTCTTTACTTGCCTGTGCTACAGCCAGGGCCACGGTTTCTTTTTACCCTGACCCAGGGGTCTTCGGTCTTGGTATACCTACCCCGTCACGATGTGCTAACATCCCTTTGTGGCGCGCGTGAAACACAACGCACCGTCGACTCGGGTCTACTCCTTACTGCCCGCAGGCCTGCGCCTACGGTGACTGGAAGTTCGACGTCGTCTCCCGACCAGAGCGTCTTCTGCGGCAACTAGTGGCGTGAGGGCGCTGGGATTACCGCTGCCTCACGCGCTGCCATTAATCAGTAAAAGTCTGACACGCCCTTCCGCTCCAAAACAGGATTTCATTTTCATTTGATGATTTCCCATCCACACCAAGAAAAAAGGCCCAAAACCTATACAATTACAACCTAGAAAAGTAAGTTTTCATGCGATCCAAAAAGCAATTATAACTCTCGCGGGGTAACAGTCATGAAATTACTCACTCAAAGCTCAGTAACAAGACTAAATATAATAAACGATCGCTAATGCTGGATTGATGCTTAAATTAAGCGAATTTTCGCTGGAGATTGATTGGGATAAGTGTGGCGGGGAGAGAGTGGGAGGAAGGAGGCGAAAGGGGGGGTTCGGGTCCGGGACACGGTAAGTTAGTACGACCATATAACAATTTGTTGACAGTGATGGGTTATGCCGATGTAGGTAATTAGATCACAGGGTTAGGGGAGGCCCTTTTTTATGGTACAAACTAGTGCTTGACTGTGATTTGATGGTAAGCAGTGATACATTCCTTGATGGTAAAGTGAACTTGCGACTTGTTTTTACATTATAATCTAGTGCTTGACCACGATCCCAACTGATGGTAAGCAATGATGCAATCGTTGATGGTAAAGCGAGTTAGTGCAAACATATAAACTCACATACACATACAGCCAGACCCGGAACAACTACTTGTAGGTCATACAAATATTTATTCCGTGCGGGAATCGAAACCGCGACACGCAGCGCAGTAGTCAATACCTAAACCACTGCGCCAACCGTACCTACTGTCAAAGTTAGTTTATTAAGAGCCCATTCACTCTAGTTTTGTAGACATTAAGGTATGTTTCAACCTAGGTTTTTCATTTTGGATTCGGAAGATATGACGGCTCGTTGGTCTGGTAGTCCAGCAACGGTGGAACATGAGGTTCTTTGTTGGATTCCTGAATTGGACAAAGTGTTATTAGGTTTTTTGAGTAGATATTTCGTAGTAACAGCCCGAACCCTGGATGTGTGCCATATTCGCTCTCTATAATATTGGAATCAAACATAGGTACCTGGCGAAATGTAGGTACCTACTAGACACATGCCTGCCTAAATCTACGGAGAAAATAGGCGTAATGTTATGTTACTATCTAAGTATCATCAAATATACGATATGTAAAGAAAACCCTGTCCGGTCCGTGAAAGTATTGTTAGATATCGATAACTGATTCTACTAATGCCTACAAAGCCGAGCAAAACTTAAAAAATATCCCCATAAAAAATAAATATTATTTCGTAAAACGAGGTACCTACATAACTTAATAAGTATGGTAGGCAACCCATGCGCGGGCGATGAGGGGCAAGGCACGCGGCACGTGGTCGCGTCGCTCCTAATAATACCGACAAAATGGTGTTGTAATATTTTTTAAATTACCAAATTTCGGGAAGTTGGAATTAATTGGAGAAAAAAAAAGATTATTTCAAAATTGATTAATCAATTTTGAAATAATCTTCTTACTCTTTTTAATTTTACTGAATCATCATAGTAACAATACTAATATTGTTACTATGATGATTCAGTAAAATTTTATATTATTTTATATATTATCCTTATGGGTCGGACAGGGTTTCCTTTACATACCTATTGTATTTTCTTCGTCTTTCAGTCGTTTATCGTACTTCTTCGCATATTTGTCGATATCGGTGCACCCCTACGCCACCTGGCTGTTGACAGCGACCTCTGTAATTGTTGAATGAGCCAGCATTAAAGCGCCAATTAACCAACATTGATTGGTTTTCAACTCCCCTCCCCCTTCACCTCCCGCATCCCTCTCTGCCCGCGCTGCGGTCTCGGATGATTTTGGATTAAAGGGCTAGTATGGATGTAGGGGACCCTCGGCATTCCGTCACAATACAAAATGGATAGGTACATGCCTAAAATTAATTTGTTTTATTATTATAATGTAACATTGACGCCGATTCCTCTAGTTATTGTGGAGGTATGAGCAGTTTCCGTGGCGTAGCGGTAGCGAAAGCGGCCACTGCGCAAGGAGGCGCGGTTTCGATCCCCGTGCGGTGCAAATATTTGTATGCATGAATATGAATATTTGCACTGGTCTTGTCGTGCCTCGGATAGCACGTTAAGCCGTTGGTCCCGGTTGCTATACGAACATCTAATGGCAGTCGTTACGAGTTGCGTCCTTAAAAAGTCCAACATTTGGTCTAACTGCAATTCTTCGATATCTCCTTCGGGTCGTGAAGGTCAGACGGCAGTCACTTCGCGGATAATATCGAAGTTTAGCCAAAATCAGCAGTTAGAGTTCGACATATATTTTTCATTCTATTACATTAAGAAAAGCACGGAAGATAATATATTAGGTTAGTTCTGTCAATTTAGAATACTCCATAGACAGTTTAAACGCGACTAAACATAAGTAGGTACGTCAATTTAGGATACTCTATAGACAGTTTAAACGCGACTAAACATAAGTACCTACCTACCTACGTCAATTTAGGATATTCCATAAACAGTTTAAACGCGACTAAACATCGGTACGTAAATTTAGGATACTCCATACACGGTTTAAACGCGACTAAACATAGTACGTCAATTTAGGATACTCCATAGACGGTTTAAACGCGACTAAACATACCTAAGTACGTCAATTTAGGATACTCTATAGACAGTTTGAACGCGACTAAACATAAGTACCTACCTACGTCAATTTAGGATATTCCATAAACAGTTTAAACGCGACTAAACATAGGTACGTAAATTTAGGATACTCCATAGACGGTTTAAACGCGACTAAACATAGTTACGTCAATTTAGGATACTCCATAGACGGTTTAAACGCGACTAAACATAAGTACGTCAATTTAGGATACTCTATAGACAGTTTGAACGCGACTAAACATAAGTACCTACCTACGTCAATTTAGGATATTCCATAAACAGTTTAAACGCGACTAAACATAGGTACGTAAATTTAGGATACTCCATAGACGGTTTAAACGCGACTAAACATAGTAGTACGTCAATTTAGGATACTCCATAGACGGTTTAAACGCGACTAAACATAAGTACGTCAATTTAGGATACTCTATAGACAGTTTGAACGCGACTAAACATAAGTACCTACCTACGTCAATTTAGGATATTCCATAAACAGTTTAAACGCGACAAAACATAGGTAGGTACGTCAATTTAGGATACTCCATAGACAGTTTAAACTCGACTAAACAGTAAACATAAACAGTAAACATAGGTAGTTACGTCAATTTAAGATACGTATTTATCTATATAACATACACTAATTGGAAGATAATAATCTAGTATTGTTTTAGGTCCAACCCTAGTTTGTCATTCATTTAACCTTTAATTTAGAACAAAGGCGAGCTTAATGAAATAATCAAATGGTTAGTTTATTTAAAATTACCACATTAATTTAGGTAAGTTTCTTATTGTACACCACAAAAATACATAACATAGACAAAAACTCTGCTTATCTGCAAGCTTACTCTATTTAAACTAAAACAATAGATTTGCATTAAAAAGACTGCTACACATCAAATTTTCAAACCTTTTTATCTTCAACATTCATCATCTCAGCGTTTATCCCGGTTGCATCCGCGGCTTTCGCGTTGGAGCCCGGGATCCGCTTTCTTACTCAATTTCCTCCATTTCGCGCGATCTTTAGCATCCTGTGGTGTGAAATTGTTGGCACGCATGTCATATCTTACAACGTCAAGCCAGCACTTCTTTGGTCTACCCCGCTTGTTCCGGCCCGGCGGAGGCGCCATGGCAAGACATTTGTGACCTACGTAACATGCCGGTTTTCGTAAGACGTGACCGTACCAACGTAGGCGACCCTCCTGCAGTTTGTCCGCTATGTCACAGACATGAAGACTGCTACGGATGCGGATTTTATCTTCAACATTATCAACCTTTTTATCGTCCCAATCCTGAGCAGAGGCCTCCTCTCATAGGTACAGAGAAGGATTGAGCGTAGGTAATCACCATGCTTTCTCAATGCGATTTGGCGATTTCAGACTTGTAAGTCCAGGTTCCTCAAGATATTTTCCTTCGCCTTGTTATCAGTCATTGGTGTCCAAGATATACTTAAAAAGTACATATAATTTAGAAAAGTAACATTGGTAATTGCCTGACCTGGAATCGAACCCGCACTCTCGTACTTGAGAGGCTGGTATTTTAACCACTAGGCAACCACCAAATTGTTTAACACACTAAAATCGAAAAATTCAAACGGAATTTCTAATCCATTGCTACAAATAACTATTTGAAAAAAATGTCTATTCGACAATGTAAATACTACAATGAGTGTAGTCGACTTGTAAAAGTGAAAAGCATTTGTTACAATGTTAGGTACATTATTACCCCGCAGTACTAAAATTTATTACTCGAGCGAAAAAATGAACGCAATCCCTGCTAATATATCGGCAGTAAAATATGAATCAAAACTTTACCAATCTGAATCAATCAACAATTGAAATTGTTTAAAAAACAATCCCACAATATGCCAGTATCCAGTTGGCGGGAGTGTCCACTGTCCGGCAGAAGGACACAGCCACAGAGGTACCTTTGAGTTAATTAATATAGCGGGCTGCTTCTGATCTATTAATGGTGGACGCAGCGGGCGGTAAGGGAGCCACACGATGGCCGGCCGGAGCAAGGACAGTCCAGATACGAAATAAGGCAATTTGACGACTATATTTTTACTGTTCGTTACACGTATTCAGAAGTACAAAGGATTGACAAACGGTCGTAACAAGGAGTTTTGATTGTTCAGCACCCTAATTACGTAACACACTACAGTAGGGCCTCGTTAATCCGGAGAGGCAAAAACAAGAGCCTTTTCGAATTATCGAGGCGTCCGGGTTATAGTATGCCATATTAAATGTTAATTAAAAACATGACCTGCCTTTGCCAAACTTCCGAGAAATGACAGGGTCCTTTAGGGTCCTTTGGGTCAGGGACCTTTATCTAACATTTCTATAATCCGCAATTTGTCTTTTAATATCAATGTCGTATGTTTACTTGGCGGTACCATGATGTTAGCAAGCGCGCTAATTTGACACTATATGTATTACATCAAAAGCGATAAACAAAATACTGACGGACAGCGCATTGGTTCATGCATGACAGTCCGCACCTACCCTCGCCGGCCTCCCCCGCGAATCCCATTGCCCGGCCGGATTACAGCGATCACCGAACAAGCGGGAGTCCGGATTACCGAGGTCCTACTGTATTACTATCAATCCGAAGCATTTTGAAGCCTATTGCTAATCCATCGCTCCATATGTTTGAAAAATGTGTCTGCTTGACAATGTAAATAACGCAATGGATGTTGTTTAACTGTCAAAATGAAACCCATCGCTGCTGATACTATGTTACGCAATTACACGACAGGTCGGATAAGCACTAGCTGCATGTAAGATACTGATATTCAGATGCGGGCGGTGAGGCTAGAAGCTAACCCAGATTAACTGATAGGCTAACTAGACTAGATACGACTGTGAAAAAACGTAAAAGCACATCGATCACTTATACACTAGATTCACAATCAGTAAAAAAAATGGTTGAACTGAACAAGCGCACAACGGAGCACTTGGGTGCTTCTTTCATTTAGTACTTACTTTAAAATTCTGACTTTAATGCATGTGTTATATCTATAACGAGTCATAATTCTAACAAAAGTATTATATTGTGGATTGCTTAAGTTTAGTTGATTCCGAGGGTAGAATAACTTTTATATTTTTATAAAATTATAAAAACGGCTCGATGGTACTCTGAGAGTGGCATTTCCTATAAATACGGTGACTCGTCCCTTAGTAGGGGGTCTTCATCGAGCCGTCGGACCGAGCACACTACCAGTTAAGTATTCTTAATATTTGTTATAGGCACATAATTCTTATGTGCCTGGTCTTATGTCATTTGTATTGCTGATATTGCTGATGATTCTAAATATGCCCAGTGTGTAATGTTATAAGTAAATATGGCCATAATGTTTCTTCTATAATGTCTGCTTTAATATTATTTAATAACCCACACTCTGCTATCCTAACACATGCGTGTAAAGTTGAATTTGGTTTGATGTCAGACTCGGTCGTAAAAAATAATGGCTTTTTGTACTGCTTTGTGATAAGAACTTTATACCTACAGTGCACTTAAGGCTGATTTTAAATTAATGTATATTTATTTTGACTGCCATTTTTATAAGAGTTTTGTTCGAGACTATGTATCCAGTATAGAAGTGATCGATGTAAAAGAAAAAATAATGAGATGCCTTTATAATAAATTACGGACAATATCATGTTCTGATTATAGTAGACACATTTTCATTTAAGACTTTATTCGTGCATTTTTAGCGCATTGCTCTGGATATGGGAGACGTAGGACCGCTCGTTGTGGAGATCCTTCGGGGAGGCCTATGTGCAGCAGTGGACGTCTTTCGGCTGAAATGATGATGATGATGACAGCCTCCGTGGCGTAGCGGTAGCGAATGCGGCCGCTGTGCAAGGAGGCGCGTGTTCGATCCCCGCGCAGTGCAAATATTGGGCACTGGCAAAGGTTTTTCCCTCACTGTGTATCCTATGATCCAACTTGCGAAAGAAGGTCAGGAGCCCTAATCTGCTATTACAATAGTGGCAGAATCGTCGATCAGTGATCTCATAATGATCGATTTTGACTAGTTTCGTAATCTACGTTAGTAGAAATCATAATTTCGCCATTTTGTTAAAAATGGCGAAATTATGATTTTCCAGTGATCAATCAGTGACACGTCACTCCATATCAATAAATGTTCAAATTGAGTAGTAGGTTTTAGGAAATCATTTCTACTAATGTGTTTTAGAGCATCGCTGGCCTACAGGTATCATGTAAATTATTTCTTCACCACTGCTCTCAAAACGGTTTGTTTAGAATCAGAATTCAAAATATAAATAATTTCGAAATTGTTGCAGAGTGGTTACCGAGCGATTACGATAGATCATAGTACTTGCGGGCGCGCCACAGCAGAAGTCAGAGGTCAGCGCCCCACGCTCGATCGGTGATTTGACCATATTTTTGTTGGAACAACCAAGTAGAATCTATGCATATATAATGAAAACCTACAAAGTTATGAGCTTGTTCACAAATTTGTGGCTTTTTGAAATTTTGTACATAGATTCTTTACTTAAAAATCCATACTAACAAGTATTATAAATGCGAAAGTAACTCTGTCGGTCTGTCTGTCTGTTACGCTTTCCCGCCTAAACCTCTCAACCGATTTTGATGAAATTTGGCACAGACAATCTTTAGACCCTGAGAAAGAACATAGGCTACCTTTTATTCCGGAAAAAATTGATATTCCCGAGGGAAATCTAAAAAGCGCGATATAACCGAATTCCACGCGGGCGAAGCCGCGGGCGGTAAGCTAGTAATGTTATAAGTTAAGTAGTCTGAATATGGTATGGTATGGCATTGTTAGTTCTGTTACTGTATTTTTATTTTTGTTTGTTTTGTGTAGGTATTTGTGTGTAGGCACTCTGTATATGAGTTATGGTTACTTGAAATAAATATATTTTACTAGCTTTCCGCCCACGGCTTCGCCCGCGTGGAGTTCGGTTATATCGCGCTTTTTAGATTTCCCTCGGGATCATCAAATTTTTCCGGGATAAAAAGTAGCCTATGTTCTTTCTCAGGGTCTAAAGATTGTCTGTGCCAAATTTAATCAAAATCGGTTGAGAGGTTTAAGCGGGAAAGCGTAACAGACAGACAGACAGACAGACCTTTCGCATTTATATTATTAGTATGGATTAGTATGGATTTGTATTTACCTATTATTATACAAGGTATAACATAAAGGGTATATACATACCAAGGGCATGGCATCTTTATATGATACCAAACGATATGGGACGGGTTTCAACTCAAAATAAAATACTCAAAAAATTTATACCAAATTTTCGGCTTCGTGTTTTTTTTTTTTAATTCAAATCATAACAAACGTGGCACCACACTACATACGTTAATAACTGCTCGTTACACGTCCCGCTACTTACCAAAATCACGATAAATATCTTCAATAATTCAGTGCGCCTAGTATGGTAGTAGCCTATCACAGGCGGCGTTTTGTCTGATAACTTCCTAACACAAAGTGATAGGATTAAAAAACCTTCCAATATCGTTTGATATCATGTAAAGATGCCATGCTCTTGGTATGTATATACCCTTTACGTTACACGTTGTATTTCCCGCAACTCCAATCCGAGCTCGAGCCTCAACTTGGTCTCCCTACAGCGGCTGTGTTTGTCACGCTTTGATCTCCTGAATTATCCTTTATCTATTCGCTGTCCTCAGAACAAATCCATTTCATTACGGGCACCTTGTTCAGACGTGATTGTTACCGTTCTCATTACCGGTACCTAATTACCACTTAACTGTCCAAAGGGTTCACCAGCTGGACTAAAATGTTTTATAATAAGCTTTAAATTTAACTGGGTTTACCTTTTAATAGGTTATTATGATATGATGAGAGGTTTTTATGAGTTTGGAGACAAATTTTGATTTTCGAATTGAAAAATCTGTTCCTCGGTAGTAGGTCATAACATCGGCTGCCGGCAGAAGTTACCACCCACCAGACAAATCGTCGTGTTCCGGCATGATGTCTGGTGAAGCCGTACGGAGGATGGGTCTGAGCAGTTGTGTTGCGATGTGTGCCAGGTATGATGAGGCAAATGTTGTTGTGTCAAGCGTTTGGTCGTGGAGAATCTCCAGATCAATCTCCCTATCGCGCAGTACCTATCGTTGGTCATGTGGTTGGGTTTAACTGCTGCTTGCTCTGCTAAGCAATTTCATTAAGCAATATTAAGCGTAATTATGCTTCAGTTATGACATTTTAATTACTGTTTTTTTTTTAATCACGTAAATTATTGTTAACATTTCCATTTGTAATGTCTGGACTTGAAAAAAGACGCTGATCCCTGAGTTTGTTTCGGCTTTTCTTCTCAGAGGTAGTCAGTTAGGAAATGCCAGCTCCAGCTAGTTTAAAAAATATGACGTGTAAAAGTGATCAGTGATCCTACTTGCATAATAAACGATTTCATTTCATTTCATAGAGAGTTAGTACTAAAGCTGATAGTGAAGTCAAAACGAAGATCAAAGATGTCGGCTGCGAACATTTGAAAATATTTGAAACTAGCTTTCCGCCCGCGGCTTCGCCCGCGTGGAGTTCGGTTATATCGCGCTTTTTAGATTTACCTCTGGAATATCAAATTTTTCCGGGATAAAAGGTAGCCTATGTTCTTTCTCAGGGTCTAAAGATTGTCTGTGCCAAATTTCCTCAAAATCGGTTGAGAGGTTTAGGCGGGAAAGCGTAACAGACAGACAGACAGACAGACAGAGTTACTTTCGCATTTATAATATTAGTATGGACTATGGATAGTCGTCTTAAATTTGACCTCATTGTCGGCTTCAAGGCCTTTTCAAAACCACGAAGACGTCACCCATGAAGAAGTATTAACAAACTTTAGTTTAGATTTCATTTTTTTTTTTCTTATTTTGCCCTACTCTAGGAAATTCTCCAGTTTTGTGGGTGCGTCTACAAACATTTAAACCCACATACACAAACAGTCAGACCCGAAACAATCACCTGTAGGCTATACAAATATTTTTTTCCGTGCGGAAATCGAAGCCGCGACACGCAACCCACCAATCGATAGCTGAGCCACAGCATCAACCCAGTCGTCACTTTGCAGCAGCTGCCGTGTAGAATTTTCATTGTGACAATGAGAGAGCAGAACGGCTTTTTGATTTCATGACGATATATCACATTTTACTTCTACTGCAAGCTGACAGCCTCCGTGGCGTAGCGGTAGCGAACGCGGCCCGCGCTGTGCAAATATTTGTATGCATGAATATGAATATTTGCACTGGTCTGGTCGTGCTTCGGAAAGCACGCTAAGCCGTTGGTCCCGGTTGCCATACGAACATCTAATGGCAGTCGTACCGGGTTATTGGAGCCCTTAAAAATCCAACAATTGGTCTAACTACAATGCATCGATATCGCCTTCGGGTTGTGGAGGACCTTCAGACGGCAGTCGCTTCAAGAAAATATCGAAGTTTAGCCAAATTCAGCAGTTAGATTTGTAAAGCGGACCCCAGACTCCAAAGCAAAAAAGCTTCGGATGCGACTGGGATTAACGCTGAGATGATGATGATGACTTCTACTGCAAGCTCTATTAAGGAGTTCCGTTCCAAAATGAATTCCTACATTATCGAAGGGAGATAAGACAAATTCCTGCATATAAACTACAACAACAATTTGATTAATAACGCACGTCTACGAGGATTTCAATTCAAATAACCTGTCACCGCCTGGTAGTAATGAAATGGTACAGCCGCTATATACAATGGTCCAATCAGGTGTTTGGCACGTCACAAGACACAGCGGTTCATCTCAGCTGGCAATCGAGTTACCGCGCTGTTACATGGACGCTTGGACACACGTATAGATTAGTTGCAAGGACAGAGGCAGCAGGTATCATAGATCGACAATAACCAGACAAAGTCATGCCGCCAAGCGATTCGTCGTGTTCCGGCATGATGTCTGGTGAAGCCGTAAGGAGGACGGGTCTGAGTAGTTGTGTTACGATGTACGTGCCGGGTACGATGCGCGAAATGTTGTTGTGTCGGGAGTTTGGTTGTGGAGGGCCTCCAGATCAATCTCCCTCTGGCGCAGCATCGTTGGTCGTGTTGTTGGGTTTAAGATTGCATCACCGCGCTCAACTGCCGTGTTCCTTCCTATTTACTCAGTTCTTTTGAGTGAGTAGGCTTAATAAACTAGCGTGCTTTACCACCAACGATTGCATCACTGCTTACCATCAGGTGAGATTGCAGTCAAGCGCTAGTTTGTAATATATATATATATACAGGGTGGCCCATCGATTGACGTCATAAAAAAAAATTTTGGTCCGTCATTTCGTGGGGTATCCGAAACACCCCCATGTATGTTCCGCGATATTTCATAGTTTTCGAGTTATGAATTTTTTTTTACTTTTACCTTTTACTTTTACCTTTTTCTTTTTTACCGCAGATTAAAACACAATTTTTTACGCAGATGTGGAATGTGCATTGCCGCTGGCGGTGGCCACTTTGAAAATTTATTGTAAATTTAAATAAAGATTCGTACATAAAATTATACTTTTTTTTTCCTTAACTTACTTACACAATAGGTTTTCAGCTTTCTTAATCATTAATTTGCCCCAGAAATAATAGTTAATGCAAAAAAAAAAAAAACAATTGTAACCAGATACGTAATTTTATGAATTTTGCTACCTTGATGTTTAGAAAGCCCGGTTTTAGCCAAACTCGCTTTAAAGTACTACTTCTGTCTTCTGATTATGAAAGCTGAGAGTCTGGCGCATTTTTGAGAGTAAATAAGAAGTGAAATAACACTTGATTAGATTTTTAATGTAAAGTTGAAAATTAAAGTCTAAATTCACGGAATGTATTTTTTTGAATTCTGACCAACATTTTCGTAACTTTCATCAAAGTTACGAAGCTAGTTATTTTATGTATTAAAGTACAGCACATGAGGATTCTGTTGCAAAAAAAAATCTTAAGAAGTCTTTATTAAAAAAAAAAACAAATTTTTATACTTGTCCGGTTGAAATTCCTCGAAAAGTAAAAAAAAAATCATAACTCGAAAACTATGAAATATCGCGGAACATACATGGGGGTGTTTCGGATACCCCACGAAATGCCGGACCTAAATTTTTTTTTATGACGTCAATCGATGGGCCACCTTGTATATAAAAAATCTACTGGTAAAGTATATGTGCGAGGTAACGCACACTGATGATTTAAAATCAGCTACTTACATAAATGCTGGTTATAAATCATCTGTGTGCCAAATTTCAAGTATCCTACGTGTTTTAAAGTATCTTCATTTAAAAGTTGGAGGTAGGCACTCGTTTTTTTTTTAATAATTATAAACTAGTGCTTGCCCGCAATCTTCAACCCGACAGCACGACCAATGATGCTGCGCCAGAGTAAGATTGATCTGAAGATCCTCCACGACCAAACTCAACATCATTTATATGATACCAAACGATATCGGAAGGGTTTCAACTCAAAATAAAATACTCAAAAAATTTATACCAAATTTTCGGCTTCGTGTTTTTTTTTAATTCAAATCATAACAAACGTGGCACCACACTACATACGTTAATAACTACTCGTTACACGTCCCGCTACTTACCAAAATCACGATAAATATCTTCAATAATTCAGTGCGCCTAGTATGGTAGTAGCCTATCACAGGCGGCGTTTTGTCTGATAACTTCCTAACACAAAGTGATAGGATTAAAAAACCTTCCAATATCGTTTGATATCATGTAAAGATGCCATGCTCTTGGTATGTATATAGTATACCCTTTACGTTACACGTTGTATTTCCCGCAACTCCAATCCGAGCTCGAGCCTCAACTTGGTCTCCCTACAGCGGCTGTGTTTGTCACGCTTTGATCTCCTGAATTATCCTTTATCTATTCGCTGTCCTCAGAACAAATCCATTTCATTACGGGCACCTTGTTCAGACGTGATTGTTACCGTTCTCATTACCGGTACCTAATTACCACTTAACTGTCCAAAGGGTTCACCAGCTGGACTAAAATGTTTTATAATAAGCTTTAAATTTAACTGGGTTTACCTTTTAATAGGTTATTATGATATGATGAAAGGTTTTTATGAGTTTGGAGACAAATTTTGATTTTCGAATTGAAAAATCTGTTCCTCGGTAGTAGGTCATAACATCGGCTGCCGGCAGAAGTTACCACCCACCAGACAAATCGTCGTGTTCCGGCATGATGGTGAAGCCGTACGGAGGATGGGTCTGAGCAGTTGTGTTGCGATGTGTGCCAGGTATGATGAGCCAAGTCGCCGCGGTGTCACCACTGTGACTCTCTCGACGACACGGCCGAGCACACCTTGGTGGAGTGCCCGGCCTGGCGAAACGAGCGCCGCGATCTCGTTGCGGCGCTCGGAGGCGGAAGCCTCTCCCTGGCAACCATGGTGCGAGCCATGGTTGAAAGAGAGAGTGCATGGGAGGCTGCCGCCTCCTTCTGCGAGACCGGCCTCTTGCAGAAGGAGGCAGCGGAGAGGGAGCGGGAAGAGAATGCTCTTGCCGCTCCCATCCGGCGTAGACGGGCGGGGCGAAGAAGGCGGGGACGAACCCCCGTCTCCTTTAGCCCCCGAGTGTGACCAGCGTGTGTGGGTAGCTCCCGCACGCGCATTGCACTGGTCACCACGTCTGGGGATTACCCATTCCCGGGTAATCCTCCCTAGGCGCGGAAACCGGCCTATATTAGGCCGGTAAGCCCTGAGAGTGGCCCGGAGTCAGATCTTCGGGCCGAGCCCGGGTCACTCTCAACGCAGGGCTCGAGGGAACCGAGTGTTTTTAGTGTGTATTCCCGGCTCCGGCCGGGCGAGTCCCACACACGCCTGTCGCCTAGCTAGCGGCGGGTACGGTGCGTAACGCATTTTCACTCGTATAAAAAAAAAAAAAAAGTTATGATGAGCCAAATGTTGTTGTGTTAAGAGTTTGGTCGTGAAGAATCTCCAGATCAATCTCCCTATGGCGCGGTACCTATCGTTGGTCATGTTGTTGGGTTTAACTGCTGCTTGCTCTGCTAAGCAATTTCATTAAGCAATATTATGCGTAATTATGCTACAGTTATGACATTTTAATCACTGTTTTTTTTTTAATCGCGTAAATTATCCATACTAATATTATAAATGCGAAAGTAACTCTGTCTGTCTGTCTGTCTGTCTGTCTGTCTGTCTGTCTGTCTGTTACGTTTTCCCGCTTAAACCTCTCAACCGATTTTGATGAAATTTGGTACAGCCAATCTTTAGACCCTGAGAAAGAACATAGGCTACTTTTTATCCCGGAAAATTTGATATTCCAGAGGGAAATCTAAAAAGCGCGATATAACCGAACTCCACGCGGGCGAAGCCGCGGGCGGAAAGCTAGTTGTTAATATTTCCATTTGTAATGTCTGGACTTGAAAAAAGACGCTGATCCCTGAGTTTGTTTCGGCTTTTCTTCTCAGAGGTAGTCAGTTAGGAAATGCCAGCTCCAGCTAGTTTAAAAAATTATGACGTGTAAAAGTGATCAGTGATCCTACTTGCATAATAAACGATTTCATTTCCTTTCATAGAGAGTTAGTACTAATGCTGATAGTGAAGTCAAAACGAAGATCAAAGATGTCGGCTGCGAACATTTGAAAATATTTGAAACTAACTTTCCGCCCGCGGCTTCGCCCGCGTGGAGTTCGGTTATATCGCGCTTTTTAGATTTCCCTCGGGAATATCATTTTTTTCCGGGATAAAAGGTAGCTTATGTTCTTTCTCGGGGTCTAAAGATTGTCTGTGCCTAATTTCATCAAAATCGGTTGAGAGGTTTAGGCGGGAAAGCGTAACAGACAGACAGGCGGACAGACAGACAGAGTTACTTTCGCATTTATTATATTACTATGGATAGTCGTCTTAAATTTGACCTCATTGTCGGCTTCAAGGCCTTTTCAAAACCATGAAGACGTCACCCATGAAGAAGTATTAACAAACTTTAGTTTAGATTTCAATTTTTTTTTTTTTTTATTTTGCCCCACTCTAGGAACTTCTCCAGTTTTGTGGGTACAAACATTTAAACTCACATACACAAACAGTCAGACCCGAAACAATCACCTGTAGGCTGTACAAATATTTTTTCCGTGCGGAAATCGAACCCGCGACATGCAACCCAGCAATCGATAGCTCAGCCACAGCATCCCCTGTCGTCACTTTGCAGCAGCTGCCGTGTAGAATTTTCATTGTGACAATGAGAGAGCAAAAAGGCTTTTTGATTTCATGACGATATATCACATTTTACTTCTACTGCAAGCTGACAGCCTCCGTGGCGTAGCGGTAACGAACGCGGCCCGCGCTGTGCAAATATTTGTATGCATGAATATGAATATTTGCACTGGTCTGGTCGTGCTTCAGAAAGCACGCTAAGCCGTTGGTCCCGGTTGCCATACGAACATCTAATGGCAGTCGTACCGGGTTATTGGAGCCCTTAAAAATCCAACAATTGATCTAACTACAATGCATCGATATCGCCTTCGGGTTGTGGAGGTCAGACGGCAGTCGCTTCACGGAAAATATCGAAGTTTAGCCAAAATCAGCAGTTAGACTGGTAAAGCGGACCCCAGACTCCAAAGCAGAAAAGCTTTGGATGCGACTGGGATTAACGCTGAGATGATGATGATGACTTCTACTGCAAGCTCTATTAAGGAGTTCCGTTCCAAAATGAATTCCTACATTATCGAAGGGAGATAAGACAAATTCCTGTATAGAAACTACAACAACAATTTGATTAATAACGCACGTCTACGAGGATTTCAATTCAAATAACCTGTCACCGCCTGGCAGTAGTGAAATGGTACATCCGCTATATACAATGGTCCAATCAGGTGTTTGCCACGTCACAAGACACAGCGGTTCATCTCAGCTGGCAATCGAGTTACCGCGCTGTTACGTGGACGCTTGGACACACGTATAGATTAGTTGCAAGGACAGAGGCAGCAGGTATCATAGATCGACAATAACCAGACAAAGTCATGCCGCCAAGCGATTCGTCGTGTTCCGGCATGATGTCCGGTGTAGCCGTACGGAGGACGGGTCTGAGCAGTTGTGTTACGATGTGCGTGCCGGGTACGATGCGCGAAATGTTGTTGTGTCGGGAGTTTAGTTGTGGAGGGCCTCCAAATCAATCTCCCTCTGGCGCAGCATCGTTGGTCGTGTTTTTGGGTTTAAGATTGCATCACCGCGCTCAACTGCCGTCTTCCTTCCTATTTACTCAGTTCTTTTGAGTGAGTAGGCTTAATAAACTAGCGTGCTTTACCACCAACGATTGCATCACTGCTTACCATCAGGCGAGATTGCAGTCAAGCGCTAGTTTGTAATATATATATATATATATACAGGGTGGCCCATCGATTGACGTCATAAAAAAAAATTTTGGTGCGTTATTTCGTGGGGTATCCGAAACACCCCCATGTATGTTCCGCGATATTTCATAGTGTTCGGAGTTATGAATTTTTTTTTACTTTTACCTTTTACTTTTACCTTTTCTTTTTTACCGCAGATTAAAACACAATTTTTTACGCAGATTTAGAATGTGCATTGCCGCTGGCGGTGGCCACTTTGAAAATTTATTGTAAATTTAAATAAAGATTCGTACATAAAATTCTACTTTTTTTTTCCTTAACTTACTTACACAATAGGTTTTCAGCTTTCTTAATCATTAATTTGCCCCAGAAATAATAGTTAATGCAAAAAAAAAAAAAACAATTGTAACCAGATACGTAATTTTATGAATTTTGCTACCTTGATGTTTAGAAAGCCCGGTTTTAGCCAAACTCGCTTTAAAGTACTACTTCTGTCTTCTGATTATGAAAGCTGAGAGTCTGGCGCATTTTTGAGAGTAAATAAGAAGTGAAATAACACTTGATTAGATTTTTAATGTAAAGTTGATAATTAAAGTCTTAATTCACGGAATGTATTTTTTTGAATTCTGACCAACATTTTCGTAACTTTCATCAAAGTTACGAAGCTAGTTATTTTATGTATTAAAGTACAGCACATGAGGATTCTGTTGCAAAAAAAAATCTTAAGAAGTCTTTATTAAAAAAAAAAACAAATTTTTATACTTGTCCGGTTGAAATTCCTCGAAAAGTAAAAAAAAAATCATAACTCGAAAACTATGAAATATCGCGGAACATACATGGGGGTGTTTCGGATACCCCACGAAATGCCGGACCTAAATTTTTTTTTATGACGTCAATCGATGGGCCTCCTTGTATATAAAAAATCTACTGGTAAAGTATATGTGCGAGGTAACGCACACTGATGATTTAAAATCAGCTACATAAATGCTGGTTATAAATCATCTGTGTGCCAAATTTCAAGTATCCTACGTATTTTAAAGTATCCTCATTTAAAAGTTGGAGGTAGGCACTCGTTTTTTTTTTTAATAATTATAAACTAGTGCTTGCCCGCAATCTCGAACCCGACAGCACGACCAATGATGCTGCGCCAGAGTAAGATTGATCTGAAGATCCTCCACGACCAAACTCAACATCATTTATATGATACCAAACGATATGGGAAGGGTTTCAACTCAAAATAAAATACTCAAAAAATTTATACCAAATTTTCGGCTTCGTGTTTTTTTTTAATTCAAATCATAACAAACGTGGCACCACACTACATACGTTAATAACTACTCGTTACATGTCCCGCTACTTACCAAAATCACGATAAATATCTTCAATAATTCAGTGCGCCTAGTATGGTAGTAGCCTATCACAGGCGGCGTTTTGTCTGATAACTTCCTAACACAAAGTGATAGGATTAAAAAACCTTCCAATATCGTTTGATATCATGTAAAGATGCCATGCTCTTGGTATGATATATACCCTTTACGTTACACGTTGTATTTCCATTTTCCCGCCGTTGTATTGACCAATGATGCTGCGCCAGAGTAAGATTGATCTGAAGATCCTCCACGACCAAACTCAACATCATTTAGCGCATCGTACCTGGCACACATCGCAACACAACTAATCAGACCCGTCCTACGTACGGCTTCACCAGACATCATGCCGGAACACGACTAACCGCTTGGCGGCAAGACTTTGTCTGGTGGGTGGTAACTTCTACCGGCAGCCTATACTTTTCTTTATACTTTGTTTAGTAATGAGGAGAGTTCATACATGTTCTATGACATTTCCAGCTGGAAATATCTATGATTACATCACTGCTTACCATCAGGTGGAACTCAGAAAAAAATCAGGCAGTACTTTATAAGATTAAAAAAAAGCCTCTATTCGTGCATGAGTCTTAACCACAAATTGCTTTAAAAGTTTTTTGAATTAAGAATGACATTTATGTACGGTGCAACCGCACATCAGCATAGCATCGTCAGCATTTACGCCTCGCATTCATTTTACTTTATAATAACCATCAGTTCGCGTCGATTCATCAAGCGATCGTCGCGTTCTCATTACGGCCAGCAAAGGCCACGTGTCACTCATTTCACACACATCAGCCCATTACCTCATTTACTGGCATAATAAATACATTACGTCCAAAAAACAACAACACTTACACTTACATTGTAACCCTCACACTCACTCATACTATACCAACACACCCCCTCACACCACACACATAACAACAGACACACATGTGCTAGATTGTTTTAAGTAAGAAATAGACTTAGATTAAGAAAAATTCTTAAGAACATTAAAACTACCACAGCGACATATAAAGCTGTAATATTCTTTCGCATTTATGGTGCGCTACTTCCTGCGGCTGACCGCTGTTAACCAAAACACAAGCCTTGGCTTAGTTTGGGTGACAGTTAGCCCATAAAAGTATGTAAAACTTGTGACAATAAAGAATTTTTATAATTTAGTTTATTTATTTTACGTATAACTTTGGAACAATATAGTAGTTTATATGAAATCAACATCTTTTATTGTATTCTGCCCACATCACCTAAAAGTAGTGTGTGATCAAGAAATAGATCATCATCATCATCAAACTTTTATCGTCCCACTGCTGGGCACAGGTCTCCTCTCATACAGAGAAGGATTGAGCGTAATCACCACGCTTGCTCAATACGGGTTGGCGATTTCAGACTTATAAAGTCCAGGTTTCCTCAAGATGTTTTCCTTCACCAGATCATACAATTTATAATTTCGAAACCATTAAAGAATATGTCTTCTTGCAGCATCTGCACCGTTCATTACTCTGTGCTACCTCTGCTTGCAATCACAAGACGCGGAACAAGTAACTAACTGACCGCTGCAATAGTGTTCGGCTGGACACTATCAACTCACGTAACTCATTTACTGTTCCAGTTACACTCGCTTGCATACTATAAGGTGGACACATTTGAATGTCCACCTGCTTCATTACATCTCTGTGTATACCTTAACGAACTTATAAATCCATACTAATCCATCCATACTAATATTATAAATGCGAAAGTAACTCTGTCTGTCTGTCTGTCTGTCTGTCTGTCTGTCTGTCTGTCTGTCTGTTACGCTTTCCCGCTTAAACCTCTCAACCGATTTTGATGAAATTTGGCACAGACAATCTTTAAACCCTGAGAAAGAACATAGGCTACCTTTTATCCCGGAAAAATTTGATGTTCCTGAGGGAAATCTAAAAAGCGCGATATAACCGAACTCCACGCGGGCGAAGCCGCGGGCGGAAAGCTAGTATTATAAATGCGAAAGTAACTCTGTCTGTCTGTCTGTCTGTCTGTTACGCTTTCCCGCTTAAACCTCTCAACCGATTTTGATGAAATTTGGCACAGACAATCTTTGGACCCTGAGAAAGAACATAGGCTACCTTTTATCCCGGAAAAATATGATGTTCCTGAGGGAAATCTAAAAAGCGCGATATAACCGAACTCCACGCGGGCGAAGCCGCGGGCGGAAAGCTAGTAATTATATAAAGACTCCATTTCGTTAGTAGATTACTAAGCTGGTCAAAATCAATCAATATGAAATCACTGATCGACCATTCTGACACTATTTTAATAGCAGACTAGGGCCCCTGGTATACCTACGGGTAGGTACGGTAGTTAAACCTCCCGGCAATCAGTCCCAGAACTGTATTGGAGATGACCCGCACCAAGGACACGCATGGCTAACGCGTGGTGATTTGAAAGCACCCAGCGCGTGCTTCAACAAACGTGCCCGAGGCAATTTTGAAAGAAGCAGGGCAGCCCCAACAACAATGGGCACGCCAAAATAGCGGCAGTAAGTACCCTCTTTGAGGAGTAACTAGAGATTCGCAAAGGCGCCCTCACCTTCCGCCTGACGTAGGTCCTCACCGGACGCAGTTGTTTTGGGAGGTTCTTGTTTCGGATAAGGCGGGAAGAATCACCAGGGTGTCACCATTGTGTGGATCGCCCTAAGGACACGGTGGAGTAAACGGTGGAGGACGGCCCGGCTTGGGTAGAGCACCGCCGTGTCCTCGTGGCGGCGATCGGTGGCATACTCTCGCCTCCGATCCTTTCCAGGCCAAGGTCCGGAGCGAGAGTGCATTGCAGGTCGTCACCTCCTTCTGCGAAACAGCGATGTTGGCAAAGCAGGAGACGGAGCGTGTGAGGGAGCGGGAATAACAGCGCACTCACGCCACTAGCCGCCGCAGGAGACGCCCTGGTCAGGGGACAACATCGAACTCTCGGCCACCGTAGGTGCGGGCTTGTGGGCGGTGAGCAGCGCCCGGTAAGGACCAGGCCCGAGTGATTGCGCATTCTGTTTCACGTGCGCTTTCAAAGAGATGTAGCACATTGTGACGGGGTCCACGAAAACCGATGCCTCCTGGGTCAGAGTTGCGGGTTGGTTAAAAAAGAAACCGTGGCCCTGGCGCACGTGAAGGCAAGTGAAGAAACACGGGGGTTTTAGTCAGTAAAAGTCTGACACGCCCTTCCGCTCTGCCCAGAGCGGGAGGGGTCATTTTATGATTTCCCATACCAAACAAAATAATAAGCCCCAACACCACTCTGTATTGGATACGGGGAGGATTGGTTACAGTAAGCCGTATATGTACCTATATGAAACCCATGGGCACCACCATTATGTGGCACTAAAACTTGCTTTCTTTGGTATCTCGTGCTTTTGCATAAAGAAGCATAAGTATAATTATGTGCTTATGTAACCTATCTTGTTCCACAGATTAGTGCATTTTTTTTATGAAGCACAAGAACGTGCTCGTGCTGCCTTTGCAAACGTTTTGAATTTTAAACGTTTAAAAAAAAAAATGCGCAAGCTTTGAGATTTAAGATAAGAACACTCTCACTTATGACTGGGACTAATTTGTTGTCCGCGATGACTCTGCATTTTTCCTTCAGTTACTAACACAGTATAACATTTAGGTACGTTATATTGTGTTAAATCTATACAAATAAATAAAATTGGAGTGAGCTAGTACTAAATAACATTAACGTGGGTCTTTGACAGTCGCTACGGGTCATCAATAGCCCGAAAGTCTAAAAACCAGTTCGACCAAAGGGTTATTAACCCAGTAACTGAGACATGGAGCTAAGATAAGAAAATGCTGCTATTCAACTGCCTCCGGTTAGACTGGAAGCTGACCATTCTATTTGGAAATCATTGGGGGAGGCCTATGTCCAGCAGTGGACTTCATATGGCTGAGATGATGATGATGATAATAGTTTAAGAGTCTAAAGCAAAAAGAAAAATTCAGATGCTTTAGACACCGACATATTCCAGCGGATTAGCTCTTTGAAATGGCAGTGAGCGGGGCATATAACACGTGGAGCCGATGGCTGATGGGGCAAAAAGGCTCTTGAATGGCGACCACCGGCAAGCGTAGCGTCGGACACCCACCAACTAGGTGGTCGGATGACCTGACCAAATTCGCAAGGAAGCGCTGGATGCAGGCCGCATCCAACCGTTCTATTTGGAAATGGTTATTTGGAAGCGGCTGAGACGATGATTTAAAAAAATTCAGATGCTTTTAGACTCTTAAACTATCATCATTATCATCTCAGCCACATGAAGTCCACTGCTCGACACAGGTCTCCCCCAAGGATTTCCAAATAAAACGGTTTGACGCGGCCCGCATCCAGTGCTTCCATGCGATTTTGGTCAGGTCATCCGACCACCTAGTCGATGGGTATCCGACGCTGCCCTAGCCGGTACGTGGTCGCCATTCAAGAGCCTTTCTGCCCCATCGGCCATCGGCTCTACGTGCTATCTGCCCCGCCCACTGCCATTTCAAAGAGCTAATCCGCTGGACTATGTCGGTGACTTTCGTTCTTCTACGAATATTAGGCCAAATCAACAAAGAAGCTAGTCAACTAAGCACCTACCAACATCTAAGTCAATTAAACCTGAAACACCAAACATTTGGACCAACATTGGCCTAAAATGTTCCAAAATCAAATATTCGCTTACTCATCCAATCCATCACCGCAGATCGTAATAACACTCACTCAAATTAATACCTGCCCGCTCAAAAATAGAATTGAAAAATTGATGTCCACAGTAACCAGACCCCTCGTCACGTTCCCCGATTCTTTTTACATTAATCCAATGCGTTCACAGAAGAAGGGTGACGGGTCTCAACAAACTGGTCATATCTTAATACAGGCTTATTACTGATGTTAATTTTTGGGTTGTTTCGAGTGAAAAAAGTTTCGAATGGTATTTAGAGTGCTTTTAGAATCGCCATCGATATATTTACGTACAAACTCGTAGTTTTGTTGTACAAATTATTATCATTTTTGACTACTTTGTCCGTAAGTGCCATTTAAATTGATAGTTAGGAAGTTGATAGATTGCCAGCAATTGTTTTTTTCGCGGATGTCTTAATACACGTGGGCATATAAACGGCAGTTGTATGCTATTATAAAGATAAAGAATGGAGCAAAAGCTAGCTTGGGACTCGAAAAGGAAAAACACAAACATAATACACAGTCATAGACACAAAAAAATATCATAAACAGAGAAACAAACAAATGTTTATATTTTATGCAATAATCGAATCTATCTGTTATCATAAATCCTTTAATTTGAGTTGACATTAAATAAATTTGGACGCCATATACGGCAGGGTACACTGAAAAAAATGCACTGTAACACCCTTTGTACAGTATTTTAAGAAATAAGCATTTTTAATTTGATTTGATTTAACAGTAGTACATGTGACATGACATGGTGATGTGACATCATGTCAGGTACTTAGTACAATTTTAATTCAATGAAAGGCCAGTAGAAAGTTATGTGAAACAGCACCCTAATTACGTAAATCAAAATCAAATCATTTATTTCAAATAAACCAGTTACAGGCACTTTTGAATTGTCAGAAGGTCGGTCAGTCAATAAGATGAAGCTAGTCGCCCATTCCAAAGAGTAGGTACCTATGGAGAAGAACGGGCAAGAAACTCCATGGACACTCTTTTAAATTTTCAAGCTATTGTTACAAATATTTTATTACATCATTCATGTTGAAATCAACCGTGTGAGAACGATGCACACACAAAAATCAATTCGGAAATTAAAATACGCCGTGGCAGCTAAGAGATGACCAGTCCCCTCTGACGGCGTCCGTTCACGAACATGACGTATGGATCAGCATCATTCAGCTACCATATTAAAGGGAACCTACACACACAAAACTATCAGCGAGACATTTGAGTGAGCATGATATACTCTCAACAGCCAGAGCACAACCAAGTCAATAAAAAAGACTAACCCAACAAATAAATGCCTTACAGCACATTAGTACATTGTGCTCACACGTTTGCCATGCAATTATACAAATCTAAGACTATGGTTGACTATGGTTTGTTTTTATTTATATATATATATTACGAGCATGGCAGTTGGGAGTTTGTCATGCTCACTCACATGTCTTGCTGATGGCGGCGCGTGTTGTTGGGTCATTTGGTTCCCTTCAAAATGGTTGAGCTAAGTGGGGCTGATGCGCGCGTCATGCTCGTGAACGGGGGCCGTCAGTGGAGACTGGTCATCTCTTAGCTGCCGGTGGGCTTAATTAATTTTCTATCTTTTCGTTATTTTTTATAATTATACATTGTGCTCACATGATAGAGGCAACAGAAATATGTAACGAAGACAAATGTAATCCAGATTATGATTTTAAAAGAGTGTCCATGGAGTTTCTTGCACGTTCTTCTCCATAGAGATCTACGCTTTGGAACGTGCAATTTAGCTTCACTTTTCTTGGACTGAGGACATTGACTATTCAAAAGTACCAACTGTTGGTTAATTTGAAATAAACAATTTTGATTTGATTTGATTTGAAGAAATTGAATCTACACAATGCTAAGACAGTTTTGTCCAAGGTTCAGCAGCTCCAACAGTGTTCCCGAATACTAAGTTTAGCTCCTGTGTAGCTGTACAAGTGCCGAACACCTCTGTCAGCGATACAATTCGGTAACGTACAATATGCTTGGCTACATAGTGTGTAATACAGGCTTTTATAATTCAAAGCCGATTAGTTTTAATATGTAATTCCATTCCATTTTTAAACTACAAGAGGAAAAATCAAAGAAGAATCAGTGTATAGAAATCGGACGCAGCTCAAGCCCAAGCCTTTTTGTCCTCAATACGTAACACAATATTACTATAAAATGGAATCGTTTTGAAGCCTATTGCTCCATATGTTTGAAAGATGAGCCTGGTCAAAAACGTAAATAACGCAATGGATGTTGTTGAACTGTCAAAATGAAGCCTATTGCTACTGATAGTGTGTTACGCAATTACCCTGCATATTCTGATAGTATGCATTCGCTCACATTGTTTTTCACTTATTTTGATAAAACAACCCTTCTGTTTATATGACTTCTTTTTTGTTTTGGCAGGTTTGGGAAATCCTGATGTACGCCCAGGCTGCCTCTCTTGTGCCACACTCTTGCTTTACATTGCTTCCTATGCATCCCTTCCTGCCTTACATGTATACCTATTATTTCTCAAGTTCTTTTTTTGTCGGTACATCATAACTTCCTTCATACTGCATCAAGATAAATAAATGAGGTATCATTTTAAAGTTTTTCTAAACCGCTACACCGGAAAAATATACAAATTACTAAAATTTCAGTGTTTTTTTGAAAATTTACGATTGAAAATCAAAGGTGCAAATACTTCGCACGGGTCAACAATTTTTTTTTTTCTTAATGTTAAAAAAAAGTACACCGTATTACGTAATTGATTTAACAAACGTAACAAAACGAAGAAATCGATGATAAGTCAAGCGTAATAAGACAATAATGGTTACACAATCGAATCAAACAGCACTCAAGGTGAAGCACCCATTTGTCGGCTTGTGGCCGTCAATTATGGTGGGTACCAAAAGGCTGATTGTCGACTATTTTGATGTTGGGTACACGTGTTTGGTTGGTACTTTTAATTTACTATTATTTATTATTTACTATTATTTATTATTATTTATTAGATACTTATCGACAGCCTCCGTGGCGTAGCGGTAGCGAACGCGGCCGCTGCGCAAGGAGGCGCGGGTCCGAAATATTTGTATGCATGAATATGAATATTTGCTCTGGTCTGATCGTGCCTCGGAAAACACTGCCATACGAACATCTAATGGCAGTCGTTACGGATTGTTGGAGCCCTCAAAACTCTAACAATTGATCTAACTGCAATGCTTCGATATCGCCTTCGGGTTGTGGAGGTCGGATGGCATTCGCTTCACGGAAAATATCGAAGTTTAACCAAATCAGCAGTTAGACTGGTAAAGCGGACCCCAGACTCCAAAGCTTCGGATGCGACTGAGATTAACGCTGAGATGATGATGACAGTAGATACCTACTTACGAGTTTTTTGTTAGTTTTTAGTGTTTAAAAAAAAATCGGTTACAATTTGTTACTTAACTGTTTCAGCTTGGCTTGCTATAATTTGCTGTTGTAGTACCTACTCAACGTTCCGCGTTTTCAGTTCTTTGTTTTTTTTTTCAGAACATAACTACTTAATCGGAATTTCCTGTGGATGCCTTAATTAAAATTAAAGCCTCCAGCCAGGGCACTTAAAACTAAATTACAATTAGGCGACTACGCACTAAGGGCACCCCTGTGGGGTACGAACCTCGGCTTAGGGCGTCGCTAGAGAGGACAGCAAGGGACGGCTGGATCGAAAGTATTCTTAGTGATGACCACGGCGTTTCCTAGTACTAGCTCTGAGAAGAAACGCCGAAACAAACTCAGAGGTCATAGTTGGGAATTTATATTTACTGGCTCAGCTGCGGCGCGGGCTGGCCTTCATCGGACAAGGGACGGGGGAGGCGACTACTACGTTGAACACGTTGCGATGGACCTCGGCGGCGAGGTCGGTAGGTCGGTCTGTTTTTGTGAATTATGCTGGTAGCCCTATTGGCCTCTTGGAAGCGGGTTATGGGGTCACCGGTGTCTGTGAGGGCATGCCGAGGGCGGCGAAGTCGGGAGATGGTGGAGGGAGTGTACGTAGTTGACAGCCGCTGCTATAAGGGGATTGCGGTGCTTGGCAACAGTGTCACAGAAACGCTTGGAAAGGCGTTTCATGAACTGAATTTAGCGTCCTTTCGAGCTGCTATAGTGACATTTTTAAGGGTCTTTACTTAAACTGTATAAATTTATTGTGGAACTGATTATAAAAATTTATAATCTTGAGAGATTTTTATTATTTAAAAACTTCTAATTCTGGAGTGTCATTCAGAGCATTGTCATTGTGGTGAGTCCTTTAATAAATTATTATTATTAATAATAATACTTTAATTTATTAAATGATTCACCACAATGCCAATCCTCTCAATTATTATTATTAATAATAATTCTTTAATTTATTATATGACTCACCACAATGACAATCCTCTGAATGACACTCCAGAATTATATTAAAGTTTTTTAAATAATAAAAATCTCAAAATTTCAATATTATAAGTTTTTATAATCAGTCCAATGGTTAGTACGTAACTTATCTATTAAGGGTTAATGAAGACTGCCGCACAAGCAATGCTAACCAGTGCCTTAGCACCATCGAACTTGTCGGCCATGGTTTGTAGGATGCTGTTAGAGCTAGTCCTAGTTCTACCTAGCAACGGGGCCACCTTCTTCCTTATGATAGCATGAAAGTCATCAACCCGCGCCGAAGCGATCATGCCCGATGCACTGCAGTACCTAGGTAACCCCAACAGCACCAGAAAAGCATTATTATAAACCTCACCTTTATCATCTTTGATTTGTATTATCACAAACTTCACTTCTATGCTTAACAAGTGAGCAATTGACCAACATTCGTGGAATATCTGTTCGAATAATAACGACGAAACTCGGAGAAGAGTCTCATTCACGGGTGCTTCGAGTACCTACTTGGACATTAAGCCTAATCTCGTTTGAATAGTATAAAAGTACGTGCTATTATGTTCAAGTGATGTTTGAAAACTATTTGGAATATTTTATACTGTATTATTTGAACTAAAGAAAGGATTATGAATGAAATAAACCTTTTGGTTTGCGGGTTTAAAAGGCTATTGTAGTCAGAGTGTTTGATACACGTGCAAACACCAACACTAGACGACTCGGCGCCTTAATCTATACATATCCATACTAATATTATAAATGCGAAAGTAACTCTGTCTGTCTGTCTGTCGGTCTGTCTGTCTGTCTGTCTGTCTGTCTGTTACGCTTTCCCACTTAAACCTCTCAACCGATTTTGATAAAATTTGGCACAGACAATCTTTGGACCCTGAGAAAGAACATAGGCTACCTTTTATCCCGGAAAAATTGATGTTCCTGAGGGAAATCTTAAAAGCGCGATATAACCGAACTCCACGCGGGCGAAGCCGCGGGCGGAAAGCTAGTATAATATAAAGCTGAAGAGTTTGTTTGTTTGTTTGAACGCACTAATCTCAGAAACTACTGGTCCGATTGGAAAAATTCTTTTTGCTTTGAATAGCCCATTTATTCAGGAAGGCTTTAGGCTATATAACATCACGCTGCGACCAATAGGAGCGGAGGAATTTTTCAAATCGGACCAGTAGTTCCTGAGATTTACGCGTTCAAACAAACAAACTCTTCAGCTTTATATATTAGTATAGACTGAGTAATATGTAATTAAATTAACAAAAACTGATATCTATAACGAATCACTTCTTACCAGCTAAAGCAATAGGAAGCGGGTAAGGAAGGCATTTCATATGTCATTATGACATTCAAAATCCCGTATCCAGCGCTAAAATGCCATAAATAAAGTCATAAACGAAAACGTGTCTCCTATAATTAGAACATGATTAAGAGACTCCTTCATTAAACAGTTGGCGTACAATCAAAATGATTTCACGAAGATAAATTGAGTATAAACAGAGCGGGCGAAACGTGAAATAATCTCGTTTATAACGAAGAACGAACATCTCGCTCTAATCTTATAAAAGCACAGACTAATTTGTAGACAATTGCAGAGTTAAGGAGCTTTAGGCTTGTTGCTGGTTCGGCATTCGCTTCATTAGGGGCAGATTCTTCCTTAATAAACTAGCGCGCTTTACCATCAACGATCGCATCACTGCTTACTATCAGGCAGGATTGCGGCCAAGCGCTAGCTTATAATTAACTAGCTGCGCCACACGGTTTCACCCACGTTTTTTTTATTTGCCCCGCTCGTATTGGTCGCAGCGTGATGTTGTGCCTTAAGCCTTCCTTGATTAATGGGCTATCCAACCTAAAAATAATTTTTCAAATCGTAGTGGTAGTGCTTGAGGTTAACGCGTTCAAACAAACAATCAAACAAACTCTTCAGCTTTATATATTAGTATAGATAAAAAAAAAGATTGTGAGTTTTTGACAGTCGCTACGGATCGTGTTACTTGGTTGAAGAGTTCGTAAAGGCAATTTCGTCATATAAGCTATTGGTATGCAGCTGCTCAGGATCGAGCTTGTTGGCGTGCCATGAAAGAGGCCAATGTCCAGCAGTGGACGAGTAAAGGCTGATGATGATGCAGCTGATTTGATATTTGTGATAGTAGAACATTCCCTTTAAAAAAAAAAACAGTTACTACCCTTACTCTTATCGGTCTTTCCTCTTATGTACTCTCATAGCCACCTACATTCATAGGAAAACTTTACTAGTCCTGACATATATTAGGATTACAACTGTTCATTAAAATAAAATCACTTGGTACATACCTACCTATGTTACCTTAACAAATTGCAAACATAAATATATAACATATCTAAGCTTAAAACCCAACATAATTTTTAATCCTGACAGGGGCACAAATTAAAATTAAATAAAAAAAAATCAATTAAATTAATTATTAAGGCTCTTATGAAAATCAGAAGCTAGATGGAAACGATCACTGAAAACTTTCTTATATATGTACATATAAGGTAAGTGCGGCCAATAAGGCCTGTCAATTACAATAATACAACTAAAAATTACCGCTGTCACTCGTGCTCACAGTCGATGGCGTCCCAAACGTGGCACGACTCGCTAGCTTGCTTGCTGTCACTAGTGCTGTCACATTCATCATGGTCAACGGATGCTTTGTTTAAATTATAATACGGCAGGAAATCTAAACGTAAGTATTTTTTGTAATAGGTACTATATTTTTCCACATAATTTTATTGTTGAATTGTCAATTAGTTCATGCTTCAGTAGACTGTGGTGTTAGAATAGTTTAATGTAAACTGAATTGTTTTATTTTTAACTTTTCTTTGGATAATAAAAAGTAAAAAAACTAAAACCCAACTACGACAAAAAACGACGCTGAAAAAGTATAAAACAAGATTTTTAGAATACTGAACTGAACAAAGTTGCTAATGTAGTTGCAAGTAAATGGACACAGTAGACTCTACCAAGATGTCTTCGTTGTAAATTGACAATAATGTCATACAATATTATTCTGAAGTATGCAATATTCACTATTTAGAGATAAATTTTCATGTTTGGAAAGGCGTAGTCACACGTTGTCAAGGTGCTACGGTAGGTGGGTATACGTTACGTGTGACTACGCCTTTCCAAACATGAAAATTTATCTCTCTCACTCAAATTGCACGTGATAACGATACTTACGTGTGATATAAATTGTGTTTGGGTGTCTCTACACCCAAACATAATTTTACCCAGTCAGTAGCCCGCCATGTCGTACTAGCACAATATAAAACAATAAAAAGCCTATTAAGTTGGAACAATATAATCTTCGTGGGCCTCCCGTCCCCACACTCCAAACCCCCCTCGGGTCCACCTCTCGGAGCACTCTGGCGTCCAGCGGGCGGTAATTACTGACGCCTTGAGACTCGGCAGTCAGACGGCAATAGCGTTATTTAGCACCTTCGCAATTTGTTTCTAAGAAATCACTTTTATCTCATCATCTACGTAGGTATTTTTTTAAACTGTTAGAGATTAATGTTTTTTTTTTTTAATATATATTTACCTTGTAGTTTTATGTACTGGTTACTGTGAACTGGAAAATAATGTGATACATGCCAACCTTTTTTTTTATAAATTATAATCCAGCGCTTAACCGCAATCCCGCCTGATGGTAAGCAGCGATGCGATCGTTGATGGTAAAGCGCGCTAGTTTATTAAGAGCCTATTCACTCAAGCCTTGAAGACACTCAAATTGTAGTCCGAGTTACGAGGGAGGTTTGAGGCAAAGTCATGGTGAGGCCACTATTCTGCTATATCTCAATGTTCTTTATGAATTATTTACTGTATGAACTTTTTACTACATAAATCACGCACTTTTATTTAGTAAACAACACTATAAATAATTTTAAAGTCTAATGAAAAATAAGCGTGATACTTAGGTTAACTTTCCCGCCAAAAGTTTTACTATTAGTTGGAATCATTTCGATGCAAATTGCCATTCCATAGCTTCATTTGTTCGAAAATGTATCTGCTCAACAACGTAAATAACGCAATGAATGTTATTTAACTGTCAAAATTAAACCCATTGCTACTGATAGTGTATTACGCAGTTACCCTTCAAGTTTTTTTTTTTTCCAAGGTAGATGTAAATCAATTTTATCGGAGAACAATAATTTACTAGTTCATTAATAATCAAAAATATAATCTATGAAGCAATATCACTTCAAAGTATATTAATAATTATGCAACAAAAATAAATTCCAACTTCAATCCAATCTAAAATTCTGATCCAAAAGTTATTTAAATAAAGAAAATATCAAATAACTGAATAATACGGCAATTTGTCACAGAATGATTTGGGGTCTTTAAAATGAATTCCAAATTCAATCGTAACAACTAACAAAACCAAATAATGCATCTAAATAACAAAATGTTATCAAAGAGAACAAAAGGCTCGGGCATCCTCCATCCCTTTCGCTCGCTATATCGGTGTTTCGCTCACTCTAATCGTATTAAGCATCCATTTTTGTAAGCGCTCCGAGCCCGATCCAATTTCAAACTCATTTGTTAGAGCATAAAACAATTATTAAAAAACGCCAGTGATTTGGCGAGCAATTTTTGCCGTTTTACATCACTTAGCGTTGGATATAAAAAGCTGTGGAGATTGGCGATTGTTTTAAAGACCACATTAGTCGATTTATTACACTGAAAATCACCACGTATTTATTGATATTTATATAGAATAAAGTACTTATATTTTATGTAAAGAAAACCCTGTCTGGTCGGTGAAGGTATTGTTAGGTAGGTAATTAGGTATCAATAACTGATTCTACTAATGCCTACAAAGTCAGGCTAACCTCAAAAAAACCACTAAAAATAAATATTATTTCGCAAAAAGAGGTAACTTATTACATGTGCGGAAGCAATACCTACATGTGCGGGCGAAGGCAGAGGCAGAGCACATGTAGCTATTGCTTTGCACATTTCGCAAAAAGAGGTAACTTATTACATGACTGTGCGGAGGCAATACATGTGCGGGCGAAGGGGGGCAGAGCACGCGGCACGCGATCGCATCGCTGTTCGCTCATAATAATACCGTCAAAAATGGTGTTGTCACTTTTTTTTAAATTTGGGGAAGATGGAATTAATTCTCGGAAAAAAAGATTACCTATATCAAAATTCATTGTAGGTAGGTAAGTTATATTCATCTAAAATTTTATATTTTATTTGGTCACGTGTTTACCTAACCTTTATTATCCTTATGGGTCGGACTGGGTTGTCTTTACATATTGTATAATATGGCTGACTTGATAATGTTTATTAAGAAGAGAAGTGTGGAAAACGCATCAATATTAATATTTAAATAAAGAAATAAACCATTTCAGTGGACACTAATGACATAACACTATTCACAAAAGTATACCTACAATTTAATTACATATCACAGTTACATGAGTATACATTGATAAAATATTAAACAGATACGATATATTCTAACAAAATGACCAAAAAAATGTGCCGAACACAGCAGCAGCACACATGCGTATTTTTATTCGGCATACATTGGTACAGTGTGAGTGAGATGGGGCGCAATCTAAAGCATAGAGAAGAAAAAGATGGCTAGTGTTTGTCGTTTGCGCTGTTAGTGTTTGTCGTTTGTTTTTACGAGTGTATCGAGAGTGACTTAAGCGAGATACAGGACTTACCTCCTTTTGTCCGCTTCATTTTTAGTGCGCTAGTGACATATCTTTAATATTTTATCAATGTGAGTATATAAAAACTTACTTAAGTTTATCACCTTATTATAGAAATGTAAGTAACACAAATAAAAATAATGACAATACAAAGTTCGGTATGCGTCTCAATGGTGCATCCAATAGGAGTCCATTTCAATAAGTGTCTTCAACGTGACACTAATATTCTGCTCGATCCCTGATCCTTAGACGAGATATATTTTTGTGACTCTGATATGGTGTACAGAATAAAGAGTAAGTATTCTATTCTATTCTCTCAATAAATCTATCCGGCGACCATAGAAATCGCAAAAAAATACACACACACACCAGAAATTTAATTTAAAAAACACAGTTTTTTGAATGTAGCTAAGTAATATTATCTTTATTATTAAAAACTAGCGGCCACCCGCGACTTCGTTCGCGTGGAGTTAGTTATTTGACCATTTTATATAAGTATTTTAACTCCAAAAGAGTCGATTTCTATAGATACATTATTATTATTACATTTCTAGATCATAATATACTTACAACATACATTTTAATTTTTTTTTATATCGACGCTTGAAAGGCAATCATATCTAAGCGACAAAAAATCGTAAATTGAGTTATATACACCAAACGACGCAGAAAAATCTGGCGGTTCGAATGGTGTTTATAACTCAATTTACGAATTTTTGTGGCTTAGATATGCCTTTCAAGCGTCGATATGCTCCGCTCCTATTGGTCGCAGCGTGATGCTTTATAAAGCCTAAAACCTTCCTGGATTAATGGGCTATACAACGCAAAAATATTTTTTCAAATCTGACTAGCACTTCCTGAGATTAGCGCGTTCAAACAAACCCTTCATTTTTATATAATTATTACTAGCGGCCGCCGGCGACTTCGCTCGGGTGGAGTTAGTTATGCTCCGCTCCTAGTGGTCGCAGCGTGATGTTATATAGCCTAAAGCCTTCCTGAATTAATGGGCTATCCAACGCAAAAAGATTTTTTTAAATCGGACCAGTAGAGTAGTTCCCGAGATTAGCGCGAACAAACAAACATACAAACAAACTCTTCAGCTTTATGTATTAGTATAGATATTAACTATAGATCATTTTCTTTTGAATCCTATTGAACCTATAAGAAAATTCTCCTTGCACACCACTGTCCATATACGCAGGTTCCGTGTTTTTTCGTCGAAGTAATTGAATGATCGTGCGTGCAAGCCAACAACGGGTGCGCTCACCCTGCCGCTACGCCGCGAAAACAATAACGTTTGAGTACAACATGAGACTAAATATAATTATTAATAGTAAATAAGTATAAAATGTAGGTATGCTAACCTATATCTATCCATACTAATATTATAAATGCGAAAGTAACTCTGTCTGTCTGTCTGTCGGTCTGTCTGTCTCTCTGTCTCTGTCTGTCTGTCTGTTACGCTTTCCCGCTTAAACCACTCAACCGATTTTGATGAAATTTGGCACAGACAATCTTTAGACCCTGAGAAAGAACATAGGCTACGTTTTATCCCGAAAAAAAATGATGTTCCCGAGGGAAATCTAAAAAGCGCGATATAACCGAACTCCACGCGGGCGAAGCCGCGGGCGGTAAGCTAGTACTAATATAAAGCTGAAGAGTTTGTGTGTTTGAACGTGCTAATCTCTGGAACTACTGGTCCGATTTGAAAAATTCTTGTCGCATTGGATAGCCCATTAATCTAGGAAGGCTTTAGGCTATATAACATCACGCTGTGACCAATAGGAGCGGAACATAACTAAATCACGCGAAATAACATATTTTGCAAAGTGAAAAAAAAAAATACCAAATCTTCTACATATTCATCATCATCCTAAGTTTTTCTCAACCATGTTGAGGTCGGCTTCTTCTTCTTCTTTAGCCTATAAAAGTCCACATGCTAGACAAAGCCGCCCTCCCCCAAGGCTCTCATTCCATTGAAGGGGTTTGCCATAATCCCCATGCTTGGCAGGCGGGTTGGGGATCGCAGTAATTTGTTATTCCACAGGAGAAGCGCTGCTGCCGGCTTCCCTAGTGAGAGTTCCGTCAGTCGCCTCTTACGACACCCAAGGGAGGATATGGATTGGTACTATTCTAAGCCCGGTACCACACGTGGCTCGGTCAGCTTCTAATGTAACCGAATGTAGCTTAATACCTGTATTTTATACGGAGCGATATCTCTATCATAAATGAAGAATATGATGGAATCAGAAATGAAGAGATCCGCAGAAGAACCATAGTCACCGACATAGCTCTTCGAGTCGCTAAACTTCAGAGGCAGTGGGCGGGGCACATTGCTTGTAGAACCGATGGCCAATGGGGCGGTAAGGTTCTGGAGTGGCAGCCACGTACCGGAAGTCTCAGCGTAGGGAGGCCCCCAACAAGGTGGACCGATGACCTGGTGAAGGTCGCGGGAAGTCGGTGGATGCGGGCAGTACAAGACCGGTCAGCGTGGAAAGCCTAGAGGAGGCCTTTGTCCAGCAGTGGACATCTATAGCTGAAGAAGAAGAAGAAGATATCTCTATCCGACTTCCACAACTCAGTTACTGGATAAAACGCCTTGGTGAGACTGGTTTTCAGACCTTCGGATTTCTGACTACTCGTAATGACGGCCGGGAGGCCCGGCCGTTCCCGGTCGGTTCGGTGGGTTTGGCCCGGAATCGATCGAGTTATTTGAATATCATCATCATCAATAGCCTCGTACTGTTGGACATAAGCCTCTTTCATGGCACGCCAACAAGTTTGATCCTGAGCAGTTCTCCACCAGCCACTACCAGCCACCTTTTTGATGTCGTCGCTCCATCTCGCCCAAGGGCGTCCAAGAAACATAGCGTATTTGAATATGGTGTTTTACAATAGTTTAGAATGTTTAGATGAAACTCATTTGACGCCTACCACTTTTGGTGACTGCGAATTCGTTTGGCGACTGCCAAACGAAGTTGCAGGCGTCAAATGCTTTACACTCTCTAAACGTCATCCACAATTCAACACCAATTCAATTCTTCTGTATCTATATGTGTTTGTCAGTGAACTTGTAGTAAAGACTACGAATGCATGTCCAGTAACGCTCCTTTATTGTATAAACTTAAAGCTATTCATACTACATTATTAATATTGTGTAATCAAACGCCATAGAAAGGAAATGTAGATGAATAAAAAAAACTTAAGTAGGTATTACAAGGAAACAAGATTCGTGAAATTAATTATAGCTATGTAAGTATTTGTGAATAAAGACACATGTGACATACATTAGGTACATAGACATTATTATTAAAGTTTGGCACCGCAGGATGCGGCGGTCATTAACCTGTAAGCGCTTCCTTATCAACATGTACATCATGTAGAAAATGTGAAAAATGAAAAATAATTTCCTGTGACTAAACTAATGGACATATTTATATGATTTTGTATCGGTAGGCTGAGAATGTGTTGAGGTACACGATGTTTAATTTATTGTCGTATTGTCAGCACCACTCTGTATATGCAATATGCCTACAAACTTCCCCTGAAAGGCTGAATGATATTTAATTTTTTTGGTTGGTCCCTGCATGGTTTAGATTCACAAGTGATCCTGGGAGGTGGCACTGTCATTGCATGTTAGGACACTGCCTTAACATTGACTGTCCGGTCAGCTAGACTGATACAAAAGGTAAAGGAAAATGTTCGTCATCATTACTGTAACAATTGCAATTGCAGATTGTTTCAATATACTTATGCAGTTAGTAGGGCGAGCTCGCGTCATGTTGCACGAGTCGAACACTGAACATGTTATTACGAACAAACGTGTCGTTTACTCTGCGGGATACCGCGTGACAATCTCTGTGTTATTCTTTTGTATGTTCCCTTCTTTATCAGGGTTCCGGGTAGCGAATGAAAATTGTTCAAACAAATCGATGTAGGTTTAAGTTGTGCTGTTCTATCTTTTAAAATTAATGTATTTTTTTTTATTCACACAGATTGAGCTAGCCCCAAAGTAAGTTCGAGATTTGTGTTATGGGATACTAACTCAACGATACTACCTATACTTTATAATAGACACATACCTATATATATACTAGCTTTCCGCCCGCGGCTTCGCCCGCGTGGAGTTCGGTTACAGCGCGTTTTTTTGGATTTCCCTCGGGAACATCAATTTTCTCCGGGATAAAAGGTAGCCTATGTCCTTTCTCAGGGTCTAAACTTCTAAAGATTGTCTGTGCCAAAATTTCATCAAAATCGGTCGAGAGGTTTAAGCGGGAAAGCGTAACAGACAGACAGACAGACAGACTGACTTTCGCATTTATAATATTAGTACGGATAAACATCCAAGACCCAGGCCAATCAGGAAAAGATCGTTTTCCATCATGACCTGGCCGGGGATCGAACCCGGGGCCTCCACGTCAGGCAGGTGTGGCGCTGCGCCACGGAGGACGTCGATTTACTTACCTTCACTTGGAATAAGATTAGATGATAACAGTGGGCTTTATAAGAAAGCTAAAGGTCACTCAGAGGGCAATGGAGAGGGCTATGCTTGGGGTTTCACTGCGTGAACAAATCAGAAATGACGAGATCTGCAGAAGAATGAGAGTAACCGACATAGCCCGAAGAATTGCAAGATTTAAGTGGCTGTGGGCCAGGCAATTTGCCCGTAGGACCGATGCCGGATGGGGCCGACGGGTTCTCTAGTGGCGACCACGTACCGGAAGATGCAGCGTGGGTAGGCCGCCGATAAGGTGGACGGATGACCTGGAGAAGGTTGGGATACCGCTGGATGCGGGAGGCGCACGACCGGTCGTTGTGGAGATCTGTGAGGGAAGCCTATGTCCAGCAGTGGACGTCTATCGGCTGAAATGATGATGAAGATAAAACGTTTACAGAAACCTATTTTAGAGTGCGTTCATTCGATTTTGACATCTATTCTGTGGATATAAGGATGGCTTTAAAAGCAAAAGAATGGTTTCTATCTACTACAGCTGACAGCAGCATGCCACCAACGCAATAGAACTCATTTTTTTTATTAGTTATAAATCAGTGCTTGACCGCAATCCCACCTAATGGTAATCAGTGATGCAATCGTTGATGGTAAAGCGCGCTAGTTTATTAAGCCTATTCACTTAAAAAAACTTAGTGAATAGGAAGGGAGACGGCAGCTGAACGAGGTGATGCAATGTTAAGCCAACAACACGTCCTACGATGTTGCGCCAGAGAGAGAGATTGATCTGGAAACCCTCCACGACTAAACCCCCGACAAAACAACATTTGGCGCATCGTACAAGGTACACATCGCAACACAACTGCTCAGACCCGTCCTCCGTACGACTTCACCAGACATCATGCCGGAACACGACGAATCGCTTGGAAGACTTTGTCTGGTGGTGATAACTTCTGCTGGCAGCCAATATTATGGCCTACTACCATTAATTGAAAAGAGAGTAAAAAAAGTTTTGTTTAAATGTTATTTCGAATGAAGAATTTTAGCCATTATTAAATCTTAGACGAACTTTTCAAGTCGAGAATCAATATAGTTATTTATCATAGTGAAAATTACATACAGAACCATTGTAAACAAAACTACATATTAAGTAACAATATTAGAGACGGGATGTCGCCAGCGGGTGGTGAGCGGTCGGTCCCAAGTTCGATCCCGGCCGGGGCGGGGCCAGCTTTGACGCTGTTACCGGGATCATATCCCGGGGCTAGTAAACTGTTCAAATCAACTCTATAATATGAAACTTTGAAGGGGAATTAGATTTTAAATTTAAATTAACTGAAGGCACACCCTGTATCGTGTCAGGGAAGAGATGAGAGAGTATTTGTAATGGGAACTGCGTGAGTCAAGCAGCGATCCATTAAATTCGTTTAACAGATGCTAATCTAAGTGTAATTACACTATTGCACTCGCCAACTTGATACAAATGGCACGCAGTGTAAAAAATAAACATGTATGTGTCGAAAAGTGGATATACGGCCAATCTTTTTTTTTAATAGTAAAAACTAGTGCTTGACTGCAATCCCGCCTGATGGTAAGATCGTTGATGGTAAAGCGCGTTAAACTTAGTGAATAAGAAGGCAGACGGTACTTGAGCGACGTGATGCAATGTAGAACCCAACAACAACAACAATGACCAACGATGCTGCGCCCGAGGGAGATTGATCTGGAGACCCTCCACGACCAAACTACCGACACAACTTTTGGTGCATCGTACCCGGCACACATTGCATCACAACTAACTGCTCAGGCCCGTCCACCGTACGGCTTCACCAGACATCAAGCCGGAACACGACGATCCTGTAAAAAATTCGCTGTGAAAAGATGACTTGTGTATGGGGGTTTGTTACTGTTTCCCGCAAAAAACTACTAAACGGATTTGAATTAAAGTTGGAACACAAATAGTTTATAACACATCTTAGGATACTTTTCATTTGGGACACAAATAATTTATAACCAGGAATAACACATATGATACGTTTTATTTGTAACACAAATCGTTTATAACCAGGAATAACACATAGGACACTTTTTATTTGTAACACAAATCGTTTATCACCAGGAATAACATATAGGATACTTTTTATTTGGAACACAAATCGTTTATAACCAGGAATAACACATACGATACTTTTTATTTTGATCACAAATAGTTTATAACCAGGAATAACATATATGATACATTTTATTTGTAACACAAATAGTTTATGACCAGGAATAACACATAGGATATTTTTTATTTGTAACACAAATCGTTTATAACCAGGAATAACACCTATGATACTTTTTATTTGTAACACAAATCGTTTATAACCAGGAATAACACATATGATACTTTTTATTTGGGACACCAACTAGTTTATAACCAGGAATATTACTTAAGATACTTTTTATTTGTAACACAAATCGTTTATAACCAGGAATAACACATATGATACTTTTTATTTGTAACACAAATAGTTTAAAATCAGGGATAACATATATGATACTTTTTATTTGGATCACAAATGGTTTATAACCGGAAATAACACATGTGATACTTTTGATTTGGATCATAAATAGTTTATAACCAGGAATTACACATAGGATACTTTTATCCTGATACACTTACGAGATCTAAACTTAGGCGGGTAAAACCGCGTAGCGCAGCTAGTATCTCCTAATTACCTACATAATTATGAAGCAACTCTCGAAGTATTCCAAATCACCCCGTGATGATATATTCGTTATTGCATTATACATACAAAGAAGAATAGTAAAGATCTTATCACTCCGATTAACTCACGACCCCGATCCCTTAGCGATTGTTCGCGGCAAATTGCTCGAGTCTTAACAATCCGATCGTGTGATAACGGCCTAATAAGAGGCTGTTTAGGAGATATTGTTAGTTTTTTTTGCGAGATTGCGACAGCTGTCGCTGGTTTTTGTGATTCTTGAAGCCACCTATAAAATTGTGCAACGTCATTTCTGTTTTATATCATAAAAGATGGAAGATGTGACAAACTTGAAACATCTTAATGGGAACGCAGTTCCTTATCGGATGCATGCAGAACAATACTGAGTAATGTGTAATTAATGCATTTTTGAAGAGTGTGCGCTGGAATTACATGACTTAATTCCGCCATGTCCGTTTCATCATTGCATCGGACAACGCATCGTACGGCGAGTATCCACCCTTAGATTGTTGACACCACTACGACTACGACGAAGCGTATCACCTCGTCTTTTAGGCCGCTGCCTCGAATCTTGCGGGCAGCGGGGCGGCGGCAGCGGCGGCGGCGAGTGAGCGGAAGGATCTTATACGTACTTCTCGCGCTCGAATCTTGCGGGCAATGGGCGGGCAGCGAGCGGTGATCGAGCGTTAGGAATAAATTTGTATCAAAATGCCGCCATTGTTTAGACATTTCTTTCGCGAATAAAAACAAATATCTCGTCGACACAGTCTTGAACACAACGCTACACGGCTATAGTGTCGCGCGATCTGCCCGCTAGTTTCGGGAACGGGTCTTCGATGCCCGGTCGGCTCCCGCGCCGCACGTTGAAAGACTAAAACAATTTGCCTGCGGTGGTCTTCACACCCGGTTACAATTTTTGTGTCTTCAAGGCTCATAATAGACTAGTGCGCCTTACCATCTACGATTGCAACACTGCTTACTATCAGGCGGGATCGCGATCAAGAGCTAATTTATAACGTTTAAAAAAAAATGTTTTGACCATGATGACCATGATGACTCTTTTGTTCTAATATACGTTTATTTATTATGGCATATAAGTACATTGAAGGACTAAATAAATTTGCCTGCGGTGGTCTTCACGTCCGCTTACAATTTAATTGTCTTCAAGGCTCTTAATAAACTAGTGCGCCTTAACATCTACAATTGCAACACTGCTTACTATCAGGCGCGATCACGATCAAGAGCTAGTTTATAACGTTTAAAAAAATGTTTTGATCATAATGACTCTTTTGTTCTAATATATGTTTATTTATTATGGCTTATAGATTGAAGGACTAAATAAATTTGCCCGCGGTGGCCTTCACGTCCGGTTACAATTTATGTGTCTTCAAGGCTCTTAATAAACTAGCGCGCCTTACCATCTGCGATTGCAACACTGCTTACCATCAGATGAGACCGCGATCAAGAGCTAGTTTATAACGTTTAAAAAATGTTTTGACCATAACTAGTGCGCTTTACCATCAACAATTGCATCACTGCTTACCATCAGGCAGGATTGCGGTCAAGCGCTAGTTTATAATATATAAAAAAAAAAAAAAATGACCATGATGACTGTTTTGTTCTAATATATGTTTATTTATTATGGCTTATACATTGAAGGACTAAATAAATTTGCCTGCGGTGGTCTTCACGTCCGGTTACAATTTAAGTATCTTCAAGGCTCTTAATAAACTAGTGCGCTTTACCATCAACGATTGCATCACTGCTTACCATCAGGCGGGATCACAATCAAGAGCTAGTTTAGAACGTTTAAAAAAATATTTTGATCATGATGACTCTTTTGTTCTCATCATCATCATCACAGCGTTAATCCCAGTCGCATCCGAAGCCTTTTCAGCTTTTGGAGTCTGATGGGGTCCGCTTTACCAGTCCAACTGCTGATATGGCTAAACTTCGACATTTTCCGTGAAGCGACTGCCGTCTGACCTCCACAACCCGAAGGCGATATCCAAGCATTGCAGTTAGATCAATTGTTGGACTTTTGAGGGCTCCAACAACCCGTAACGACTGCCACTAGATGTTTGTTCTAATATATGTTTATTTATTATGGCTTATACTACCTATACTATGGCTGTTTGTGTATGTGTGGGACAACTTTTTTTTTATTAATTACCTTTATGATACTACTAGCTTTCCGCCCGCGGCTTCGCCCGCGTAAATTTCGGTTATATCGCGCTTTTTAGATTTCCCTCGGGAACATCAAATTTTTCCGGGATAAAAGGTAGCCTATGTCCTTTCTCGGGGTCTAAAGATTGTGTGCTTTCCGCCCGCGTCTTCGTCCGCGTGGCGTTCGGTTATATCGCGCTTTTTAGATTTCCCTCGGGAATATCAAATTTTCCGGGATAAAAAGTAGCCTATGTCCTTTCTCAGGGTCTAAAGATTGTCTGTGCCAAATTTCACCAAAATCGGTTGAGAGGTTTAAGCGGGAAAGCGTAACAGACAGACAGACAGACAGACAGACAGAGTTACTTTCGCATTTATAATATTAGTATGGAATATACTAGCTTTCCACCCGCGGCTTCGCCCGCGTGGAGGTCGGTTATATCGCGCTTTTTAGGTTTCCCTCGGGAACATCAAATTTTTCCGGGATAAAAGGTAGCCTATGTTCTTTCTCGGGGTCTAAAGATTGTCTGTGCCAAATTTCATCAAAATCAGTTGAGAGGTTTAGGCGGGAAAGCGTAACAGACAGACAGACAGACAGACAGACAGACAGACAGAGTTACTTTCGCATTTATAATATTAGTATGGATTTACTTACCCACATTTTTATGTCTACGAAATCAGTCTTCATTCCAAGGTTGCCTGGAAGAGACCGCAGAAAGCGATAAGACAGCCAATGGCGTCGATTGCACAAACTAAACTTAATTTACATTTTTTTTTTTTTTTTAATAGTTATAAACTAGTGCTTGACTGCAATCTCGCCTGATGGTAAGCAGTGATGAAATCGTTGATGGTAAAGCACACTAGCTTATTAAGCCTATTCACTCAAAAAAACTGAGTGAATAGGAAGGAAGACGGCAGTTGAGCGAGGTGATGCAATGTTTAACCCGACAACACGACCAACGATGCTGCGCCAGAGGATGATCTGGAGAGCCTTCACGACCAAACTCCCGACACAACAACATTAGGCACATCGTACCCGGCACACATCGCAACACAACTGCTCAGACCCGTTCTCCGTACGGCTTCACCAGACATCATGCCGGAACACGACGAATCGCTTGGCGGCAGGACTTTGTCTGGTGGGTGGTAACTTATGCCGGCGGCTGATGACCATGGCTGATGGCCTACCACCGAGAAAACATTCAGTTCATCTCTTTTTTTCTATTTCAATATAAAAAGAACAACAGATAAAATATTAGTTTATCCTGTCCATAGACAGTTTAGACGCGATTCAAAACATGGCGACTAAAACACGTCAATTTACGCCAAACACGGACTAATTTGACAGGGCTAAACTAATTCTTAGCTTCTGTCGTTTCATCCATACTAATATTATAAATGCGAAAGTAACTCTGTCTGTCTGTCTGTCTGTCTGTCTGTTACGCTTTCCCGCTTAAACCTCTCAACCGATTTTGATGAAATTTGGCACAGACAATCTGTATACCCTGAGAAAGAACATAGGCTACTTTTTATCCCGGAAAAATTTGATGTTCCCGAGGGAAATCTAAAAAGCGCGATATAACCGAATTCCACGCGGACGAAGACCCGGGCGGAAAGCACACAATCTTTAGACCCCGAGAAAGGACATAGGCTACCTTTTATCCCGGAAAAATTTGATGTTCCCGAGGGAAATCTAAAAAGCGCGATATAACCGAAATTTACGCGGGCGAAGCCGCGGGCGGAAAGCTAGTATTATAAATGCGAAAGTAACTCTGTCTGTCTGTCTGTCTGTTACGCTTTCCCGCTTAAACCTCTCAACCGATTTTGATGAAATTTGGCACAGACAATCTGTAGACCCTGAGAAAGAACATAGGCTACTTTTTATCCCGGAAAAATTTGATGTTCCCGAGGGAAATCTAAAAAGCGCGATATAACCGAATTCCACGCGGGCGGAGCCGCGGGCGGAAAGCTAGTAACAAAATAAAAATAAAACATGCACTGAACATAAACAGGTACTTAGTTTAGTTTGTGTATAATGGAATCGGCAACAACATGTTTTTAGTAATCAATATATTTTCTTGTATACAATCATTGATATAATATTAAACAGATATGATTATGCTCTAACAAATTAACCAAAATAAATGTGCCGATCGGAGCAGCAGCATACACATGCAATTTTGTTATTCTGCGTACATTTCACACGTTGGCACAGTGTGAGTGAGATGGGGCGCAATCTAAAGCATAGAGAAGAAAAAGATGGCTAGTGTTTATCGACGAAAACTAAAGCGACTTGCTGGACTTACCTCCTTTAGTACGCTTCATTTTCAATGCGCTAGTGACGTATCTACCTTAGTTTAATATTATATCAATGTATACAATAAAATACATAGGTATGCGTATTTAAAATAAACATATATTAAAAAAAAATATTCCTTATTTAAAAAAAAAGTTGTCCCTCATCAGGAATTTCTGCTGTATTGTGGATGCGTTTACAACCATGCATATAAACTTACATGCTTTCAAGTGACAGCTTTCCAAGTGACATCGGTTATTTTAAGTCCTCTCTCCTTAAATAGTTTTTGTTTTCTTTAATTACTGTCAAATGTTGCTTATTTATTGCATTATACCTGTTATTTAATACTAGCGGCCGCCAGCGACTTCGTTGGCCTGAAGTTATTTATGCTCCGCTTCTATTGGTGACAGCGTGATGTTCTATAGCCTAAAGCCTTTCTGGACTAATGTGCTATCCAACGCAAAAATAATTTTTGAAATTGGACCAGTAGTTCCTGAGATTAGCACGTTCAAACAAACAAACAAACTCTCCAGTTTTATATACTAGTATAGATATAACATACATCGAAAGGAACTGCGTTCTAACCGACGACACCTCTCGACTTCACTAGTATTTCCATGAAATATTAATTTAACATTTTATTAAAGACCATTTACGAACTTGACAGACTTACAAAAACCACATTTAGTATTAAAATTGTTGTTTCAAACAACATAACAATTTGCAAAATAATAAATAACATAACAGCTATTAACTCTAATCACTTCCCAAATAATACTCTTAAATGTGTAGGGATAACAATTGTGGCATTTACCCTGTGTAATGACGTCAGCGGTTCTGGAACTGTTAAGCTTGCTTTATCTGATTTTGACTAACTGCAGCTAAGTCAACTAAATAGGATATATAACTTGTCATATATGTAATTTTAACTGATTGTTATTTTTTTTATTTAAGTTAGGTATAAACTAGTGCTTGACCGCAATCCCGCCTGATGGTAAGCAGTGATGCAATCGTTGATGGTAAAGCGCGCTAGTTTATTAAGAGCCTATTCACTCAGCCTTGAAGACACTCAAATGTTTAATAGTAAAAAATTAATTACAATTAAAACAATAATTATTAAGACGTAACTTTTTATCTGGCGCTGATTCCCTTGATCACAAACTAAAATAAATTTAAATTTAGTGCACTTTCAAATTAGTCAGCGCCTGACGTAAATTGACGTATGTTTAGTAACTATTTTTAAACACGTGTGCACTGTCTATGGATGGATTTAATTTGACAGGACTAAACTAATATTTTATCATCTTTCCTTTTCTTAGTGAAATAGAAAGAAAAAAATGCACTGAATTTAAATTTAGTTTGTTTAGTGAATAAGAGAATCGGGACGAGTGTCTATTTTATTTGATTACATTATTTCATTTAACTATATACAGTATGTTAACTAACAGAGGGCGTTCCCTTAAACTCGTTAATATATATCATTAATAGATTAAAATAAAAATATCAGCATAGAAAAATAAGCATAAAAAAATCCGAATAAAAAAAAATTTAATTGGAAATAAATTTGAAACCTCCTGTTTTAAATCAAAATAGTAGTCGTCATGTATAAATAAATTGCGACGTTGCCATCTTTCATGTTCGCGTGTACAGTGTGTTTCTTTTACATGTAAATTTAAAATTTTTATTGAATATTTTCATATTGGAAAAAATTTTAAAACATTTTGTTTTCGAATGGAAATATTTTTTTTAGCATGTATGTATGCTATACTATTTCGGGTTAACGGGAACGCCCTCTGTTAGTTAACATACTGTAAATAATAAATACTTTACTATTAAATAAATTAATTTAGTTTAGATTGGAAATTATGACTGTTTATTTTTTTTAATAATATTTTTTCATTAGATCGCTGTGTTAAAATTTTACTGCAGGTTCCTATTCTTAGTCCAAAGCGTCAATTCTCTTGATCACAAACTAAACTAATTTTAAGTTTAAGTTTAATTTTTAGTTTAGTTTTAAGTGTAAGCTTAAAAAACTAACTATAACTACTCTAACTACTTACTCTATAACTTCTACTTCTATTTCATTAAGAAAACGATAGAAGATAACATTTTAGTATAATCCTGTCAAATTAAAATACTTACTCCATAGACAGTTTAGACGCGATTATAAATATGGCGACCAAAAACTACGTCGACTTGCATCAGGCGCGGACTAATTTGACAGGTCTAAACTGACATTTTATCTTTTGTCCTTTTCTTAACGAAATGGAAAGAAAAAGACGCAGTTAACTTAAATTTAGTTTAGTTTGTGAACAAGGGAATCACAGCCAATGTCTCTTTTTATCTTTTTTTTTTTATTAGTTATAAACTAGTGCTTGACTGCAATCCCGCCTGATGGTAAGCAGTGATGCAATCGTTGATGGTAAAACGCACTAGCTTATTAAGCTTAAAAACCGACTGAATAGGAAGGAAGACGGCAGTTGAGTGAGATGATGCAATGTTTAATCCAACAACACCACCAACGATGCTGCGCCAGAGGATGATCTGGAGACCCTCCACGACCAAACTCCCGACACAACAACATTAGGCACATCGTACCCGGTACACATCGCAACACAACTGCTCAGACCCGTCCTCCATACGGCTTCACCAGACATCATGCCGGAACACGACGAATTGCTTGGCGGCATGACTTTGTCTGGTGGGTGGTAACTTATGCCGGCGGCTGATGTTGTTGCCTACCACCGAGAAAATCTACACAATATAAATTTATCTACACAATAGCGTTAGGTATTTCTTAGGATACATTTAATAAGTATACTAACGACAAACTAATACTAAATAAACTACCAACAATCATCATAACCATCATTATCAACCTTTTCATCGTCCCACTGCTGGGCACAGGTCTCCTCTCATACAGAGAAGGATTGAGCGTAATCACCACGCTTGCTCAATGCGGGTTAGCGATTTCAAACTTACAAGTCCAGGTTTCCTCAAGATCCTTCACCTTCAGTCATTGGTGTCCAAGATCATCATCATCATCATCCCAGCGTTAATCCCAGTCGCATCCGAAGCCTTTTCAGCTTTGGAGTCTGGGGTCCGCTTTACCAGTTCAACGGCTGATATGGCAAAACTTCGACATTTTCCGTGAAGCGACTGCCGTCTGACCTTCACAACCCGAAGGCGACATCGAAGCATTGCAGTTAGACCAATTGTTGGACTTTTGAGGGCTCCAACAACCCGTAACGACTGCCACTAGATGTTCGTATAGCAACCGGGAACAACGGCTTAACGTGATTTCCGAAGCACGACCAGACCAGTGCAAATATTCATATTCATGCATACAAATATTTGCACTGTGCGGGGATCCCGCGGGGATGCCGCGTCCGCGTCCGCTACCGCTACGCCACGGAGTCTGTCATTGGTGTCCAAGATATACTTAGACAATACTTATAACTTTAGAAAAGTTACATTGGTACTTGCCTGACCTGGAATCAAATCCGCGCACTCATACTTGAGAGGTTGGTGTTTTAACTAGGCACCACGACTTAAACTACCAACAATACCTTACAGAAACATTAAAAAGTTACAAATATTTATAAATCTTTGCAAACTAAAAATAAACGAACGCATTTGTCAAAGCACAGTGGTCTACAAGCCAAAATAAGAGGGACAAAAACTTTGACAATCATGAACATACCGAAACCACAATGCAACAAAACAAATCGTATTACCTAACGCTAGCTCTCTTCCTCCATCGGACCTTTCGCTCACACAGGCTCCCTACTGACTCGTTAGCGACGAATAAACCTTGTAATACAATAAAACAGAAAATAGTGTAAAAAATACTTGTTGCAAATTTAACCGTGCTGTTAAAAAAGCCTTATCCCCGTGTGGTAAGGATCGTTATTGCGTGATTGTTTTTGTTGTTTAACCTTATTCTGCCATGTGAAGAGTGACATTTGTTTGAGGCGTTCACCCAATATGGTGCTAGAGAGAAAAAAATTGTATTTTTCTATTTTTAATTGGCGCAAATTTGCGTTTATGAAGGGAGATGAATGTGAAAACAAATTATTTTAAACTGGATACTTTTGAGGCGGTTATTATTACTATATTTTATACAATTTTGGAGGGGTCTTTACGGGTTGTTAGAAACCACAATGTGTGATAACCAGTCTTCCTTATCATGGTACCAAGTACAGTAGAACCTCAATAAGTTAAAGTCCAAGAGAAACACAAAATATTTTAAGTTAGCAAGGGTCTATGTTAGGGATAGGTTAATATAGGGACGGTCCCTATATTAACATATCCCTAACATAGACAATTTTTTGAAGCTACAGAGGTTTTTAACTTATCGAGATTCTACTGTAATTGGGTTGTGGAGATCTGATGGACAATCGCTCCATGCTAAAAAACTGGTTTTCAGTTCCATCCATTTACACTAGGCGCCGATCTCGTCTTCGTCGACAATACTGCAATACCTATGCGGCTACCAGAGTGAGTACTCTACTACACATACTGTATGCGCTAGTACTAAATAGTGCATATAGTAAAGACTGTTTTATTGGTAATTTGTTTTTAATTAATTTATTAATGAGTTGAATATTATTAAAAAAGGACAATTCAGTTAATTATAATTATTCTCGTACCTTTCAACCAAATCTTCCTTTCCCATCCAATCATCCACTTTCAAATGACCATACCCTACTAGCTGATAATGTACCTACATAAAATACAAAAACTATGAAAATATTTATACATATATCTTCACAGAGTAGTGATGCGATTACCCAGTTGTTAAATTTAAATAACTCATTACGACAAGGATATAATATTGTGCTATTTGGTGCTTTGTTTACTATATGCAGTTGTGGTGCCCTCTGCGTCTGCGTTTCGTATAAAAATTGTCTATGTTAGGGATATGTTAATATAGGGACGGTCCCTATATTAATATATCCCTAACATAGACAATTTTTTGAAGCTACAGAGGTTTTTAACTTATGGAGATTCTACTGTAATTGGGTTGTGGAGGTCTGATGGACAATCGCTCCATGCCAGAAAACTGGTTTTCAGTTACATCCATTTACACTGGGCGACGATCAAAACATAGTTGTACAAAGAATAGGCACGTTTTTTGGTTATGATGTATGATGTTGTTTTACATAGAATATAGTTTAGCTTTAGAATATGAGCCTATATTCCAAGCCAGCTGAGTCTCCAAGCACTTGGCCTGACATATGTTTTTTTCTATAATTATAAACTAGAGCTTGACCTGAGACCTAGAGCCCGCCTGATGGTAAGCAGTGATGCAATCGTTGATGTAAAGCGCGCTAGTTTATTAAGAGCCTATTCGCTTAAAAAAAACTGAGTGAATAGGTAGGAAGACGGCAGTTGAGCGAGGTGATGCAATCTTAAACCCAACAACAAATGATATTGCGCCAGAGGATCTGGAGACCATCCACGACTAAACTCTCGACACAATAACATTTGGCACATCGTACCCGGCACACTTCGCAACACGGCTTCACCAAACATCATGCCGGAACACAAGGAATCGCTTGGTAGCTTCTATCGGCAGCCGATGTTATGGCCTAGCACCGTTACAGCTCACAATTGAGTCGTGGACGTGGTAGACTGCGAAAGGGATGGCGGAACAAGATGGATAGAATCCGCTAAATCTGCAAATAAGACGCGCGTGCTTGTGAAGATAGAAGGGATAAATGGAGCCCTTTGCCCGCGAGAGCGACAGCGTAAGCAAGTTTAAAAAATACTTATGTAAAAAAAAACGTAATATCTTGTAATACAAACTCAATTACAGGTAACCACAATATTATTGTGTACCTACACAGGCTCGGAACAAAAAATTATTTATTTTTATTGACCATTAGTGTCCTATACTGCCAGGTAAAGGCCTGCCTACTCGCATTTCTCTGTGACCAGAGTTTACAAGGACTTATCTTACACATATTCATCATCATTATCATCATTTCATTATTTTATCGTCCCACTGCTGGGCACAAGTCTCCTCTCATACTGAGAAAGATATACATATATATATTAATTATATAAAAATTATATATGCTATTATAGTATATTAAAATCGCATCAATGCAATACCCTAAAACCAAGTATTGACTTGATTTTCAGTACCTACTAAGTCTAATCTAAATTAAATAATAAAAAAAATTAAATACAACTTAATAATTCTCAGTTAATTCAAACGGCTTTTTTATTTTTTGCTATAAATGTTATTTCTGTAGGATTGTATTTCTATAAAACCAGCGATGTTTCAAAAATCAAGAAAAAACTATGATGGTAACTTTACAAAGATCGGCCATCTTTGTGAAACTCAATCTGTTTGAGATCAAACATTGATATTTGTGGCACAATCGATCATTGTGTCAATGGAAACGGATGTCTAACTAGTAATTACGCGAAATATCTCACTACAATTTAAAGTGTACAACAGAGGAATGAATGTTTTATAGCTAAATCATACTGACTAAATGTTTGTAACATTGTTGGGAGCATTATGCGAAAATGGACGCAGAGGGCGCCACAACTGCATAGAGTAAACAAAGCACCAAATTGCACAATATTATATCCTTGTCGTAATGAGTTATTTAAATTTAACAACTGGGTAATCACTACTCTGTGAAGATATATGTATAAATATTTTCATGGTTTTTGTATTTTATGTAGGTACATTATCAGCTAGTAGGGTATGGTCATTTGAAAGTGGATGATTGGATGGGAAAGGAAGATTTGGTTGAAAGGTACGAGAATAATTATAATTAACTGAATTGTCCTTTTTTAATATTATTCAACTCATTAATAAATTAATTAAAAACAAATTGCCAATAAAACAGTCTTTACTATATGCACTATTTAGTACTAGCGCATACAGTATGTGAAGTAGAGTGTACTCACTCTGGTAGCCGCATAGGTATTGCAGTATTGTCGACGAAGTCATATACAAATACCGTTACATTTTAGGTGTACTAGAAATTATGCAGCCACGTTCTTACAAGACTCTTGTAACTATGCAATCACAACCGTCTGGGTCGATTGATAAAGTTCAGTTACGCTTACGGCAGTTAATTCGTAAATGGATGACCATCTACACATACTAAGAATCCTCCGTGCCCCGGATAGCACGTCCCGGCTGTAATTTGTGAATCTTTGACTGCTAGTTTTACCAAGAGGTCACCATCATCATCTCAGCGTTAATCCCAGTCGCCTCCGAAGCTTCTTCAGCTTTGGAGTTTGGGGTCCACTTTACCAGTCTAACTGCTGATTTTGCCGTCTGATATCCAAAACCCGAAGGCGATATTGAAGCATTGCAGCTAGACCAATTGTTGGACTTTTGAGGGCTCCAACAACCCGTTACGACTGCCAGACAGCTGTGCTGCTGGGGAGTTTCTTCCGCCATTTCTTCTTCCCAGCGAAAGCACTAGGAAGTGTCGATGGGTAGGCGTTTTGGGGGACTGTCTTATGTAATAGTGACGCTGAAAAAGTGCTGATTCTCAGCCTAATTTGAATAAATCACTTTTGATTTTGATTATTGATTTTGAGATAAGCAGTCTTAAAAAAATGATATTCCACTGCATCCGGTTAGACTGTTGTCGTTTCACCTCATTGTTTATATTGCGTACATTTATCAGGACTGGGACAATTTGCCTGAGGTGGTCTTCCATCTGATTTCAATTTAATCACCTTCAAGGTTCGATCTTAAACTAATGCGCTTTACCATCAACAATTATATCACTGCTTACATTAGGCGGAATCGCAGCTAATCAGTTAATGAAAAATATTAAACAAAGAATAATTACACCTTTTTAAATTATTATCCTTTAACAAAAATATATCCTTTTTTCAATTCTTTTTTTTTTTCCCTGTTGTGAAGAGAAGCGTGGTTCTATGTTCTATATTAAGGGTTTTGTTTCCGCACTTAGTCCTTCTAGTAACCTTGTGCGTGGATTCAATTTGTAAATAGGTAGTGGAACAATTAAAAATCGGACACTCAACTTACAGCCTCACTCTAATCAATCCAACCCGTAAGCCACTAAACTATAGCAAGAAAAACATCTATTTCAATAACGCTATTATATTATTACCTAAAATACAAAAAAAAAAAAAACATTTGTACCTAAATAAATCTACTTACATCCAAACATTGAATAAAGCAAGCAGGCTTTTAATCCATAACGCACTCAAAAATAAAAAGCTTACCGCGAACGCCTCTGAACAAACCCTTGACCGTAGCCGATCTAATAACGTAGACGAAATCCTTTTATACGGCCAACAAAAACCTTAATACCCCTAATAATGCCGCAAAATTTCGAAGAACCTTTTTTTCCAGGGATATCGAGTAGTGACCACTGTGCGGCTGAGATGTTAAACTACAATGAGTACAGATCGGTTTTGTCTAGGATTTCAAACAGCTCGTATTACTGTGTGTAAGTGTGATGCACAATGGGTCGAATGGAAGAAAAAGTTGGTCGTGAAATGACCATTGCAAGGATTATGCGTTTGAAGTAGCACATTGTTAATGCTTTTATTGATGTTTGTGATAATGTTTTTGTGGGAAGACAGTTGGCTGAACAAAAATTGGTCCTACCAGACGAAAGGTCTGTTGGAGCGGTGGACTGTCACGTTACAAGATGCACGTGAGTCTAAAGTACAGACTTTGGTGTTGTATAAAGTAGTAAATTGTAATGTAGGACATTCTTACGCCTAGCTTCACTCTTACGCCTAGTTCAGAGATGATAGGTTGGGCATTCTTACGCCTAGCTTTCTTACGCCTAGCTACATTCTTACGCCTAGCCCAGAGATGATTGGTAGGACATTTTTACGCCTAGTTTCACTCTTACGCTTAGCTCAGAGATGATAGGTGGGATATTCTTATACCTGGATTTATTCTTATGCCTACTTCAGAGTCATCTCTGTCTCAGGCAGGACATTCATACGCCTAGCTATCTTACGCCTAGCTTCACTCTTACGCCTAGATCAGAGATAATAGGTAGGACATTCTTACGCGTAGATTCATTATTAACGCCTAGCTCAGAGATGATAGGTAGTACATTGTTAGGCCTAGGTCATATATTATAAGTAGGATATTCTTATGCCTAGATTCATTCCTAACGCCTGTCTCAGAGATCATAGGTAAATAATTCTTACGATTAGATTTATTCTAAAACAAAAATGATGTTTCCACTGCTGAGACGAGGAACTCGGTGAAAGAATAAAATTAATACTTATTTATCAATAATAGGTACTTATGTTTCTAAAATTATGATTACCTCAATCCCACGTTGCATTGAAAAACACAAAATAATTTTTCCTAACAGAATTATTACCTTCTGAAAATTCGTATAACCAACGACGCATGTTTTCAGGCGCTCAATTTTAGATATATTGTGTACACACATGGACTCCACTGCCAGGTGTTCAAAGGTATAGAGTCAGAGCAGAGGGGGAGGGAGGGGGGCGGGCGGGAACAGGGAGGTGCCTGAATTCGATTCCGGGCTATTGAAAAGTTTCAAGAGGCGAAAAGCTTCGACAAACGAAGCTAAGTGAATTTCGAGCCCTCGGAAAAGACAGGGCCGCTTTTGCTTTTCGGGAATTGGCAATATATTATAAATTCTATATATTCGGTAAAAGTGTTTGCTCAACAACGTAAATGACGCAATAAATGTTGTTGAACTGTCAAAATGAAACCCATTGATACTAATGGTGTATTGCGCAATTACCCTGTTGAATAGTTATGTTTTAAATATAATATTATTTGTGGCCTTTTTGCGGCATTAGGTTGAATAACCTGTAATGGGAATGTGTATTGCATGTCGCGTGATGGTCGGCCGCGGAATAGGGATAAATAATAATATCTTTTATTTGCATAAAACCTAGTATAAAAAGGTGGAACATACATGGTAAAACAATAAATATAGTTTAAAAAACTAAAAAAACATGCTTTTAAAGAATATCAAACTAAAAAGTTAAAAAATAATTTTTAAAAAAGCGTGAGGCGCTTTGTGCCATAATTTTTATATATTAAGCGCCTCACGCTTTTTTCACATTACAGTAACATACAAGTGAAGCTAATAAAAAGTATGTAAAAAGGATTATGTAAATTGATTGAATAAAAAATCACCATTACAATAATATACATAAAACCACACATCATTTATAAAGCAAGTTGTTACGGGGCGTCAGAAGAATATGTCTGACCACCTTTCTTACTAAGAGGTACCGTGTTCCTGGCTGTACCTGAGTTGTGGACGTTAGATAGGCGGTTTCTCTATGTAAAGTACAGGTATTTAGCTGCATCTGGTTAGACTGGAAGCTGACCTCGACATAATTGGGAGAAGACTAGGTGATTGATGATGCCATAGATTAAGTCTTCAAATTAAATGTCTCGCTGATGGTGGCGTGTGTGTTGAGTCATTAGGTTCCCTTCAATATGGTTGAGCTGAATGATGCTGATCCATTCGTCATGTTCGTGAACGGATGCCGTCGGAGGGGACTGGTCATCTCTTAGCTGCCACGGCGTATTTTAATTTCTGAATTGATTTTTGTGTGTTTTTCATAATGGACGCTCTCGGCGTACAATTTATTTCTGCATCGTTCTCACACGGTTGATTTCAACATGAATGATGTAATCAAATATTTGTAACAATAGCTTGAAAATTTAAAAGAGTGTCCATGGAGTTTCTTGCCCGTTTTTCTCCATAGGTACACTACTCTTTGGAATGGGCGACTAGCTTCATCTTATTGACTGACCGACCTTCTGACAATTCAAAAGTGCCTGTAACTGGTTTATTTGAAATAAATGCTTTGATTTTGATTTTTTTGATTTTCCTTTTACTGTATAATATATGTAAATAGAACATTGTAGACTATGCAAGTACCTATATTATTTCTCTCCTTCCCCTTGGTATTCCATCTAAAAGTTGTCTATGTTGTTAAGGATACTTTATTTGTATTTTAGCGTGGCTAGCCCCCATATGGTAAATAATTTCATCCTTGTTGTGTTTTCTTATGTTCCTTACTGTAACTACATAGTATTGTATAAAGTCACGTGTTTTTAAATGAACAGACAGCTGTGCTTCTTTGGGAGTTTGTTCCGCCACTTCTTCTTCCCAGGGAAAGCACTAGGAAGTGTGTGTCGATGGGTGGGCATTTTGGGGGCCTGTCTTATGTAATATTGACGTTCAAAAAGTGCTGATTCTCAGCCTAATTTGGATATATGACTATTGATTTTGATATCTGCGAAAGATCACTCTTAGTGATAAGACCGCCTATTGTGTCACTCTTTATTAAATCTTCTTATTTATGTTCTGTTATTTATAGATAAGGTGTGTATAATAAAGTATATTTATTCTATACTACGCCAAACTCTGAAGAACGCATATAACAACAAAAATTTTCGTCAACCGAGTGCGTCCCTGCGCAAGCGGCTTGGTTCCAATTTTTATCAATCCCATTTCATTTCCCCTTACGAAAGTTTTCCTCCAATTTCGCGCTCTCGCCCCCGCCCTTTTAGTGTTGGGACAATCGAAGCAGAAAATAGCTATCGACATATTATATTTACCTCTATAAAATGAACTCACAATGTTTATTTGTAAGTCTAATTCTGAAGACTCCTCTTACTAAATACAAATGTATGTAATTATGTACCATTTGAGGTACCTACATAATTACATATGTTATGGTCATTGGTCTTCAAGTTAATATACTTATCTTTTTTATGTGCATTGGTTTATGGAGTAAAAAATCCTATTTTTCTTTCCTTTAAAATTTGTTGTTTTTTTTTTTTTAAATAACACACTCCTAAAAATAAACATTTCTTTATGACGTACGCCGTAATCATCATCGCAGCTAATCGCCGCCATGAGGACACGGCGTTGCTCTGCCCAAGCCGGGCAGACCTCTACCGTAAGCCCCAATGTGTCCTCAGGGCGAACCCCACAGTAGTGACACTCTGGCGTTTCCTCCCGCCTTATATGGAACAGGAACCTCCCGAAACAGCGGTGTCTGGTGAGGACCTGCGTCAGGCGGAAGGTGAAGGCGCCGTGTCGCTTCTCTAGCCACTCCTCAAAGAGGGGACTAACCGCTGCTATTGTGACGGGCCCAACGTACGCCGTATGCTTACTCCTTACCTATTTTCGCAAATTGTATAAACTGGAATTAAATGGTAGCACAAATATACAATAATAAAATGAATCATCATCATCAACCTTTTATCGTCCCACTGCTGGGCACAGGTCTCCTAACATACAGAAAAAAATGAATGTTATTTTATAATTGTATATTTGTGTTGTCCTCTTTGGCACTACTTACCTACTAACTAGGTACTTTATTTCTGATAATAGATAGAAAGTAAATCTTATGATTGGGAGTCAGCAATTCAGCCATCAGTATTGGCGTTTGAGTCACCAAATTGAGCCGAGTATATTCGATTCAATGTCACCAACCTAACTGTCATGGAGCAGATTATTGTACACTTATTACATGTTTAGGTACAATCCTCATCTACAACAAGCATCGCAGATGTCAAAGAAAATTAAACGTCCAACGCAATTAATAAACTTATCGATAAACCGTCAGCACAGTACATCACCACAGTTTAAACATTAAAGTATTTCTCGGGAGACGCGGATGTATCAAGCGATCATTTCTCTGTTATTACGCGGCCGAATTCAATTGAGGACCGTTTACATCGACACTTGCTTATTAACTGACCTACTGTATTTGTTAGGATCATCGCGCAACAAACAGCGCTATACTTAATACGCATTTTTCAATTAGGTACTAGTTAGTGGTGCTATAGCTCGGACTTCGATTGGTCTAAACCCATCTTAACCCACTCATTCATCACACATCCACACAAGTTAATACATATACCTATTTAGTAAATTTATTTGTTTAGAAGAACAACAGCTCACTACGGCCTACGAAATCATGCCAATCGATGCTGTATGAACCTATGTACATACCTAGTACCTATCTAATAATCTTGATATACGAAGGAGACTAGTCTCCACGAGACAGGGAATCCTAGTGTAGAGGCTAGTGCTACTCGAATATTGTAAGGCTTTTTCTAAACTTTCAACTTTTTATTTATTTATTTTTCCCTTATATTTATTTATATACTAACAGCGGCTGCCCGCGTCTTCGTTTGCGTGGAGTTAGTTATTTGAACATTTTATTTTAAACCGATAAGAGTTATTTTAAAATTGTAGTCTCTTATAAGATATTAATCGAAATTAGGTGATGTGATGAAGCGCGGCTAGTCTATTAAAAGCCTATTCACTCAAAAAAACTGAGTGAATAGGAAGGAAGACGGCAGTTGAGCAAGGTGATGCAATGGTAAACTCAACAACACAACCAACGATGCTGCGCCAAAGGGAGATTGATCTGGAGACGCATCAAACTCCCTACACAACAACATTACTAGCATCGTACCTGGGCATACATCGCAACACAACTGCTCAGACCCGTCATCCATACGGTTTCACAAGACATCCTGCCGGAACACGACGAATTGCTTTGCGGAAAGACTTTGTCTGATAGGTGGTAACTTCTGCCGGCAGCCGATGATTATGGCCAAACACTACTGCTATCGGAACTCAATGCAACTAAAAAAAATAATGAATAAACAATGATAAATTATAATAATAAAATGGATATGTGATTCCTTATGTCGAGTTCGGTTTGAGTCCATTTGAGTATGCCAAAAGAGTACATCCCAACCGGCATGACCCAACCGTTGAAAGCGCGCACCTTGTTTCCGCCTGATAGAAGACTATTAAGTACTTTTTAGGCGGCCAAAGAAGCGTAAAATCAAAAGTCATTTATTCAAACTAGGCCGAGAATCAGCACTTTTTGAACGTCAATATTACATAAGACAGTCCCCCAAAACGCCCACCCATCGACACTTCCTAAGTGCTTTGGCTGGGAAGAAGAAGTGGCGGAAGAAACTCCCCAGCAGCACATCTGTCTGTTCATTTGGAAAAAAAAAACAATAATTTATACAATACTATGTAGGTACAGTAGTACAAGAGAAAAAATAATAAAAAAATATATATACAACGTGTAACATAAAGGGTATATACATAACAAAGGCATGGCATCTTTACATGATATCAAACGATATTGGAAGGGTTTTTAATCCTATCTCTTTATGTTAGGAAGTTATGAGGAAAAACACCGCCTGTGATAGGCTACTATCATACTAGTCGCACAGAGATATAGAAGACATTTATCGGATTTTGGCAAGTAACGTGACGGGTAACGAGTAGTTCTTAACGTATGTAGTGTGCTGCCACGTTTGTTATGATTTGATTTTAAGAAACACACGAAACCTTGAACCACGAAAATTAATGGTACCAATTTTTTGAGTATTTTATTTTGAGTTGAAACCCTTCCGATATCGTTTGATATCATGTAAAGATGCCATGCCCTCGGTATGTATATACCCTTTATGTTACACGTTGTATATGTAAGTATATAAATATGCCAGCTAGGCACGCCAAAATACCAAAAAAGCAAAACAAAAAATAATAGGTATATCATTAAAATGGAAATGTAAAAATTAAAAACTTATTACATACCTAAATAAAAGCCCCTGGCATAAAGGGCGTGACAGCTCACATATTTGTGCATTGTAAAAAGCAAATTATATGAACTCATATAATATGTCAGTAAACTAATTCTGGAGAAGGAATACAAACACTGTCCTGAGTTAATCAGAGCGACCAGCTATTCTTATCATTTAAACAGTCATTTACAGAATAATGCCTTTTAAGAAAATGACTATATGATTCCTTATGTAGTCCAGTAGTTTATATACTATTCAGGCTTAAAAAATGCGAGCCAAGGTCACGGGTTGGTGAAAAAAGAAACCGTGGCCCTGACGCACAGGAAAGTGAAGAAACACGGGTGGGTTTTAGTCAGTAAAAGTCTGACACGCCCTTCCGCTCCGCCCAGAGCAGGAGAGGTGATTTGATGATTTCCCATACAAAACAAAAAAAGGCTTAATAAAATAAGATTATTCACATACTTCTAGTCCTTTTTGTGTACAGACTAAATACTTACTTCTTCTTCTTCATATAGTGGCCATGGGAATATTGCTTTACTTATCTGGCACCATCACCAGCGTCCATCAGTTCCTGTAACGTGCAGTTGAAAAGACACACAGGACACGTATCTCCCCGTATGTCAAACAGCATCCCAAGTAATGTGCCAGCACACGAAAGGCTACGGAACGGCACGGAAGGCTGTGAGCAAGCGTGGTGATTACGCTCAATACTTATTTGTATGATAGGAGACCTGTGCCCAGCAGTGGGACGATAAAAAGGTTGATGGTGATGATGACACGAAAGGCTGCCCCGCCAACTGCGAAAAAACCCCAACGTGCCAGTTGACGACCGAACGAGAGAACCTGATGGCGATCCCTGAAAGGTTCGGGCGTCCACGCAGTCTCCAGATCAATCTCCCTCTGGCGCTGCTTCGTTGGTCGTGTTGTTAGGTTTAACATTGCATCACCTCGCACAATTTCCATCTTCCATCCTAATCACTCAGTTTTAATAAACTAGCACTGCTTACAACCAGGCGGGATTGCGTTAAAGCACTAGTTTTTAATTTAAAAAAAAACACGTCTACTCTCGCCTGTGGCTCTAGTAAGAATGAATGACGTGGTGCGCTCGAAACAGTGTTTGTCTGTGGTTAATGACAAAATGCATACACTACAAAACCCATTGCTACTGATAGTAGATATAGTAGAGCAGTGGTAGCCTAGTGGAATCCGCCGCGACTTACAAGTTCTAGGTCGTAGGTTCGAACCCCATCAGGCGCTTTACTTTGTGTAAATTATTTCATCATCACTGCTCTCAAAACGGTGAAGAAATGTTCTAGAGCTTAAAACTTCGAAACATGTAACATCTATCAACCCGCACTGGGCCAGCGTGATAGATGGCGGCCCACTCTCTATCATCGAGAGGAGGCCAGTGTTCCAACAGTGGGAACAATAAAGGGTTATTATGCTACTAATACTGTTGACTGGCGGAAGACGCAGCGTGGGTAGGCCCCCGACAGGAAGGACCTACGACGAGGTGAAGGTCGCGGGAAACCGCTGGATGCGGGAGGCGCGGTCATCGTGGAGATCCTAGGAGGAGGCCTATGTCCAGCAGTGGACGTCTGACGTGATAGTCATCATCATCATCATCATTATCATCTCAGCGTTAATCCCAGTCGCATTCGTAGCTTTTCAGCTTTGGAGTCTTGGGTCCGCTTAACCAGTCCTAATTGCTGAATTTGGCTAAACTTCGATATTTTCCGTGAAGCGACTGCCGTCTGACTTCCACAACCCGAAGGCGATATGTAAGCATTGCAGTTAGACCAATTGTTAGACTTTTGAGGGCTCCGACCAACCCGTAACGACTGCCATTAGATGTTCGTATAACTCGCGCAGATAAAGAAAAGATCTGAAAATGGCGGTGGATACTTATGGTACGGTTGACAAAACATGCCATTGTTTAATCACAAACCAAATGCTAAGATAGTAAAATGTTTGTTGTTATGTTTGTTTTTATTGTTATTTTTCTTGAGTTTGATTGTTCAAACTCATCAAAAACAATAATATCAACAAAAACAACAAAATAACAGAGACTTTAACTGAACGAAATTAACGATAACTCGGAGTGCAATGAGTGCATCAAAGTAGCTTGGAAAGCGAATCCTGAATTCCTGATCGATGTTTTTTTTTTTTTTGCAGCGCTTACTTCACTGTGTGAGTATAGACAGCGATAGAGAGTGAGTGAGAACGCATGCGAGCGGACGCCATTTATAGATCTTTTCTTTATCTGCGCGGGTTATATAGTGTGATACGAAATTATCCTATAGGTTTATTAAAAATACCTTTACATATTATGTAATTGCTGTCATGATAGAAAAAAGTCCTACTAAGCAGCCCTCGGCATCAATTTATTTTGAAGGTAAAACAAAATAAAAAATTTTCGAGAACTCTTTTCACTCTTTATAATTTGTTTTGTTAGGAACCGTTTAAAGAGCAATTACTGCGTTCCCTCTTATTTATCGGACTCTCAAATAATATATTTTCTTTACGAAAATATAGAATTTTCCATTTTCACGGAAATCCTTGATTTCTTTTAAATTGGTTCGCTTCATTTAATTACTTGGTTTTAGATGTAAAATGTTGTTTGATGAGTAAATGGCGCAGTTAAATTTATCAAGCGAATTTTATAATATATACTTACATATAAAGAGTATAAAAGAGTAAATTATTAATTTTCTGATACCTAAGTATTTATTTGGAAATCAAACTATTAACCTCGTCGCAAGTATAGGCCGAATAAGATTAAGTTCTTAAAACGCCTGTTTATCAGAACCATTTTTTATCTGTCAGAGGAGCTGTTCATTCCAAAAGGTGAAAACAGTTGGCCATTCCAAATGATAGTAAGTTGCTATAGAAGAACATATTATGTAGGTACTAATGTTACAAAATATTCAAATCAAGAATGTTGAATTTATAATTATTTATCAGAACGATGTCAAAAGACGCGCACATTTAAAGAGTTCAGAGAAAAACGAGAGACTATTAATTGGCATTAATAAATTGATAACTACCTATAAAATACGAGTTACATTTTACACATTTAAATGAGCTTCAAAAAAAATGTTAAAAAATAAACCTGAATACAGGTTGTTCAGAATAAGCAACTGAATCGACTCCAATTACTTTTAAAACATATTATATTTTTCCCAAATATATTTAAAAATCGTTGCAATGTGGTTACCGAGCGCACAACATAGTTCACGGCAGATCAGTGATACTAGGCGGGTGCGCATATCGGGGCAGCCCCTGCATTTTTGAGCAGGGCAAGCAATACATTCTAAATTTAATAATACATTTTAAAATTACCATGTTTTAATTCCATATTACTACATTATATATTTTATCACTTACGGTTGAATTCACGAGAAAAGTACACAATAATATCTACCTATACCTACTTTACCGTTCCGATAGTCCAAAGCCTGTAAGTGTGATGGTAAATGTTATCACTAGCTAATTACCAACATGCAAACAGAAATTAGAAAGAATAATATAAATAATACAATTTTAGAATGAAGTCGTGGTGACCTAGTGGTTAAAACACCAGCCTCTCAAGTATGAGTGTGCGGGTTCGATTCCAGGTCAGGCAAGTACCAATGTAACTTTTCTAAAGTTATATGTAGGTACTTTCTAAGTATATCTTGGACACCAATGACTGAAGGTGAAGGAAAACATCTTGAGGAAACCTGGACTTTAAGTCTGAAATCGCCAACCCGCATTGAGCAAGCGTGGTGATTATACTCAATCCTTCTCTGTATGAGAGGAGACCTGTGCCCAGCAGTGGGAAGATTAAAAGTTTGATGATGATGAAACAGAAATTATTAACAAAAACCGCAAGACGACGCGGCGACGCGACGTCGCGCCGCTGTAGCGCGCAGCGGTGCATTAAACATATTTATGTTAGGACAAGCAGGTAAGATAACAAGCACATATTTATGTTAGGACAAGCAGGTAAGATAACAAGCACATATTTATGTTAGGACAAGCAGGTAAGATAACAAGCACATATTTTTATCATTATTCATGACTAGCAGCCGCCCACGACTTCATTCGCTTGGATTTACTTATTTGAACATTTTAATTTTAACCCCAAAAGAGTCAATTTCTATAAATACATAATTACACTTCTAGAATGATCTAGAAGTGTAATTATGTATTTATAGAAATTGACTCTTTGCGAACAATAGGGACGGAGCATATCAATGTTCGCAGCATGATGTTATTAAAGCCTTCCTAGATTAATGGGCTATCCAACGCAAAAATAATATTTGAAATCGGACCGGTATTTCGTGAGATTAGCGCGTTGAAACAATCAAACTCTTCAGCTTTATCATCATCATCATCATCCCAGCGTTAATCCCAGTCGCATCCGAAGCCTTTTCAGCTTTGGAGTTTAGGGTCCGCTTTACCAGTCCAACTGCTGATATGGCTAAACTTCGACATTTTCCGTGAAGCGACTGCCGTCTGACCTCCACAACCCGAAGGCGACATCGAAGCATTGCAGTTAGACCAATTGCTGGACTTTTGAGGGCTCCAACAACCCGTAAACGACCACTGTGCGGGGATCGAACCCGCGCCACCTTGCGCAGCGGCCGCAGCCGCGTCCGCTACTGCTACGCCACGGAGCACGGAGGCTGTCCACTCTTTAGCTTTATATATTAGTATAAATTAGTAGATATCTTTTGAAGTTTTGTTATTAACATAGTTTCTTTACTTAAAAATACTGGACACGTGTTTCAGGGTTCGCTTATACTAAAAAGAACGTTGTTTATGAAGCCTGAACTTAACTTGTGTCGATGAACTTTGTATTTATATAAAAAATCTACAAAAACCTCTACTCATCCATAATTTAAGTTTTCTCTCGGCGGTCACTACATTGTTTATGTTCTATTTTCAAATTTTAAAATAAGAATATTATATCAAATAAGCTTTTCTTTTTTTTTTTTGTTGTATAATTGATTGTTCCATTTGGAACAGGCTAAGGTCAGAGACCGTACTGCCGTGTTATGTTATGTTATGTTATTGGTTTGGTTTCCGCACTCAGTCCCTCCAGCGGACCATTGTGCGTGAACCATGGCGGCCTTTGGCGGTTATTCCAACCAGCCCACCTCCCTCCAGAAGCCCATCAGGTCTCCTAGCCTGTTGAGAATATCTGTGTAAGATCTTGGTGCTCCTATGGTTTCGTTTCTGATTTGGGTAACGCCTGTACACTCGAAGAGTACATGCGCAACTGTCTCGTCAGCCTCTATGCAGGCTCTGCACAGAGGGCTGTCTGTTATGCCTATTGTGTGGAGATGCTTATACAGCGAGCAGTGGCCCGTGATGATCCCCGTCATCAATCGTAGGTTCCTCCTATCCAGGCGCAGCAATCTTTTGGTTAGCCTGTCATCCAGGGATGGCATGGCCTCCCTAGACTGCCTGCAGCCCGGTGACGAGGACCACCAGATCTCCGCTTGTTCGTAAGTATGCTTTTGTAGCCATTTGCGTATTTGAATAAAGGGGATAGGCACAATGGGCTCCGGTCCGCTGACCAACGCGCTGGACGCCCTTCTAGCCAGCTCGTCAGCTGCGTCATTGCCCAGTGAGCCGCTGTGACCCTTTATCCACTGTAGTGTCACAGTGTTGCGGTTTGGTACGGTTATCCGTTCCAATGCATCGTGGCACTCAAGTATAAGACTTGATGTGATGCATCCCTGCTTTAGGGATTGGAGGACGGAAGCACTGTCAGTGAGTATGCGGACACGCGTGTCCGCAACTCCTCTGGCTTTTATGGCTAGGGCCGCCAGAGTTATGCCCACACACTCTGCTTGATAGACTGTGTTGAGCATCCCTAGCGGTCTGGATATATTTATGTTGAGGTCTTGTGAGAACACTCCAACGCCCGTTCCTTGATCGGTTTTCGATCCGTCGGTGTATACTCTCAACTCCTCCGGTCCTGAGTGGTCGCACTGCTCTTCTTCAAGTACTATCTGATAGTGCTTTTGAAAGCAGTACTGTTTTGGTACCCTGTCATTGGGTGCTTGTAACATTGGCCGCCTCTCGATTGCATCGAGCATCAGGCGTGTATGTTTGACCCTGGAGTCTTTGCTCAGGGTTCCCGATAGGTGGAGTCTGAAGGCAGCCAATGTCGCTTCCTCCCTCACAACGAGGTGAAGGGGGGGCAGTCCCAACATCGCCTGCAGCGCGGCAGTAGGCGTGGTTCTCATGCAACTGGTGATTGCCACACACGCCAACCTTTGCAGTTTCTCGAGGTCTTTTTGGGCTGTGCTCAGACTAGTTCTTGGCCACCAGACTAGTGAGCCGTATGTTATAATTGGCCGGATGACTGTGGTATAAAGCCAGTGAGTGACCTTGGGGCTAATTCCCCAGTTTTTCCCAAGCATCCGCTTGCACTGCCACATTGATATGCTGGCTTTAGTTGTGATGTAGTTGGTGTGTTTCGCCCAATTCAGCTGTTTGTCCAGGTATATACCCAGATATTTTGTTTCAGCGGATAGACTTAGGGTGGTGCCAAAGAATCTTGGTAGATTTAGCGGTGTGAGCTTTCTCTTTTTTGTGAAGAGAATCAGCTCGGTCTTATCTGGGTTCACAGAAAGTTGGTGTGTATTACACCAATTTTCTACGATTTTTAGGGCCTGGTGCATTAAATTGCACAGGGTGTTTTCATGCATACCGCTTATTATTATTGTTATGTCGTCGGCATAACCCACGGTATAGTAGCCTTTGTTATTTAATGTATTTATTAGGCTGTCAACAACCAGGTTCCATAGTAACGGCGAAAGAACGCCCCCTTGCGGACATCCCTTCGCCACGATGCCCCTTGTGGTGTTGTTCACAGTAACTTGTACGGCTCTTTGGCCGAGCATGTTAGCGATCCAGCCTCTCAGTGTCGGGTCTATGTTGTGCCTGTTCAAGGCCGTGCTGATACTTGTGAAGGTGGTCTTGTCGAAGGCGCCTTCAATGTCGATGAAGACGGCTAGTGCTGAGCATTTGTGGTCCACGGCGCATTCAATCTTGGATACTACGCTGTGTAGCGCGGATTCTGTTGATTTTCCCGTGGAGTACGCATGCTGTTGTTTGTGGAGTGGGTTTGCCCGGAGAGGTCCGTCGCGAATATACCGGTCGCAGATCCTCTCCAGGGTTTTTAGTAGAAAGGATGTAAGGCTTATGGGTCGGTATGATTTGGGTTGCGTGTAGTCTGGTTTGCCAGGCTTGGGTATGAAGATAACCTTCACTTCCCGCCAAGCATGGAGTATGTGTCTATACGCTATGCATGCTCGAAAAATATTTACGAGGCACGGAGCGATGTACACCAACCCCCATTGTAGTAGGGCTGGGAAGATGCCATCCAACCCCACGGACTTGTATGGTTTGAAGGTGTTGATAGCCCACTTTAGCCGGTCTACTGTTATTAGTTTGTGGGCGTTGGACCAGTCCTGCTCTGTTGGAGTCCATTCTGGTACAGCCTCCCAGGTCCTGTCTTCCAGGAGTTTACAGTCCGGGAAGTGTGTTTCCAGGAGGACTCTGCTGGTTTCCTGATCCGTTTGTGTGTAAGTGCCGTCGGGTTTTTTCAGCGCTCCAAGGGTTCGGTCCTGATCAGTTGATAGTATTTTCCTTACCCTTGCAGCTTCATTGTTGTTTTCTATAGACTCGCAAAACTTCCGCCATGCAGTCCTTCTGGCGGTTCTGATTTGCTTTTTGTAGGTGTATTGGGTTTCTTTGTATGTTTCCCAGTCTTCTGTGAACCTACTGTTTTTGGCTCTGTTGAAGTGCTTACGTAGTGTTTGGCGTAGCTTACTAAGCTCGGGATTCCACCACGGACTTCGCTTGCTGTTAGCCTGCGGTGTCCTTAATTTACAGCAAGCGTGGTAAGCTTCCATTAGGTATTCTGAGAGCTTTGTTACAGTGTATTCTAGCTGTGCAATTTCTTTTATGTTTGTTTGTGCCAAGTGCCTAGCTAGTAGGGCAGCTAGAAGGCGCTTGTACCCGGGCACATCGGTACGCCTCGGGTTACGTTTGGGTACGGGCCCTCTCACGTTAGTGGTCAGTGTAAAGCGGATCCTTCTATGGTCTGAGCATGAAGGCTCGCCCGACACATGCCAATTCGTAATAAGGCTCGTAGCGTTTTCTGAAGCTAGTGTTAGGTCCATGATCGTTTGTCCTCGGACTGTAACCCAAGTGGGTTCAGAGCCTCGGTTAATAATATTGAGGTTAGTTGAGAATAAATAAGTGGATAGTACCTCTCCTCTGGGGTTAGTTGTCTCGCTGCCCCAAAGTGGGTGGTGGGCATTCGAGTCGGTGCAGATGATCAGGTCCAGTCCAGCATCCTCGCAGTGCCGCACTAGGTCGACCATCTCCTTCGGCGGGCAGTTTGTGTCCTCACCTGGCATGTACACCGAGGCTAAAATGACGTCTGCGGCGTCGCCTTCAGTCCCGAGCCTAACAGCCGTCAGGTCTCTGGAACAGAATTGGGTGAGTAGTGTGGCGGGGGTATCTTTGGGTACATAGACGCAGGTTCTAGGTTTATCAGTGTTATGTGTATTAAGTATTAGCTTACCTCCGATGTTGCTGAGGCCACATATTCTGTTGTTCCTGATCCACGGCTCTTGGATCAGTGCGATAGTATTAGGCTTAACCTCCAGCGCTCTGCGTAAGCTAGCCGTAGCAGTCTGGCTGTGCTGGAGGTTAGCCTGTATGATGTTGAGTGGCGTTAACGATGATGAGTGGGGTGGGGTGTTAGTCGGTGTCCGATCCATCGGAACATCCTACCCCTGCCCCATCCCTGTACGCTCCGTGTTGCTCTCCCGGTGATGCCAGGAGCTGTATGGCCCAGTCAGGAGATGTGAGTGTAGATGGCCCGGCTTCCTGTTCATCCGCCATCGCTGCCCGGGCCATGTACTCCTCCAGTTGAGCAATGTCTGTGTTGTCATTCTGTGAGTCAGTCAGTGCTGTCCGAGTCTCAGTCGTTGGGTCTGGATTGCAGTCGGAGGGCTGGGTGCGGGGCCAGAAGCGCACGTATATCGACCCCAAGAGGTACGACACACGCCGCTCCCGAGCCAGGACCTTTTCCACATCCTCCGGTGGCACACCCAGGGTCAAATAGGACCCATAGTTGTCCCCACCGACAGTGGTTGCCTTGTAGAGTGACCACTGTGCCATGTTGTAACACTTATTCTGACGAATAAGCGTTTGGTGTAGCCTTCGTATGTCTCCCGTGTAACGGGGGACAAAGAGGGAGGCCTTAACACGGGTGGGCACGTCCGACTGCTTGAGTACCGTTAGTTTAATGTCGGCGTCCGGGAGGTTTAGTCGGGGCACGTTTTGAGTCAGCCAGGTCAAGGCGCCGTCGTCCTCGCACCACACCTGCACCGTGCCATCCGCTACCCGTGGGTATCCGCGGAAGGCAGGGAGTTCAGTGGCGGAGTCGCCGTCGTCGAAGAGGATCAGGTGTTCCAGTCCTGCCTTGACCTGTTCGGCTTCCTCTGGAGTTAGGTCTCTTGAGGGGGGAGGGCGACATATTGCTACGGCGAGACGCGCAGGAATGTCCTTAGTGGCCCGCGCGTAGGTCTTTGTTTCTCCCTGGTCAGGATGGATCCTCACGCGTTTCGCATCCCCCTGGAACGTGCTCGGTGAGCCCGAGTCGTCTGGGCGCTCCCTCTTCGACGAGCCCGTACCGCTAGGTCCCGGCTGCGCCGAAGAGACGCCCGTCAGGGTATCATGCTTTTTGTGCGAGGATCCGCCCCGCTTCCCTCTGGTCTTTTTGGGTCTTACTGTCTCTGTCGTTGGCAAGGATCGGCTTGCGACCCCGGCTGGCTCTGCCGCATATGAGGGTTTTTCGCGCGGGGTTACCCCCTCGCGTACTTGCCCCTGGGCTAGTGGTTCCGCGTCCGGCCTCTTTTCGCGCTGGGTTGCCCCTTCGCGTACTTGCGGCTGGTCGCTTGGTCCCACGTCAGGCTGCTTTTCGCGCTGAGTTGCCTCTTCGCGTACTTGCGGCCTCCCTGCCTTTTCGGCGTCCGATTGCGCTCCGCGCTGGCTCATGCCTTCGCGGATTTTGCGCTTTCGGTCGCCTACTTTCCTCCCCCGGCCAGTAGGTTTTCCGCGCTTAGGTAGCAGGCGTAGACCATCCGCCGGGCGAGTGGTAGGGCCGCCAGGTTCGCTTACCTTTCCAGACGCCGTCTGTATGTTGGTCAAGTTCGGGTTGGTGACGCTGTTTCTCACGATGCTCTGATGCCAGAAGCTCGTGGAGGGCGTACATCGTTTGTCGGGTGTTGGCGCGTGTGTCGCTGCCGGGATGGTGTTGGTGGGCGCGTTGGTCGCTGCCTGTGTCATGGGCGCTAAAGCAGCCGGCCGTGCTGAAGTGTCTTCAGTAATTAATTTTCAACTATCCTATCCTAAATAGTAACTAAACTAACTTAACCTAACCTTAACCTACCTCCTTTCGTTTCCCGCGTGAGGCCAAATAGGAGTGGTTTTGGGTAAAGTCACGATGTGGCCACTATGCTACAATATTTCAATGTTCTTTATAAATTATACACTGAATGCATTTTTACTACATAAATAACGCGTTTTTATTTAGTAAAGAACACTATAAACAATTTCAAAAGTCCATTGAAAAATGAGCGTGACACTCAGCTTGACTTTCCCGCCAAAACCCAATCAAATAAGTATTTTTATCATACATTATTATAAAGATTAAATTAATCTACAACCTTTTTTTTTTTAATTCTCAAGCAATAGACAATTTATGCGTCCAAAACGGTGTTAATGTTGGCTAATCCTTAAGTCCCTTTCACACGGGGCGGAGGACCGCAGCGTTTCGCCAATTACACGCTGTGATGCGTACCCATAATGTGCTCTATTGTCATTTTGAGCCGAGTGTGTAAGTCGGTACATGATGCTTGATTTTGTTACATTTTCTATGCATAACAACCCAAAACTTTCAATAAATGAGGGGTCATTGTGATAATTTTTTTTCATATAAGAACTAAAAATTCTATGGCAACTAACAACAACAAACAACAACAAGTACAAGCGCAGACAGCAAAATATCTTACAATAATGACAATGTTATCGGTTGTACTTATTACCTAAGGAATAAAAAAAAAATTACGTCATTTACAATCTTCTTCAGCCTATAGAGGTTCACTGTTGGACAAAGGCCTAACCTAAGGCTTTCCACAATGACCGGTCTTGTGCTGCCCGCATCCTTCGACTTCCCGCGACATTTATCAGGTCGTCGGTCCACTTTGTGGGGGGCTTCCTTACGCAATTCCAGAACTTTACTGCCCTATCGGCCATCTGTTGTACGAGCAATGTGCATCGCGTCGTTTATAATGTGGGATAACAATTCCAGAATGAATTAAAATACTAGCAACATTGATATAAGATTATTTATAAACTATCAAATAAATTCTAATATCAAATGTATCTATTTTTTCCAAGCCAACTAAACATTCGTTATTACTTCATATCGTTTGTAAACGAATGTCGTGGAGGCCTAGCGGTTAAAACACCAACCGTTCGATTCCAGGTCAGGCAAGTACCAATGTAACTTTTCTAAAGTTATATGTACTTTCTAAGTATATCTTGGACACCAATGACTGAAGGTGAAGGAAAACATCTTGAGGAGACCTGGACTTTATAAGTCTGAAATAGCCAGCCCGCATTGAGCAAGCGTGGTGATTACGCTCAATCCTTCTCTGTATGAGAGGAGACCTGTGCCCAGCAGTGGGACGATAAAAATGTTGATGATGTTTCTAAACTCACCCACGATACAGGAGAAATTCGTAATGTGGAGAAACCTTTAAAAAAAATGTATAGATTTAGCTATATTATTGTCGTCTCCACCATAATGCCCAGCAGTACACACCTATTACCATACATTATAGGTGCTGCTCCAGTCCATTAGACATTCCTAGTACTAACTTAGTAGGTACTGTGAAATCATATCACCCTGTATTAAAAACAGAATTGCCTTACAATTATTTTCATCCAATAATGACATCGGAACCATTAGCGCTCACCATTCCGTGAACATGTTCATAATAATAAATACAACATTAGCTGTAATGCACCTCTGATATAATCCGCTCATTCACGGATCATAATCGTTCATTCACGAGCATATTCGTTCATTCATTGAACATATTTAACGGTTTATCGCTGATGCTGTGAGCGACTACAGCGGGAGGTCTCGGAAATGTGGTTTTTGGTTCAATCCTAATATTGTAGGGAGAGTTTTTGTGAAGATCTACTTATGACACCGTTTTTTTTTTAATGAACAGGAAGAGGAGGAAAGTGTGTTAGGCCTTAGGCGTTAGGTTTTCTGGATGGGAAATCATCAAATGACTTCTCCTGCTCTGAGTGCAGCGGAGGGGCGTGTCAGACTTTTACTGACTAAAATCCACCCGTGTGTCTTCACTTGCCTGTGCGCCAGGGCCACGGTTTCTTTTTTAAACAACCCGCAACCTGACTCAGGAGGCATCGGTCTTCGTGGACCCCGTCACGATGTGCTAACATCTCTTAGAGGCGCGCGTGAAACACAACGCACCTTCGACTCGGGCCTGGTCCTTACCGGGCGGCGAGCTGCCTAAGAGTGTCAGGCCTTTGCTAAGTTGTGGGACATTAACAATTAATTTTAAAAAAGCCGAATAGATGTTAATTAGTTAGCTTGCACGCTGCGGGAGTGCTGGTCAGAGGCATGTGCCATTGTGAAAAGAGACAGCGCTATTTATCCTGTAAAACTCCATTTTTGTCTAACACTGGAACAACGGTGGTTTCAACACGTCATAGTCACCCAATAGAAGATCCTGCAGCTAATTTCTTATTAATTTATATATGCTGGGATCGGTGTATTTTTACTGATAGGACTATTGCTGCAAATAAGCCTGATATGTAGTGATAGATCGATTAGCGCGCCTCGCAATGATTGTCGGCTTTACCATTCCACATGACGGGAATCTCGTAAAAGATGAGAAAGAGAAACAAATTAAATATCTCGACTTGGCGCACGAGATTGTTGGCATGTGGAATGTGAACTTGGCTGTCATTGTACCAATTGTCGTATCGGCCAATGGTTTGATAGCCAAGAGCCTCAACCAACATCTATTGAGGCTCTCAATAGGCAGTTGGATCAAGGGCCTAATTCAAAAAGTTCCAGTCCCTAGAGTCCTAATCACCGGTAGCTTGAACCCAGTTTCCGACATCGGTGGATCCACTATTTTTAGTTATTAAACTAATTCTTTTCTTACGACTTTATTTGGACAATTTTACTAACAATTGACCCTAAGTGCCATATAGTATAAACGGATATTTAATTTTATTAGATAAGGCAATGATTTTTGGACCTCACTATCCACAAAATAACATAGACATATATAATACTAGCTGTGCCCCGCGGTTTCACTCGCTTAAACTTCGAACCGAAATAGCAGCAATATGTACGTCGCGTTTGCTTCCGTTTTCGCAACATTTTTTGTTCCTGCTCTGCTCCTATTGATCATAGCGGGATGCTTTATAGCCTATGTCCTTTCTCAGGTTCTAGACTATCTCTGTATCAAATTTCATTACAATCTGTTTAGTAGTTTTGGCGTGAAAGCCGGACAGACAGACAGACAGAGATACTTTCGCATTTATAATATTAGTATGGATTTCGTCTGTAATCCCCTCAAGATTAGGCATAGCAGTACAGCAGTGCGGTTCTGTACTGATCTTAGGTTTACAAAAGCTTGGAGTAAGCTGCATTCCAACGAATGCTAAGAACTGACACTATTGACAGCACACTATAAGCTTAATTTTGTTCCCTCGGGGTGGAAAATCCTCGTGGATGTCCACAGCCCAGGATTGGGCGGCGGGGTCTGTCAGACTTTTACTGACTAAAAACCACCCCGGTGTTCCTTCTCACACCTACACCGGGGGTTGCAAGAACGAACACTGCTTCTGCAACCCCCGATTGGTGTTGTCGGCCTCCTCGACTCTAAACTCAGTTCACTCAACTTTTTAGGATTATTTTTTATAGAATGAATCGGCAGAAGAATTACCTACTGTGTTCATCAGTTGCAATATAGGGCGAAAGCATATTGCCATTGATCAGGCATTTATCTAGTCTCCGGGCTACCCCTGAGAAATCATCATCATCATCATTTCAGCCGAAAGACGTCCACTGGGGGACATAGTCCTCCCCAAGGATCTCCATGATGACCGGTCGTCCGCCTCCCAAATCCAGCGGTTTCCAGCGACCTTTACCAGGTCGTCGGTCCATCTTGTCGGGGCTCTACCCACGCTGGGTCTTCCGGTTCGTGGTCGCCACTCGAAAACCCGCCGGCCCCATCGGGCATCGGTCATACGTGCAACGCGCCCGGCCTACTGCCAGTTAAGTGTTGCAATTCTTCGAGCTATGTTGGTTACTCTCGTTCTTCTGCGGATGGACCAGGATGGATCGCAGTCAAGCACTAGTGAACAATAGGTATGTAAAGAAAACCCCGTCCGACCCAAAAATATAGGTAATAAAAAGGATAATAAACACAATGACCAAGTAAAATATGTTCCAACTTCCCCAAAATTTGGTAATTTTTAAAAACCGACAACACCATTTTAGACAATATTATTATGAGTGATAAGACCACGTGCCGCGTGCCCTGCCCCCTTTCGCCCGCGCATGTATGCCTACCGTGTTGCCTACCGCACATGTATTAAGTTACCTCGCCTTTTCGAAATAATATTTTTTTTTAGGGTATATGTTTTTTAAATTCAGCCCTGCTTTGTAGGCATTATTAGAATCGGTTATCGATACCTATCAATACCTTCACGGATCGGACAGGGTTTTCTTTACATATTGTATAACAATGAAAAATCTTGGCGAGATCTTCCGAGCACTAGATTCAATGAGATCATTTGAAGATTCAAGTTGATCAATGAGACATCATTGGATAGGTATGGGTTTTTTTTGTCGTCATGATGAAGTTTATCTCATTCTTGGTGACCTCGTCGGGACTGACCCAGGTCCACTACCGCTGTTCACGCTTTTGATAGTAGGTAGGATAAAACCCATTGCTACTGGTAGTGTGTCACGGAACTACCCTGCTGTAGACTAGTTCTTCTGCAAAACGTAGAAGTGCAAACGTGCAAGTGTAGAAACTAGAACTAATTTCCGTGCGTTCAGGCGCTTTTGCCATACCTATTATTGGAATCAATTGTAACAACACATACCTACTTAGGACCCATTAACTTAATCAAATTTTATTCCGTGGTGATTGGCAATCTGGGCTTCTCCCAGTTGCAATAATATCCCTTTGTGCCGCTTGGCCTAGTTCTGTTCTGTCTCCTGCTTGTTATGGAGGGAAGTGGAAAAAAATATTTTTTCTTACTCCTCCGCTATTCTTTTCTGATTAATTTCGTTGCGGGACCCAAGACAGTTGAATCGTTTCTCCGGGACTCGTCGAGCTTCATTGCTCGGCGTTTTTCTGGCGGTCTCCACTGCTGATTCTGGCTTTCAGGAGTTGCAGTGGGTTGGGAACAGTGTGGCGGGTTTTGTCCCATAAAAAAAAATAGTTCTTCTGCAAGTACATTCTGACTATGTACATACTCTTCGATGCAATCTAAATAACTTCCCTAATAGAACATTTAACTTAAGTAAATGGAACGCGTTAATTTACGAGGAAATTGTAAAGAAAATGCATTCACTCCTATGCAATTTGGTCATGGTTCAAGTTATAGGAATTTTGGTCTTTTCATTACTCCTACATCAGTCTGCCTACCTTTTTTTCCACTATATGGACCAAAAGCTTGGCGTGCTTTCTAAGTTACAAAAGTGTCTCAATAGTCACCGATCCACGGACAAACCTCGGAAAGCGTAGTTTTACTTTCGATTGAATTTGAAATTTTATTAATTTGGGTAAAAATTGTGTATACAAGAGCAGAGAATGCGATATAATAATTACACCAATAAGTACTGGACACGTCACAATAGCAGCGGTAAGTCCCCTCTTTGAGGAGTGGCTAGAGAGGCGCCACGGCACCCTCACCTTCCGCCTGACGCAGGTCCTCCCTGGACATGGTTGTTTTGGGAATTTTGTGATCCGTATAAGGCGGGAGGAAACGCCAGGGTGTCACCACTGTGGGCATCACCCTGAGGACACGGTGGAGCATACAGTAGAGGTCTACCCAGCTTGGGTAGAGCACCGCCCCGCACCGCGTCCTCGTGGCGGCGATCGGCGGCGTTCTCTCACGTCTAGTTCTGGCCCAGGTCGTGGTCCGGAGCGAGAGAACATGGCAGCTTGCATGCATGCAAGCAGTGTTGCTGGCAAAGGAGCGACAAAATCAAACTCCCGGCTGTATTCGCGAGCTTGCGGGTGGTGAGCAGTAGGCACCCGCCTCCCGGTAAGGGCCAGGCCCGAGTCGACGGCGCGTTATGTTTCACGCGCGCCGCAAAGAGATGTCAGCACATTGTGACGGCTCTACGAAGACCGATGCCTCATGGATCAGGGTTGGGGGTTGGTTAAAAAAGATACCCTGGCCCTGGCGCACTAGCAAAAGAAGGAACACGGGTGGGTTTTAGTCAGTAACAGTCTGACACGCGCTTTCCGCTCCGCCCAGAGCGGGAGAGGTCATTTGATGCTTTCCCATCCAGAAATAATTCTAATGATTGACACTTCACTCTAAACTCGCTTCACCTAACTATTCACGGTGGGATTTTTAACCGAGATTCCGCCTCATGATAAACAGTGATGCAGTCGTTGATGGTAAAACAAAGGCTATAGAAGTCTGCACGCAAGTCCGTGGTTGGAATGACACCTCACTTCACACTCACTTCACTTAAGCAGAATCGTACTGCTGCATAACACACATGCTCTTAATGATAAGACCACCCATTGTGTCCATCTTTGAAAAATCTTTATACTTATATGTATTCTGTTATCTGGATCCCCGCACAGTGCAAGTATTTGTATGCATGAATATGATTATTTGCACTAGTCTGGTCGTGCCTCGGAAAGCACGTTAAGCCGTTGGTCCCGGTTGCCATACGAATATCTAATGGCGGTCGTTACGGGTTGTTGGAGCCCTCAAAAGTCTAACATTTGATCTAGCTGCAATGCTTCGATGTCGCTTTCGGAATGTGGAGGTCAGACGGCAGTCGCTTCACGGAAAATATTGAAGTTTAGCCATATCAACAGTTGGACTGGTAAAGCGGACCCCAGACTCCAAAGCTGAAAAGGCTTCGGATGCGACTGGGATTAACGCTGTGATGATGATGATAATGTTCTGTTATCTAGTATACACAATAAAAAGTATTCTATTCTGTTCTATTAAATCCGCAATACCCTTTCAACGTGTACCACACTTCGTTACAATGAATGAGTATCGTTAATCGCATTATATTTTCCATTTCCACTCGTCTTCGGCGGCAGTTCCTTCTATTTCTCTCACAATTAGCTGCTGCAGCTATTTACCGACTAGGAATTATATTATCTTTTAACTAAAATGTTTATTATCAAGGGAAATGATTCCAAGACGTCTGGCTTCAATTTCGGCTGTACGATTATTTATATTTCAAATTGACATTATGTCAATTTAAAGAAATATCAGCTTTATTTTAATGTTAGTAAAATTGATATCAGTGTAATTAACACTACTGACTCATATGGCACTGAGACGTGGTCAGTAACAATGGGCCTTATAAGAAAGCTCTAGGTCACTCACAGTGCAATGGAGAGGGCTATGCTTGAAGTTTCACTGTGTGATCAAATCAAAAATGAGGAGATCCGCAGAAGAACGACAGTAACCGACATAGCCCGAAGAATTGCAACACTTAAGTAGCAGTGGGCCGTGCACATTGCCCATAGCACCGATGCCCGATGGGGCCGACAGGTTCTCGAGTGGCGACCACACAACGGAAGACGCAGCGTGGGTAGGCCCTCGACAAGGGTGAACCGACGACCTGGTGAAGGTCGCGGGAAACCGCTGGATGCGGCAGGCGCAAGAGCGGTCGTGTGGAGATCCTTGAGGGAGGCCTATGTCCAGTAGTGGACGTCTTTCGGCTAAAATGATAATGATGAACACTATTGCAAAAGTTATAAAAATGTTTGGAGGTGTAGCTTAAATTGAACGTCATTGTGGAAGTTGTGGAAGAACGTTGAAGTTACTTTTCTGCAAACTCATATTCATTTATACAGTATGTTAAATAACAGAGGGCGTTCCCTTAAACTCGTTAATATATATCATTAATAGATTAAAATAAAAATATCAGCATAGAAAAATAAGCATAAAATAATCCGAATAAAAAGAAATTATAATTGAAAATAAATTTGAAACCCCCTGTTTTAAATCAAAATAGTAGCGCGGAATAGTATCTACCTAACGTTGCATTGCCCAACACACATCCACCAACACACATCAATCAATTAGATCTTAGATCGCCGCCGCATACGCGGCTCGTCATTCATAAATAAATTGCGACGTTGCCGTCTTTCATGTTCGCGTGTACAGTGTGTTTCTTTTACATGTCAATTTAAAATTTTTATTGAATATTTTCATATTGAAAAAATTTTAAAACATTTTGTTTTCGAATGGAAATATTTTTTTTAGCATGTATGTATGCTATACTATTTCGGGTTAACGGGAACGCCCTCTGTTAGTTAACATACTGTATTTTTGGCAAATAAGTCACAAATACAGAATGCTAATTTGATAACCATAATATCACACATGTATTCCACTAAGTGTTAAGCAGAGGTGCATGTAATACTTCATATTTCGCTGTTAAGATACAAACTCCAATGGGCCATGCTACTCTATAATGTCAATTTTTCCCAATCAACCTTGAGCCTTAATGTTTTAGCGATAAAGTAGAAAATCTATTAGAGAAATCTGTAGTATCTTGATGTCCCGGATATACTTTTAATAAGACCCATTTAATAGGTAACCATTAATAGTGGCAAAATCCAAACCCCGGACTGCCATTGAGATCACTTTGCATGACCTAATATGGAATTGAGGACCACATAAAGGTCTAGTGATCGCAAGCGCTGCTGTTATGCATAAAGTCCTGGATTCAGTTCAAGTTGACAAAATTTTATTATGTCTCCTTATCTGGAATTTCTCAGTATGGGGTTTGGATGGCATGTCTTGCCCTCTGTTACATGGGATTTTAAGGTTCGCCTCTGCCCAACGATTTGGGATAGCAATTTATTATGAGTATTAAATTAATTAAAAATCTTCCAAAAAGGTTCTACTTCAAAGACTGAACGTCACAACTAATGAACACTAAAAATACTCCTTTCAATTTTCAACTCATTATCACTGGCTATTAAAGAAAGGAAAAAAAACTAGTGGCACTCGAGGGCTGCCATGGTAAAGCATAGCACTTTTTTTAAATAATTATAAACTAGTGCTTGACTGCAATCCCGCCTGATGGTAAGCAGTGATGCAATCATTGATGGTGATATCATTTTTATCAACTTATGCAATTATAATTAAATAGAGTATTAAATATTTATAATTAGAATTATTTTAGCTCTAAGAATGTTGTTTTTAATTATCTACAAGGTTTATCATATGAGCAGACTGAAGACCTACTTACAGTATGTAAATAAATTTAGAAATAATCATTGCATTATCTAATATTACGTACTATGTAAGCAATAGGATCCTAATAATAACACTGTATACTTCCGTTGTGTCTTAGATTTTTACGTACTACTTTTATTGTTAATTTATTGCGAATAATAATTTATAATAAGGACTTTTACGCCTGAAGCACAGGTTCTACCTAGTTCAGGCAAATTATACATCAGTGCTATTTTTTAGAATTAAGAACATTATTGTAAAAATTATGTACAAATGTGAGAAATAAACAATTTATTTATTTATTTTTATCTAAGTATGCATTTTTGGCATACATGTACTATGTGTGCAAGTGTGCGTGTACTTGTACTGCGTGTGTAACAGTCGTGGTGGCCTAGTGGTTAAAACACCAGCTTCTCAAGTATGAGTGTCCGGGTTCGATTCCCGGTCAGGCAAGTACCAATGTAACTTTTCTAAGTTATATGTACTTTCTAATAGGAAACCTGGACCTTAACCCCCTTATTCATAAACCTTGCTTAAAGTTAACTAGTGATTAGCCATTCTGATTCGAGCGAGAGTGATTCGATTTTAACGTCACTTAGCTTTAATAATCGTTTATGAATAAACACCACATTGTTTATGGGGTTTACTCATAAACGATAATTAAAGTTAACTGACGTGCAAACGTCTAAAATGTATGGTAAAAAAATCGCCAATCACCAGTTAACTTTAAGCAACTTTTATGAATAAGGGGTAAGTTTGAAATCACCAACCCGCATTAAGTAAGTGTCGTGATTAGGCTGAATCCTTCTCTGTATGAGAGGAGACCTGCGCCCAGCAATGAGACGATAAAAAGGTTGATGATTCTACTATGTGTGTACTGAAAGTCCTATCTCAGCATGATGCTTCGAAATTTAAAAAATAAATGTCGCATATTCTTCTGGTATGCGGTTTGATCAAAACTTCTTTGTGAAATATATCCGTTTCCTTGTATTTCATCAACGCGCATAATCTTCTCAAAATGTTGCATAACACTTCACACTATTGTGTGAATCAACCAATACTCCCACACACTCTTTATTCAATTTCCAGCCTTATTACAAACGTATTAAGATACCCGAAACTGTAAATTATAATATTGTAGCTATTCGTAATCCGCAAAAACAAATCCATTTGCACAAACCGCCAAGAAATTGCGAGCTTACATTTTGCGTTTGATAATGGAACGTTTTGAAGTTATCTCTTTAGAATTTCGTTTTTGGAACTGTAAATTTATTCTGGTTTTGTCAGTTGTTTTGTATGGAGGTGTTAGATTTGACACAATGTGTTTTTTGCGCGTGTTTTAGAATATTTTGCGCAAATCTCGAGACTGTATTATTATTTGATAGTTTGTAAACGCGTGTCGGGTGTCGAAATTAATATTGTTTGCGTCACAATAATGCCTTCGGCGAGTGTTTGTTGATGCTGATCTGTTTGGTTGTGTTTAATCTTCAAGAGGGATCAAATCTTTAGCATTGACGTAATATACATCCATACTAATATTATAAATGCGAAAGTAACTCTGTCTGTCTGTCTGTCTGTCTGTCTGTTACGCTTTCCCGCCTAAACCTCTCAACCGATTTTGATGAAATTTGGCACAGACAATCTTTGGACCCTGAGAAAAAACATAGGCTACCTGTTATCCCGGAAAAATGTGACATTCCCGAGGGAAATCTAAAAAGCGCGATATAACCGAACACTACGCGGGCGAAGACGCGGGCGGAAAGCACACAATCTTTAGACCCTGAGAAAGGACATAGGCTACCTTTTATCCCGGAAAAAATTGATGTTCCCGAGGGAAATCTAAAAAGCGCCATATAACAGAAATTTACGCGGGCGAAGCCGCGGGCGGAAAGCTAGTAGATCATATGATTCTTTTATTTACAAACTAAACTTATTTTGAGTTCAGTACATCTATTTTTTTCCATTTCATTAAGAAAAGGATAGAAGATAACATATTAGTTCAGTCCTCTCAAATTAAACTACTCTATAATCCAAGTAGTTACTTTAGTAATTCTTTATCTACAGAACCCCATGTATTGCAAATATTTATATGCATGAATATAATATTTGCACTGGTCTGGTCGTGCCTCGGAAAGCACGTTAAGCCGTTGGTCCCGGTTGCCATACGAACATCTAATGCTATTAGTGTAAGTCAATATACAGTATGTTAAATAACAGAGGGCGTTCCCTTAAACTCGTTAATATATATCATTAATAGATTAAAATAAAAATATCAGCATAGAAAAATAAGCATAAAAAAATCCGAATAAAAAAAATTCTAATTGGGGGAACGCCCTCTGTTAGTTAACATACTGTATATGTAATGAAGTGTATTTCAGCTGTAAGTGGTAAAATAAACAGTAGCATAATTTACTTAAAAGATATTAATTTTACTTAGAACGCATTGCACACCTGTGCCTGTAGCCAATGTAACATCGCTTCGTAGCGAAGTGAAATCGAATACCAAACTAACCAATGGCGGGAACGATTGACCACGCGACGCGATAAATCACGTGGTCAATCGTTTTAGTTATTGGTTGGTTTGGTATTCGATTTCGCTTCGCTACGAAGCGATGCTAAATGTAGCATCGCTTCGCCACCCTTCACCCACAGGCCCTGCACAGAGTTGCCTGTCTCAATGTGCGCACGCGCCTAGTACCTACTATGATCTATCGTGAACTGTGTTGTGCACTCGGTAACCACACTGCAACAATTTCTAAATGTATTTGGGAATCAAAATATAACATGCTGTAAAATTATTGGAATCGATTCAGTTTCTTATTCTGAACAAACTGTATTCAGGTTTCGTGTAGGTACCTAAAGAAAAAATAACACTGTATAAATAAATCTTCTTCTTCTTCTTCTTCCTCAGCCTATAGATGTCCACTGCTGGACAAAGGCCTCCCCCAAGGCTTTCCACGATGACCGGTCTTGTGCTGCCCGCATCCATCGGCTTCCCGCGACCTTCACCAGGTCATCGGTCCACCTTGTTGGGGGTCTCCCTACGCTGCGTCTTCCAGTACGTGGCCGCCACTCCAGAACCTTGCTGCCCCATCGGCCATCGGTTCTACGAGCAATGTGCCCTGCCCACTGCCACTTAAGTTTAGCGACTCGCAGAGCTATGTCGGTGACTTTGGTTCTTCTGTGGATCTCCTCATTTCTGATTCGATCACGCAGAGAAACTCCTAGCATAGCTCTTTCCATTGCCCTTTGTGTGACTCTGAGCCTTCGTATGAGACCCATTGTGAGCGACCACGTTTCAGTTCCGTAAGTCATCACTGGCAACACACACTGGTCAAAGACTTTAGTCTTGAGACACTGTGGTATCTTGGACGACGAGAAGATGTAGCGTAGCTTCCCGAACGCTGCCCAACCGAGCTGGATTCGCCGAGACACCTCTTTCTTGAAGTTGGACCTACCTAGTTGGACTTTCTGTCCCAGGTATATATACTCGTCAACAACTTCGAGTGCAGAGCAACCAACTACAATTGGAGTGGGTGCGACATGAGAGTTCGACATGATCTTCGTCTTATCCATGTTCATTTTTAGACCCACTTGTTGGGAAGCTCTGCTGAGGTCATTGAGCATTTTGCCCAAGTCTTCCAGGGTCTCAGCCATGACCACGATATCATCTGCGAAGCGGAGATTAGTGATGTACTCGCCGTTGATGTTGATGCCAAGTCCTTTCCAGTCCAGGAGCTTGAAGACATCTTCCAACGCAGCAGTGAACAATTTAGGAGATATGACATCTCCTTGTCTCACTCCACGCTGCAGTTGGATCGGTTTCGAGTCCTGATCCTGATAAATAAATAATCTTACTAAATATACAACGTAGAGTAGATTGATAACACGTCTTTTTCGATTTCGATTCAATTGAATTAAGAAAATAATTTCAGATTATAACTTGAAACAAATCAAATCGAAACATCATCAAGAAAATAAGCACCTAATTTAAAGGACGACTCAATCAACAGTCGCAGAAACAAAATTACCCTTACTGACACAGACTGACGACTAATTTCGCGACACGACAGCACGACAAGCACGAAATCGCTCTCAAATAATCGTTCAGCAATTAAAACTCCTTATTTCCTTAATTCAGAGCAATCGGACGTTTAAAGAACCTTTTGCTGATTCTTCACACGAATTTCAACTGTATGACAGAGTATTAAAATATATATTACTACAGACTGAAAGGACGATTTCCCTAGCAATGTTTATAAAAGCAAAATAGGCTTTATTAGAGTGTGTTAGGGTTAAATATTGTGAAGCAAACGATGATGAGGCAACGTAAATGGGAAATTGTGCGCTAACTCTCCGTGCCGTCGGAATAAAACAACTCTTTGCGCTAATAATGAGGATGAATACATAGAGTAGTGTCGTTCAGATACTACACTTAATTTTAACTATGATTCACAGGTATTTGCCTGGAACCGAACCTGGCATTTTAACTACTAGAAATCCAAACCCGCACACCTCATACCTACTTGAGAGGCTGATGGCAAAACCGTCTTACTCATACCGGAGCCCGGAGTTCCAGGAGTTTGATATTATCTCCCGACCAGAGCGTCTCCTGCGGAGGTTAGAGGCGTGAGTGTGCTGAGATTTGCACTCCATCACGCGCGCCGCCTCCTTCTTTGCCAGCATCACAGCTTCGTAGAAGAAGATGACTGCCTGTCATGCACTCTTGCTCCGTACCATAGCCTAGACCAGGGCCGGACACGAGAGATCGCCACCGATCGCAGCCACGAGAACACGACGATACTCCGCCCAAGCCGGGCAGATCTCCAACGTGTCCTCACAGCGATCCCCGCAGTGATGACAGCCTGGCGTTTCCTCCCGCCTTATCCGGAACAGGAACCTCCCGAAACACCCGTGTCCGGTGAGGACCTGTATCAGGCGGAAGGCGAGGGTGCCATGGCGAATCTTTAGCTACTTTAGCGATTACAGCCCACTCTTTTTCACCGAGAGATAGATGGATGAAGCATTACGTCTAGTCGTTTATACAGCGTACATGGAAGGACTGGAATAATTTGCCGGCGACGATCTTCTCGTCAGATTATAATTTAGGTACCTATCTTCAGGGCTAGTGTGAATAGGCTCTTAAAAACTGTCTGCATTAAACAATCAGTTTAGCACTAGTTTAAAACATAAAAAGGCCTATTTCCCAATAGTGGGGAAAATTATAGGCTGATATTGGCCTCGATTCCCTTGTTCACAATCTAAATTAAATTTAAGTGCAGTGCATCTTTTTATTTTAATTTCATTAAGAAAGGGACAGAAGATAAAATGCCAGTTTAGACCTGTCAAATTAGTGCGCTCCTGACGTAAACCGGCGTATTTTTAGTCGCCATGTTTATAATCGCGTCTAAACTGTCTATGGAGTATCTTAATTTGGCAGGATTAAATTAAAATGTTATCTTCTATCCTTTTCTTAACGAAATGGAAAGAAAGAGATGCACTTAACTTAGTTTAGTGTGTGAACAACAAAATCGGCGCCAATATATGGATTTATGACAGTCGTAGCCTCTGTCTATTCGGTTTGCTCTGTGGCTCAGATCGTTCCGAATCAAACGTCGAACATTAAGCATTAGGGATGTGCACTCGGCACAAGAATTGCTTTCTTGTTTGATTACTTCGTTTGCCATCAGTTCGTGCATGTGTTATTTGTTTGCACACTCGTCTAGCAGTCGTTTGGTATTCTGATTACCTTGTCATGTAAACCTGGAAAGTCACCAAATATAAATAAGTAGCTCTAGGCTTTACTATACTTATAGGTTTTTAAAGAGGTACTGTTTACTGGGGCAAATATTATGGAAGAGGATATTTCAGGCTTCACTGTGTTTTTAATGTTATTTTCCGGTTATCAGCGCAGAGGACAGTCCGGCAAACGTAGTGGTATTTTTTTATTGGCAACGTATCGATGAGATGGCATTCCATCGCCCGCTGTCTCTTTTGCTATTTTATGCTTTTTGCTATATAAAAATAATATTAAGTGTCTACAAGTCTCACATTAAACACAGTGTTATCAAATTATTATTGTATTAGAATTGTTTTTTTATTTTATTATTTATTTCTTTGCCTTTGCACGTTTTCTCATAGTACATTAGACATTGGCAGAATTGTCGACTTCGGCACCATTGCCATAAACAAAAATAGAATAGAATATTAATAACTAATAGACATACAGATAGCCTCTGTGACGTAGCGGTAGCGAGCGCGGCCGTTGCGCAAGGAGTCGCGGGTTCGATCCCCGCACAGTGCAAATATTTGTATGCATGATGTATTAGGATGCATTTCGGGGAGTGTGCGATGGAATTGCATGATTTAATTCCCCCATCTCCGTTCCACCAGCGGACGACCCGTCGTACGGCTGGTTTCCACCCTTACGTTGTTAACACCACTACGATCCGGACGAAGCGTTTCGCCTCCTCCTTTATACCGCGTACATCGAGGGACTGGAATAATTTTCCAGCGGCGGTGTTTCCGTCGGACTACAATTTCAGTGTCTTCAAGGCTAGAGTGAATAGGCTCTTAATAAACTAGTGCGCTTTACCATCAACGATTGCGTCACTGCTTACCATCAGGCAGGATTGCGGTCAAGCGCTAGTTTATAAAATATAAAAAAAAAGAAAAAAAAAATGAATATGAATATTTGCACTGGTCTGGTCGTGCCTCGGAAAGCACGTTAAGCCGTTGGTACCGGTTGCCATACAAACATCTAGTGGCAGTCGTTACGGGTTGTCGGAGCCCTCAAAAGTCTAACAATTGGTCTAACTGCAATGCTTCGTTATCGCCTTCGGGTTGTGGAGATCAGACGGCAGTCGCTTCACGGAAAATGTCTAAGTTTATCCAAAATCAGCAGTTAGATTGGTAAAGCGGACCTTAGCAAAAATAAGAATTAATGGAAAAATAACTTTAAGTAATTCCTACTATAAACTAGAGTTTAACCGCAATCCTGCCCGATGGTAAGCAGTGATGCAATAGTTGATGGTAAAGCGCACTAGTTTATTAAGAGCCTATTAACCCCAAAAAAAAAACTGAGTGAATGCAAAGGAAGACGATAGTTAAGCGAGGTGATGCAATGTTAATCCCAACAACACGGCCAACAATGCTGCGCCAGAGGGAGATTGATCCGGAGACCCTCCATGACCAAACTCCCGATCCAACAACATTTGGCGCATCGTACGCGGCACACATCGCTACACAACTGCCCAAACCCGTCCTCCGTACGGCATCACCAGACATCATGCTGGAACACGACGAATCGCTTTGCGGGAACACTTTGTCCGGTGGGTGGTAACTTCTGCCGGCAGCCGATGTTGTGGCCTACCACCGAGAAAATTTTCAATAGTGTTAGTTACTCTGATATCAACTTAATTGACATTGAAATAAAGTTGATATTTGCTTCAGTTGACATAGGATCGTGGTGTCAAGCTCCAGGCCACCATCATTCGACTGTACCTTAGGTTTTGCGATGAGTAGGTTTATTGTGGCGGCTATAAAATGATACGTTGTTTTGATTACGTGTATCCCAATCAACCATGCTTACATTAACACCTAGATAGGTAACTACCGCAAGCCTCCATGGCGTAGCGGTAGCGGACGCGACCGCTGCGCAACGAGGCGCGGGTTCGATCCCCGCATAGTGCAAATATTTGTATTCATGAATATGAATATTTGCACCGGTCTGGTCGTGCCTCAGAAAGCACGTTAAGCCGTTGGTCCCGGTTGCCATACGAACATCTAGTGGCAGTCGCTACGGGTTGTTGGAGCCCTCAAAAGTCCAACAATTGGTCTAGCTGCAATGCTTCAATGTCGGCTTCGGGTTGTGGAGGTCAGACGACAGTCGCTTCACGGAAAATGTCGAAGTTTAGCCATATCAGCAGTTATACTGGTAAAAGCGGACCCCAGACTCCTAAGCTGAAAAAGCTGCGGGTGCGACTGGGATTAACGCTGAGATGATGATGATGATGAGGTAACTATTATCATTGGTTTTCAAAAGAAAAAATCCACATTCTAAATTCGCTTTACTGTTCTGATGCAAGCATTGCTAGTTTTTCTGCTAGCGTGCAAAACATAGTTTACAACATACAACTTTACAAAAGTTATTTATGACGTGATGCCTGGTGAAGCCGTACGGAGGACGGGTCTTAACATTTGTGTTGTGATGTGTGCCGGGTACGATTCGCTAAATGTTATTGTGTCAGGAGTTTGGTCGTGGAGGGTCTCCAGATCAATCTCCCTCTGGCGCAGCATCGTTGGTCATATTCTTGGGATTATCATTGCATCACCTCGCTCAACTGCCGTCTTCCTTCCTATTTAATCAGTTTTTTTTAGTGAATAGGCTCTTAATAAAATGGTGCGCTTTACTTTTAACGATTGCTTCACTGCTTACCATCAAGGGAGATTGCGGTCGAGCATTAGTTTATAATTATAAAAAAATATATTAGGTGCTTGTGCGTCTATAAGAAAATAAATAAATACATAGACAAATTTATATAATTATAATACTATAAGGGATATAGTGACATCTAGCGTCGAGTAGCTGCAACTCAATTTAGCAAAAAGAAAACGAGTTTGAAAGTATGACACTTATATGTAATTATTAAAATAATACATTTTTAAATTGTACGATAAATACTAAGCATTTCAATATAATTCATCTTTTCTTATTTCCAAACATTATACCACAACACTGTTTCATAATATAATGAAGCTTTTCAACTGTTTCCACCTTTCGTAGTGACTGACATTTGACAGTATTACATCACTACTGCCTTGACATGTTTGAGATAATGTTACATACACTACAGTTATTTTATATATTATAATTTTACATTCTACTGCAGATAACATTAAATAATAATAGAGCTCTTTCGTGCCATCTAGCGGTTAATTGTAACAACTTAAAACCAAATAAAATATAATACATAAATTTAAAAACCAACCCAGTACAGACAATAATGACAAAAATTACAAGAATCTGCAATGTGTTTCTTATTTTACAGAATAAATTATTTTTATTTTATTACTACAGGAGAATATTTCGTTATATCACATTCAACAAAATGTTAAAATTAACTGCAAACAGCGCCATCTATCCCTCAGTAGCAAGTCTTTTCGGTTTCAGTAGAGTTCGTTGTTGCTCGTCGCGTATTATTTCCACTAAAGTTTGTACCGCGACATCCATATCTTCAACAGGGACCTTGCTAAAGGTTAGCCGTAAATAGGGACAGGGGGCGTTAGTATCGTACTGGAATGCCTGTCCAGGTACTAACATGAGGCCCCGTTGAAACGCTGTTTGGAATACCTGAAAATAAAAAGAATTTAAAATGCGTTTACTTAATTTGGATCTGTAGAACATTTTTAAGTTGCTTTTTCTAATTGCTCGAAGTTAAAAATGATGAAATTATTGCGACGATAAAATAACAATTAAAAAAGAGTTAAAAAGATTCTTTCGTTTTTTAAATTTGATTACTTGGATTTTTATTATAGACAGATACGTTTTTTTTTTTTTTTCACAGCGCCACCGACTCTCTTTATTCACCAACTAACCTAAATTTAAGTTCAGAGCCTGTTTTTCCTTCTTTTTTTTTTTTTAAAGGCTGTAAATAAAACATTAATTTACTCCTGTCAAATTAGTTAGTGCCAGACCTAAATTGACGTATTTATAGCATCCAAATACATATTTAATAGTGTCTAAACCAAGACTGCCCAACCTCAGTCCCGCGGGCCATAATGTGGCCCGCGCTAGTACGTATGCTTATACTTACCTAATTCAAAATTTGTTTCTTTATTTAGGTGGTTTGGATTCAGTGGAGAGACGTGCAAAGAGGCTGATTGGTGACCCTGATCTAACTCGAGTTGGTCTCCAAAGCCTAGAGCACAGGCGTAGAGTAGCCAGCCTTTCGGTGTTCTATAGGATGCATTTCGGGGAGTGTGCGAGGGAATTGCATGATTTAATTCCCCCATCTCCGTTCCACCAGCGGACGACCCGTCGTACGGCTGGTTTCCACCCTTACGTTGTTAACACCACTACGATCCGGACGAAGCGCTTCGCCTCCTCCTTTATACCGCGTACATCGAGGGACTGGAACAATTTGCCAGCGGCGGTGTTTCCGTCGGACTACAATTTGAGTGTCTTCAAGGCTAGAGTGAATAGGCTCTTAATAAACTAGTGCGCTTTACCATCAACGATTGCGTCACTGCTTACCATCAGGATTGCGGTCAAGCGCTGGTTTATAATTTATAAAAAAAAAAAAAAATTTCTAAATAAATAATTCATCAGCAACTTGCTCTCAAATAAAACCTTGTGGAATCGGAGGTGCCGTACTACAGGTATATGCCCGACCCAGTTCTCGAAAATGACCATATAACATTGTACTTGGATCGATCCATCATCACTGACAGGACTATTGTTGCCAATAAGCCTGATATAGTGATGGTGGATCGATCAGAGCGGCGTGCAATGATTGTTGACATAACCATCCCGCATGATGAGAGCCTCGTGAAAACTGAGAAAGATAAACAAATCAGGTATCTTGACTTGGCTCACGAGGTTGTCGACATGTGGGAAGTGGATTCAGCAATCATTTTACCGAAAGTCGTGACAGTCAATTCAATGGCTTAATAGCCAAGAGCCTCGACCAATACCTCAGGAGGCTCTCGTTAGGCCGCTGGATCAAGGGCTTGGTTCAGAAAGCAGTACTTCTAGACACGGCTCGCATTGTCAGGAGGTTCCTCTCTCTGGAGCCCTGACCGCCGGTAGCCTAGCTTGGACCCTGTTCCCGATACTGGTGGGCCACTATTTTTTTAATGTTTTTTGTGTATTTTTTATATAGAAATATTTAAATATGTAAATTAATATGTAAATGTGGTGAACTAAAGGAAACCTTTCCCTAATAAACAATAATTCTATTTTATATTCGTAATAATATTTATTGCGCTTTTCGCGCGCACTCTCAGGGAGTAACTGAAATAGGAAATGTAGGTAAGTGGCCCGTCATTATCGACTAAATCTACCTTTTGGTCCGACTCTTAAAAAGGTTGAGCAGCCTTTGTCTAAACTGTCTATGAGACTTCATAGACAGTTTAGACACTGTCACAGATCTTAATTTGACAGAACTAAACAAATATTTTATCTTCTGGCTTTTAAGTACCGCAATGGGGCATCCGCTATGTCTTTGCTTGTTTATTATCTTAGTACGTCACCCACACGACAACGGTTGATAATTTTCGAGACGGTTTTTTGAGCCGTTCGTCCCGGTTTCTGTACGAACATCTACTTAATGGCAGTCCTTACGGGTTGTTGGAGCCCTCAAAAGTCCAAAAATTGGTCTAACTACAATGCTTCGGTATCGCCTTCGGGTTGTAGAGGTCACACGGCAGTCGCTTCACGGAAAATATCGAAGTTTAGCGAAAATCCGTAGTTAGACTGGTAAAGCGGACCGCAGACTCCAAAGCTGAAAAGCTGAGATGATGATGATGACTACTCATATTCTCAAACTTACCATGTTGTGTACATCATCAACGCCGTTGACTCGCAGCCAGAAGAACAGGCCAGCGTGGGGCATATAGAACGGTGCTAGAGGTTCAACTGGTTTGAGAGCCGCGTGCAGCGCGTCGCGACGACGTTTGTAGAAGTCACGCGCATTGATGAGGTGAGAGGCCAGAGATTTGCGGCACTGAACCAGCTGGAGGAGGATTGCCTAGAAAAAGTACGATTTAAATGTTTTATATTTATCTAAGATACCTTTGTAAAGGAATCCACGTTAGTTTTTTAAAATAGGTATAGGTAACATAAATTATTTTATTTAATTAATCATACACTTACTACCATTACAGGTTGCTGAACCTGTCAGAAAGGATACATTTAACGACATACATTTTGGAAACTGCCTATTCAATGTGTTAGAGTGCGCGCGCAGCTCGCATGAAAAATGCTGTTCACATACAATAATAAAAAGTAAAAAAACTAAAACCCAACTACGACAAAAACCGACGCTGAAAAAGTATAAAACAAGATTTTAAGAATACTGAACTGAACAAAGTTGCCAATGTACACACATCAAAAGTGTCTAGGGATCAAGCATTTTTATGCGGATTTCTTGAGATTGAGATGTGGCTTTGTAATAAATTTATGATTTTATAAATTTATATGGATCCTTTTTGGTGCATTTCATAATTTGAATCAGGAACTGTGAATCAAATTCGAGTAAAAGATGAAAATCAGCTGTCAATATTTTCCCTATAAAAACATACAACGCATTGAAGACATTATTAGTGCTACTGTTTCCCTACTACTGATTAAAACCAACGTTATTATGGAGCGGCGACGTCATTTAAGCAGGGAAGAAATGCTCAGAGCCGTGGGAATGATAGAAGCTGGTTCCCGGCAACGTACTGTGGCTTTAGCTCTGAATACAAGTCAGAGTGTTATCAGTCGACTTTGGACACGTTACCGAAGCACTGGTACCGTGGCTGAGCGCCATGGAGGACGGTATCGCTGCACCACACGGAGACAAGACCGATACATTCAAATCTTAACTCGAAGAGCTCCAACAATAACCGCCATGATGTTAACCGTGAGGCTTCATCACTCTTCAGGGAACTTAATTAGCGACCAAACAGTCAGAAACCGCTTGCATGAAGTGAACCTTCATTCCCGAAGACCGCTACGGGTACCACCTATAGCAATGCACAATCGTAGGATTCGATATCAATGGGCTCTTGAACACAGAAATTGGGCAGAAGAACAATGGCGTTTCGTGTGCTTTTCTGATGAGTCTCGTTTTGGTATGAGACCGGATACAAGACGTATACGACACTGGAGAACCCCTGGACGCCAACAGCGATTAAAATCCTGCCAGGAAGTCCATCCTTATAGTGGTGGAACCATCATGGTATGGGCGGGTATTTGGATCGGCGGAAGAACTGAGTTGATTTGGATCAGAGGCAACCTCAACGCTCAAATTTATGCTGAAACGATTGTATCAGACGTCATCGTTCCTCTACAAGTGCAAATCGGTCCCTTATTTCAGTTAATGCATGATAATGCACGACCGCACACCGCAAGAGTTGTAAGACAGACTCTCGCCGCAGCTAACATCAATGTCCTGCCCTGGCCTGCTCAGTCGCCAGACTTGAACCCGATTGAGCATGCATGGGATATGCTACAGAGAAGAGCTCTGCCGAATATGGAGGGTATCCAGTCGCAAGAAGACCTTTTTTTGTTGTTGCAACGAACATGGGCGGCCATTCCACAGCGTGATTTGGATGAACTCATTTTGAGTATGCCAAACCGATGTTCTTGTGTTGTTAGTGTTCGCGGTAGAAACACGGATTATTAATTGTTTAAGTTACCCAATAAAATTTTAGAGAAAACTGTTATTTCAGTCTTTTTTTCGAACTTTTGTGTTAGTGGTTCAAATGTCAAATATCCCTTTATTAGGAAAATGGCAAATTTCTTTATTAATGCAAAGGTGACTTGGTTTATCGTTACTGTGACAAACGAAAACACTTTATTTGATGAATCCTTAAAGAAAATTTTAATTAATATCAATCAGGAGAAAAGTTATTGCAAAAATATATGTTGATCCCTAGACACTTTTGATGTGTGTAGTTGCAAGTAAATGGACATAGTAGACTCTACCGAGATTTTCATGTTTGGAAAGGCGTAGTCACACGTTACATATACCTACCTACCGTAGCACCTTGACAACGTGTGACTACGCCTTTCCAAACATGAAAATCTCGGTAGAGTCTACTATGTCCATTTACTTGCAATTACATTGGCAACTTTGTTCAGTTCAGTATTCTGAAAATCTTGTTTTATACTTTTTCAGCGTCGGTTTTTGTCGTAGTTGGGTTTTAGTTTTTTTACTTTTTATTATTTGTACTATTTTGGTGTTAAAGTGTATTTGTGGCGCATAATATTAACAAAAATTAAACTAATGAACTAAAAACTAGGTAAGTACTTGACATATTACATCTACACGCACATATAACAACATAAGCCCGAAGGCATATAGTGCAGAGGACATTTTAGCGGAGTTTCAGCGAGTTATCAAACTGCCTCTAATCGTCGAACACATTTTTGTCAAATGATTGCGACTATGACGTTATTTCCGCCTTCACCGCGTGGAGTTACTCCCAGCTAATGTCGTTTTCATTAGTGCATTACATATTCTATTAATGTTCACACTGCTCTACATTGCATAAAGCGATTCACAGTTCCCGTGATCCGCGCTTTACTCTTATCGCTCATATTTAACATCATTAAAGCATTCTTGTAATTATGTACAAGTATAAAGTACTCATGAAGCTCTTTCACGTGATACCAAACACGGTATATTTATTTTAATTTTATATTAACATAGAACTTTTTGTCCGCTAGAGGGCGCAATACTAAATTTCGTGACAAGCTTTATAGCTCATAACTAACAGAATACCAAGGCCCTTCTAATGTTACTGCAGTGGTCTTATTCTGATAAGTAGTAAAGAAGCTATGAACGAAAAGATGTGAATTATATGCAACCAGCCCATGAATACAGGTAAAGTCACAAGCAAATGCTAGCAATATATATATATATATATATATATATTCAAAATGTACAAGTAAAGCGCTTTCAAATGATACCAAACACGGCATATTTATCTTAACTTTATTTTTTTACTCTGTATGTTTAGTCCGCTAGAGGGCGCCACAGTAGATTTTGTGAAACCTCATATAGCCTATAACCAGCGGACAATTAAGACGCTTCTAATGATATGCCATTTGTCGAATTCTGATAAGTAGTTTAGAAGTTACGAGGGAACAGATGAACATACATACATACATACATACATAGCCTGTCAAAATCATAACCCTCCTTTTGCTTTGCCGTAGTCGGGTAAAAACAGACCCCAACTAGCCGCCGAAACGATTGATGTATAATTTTAAATCATCATCATTAAAGAAATCAGTAAAGAAAGATGTCCACTGCTGGACATAGTCCTCCCAAAGGATCTCCTCGACGACCGGTTCTGCGCTTCCCTGCGACCTTCACCAGGTCGTCGGTCTACTTTGTCGGGGGCCTATCCACGCTGCGTCTTCAATATTCAATATTACCTTCCCTATCGGTGAGAAAGAATGAGCCATAATCTACCACGCTGAACCAGGGTAACACACTCTGGTTCAGCGTGGTAGATTATGGCTCGTGTAGATGTCACATGTCTTGATTTTGCTGGGTTCCGTACCTAACCAGACTTCGCTGTCCGTCTGTCCGTCCGTCCGTCTGTCACCAGGCTGTATCTCACTTATGTAACTGTTTGTAACTTTTAAACATACCGTCAAAACTAATAAGAAAGCCTCTCTCAAAATCAAAATCCCAAGTTCTTTATTCAAATTAAGCTGAGATGATTTTTGAAGTGAAAAATTCCTTATCGACATTTATACCATTTTTTTTTTTTGGATGGGGAAAAGTAGTGAGTTTGTGTGAGAGTGACTGACTCGACACCGTGTTTCTTTTTGTTCTTTACTTTTTGTGTGCTCAATTCAAAATGGCTTATGTTTAACTTACCACCAGATATAGTAACAAATAGCAGACAAAAATAGTAAATGATCACCAAAATGAAACTCGCATTTTAATGTAAAATTATAACCAAAGTTTTTAAATTCTGCTATCCAATAAATCATTGTTATTAAGTAGTAAATGATCACCAAAATTATACCAACATTTTAATTGGCGCTTCACCGGCCGCTGCCGCGGCACGCTCGCTACGCTCGCTCGGCTCGCGCGCTGTTTTGGTCGCAGTTCTAACCTAACCTAACCTATGGGTGGACAAACGATGACTGACGTATCATTTTATGTTTCGTTTTCTGATTTTATGGCAATCACAGTGTTTTTTTTAGGCAAAAATAATACATTAATTTGGTCGTCAAGATTTGGTGATCATTTACTAAATTTGGTTACAAAACTAAGGGTATCAAAACATTTTATGGTGGTCATTATATTTATCCCCATTCAAAATTACAAAAAGACAGTGTTACGCAATTATCTTTGCTAATAATACTGGGAAGTATGCACTGTGTACAAACACTACTTCCCTTTTCCTCACCTGTGCTAAAGTACAGGAATGCAACAGTTCGGCTTGCGTGTGTAGCTCCAGTCTCTCCATGAGAGGTTTAGGCGCCGTCACCCAGGCGCCACGAAGCCCTGCACTCACCACCTTTGATACGGAGTCCAATCGAAGCACTCGCCCGCATGTATCCAATGACAGGAATGACGGAATGTGGCGCTGTGGAGAAATAGCGCCTGTTTATTTAATCATCATCATCATCCCAGCGTTAGTCCCAGTCGCATCCGAAGCCTTTTCAGCTTTGGAGTCTGGGATCGGCCGAAAATGGCCTAAAAACTGATATTGATAGCTTTTTTCGTGTACAGAGGACAGAACATCAAGCTACTATAATCTATCAAATAAATTTTCAACTTTATCGCTAAGGTACTAAGGTTTAAGATTGATTGGGATTGTTTGACAGTTTCGTGTTGCTGGACCTGCTGTAGTCCGTACAAAGTGTTCAATGTGTGTCAAGTTTAAAGAGTTAAATATTGTATTGACACTGCTAAAATAAAACAGCACTCTAATTATTTACTATCAATTGTAATCATTTTGAAGCGTAATGCAAATCCAAAGCACCATATATAGAACTTTTTTTATGCGAAACCTGATTACAGTTTGTTCAGAATAAGCAACTGAATCGTTTGCAATCGTTTTTACACCATGTTATGTTTCTTTCCAAATACATTTAGACATTGTTGCAGAGTGGTTACTGAGCGCGATACGCAGCTTCCAGACTTCCAGTAGATCATCGCCCGCGCAACAGCTGACGCTAGAGGTCAATGCACCGCTCGCCCGGCCGTACGGAGCGTGAGACCATATTTTTGTTGGGACAGCCAAGTAGGATAACAAGCTCATAACTTTGTGGTTTTTCATGATATATTTTTGAAATTTTGTACATAGACACACACACGAATCACATGTGTGTCGGGTTTGAAATGAAATGATATTAAATGAAATCGTTTATTAAGCAAGTATTTTTAACTAGATGAAGCCGACATTTCCTAACTGACTACCTCTGAGAAGAAATAGCCAAAACAAACTCAGGGATCGTCATCTTTTTTCGTCGTTTACAATAATTTACGTTATAATTACACATATTGCTTAATAAGAATGCTTAGCAGAGGGAGCAGCACAATCCCAAGTTAAATAATCGAGTAAAGCATCAGACCAAAATCAGATATATCAGCAAAAAATATGTTTGTGTATTGTGATAATTTGGTGGTTTGATAAATTCCTTCGATAAATGGAACTGCGTCACGAGGCGCGTCTTACTGAGAAATTCTTAATTCAAGCATATTACAGAAGATGGATAGAAGGATCGAATGGGACTCACCAGAATATCCAGGTTTTCTCGCTCAGCCTGTTGCGTAGGGGCCCCCACGTTGAACACAAATCACCTTGGTTTAAAGATGCACTCGCTAATTGCTGATTTATCTGATTTTGGTCTGATGCTTGATCGATGCTTGTAGTCTTCTAAATAATCTGTGATTTTATAATACCCCTTTTTGCAAAGTTTGGCCTTTATATAGTTTTTAAATCGTTTAATGGGTAAGTTTCGAATGTCCATGGGAAGCTTGTCGTAAAAGTGTATGTAACATTGATCCATGAACGAGTTGCCTACTCTGTGGAGACGTTTCGCATAAACAATAATTATGTTTTTTTTTAAATAATTATAAACTAGTGCTTGACTGCAATCCTGCCTGATGGTAAGCAGTGATGCAATCGTTGGTGGTAAAGCGCACTAGTTTATTAAGCCTATTCACTTAAAAAACTGAATAGGAAGGATGACGGCAATTGAGCGGAGTGATGCAATGTTAAACCCAACACCAACACGACCAAACGAAGCTGCGCTAGAGTGAGATTGATCTGGAGACTCTCCACGACACAACAACATTTGGCGCATCGTACCCGGCACACATCGCAATACAACTGCTCAGACCCGTCCTCCTTACGGCTTCATCAGACATCATGCCGGAACACGACGAATCGCTTGGCGGCAAGACTTTGTCTGGTTGGTGGTAACTTCTGCCGGCAGCCGATGTTATGGCATACCACGGAGTGAAGTGTTGTATAAAAAATGAAGTGTTGTATACAAAAAATGTGTCTGCTCCACAACGTATATAACTCAATGAATGTACTCACGTCTGTATAATTCAAGAACATGTACGGATCATCTTCTATGATGAGGAAGTCATATCTGCAGGCCATTTCGTAGATATGCCTGCGTCTGTCTTCGGGCAGAACTGTGCCCGTGGGATTGCTGCCCGTCGGTATGATGTACATCATCTTGGGCATCTTCAGACCTTGCCGCAATCGTTCACCAAGAACTGCGTCCAAGGTTTCTGGTATCAAGCCGTCCTCATCTTCTGGAATGCCTATGATTTCTGGCTGGTAAGGTTTGAGCTGGGAAAATTAAAATTGTTTGCTGTGTTTATAAGGTCGTAGTTTTCTTTGTACTAATCAAAAAACCAACAATAAGTTAGTTAATAGTTCGTTTCCAAAAAAATTATTGCGCTAATGCGCCCTCTTTGTGAACTTTAAGTAGTTTCTAATTTGAAATACTAAATAGCCAAGTAATTACTAAGTAGTCGTGGTGGCATAGTGGTTAAAACACCAGCCTCGTAACCTCGTAACGTAGGAGTGTGCGGGGTCGATTCCAGGTCAGACAACTACCAATGTAACTTTTCTAAAATTATATGTACTTTCTAAGTAGGTATATCTTGGACTGCAATGACTGATTAAAAGGTGATGGAAAACATCTTGAGGAAACCTGGACTTTAATTACTTTACCGCATTGAGCAAGCGTGATGATTACGTTCAAGCCTTCTCTGTATGAGAGGAGACTGGTGCCCAGCAGTGGGACGATAAAAAGTTTGATGATGATAAAGGAATTACTTACGCCCAATTTTGATTGAGCGTTCACCAGCGCACTCTTATGAGACTGCTCGCTTCGCTAGATCAGTTCGCGCTATTCACATATTTTCTAACCTACCTATAACTACCCATGCGGAGAGGCCAGAAAGTTAAAAAGAGGCTGTCTTTAAAGGATTAACGAGGCCCTACGGCCTCGTTAATCCGGAGAGGCAATAACAAGACGATTTTAGGATTATCGAGGTATTCGGATCATAGTATGCCATATTTAATGTAAAACACATGTTTAACCTTAGTTTAAGCCTAACCCAAACTTCCGAGCAATGACAGGGTAGCTGTCCATTTAACTAACATTTCTATAATCCGCAATTTGTCTTTTAATGTCAATGTCGTATGTTTACTTGGCGGCATCAAGATGTTAGCAAACGCGCTAAATAGGCACACAAAAAAAAAATCGCTAAATTAGCACATTGATTTGGTGTAATCACCAACAGCGACAAACAAAACACTGACGGACGGCACAATGGTTCGAGCATGACAGCCCGCACCTACGCTCGCCAGCCTCTCCCGCGAATCCCATTGCCTGGCCGGATTACAGAGATCACCGAACAAGCGGGAGTCCGGATTACCGAGGTCCTACTGTATAATAATAATGTTCTAAACTCTAGAGACTTCATTTTAAATAAAATGTTTATTATTACAAGGTCAGTTTTTTCATAGCGAATCAGTAATTTCCAGAAAGCTAAATCACGAAATAAGCCTCACAGCGACATGTATTCCAGTGTAGGCGAACTCGGTGGTGATGACGGGGTCCCCCGGTTCCACTAACAGTTCCACGCACTGGTAGATGCCGTGCTGGCCTCCGTTGGTGACCAGGATGTCGCGTGGCAGCTCCGGTGGCCGATGCGCTTCCGACTGCAAAGCACGTAGCTCTGATAGTAAGGCTGGGAGGCTGGAAGTATTTATATTATTATTATTAGTTTGCTAATTGGAGGCTTATGGCTAAATTCAGTTAAGAAATATGTATGGACTGGAAAGCTGCTACTCGCAATGGGCCTTATTAGAAGACTTAAAGTCACCTTTAGGACAATGATGATGGCTATGCTTGGAGTCTCCCTGCATGATCGAATGTGAACAGAAGAGATCCGTAGGAGAACCAAGTTGACCGACATAGCTCGGAGAATTACCAAACTTAAGTGGCAGTGGGCAGGACACATTGCTCAAAGAACTGATAGATGATCGATGGGCCCGAAAGGTTCTGGAGTACCTATTGCATACCAGAAGACGTAGCGTTGGAAGGCCTTCCACCAGTTGGACCGACCACCTTGTCAAAACCGCAGGGACTTAATAACTTCAAGAAGCACAGCATCGGTCGCAGTGAAGGGGCAGGAAAGCGGTTCTTGTCTAAACGATTTGATTGGAGGTTAAGATACGATTGCCAGCCGCGGGTTGTTCGGCAAGAGAAGGAACACAGAAAAATAAAGATACGCTTGCCAAAGTCGCTCTGTAGCCATCCATGACATTTCTCTCCTTCGTACCTCGGAAACAACTTTAAGCAATTGGTTTCAGCTGTCATGTTTTCGCTGACAATTACGATATCGAGTTACCCCGTGTAGCACCGGGCATAGAATAGTACCAACCCATATCCTCCCGTGGGTGTCGTAACAGGAGACTAAGGGAACTCTCACCAGGGAAGCGGGCAGCAGCGCTTCTCCTGTGGAATAACAAATTACTGCGATCCCCAACCTGCCTGCCACGCGTTGGGATTATGACAATGCCGCATTCGTCCCAATGGAATGAAAGCCTTGGGGGAGACCTTTGTCCAGCAGTGGACTTCAGTAGGCTGGGAAAAAAAAGAAGTTACCCGGTAATTTGGTTGTGTATGTCAGATAGGCAGTCGTTCCATGCAAAATGCCTGTATTCAGCTACATCCTGTTGAAAAGGGTACCGAGTCGAAATAGCTGAGACACGGCTCGGCAGATTGATTGAAGTACTCACCCTTGTGATGGAACATACTGCAGGGCGGCGGCGAGATCCTTGCCCTCCAGTACGAAGCTGGAGTACTTTGTGTCCATGGCCATGCGCTTGAACGGGAACACCTGCTCGTTGGGCATGCCTTCCGCCAGCGAGATCATTTCCTTGCCCACTTTGTACGCAAGGGATGCTGCAAGGAAAAAGTTGCTTTAAAAAGAAATTTAGCCTGTAAGGAAACTAAAGAATCATTCGAATCATTATTTTCAATGATTTCATATACAGAATATCGACTTTAAAGTAGTGTAAATAAGGTTGATTTCCTTATGTGTTGCAGCGGAACATGAACTGTGTATGAGGATAATTTATTTTTCAAAAAACAAATAATTGTTTACATACTTTACATGTTCGGGAATGTTGTTTACATGTTAACTTTTCTAAAGTTATATGTACTTTCTAAGTATATCTTGGACACCAATGACCGAAGATGAAGGAAAACATCTTGAGGGAACCTGGACTTTATAAGTCTGTAATCGCCAACCCGCATTGAGAAAGTGTGGTGATTACCCTCAATCCTTCTCTGTATTAAGCCTGCAATACATGTTGGCCGAGCGTTGCCGAGTGAAAGCCAATACCAACATCTAGGCAGTTTATTTGTCTTGTCTTGCTATCGCTCGGTGTCGCTCGCCTAGTTGGCTGAGTAAAGACAAGCGCCAACGTGTATAGACCTCATTTGACGTAACTTGCCCCCACTCGCAGTCGCTCGCGATCACTTGCCTCACTTCGGAGCGGTGTCGGTTTTTCAGCACAAATCAAAGGCGCTCGCGCGCGCTCGCCCAATAGTATTCACTTCACTTGCCAAACGTATAGACAGTAGCGCTTGCCTTGTATCAATTTGCCTAGGCTCGCGCTGGTCTAAGCTCGACCAACATGTATTGCAGGCTTTAGAGGAGACCTGTGCCCAGCAGTGGGACGATAAAAGGTTGTTGATGATGATGATGATGAAGATGTTCGGGAACTACTAGTTTGCGATCGCAGAATAAACAATAACTTTGTTTACGCTCGCGACAAAAACATTTACCTACAGAGAAATGTTATCACGAAGGATTACGTCATCGTAGATAAGATTTATGTAATATTCTGGAATTTGTTTGTAACGCTAGGCCTATCAGTAAGTAAAGAACCGTCCATCAAGAAATAATGATAATATTAGCTTACGGCTTATCAGTTTGTTAAACATATAGAAAAAAGCGATAAACAAAAAGATGACTGGCGAAATAAATATCCAGTTTTATCTGACATCGCAATGTATTGGTTTTTCGCATAATCAGAAGTCACCTTATATTGGATATAAGTAATTTGATGTGTGACTTCGCAATTCATAGGTTTTTCGTACAATCAGAAGTCAGCTTATACTGGTTATAGATAACTTGATGAGTAATCATGCGTAACTGCGTTGAGATTTATACAACAATATTTTTTGTTTATGCGATGTCCAGTATTATTAATTGAAGAATCTATGTACAGAATTTCAAAAAAATATCATCATCATCTCAGCGTTAATCCCAGTCACATCCGAAGCCTTTTTCAGCTTTTGGAATCTGGGGTCCGCCTTTACCAGTCCAACTACTGATATGGCTAAACTTCGACATTTTCCGTGAAGCAACCGCCGTCTGACCTCCACTACCCGAAGGCGACGTCGAAGCATTGCAGCTAGACCAATTGTTGGACTTTTGAGGGCTCCAACAACCCGTAACGACTGCCACCAGATGTTCGTATGGCAACCGGGACCAACGGCTTAACGTGCTTTCCGAGGCACGACCAGACCAGTGCAAATATTCATATTCATGCATACAAATATTTGCACTGTGCGGGGATCGAACCCGCGCCTCCATGCGTAGCGGCCGCGTCTGCTACCGCTACGCCACGGAGGCTGTCAAAATTTCAAAAAAATATACCTAATAAAAAACCACAAAGTCATGAACTTGCTATTCTACTTGGATGTCCCAACAAAAATATCTCTCTCTCTCTGGCATCAGCTGTGGCCCGCTCGCATGTACCTATGATCTATCGTAATCGCTCGCTAACCACTCTGCAACAATTTCTAAGTGTGTTTTACCATCAACGATTGCGTCACTGCTTACCATCAAGCGGGATTGCGGTCAAGCAATAGTAGTGTTGCCCAAATTCAGTCTTGGTCTTGCAGTCTTGGTCTTGTTCTTGCGTTTTTGCAAGACCAAGACCAAGAACAAGACCGCGTATTTTTAGCAAGACCAAGACCAAGACTGAGCATGCAAGACTTGAGCAAGAACAAGACATAGCCTGCAAGACTCTTGCGTCTTGCAGCTAGGACTTAGCGCTATTTCACTGAGTAGTTAGGTGTAACAGTTCGGTGTTTAGGTAGGTACGCTTAGGAATTCTATGAGACGCAAAAAACTGTATCAAAGAATATGAAAAACTGGACCTATGCGCATTACGACTAATACCGAATAAAAAATATCTATTAAAATCAAACTGAGTGCATGCATAGTTATGTTTTAACCATCGGCACTTTGATAATGCGGCATCAAAGGTTTTGTACTTACTTCTCAAAGAAATTTGCCGCTTTTCGGAAGTACATGGTTATGATACACGCGCCGGCGGCTTCTTTTGAAATCTAAAACAATCGTTGCCGCCACGCCGAATTCATCACATTTGACACTATTTGATTGTCGCCATAGGGCGTAAGTATACTCATGCAAATATAATTTAAGTATAAATAATTTCGAATTTTAAGAGTACCTACAGGTGTTCCAAAGAATAAATAAGTTTCAGAGTGCTTAGAATGAAAATGAATACATTATATATACTGATCACGCAAGTAGTATTATGATTAGGATAAAAAGGTAAGGATAGGTAGTAGATGTGTTCAATCTCTTGCTAGATAAAATTGAATCCATGGTAAAACAGTTAGATGAGAAACCTAATCGATCTGAAGTGGATGAAAGGCTCATTCTAGCTTTCCAAGCAGCTCGAGACAAAATGCTTAAACATTACAAGAAGAGCAACTGGATTTATTGTACTTCTTTAATTTTAAACCCAAGGCATAAGGCTCAGACTTTTGACCTGACAATGTGGGGGAAGCAACTTAAAACAGAAAGTCTGCGCAAGTTCAATGAACTTTATGAAGAATATAAAAGTCTACACTCACTGAACAAATCTCTGGAATTACCAGAAAAAAAATAAAGTATGTGATGAAGATGAAAACGTAATAGACTTTGATAAACTCTATGAATGTCCCTCGACGTCATCTGGATCTTGTCTTCAAGGCTTAGTGATAGACGAGTTGGAGGAGTACCTGAGAAAACCAAGAACTGCCAGCTCGGAAGACATTTTAGATTGGTGGAGGACGCATGAGACAGAGTATCCGATTTTATCGAAAATGGCCCGTGATTTTCTCTCAATACCTGCAACTTCAGTACCTGCTGAGAGGTTATTTTCTAAAGCATCATTAGTAATTAGAAAACATAGAAATAGGTTAAGTGATGAGTCAGCCAGATGGTTACTTTGTATTAATTCTTGGTCAAAAAAATTGATATAAAGTATAACCTAATGATAAAGCTGTTGATTTGTGTTGTATTTTATTTTTTATTCAAATAAATGATAAATCGTAAAACTCTTTTATTAAATTTCTTATAAGTTGAGGGTTCAATCTCTTTCTAGACAGATAAGTATTGTTCTTTAAAATACAGTCAAGTTATTGTAATTTATTTGTTTTTTTACATGTTTTAGCAAATGTAAGCTTATAAATCATAAATGTTTATTAAGAAACAGTTACTTCCATGGAAAACGACATATAGGTCAGTTGATTTTTCGAATTTCTTATCAAATCTTCAGTTATTTATTAATCTGCTTGATCTTTACTATGGTTATGTTAATTCAAGCTCACAATGTTCCAATTCTAATACGTTTTTCTAAGATTTAAAGTAAACTTTAATAAATAGTAATAGACTAATAGGTAATTGCAAGACTTGCAAGACTCTTGCTGCAAGACCAAGACCAAGATCAAGACTGGGAGCGCAAGACCAAGACCAAGACCAAGACCAGGTGTATTGGCGCAAGACCAAGACCAAGACTGGCTAAGTCTCGTCTTGTTCTTGCATTTGGGCAACAATAAGCAATAGTTTATAATTTATATTAAAAAAACAATAGATGAAAATTAGCACACAGATACCTAGTTAATAATCAGGAATAGGATACTTTTTGTCCCGATATTCATACGGGATCATTATTTACGCGAGTGACACAGAGGGGCGCAGCTAATCATTTAAATAATGTAAATTATGTTGCCGTCAATTAGACATGAATTTTTTTTTTTTTTTATTAGTTATAAACTAGTGCTTGACTGCAATCCCGCCTGATGGTAAGCAGTGATGCAATCGTTGATGGTAAAACGCACTAGCTACTAGGTACAATATACAAACACGTTACCTAATATCAGTGACGTCATAAAGTGCACACTAATATTAACATAGGTACTGAACTAATACGTCATAATATTCATCCATTAAAGATGCTATCTGGACTAAGGCGATTATCACTCTGCCACGCAGCGCGCAGCGTAGCGCGTAAGTATACCTATTATACCGGGGCTACATTAGCGGGCTACGGCGAATATTCGATCTACGGTGATGTGTTTGGCCGCAGTGTATTTTTGCGCAGACGATGTAACATCAGGGCACTGTCGGTAAAGTGCCGCGCTTCAAAGGACTTATCGCGACAATATTCGCTGGAGTGGCCTCACCTACATCACTTTAGTGTCGTCCAGACTTTAAAGTGGGATTGACGTTCATTTTGCATATTTTTTGCATTGTTCTTGTTTTTAAAACATGTAATAAATAATAATTTATTGACATATAATGTAAAGCCACTGCTCCCTCCATCGTCTCGGCCGCGCAACTAAAAAACGAATATTCGCCTTAGGCCGCTTTCTAAATCTTCGCCCGCCAATGTAGCCAAGAACAGCGTGTAGGTCCGACAACTATTTTGCGCGCCAACGCGACACGAATCTTCGCCTGCTAATGTAGCCCCGGCATTAGGGATATTCTGATACTAATACACGTAGTATTCTGTAATCTGTGTTAATACGAATAGGTACTCGATACTCTTGATTTGATACCAAGTATGTATAGCATGTAAGTATGTATGTCGTGGTGGCCTAGTATGTCGTGGTGGCTTAGTATGTCGTGGTGGCCTAGTGGTTAAAACACCAGCCTATCAAGTATGAGTGCGCGGGTTCGATTCCAGGTCAGGCAAGTACCAATGTAACTTTTCTAAAGTTATATGTACTTTCTAAGTATATCTTGGACACCAATGACTGAAGGTGAAGGAAAACATCTTGAGGAAAGGAAACCTGGACTTTAAGTTTGAAATCGCCAACCCGCATTGAGCAAGCGTGGTGATTACGCTCAATCCTTCTCTGTATAAAAGGAGACCTGTGCCCAGTAATGGGACGATAAAAAGGTTGATGATGATGATGATGATATCATAGCGAAAAGCTACGCTACATCTTCTCGTCATCAAGATACCACAGTGTCTCAAGACTAAAGTCTTTGACCAGTTTGTGTTACCAGCGATGACTTACTTAAGGGACTGAAACGTGGTCGCTCACAATGGGAGTACCTCCGTTTGTTTGGAAAACACACACAGTCCAACACATAGAAAATACGCATACACACGCGTTCATGCGTATCAGTGTAATAATCGACTAAGTATTTCAGATTTTGGAGATAACGAACAATTCAAATCAAATACGATAACGTAATCGTGCACTGTCACACATTCTATAAACGAAATTCGGTCAAGTGTGAGTCGGAGTTGCACACGAAGGGTTTCGTATCATCGACTTATGATATTTAACACAAGGTATCCCTATAAAGGGTGTATCTGATATCGACGCACAAATGAGTACCATGGATCCAGTACATGATTTCTGAGCCCCCCGGTGGTGGAATTTTTCGTCGGCTTTTTCATGATTTAAAAAAAATATATTTAGTTTTTTTCACTTTAGACCATTCACAATTGCTATACTTTTATAACCCAATAAGATTTTAAAGTAAACATTAAATAATTCGCTAATTACATAAAAAGCGCAATGAAAACAAAACCCGAAAAACTATCTTATCAGCTGATTTAATAGAGTTCACATCAGGGATCAACGTCATACCTACAAACCCGCACGGCAGCACGCTTGCAACGTTCAAAAGCCAAGCTGACACTTTTTTTTAAACAGTGTGTATTCTGTAACCGTTCATTAACGACATAAATGACTATCATATTTTATTAGTGGCATGCGGTCTAGCCTTTTCGCAAAGTTTGCGTTACGATGTCAGATACACCCTGTATGTTTGTTCAATAACGTAAACTATGCAATGAATGTTATTAAACTGTCAAAATTAAACCCTACTGTGTGACTCAACTCGTCGTACGGCGAGTTTCCACCTTTACTTTGTTAACACCACTGCGATCCGGACGAAGCGTTTAACTTCCTCTTTTATACCGCGCACATCGAGGGACTGGAACAATTTGCCAGCGCCTCGTTTCCGTCACACTACAATTTGAGTGTCTTCAAGGCTAGAGTGAATAGGCTCTTAATAAACTAGCGCGCTTTACCATCAACGATCGCATCACTGCTTACCATCAGGCGGGATTGCGGTCAAGCGCTAGTTTATAACTTATAAAAAAAAACTACCCTCCCGACTCAAACTGCGTAGGATACTATCAGTCTCTGCTTCTTTTTTCAAGATGAGATTCAACCTCAACTCTTGATCAATGGCCTCTGTGGAATAGATACCACAATTTTGCCAATAACACGTGTAACAAATGATAGAAATTCTTTGAAAATTTTATTTCACAATAATAGCTGATATCACCAATGACAGTTGAAAAAGACAGCCGCGTGAACCGTCTATGAGGGAGGTTTGAGGCAAAGTCATAATGTGTCCACTGTGCTGCGATATTTCAATGTTCTTTATGAATTATTTACTGAATGCACTTTTTACTACTTATAGAAATCAAGCGCTTTTATTTAGCAAACGACAATATAAATAATTTTAAAAGTTCAATGAATAATGCGCGTGACACTCTCATCTTAGCTTTCCCGTCAAAACTCCCTATCAGTCTCTATTTAAATCGATTTTGAAGGATGTTGCTATTTATTCCATTGCTTCATATGCCTATGTCCGAAGTTTACGCCACAACGCAAATAACGCAATAAACAAAAAGAACGCCATTGCTACTTTGTTGGGTTCCGTTGGCATTCTTTTGGATACGGAATCCTAACACATATGTAAATGGGAAATACGCGTAGCATTAAAAATATCTATCAACGACTTATAGGAAACTAAATATTATTATTTATCTTTTAAAAACGATTTTATCTTTTGGACAAGGCCTTCATTTAGTTTTGATTCCGTTATGGACAAATCTGTAACTATTTAAGTCTAAACCAAACCAAGTATTTACAGTAACGTTTAATGCTTGCATAATATGGTCTTCTTTTCGCTTCAGCCCACAGGTCCAATTTCTTTTTAACTTCGTCAATAGCAGGTCACTATAATGTCTAATTGATATAGTTATTAGGTATGCCAAATCTCTTGAAATGTTTTCTCAGTAAAGCCTGTACCTATGTATACAAACACACTAATTTTTGTTGTAGTCAAAAATACCTAGTAGTTTTGATTTTATAAGTAAGTATTCAGTTTTGAAAAATATCGAGTCCGGCTAACAGTGACGTGGTCGCTTGTGACGTCATTTCACAACGCGCCGTACGGGCCTCGGCTTAGCGGTTATATTAGGTGTAATAGCTCGCGCAGTGTTTTGTTGTGTTGATTTTTGTTGTTTTGGTGAAAATTAAATAAAATAAATATTTGGTCACATTACAATTTGAGTGTCTTCAAGGCTAGAGTGAATAGGTTCTTAATAAACTAGCGCGCTTTACCATCAATGATCGCATCACTGCTTACCATCAGGCGGGATTGCGGTCAAGCGCTAGTTTATAACTTATAAAAAAAAAACAAAACAAAAAAAAACAAAATTGGTTAGCATCCTTTAGTGTAATTGAAGTAAAACTAATATTAACTTGAAATAGGGTGGCGTGGCGGTGCGTTGCATTGCGACCTTTTACTGGAAGCGCATCGCCTATTCTTTTATATTTCCTATAGTACAGACGTCAGCTCATCAAGCTACTACTTTCAACTTTATCCCTAAAGCGTTAAGGCTCGGTTGATTGGGAATATTTGACAGTTTCGGTAGGCACCTGCTGTCGTCCGTACATCGTGGGACTGGAAAAATCTGCCTGGGGCGATCTTCCCGTCTGTTTACATTTTCATTATCATCATCATCATCATCATCCCAGCGTTAATCCCAGTCGCATCCGAAGCCTTTTCAGCTTTGGAGTCTGGGGTCCGCTTTACCAGTCCAACTGCTGGTATAAGTGTCTAGTATTTTTTGGAAATCTGACTGACGGACTAATTCGTTTTTTTAGTCAACTACCCTATTGTTGGACTGTTTGTTTACATTTTAAGTGTCCTTAAGGCTAGAGTGAATAGTTTCTTAATGAATTAGTGTGCTTTAGGTACCATCAAGGATATCCGCGTTATCGCGAACAAGTAGGTAGTAAGTAGTTTATAACATTTAAACAAAAGTATATTGATAAACATGTGTAAATACATACTTACTTTGCACGAGTCGATTGATTCATGTCAGGAACTTATGTAAATATTATGAAGAATTAGTCAAATGAAATGTTATTTATGAATATTCACGTTATTCATTATACCTACATAAACAATGATCCATGATAATAGAGGGTGAGTGACCTTTTCCACAGTTACTGGTTAAATAAGCGGCCATGTGTAAATCAAGAACCAATAAAGAAAACAAATGAAATCCCATAACCGGATTATCTGAATTTCATTTACAGCTAAGGGTGTATTAATGTAATCACTACATGATATCTAGGTACATAATATAAAGGGTGTATCTGACATCGACGCACAAACGAGTACCATGGATTACCAGTACATGATTCTGAACCCCCCAGTGGTGGAATTTTGCGTCGGCTTTTTCCCGATTCACTTTAGGCCGTTCATAATTTCTATACTTTTATAACTTTTTCGAACTTTGTCCACCAAACTTTTTCCCAACTCTACTGGGATCGGATTACATTGTAAGTAATTGCTTTATGCCTATTCACTCAGTTTTTTTTAAGTGAATAGGCTCTTAATAAACTCTCCACCACAACAAACCATCAACGATTGCATCACTACTTACCATCAGGCAGGATTGTGATCAAGGACTATTTTATAATTATAAAAAAAGCAGTTTTACATTGTGATAATTTTATTAGTGGCATGCGGTGTAGCCTTTTCGAGAAGTTTGCGTTACGATGTCAGATAGACGCTGTAATGCTTTTATGTGCATTCTGTTTATACTATTCCATAAAACCGGCCAAGTGCGAGTCGGACTCGCGCACGAAGGGTTCCGTAACATTAACTTTATAAACGGCAAAAAAGTCACGTTTGTTGTATGGGAAGATGATACGATGCATTCTCTTCGTGCGATGAGTTCAAACATACAGATTTCATCAGAGTCGGAGAGTGGTTTCGGGTAATTTGAACCTCGTAGTTAATCGTGCGAGCACATAAAATCTATATCTATACTAATATATAAAGCTGAAGAGTTTGTTTGTTTGTTTGTGCGCGCTAATCTCAGGAACTACTGGTCCGATTTGAAAAATTCTTTTTGCGTTGGTTAGCCCATTAATCCAGGAAGGCTTTAGGCTATATAACGTCACGCTGCGACCAATAGGAGCGGAGCATAATTAATTCCACGCGAACGAAGTCGCTGGCGGCTGCTAGTGCTTAATAAAGGTCGTACGTATAGGACACTGATGAAATCTGTATGTTTGAACTCAAATATATTAAAAACTAAACGACGTCAACGTTTTCCCTTCGATTAGTATAAGAAGAGAGTCAAAACCAACTTGGAACTTACTTACTAACTACTAACTTACTTGTTTTTCGATATGGTCACACCTTTGAGCAGGTGTGACCATATCGATTGCTGTCTGAAAAGGTCCTTTCAGGGACGAACCACACAGATTTGAGTAGGCCTGTCCAGTCAGTGCACGCATTTATAAGTACGATGCTGTTCCAGAAGGAGATTGATGTGACCCTCCACGACCAAACTCCCGACACAACAACATTTGACTCATCGTACCCGGCACACATCGCATCACAACTGCTCACACTCGTCCTCCGTAGGGTTTCACCAGACATGTTTGTTCATCCTACTTTCTGGCTCGTATTACCCAGTACCTAACTGGTTTGTGAAGGTCAATCAGGCAGTCTCCATGTAAATACACTTACCTATTCTATTTTTTTTTTTTTTTTTACATATTATAAACTAGCACTTGACCGCAATCCTGCCTGATGGTAAGCAGTGACGCAATCGTTGATGGTAAAGCGCACTAGTTTATTAAGAGCCTATTCACTCTAGCCTTGACGACACTCAAATTATAGTCCGACGGAAACACCGCTGCTGGCAAATTGTTCCAGTCCCTCGATGTACGCGGTATAAAGGAGGAGGCGAAACGCTTCATCCGGATCGTAGTGGTGTTAACAACGTGTACAGGGTGGAATCAGCCGTACGACGGGTCGTCCGCTGGTGGAACGGAGATGGGGGAATTAAATCATGCAATTCCCTCGCACACTCCCCGAAATGCATCCTATAGAACACCGAAAGGCTGGCTACTCTACGCCTGTGCTCTAGGCTTTGGAGACCAACTCGAGTTAGATCACTGTCACCAATCAGGGTCAGTTGGACTGGAAGCCAATCCTAAACTATGAAGCTGCTGTTCTAACTATACAACGTTATTTTATGTATAAGCGAAACCCGAAACACGTGTATGTACAAAATTTCCAGAAGCTACCATGAAAAATCACAAAGTTATGAGCTTGTTATGTTACCTGGTTGTCCCTACTAAAATATGGCCTACGAGCCGCTCGGCCGCTCGCGCCTATAGCGGCGCAGCACGGCGGGGTCCCTAGGACACTATGGTCCGCTGTGTACTGTATTATTGCGCTCGGTAACCCCACTGCAACATTTTTTAAATATATTTAGGAAAAATATAAAATGATGTAAAAATGATTGGAATCGATTCAGTTGCTTGTTCTGAACAAACTATATTCAGGTGTCGTATAAAGAAAAAATAACGTTGTATATCTACATATACAACGTTATTTTTTCTTTACACACACAGCACACACACACACACAGCTAGTACATAATACCTACGTATTACTAGCTGTGTGCCGCAATTTCACTCGCAAAATATCGATTTTGGGGGAACATCCGGATAAAAAGTATGTTATAATATGTTAATTCTGGTTATAAATCATCTATGTGCCAAATTTCATTTAAATCCGTTCCATGTCAGCACATCGTGACGAGGTCCACGAAGACCGATGCCTCCTGGGTCAGAGTTGCGGGTTGGTTAAAAAAGAAACCGTGGTCCGGCAAGTGAAGAAACAACGGGTGGATTTTAGTCAGTAAAAGTCTGACACGCCCTTCCGCTCCGCCCAGAGCGGGAGATGTCATTTGATGATTTCCCATCCCAACAAAAAAAAAAAAGGCGTGTCAGAATTTTACTAACTAAAACCCACCCATGTTTTTTCACTTGCCAGCACGACGGCCAGGACCACGGTTTCTTGTTTAACCAACCCGCAACCCTGACCCAGGAGGCATCGGTCTTCGTGGACCCCGTCACGATATGCTGACATCTCTTTGAGGCGCGCGTGAAACACAACGCGCAGTCGACTCGGGTTTGGTCCTTACCGGGCGGCGAGCTAATTCTGACAGGACAGTTCCGCCCAGAGTGGAAGAAGTCATTTGATTATATCCCATACCAACAACAAAGAAAAAGGATGCTATGAAACGATATTTATTGGAAGGGTTTTTAATCCTTCCTGCTGTACCCGTTCAGAAAGAAGGTAAATGACAGAACAGCGTCTGCGGTGGGCCACAACGACAAATAGGTACTAGGCGCACAGAATTATAGAAGAGTACCTATATATACAATATATAAAGAAAACCCTGTCCGATCCGTGAAGGTATTGTTAGGCATCGATAACGGATTCTACTTATGCCCACAAAGACAGACGAAACTTAAAAAAAATCCCCCTAAAAAAATAAATATTATTTCGCAAAAAGAGGTAACCTAATATATGTGCGGTAAGCAACCCTACCCGCGGGCGGCGGGGGGCAGGGCACGCGGCACCTGTGACGTGGTCGCGTCGCTATTCGCTTATAATAATACCGGTGTTGTCACTTTTATAAAAAATACCAAATTTCGGGGGGAAAGTGTTTATCTAACCTTTATTATTCTTATGGGTCGGACAGGGTTTTCTTTACATATTGTATATCCCATATGTGTATGTATGTTTTTTAAAAACATTATCACTCACTAGGAATAAACTACTGTGTCTTGGAAACAGCCAGACCCGAATTTACCTCTAAGGCCGTATCATATTTGTTCTGTAGTACTCGAGATTCAAATTCAAAAATTTTGTTTCCGATAAAATACATAAATATCCATATAATGTTAGTAAAAGCAAAGCTTAGCCTAATGTTAGTAATGAATAAATTAAAGTGGGTCTGGACTCTTATCCGACTACGTCAGAGGGGCGAATCCGACCGGTCTGAAAACCCGAGATGCAAAGCCAGAGTTTTGGAAAGTGTAGCTGAGTGTCACGTTCATTTTTCATTGGACTTTTAAAATTATTTATAGTGTTGTTTACTAAATAAAAGCGCGTGATTTATGTAGCAAAAAGTGCATTCAGTAAATATTTCATAAAGAACAGTGAAATATCGCAGCATAGTGGCCACATCATGACTTTGCCTCAAACCTCCCTCGTAAGACGGTTCACGTGGCCGTCTTTTTGGACATGAATAATTCATTACGTGACATTGGCTAAATGCATAAACCGTGCGAAGACAAAAAAAGAAAGAAAGAATAATTGTCATGACACGCTCACAGCCGTCGATAGCTCAACCACTGCTACAACCGAGTCGTCCTGACATCCTCATACATATAATTTGAACAATACTCACTGATTTGTCTCGTCAGAGCAGGTTCTCTCCTCAATGCACGCGTGCTTAGGAACCTCTGATAATCACGCTCGGCCAGCGGCTTATATCTATCATCGTGATAACTGTTCTCACTGTAGAACTTGAAGAATTCAGCCACATTCACATCTTTTTGTGAGAACTGTTTCTTAAGAATCAATGTCACTGCGCGGGCTTCGAACAGCCTCTTCGTTAATTCGCTGTTCACCTTACCAAATTTTGCAGTAACAAACATTTTGCCCAGTAATAGTTCTTATTTAATTATTATTTATAATCTTGTAGTTAATTTAGGACTTGCGGCGCCAAATAGGGCAATATATTTTCTATTACTATTTTGAGTCGGTATATTTCGTGTTCGCGCCGCGAAATTTTGCGTTCGTACGTCAAGACGTCACCGACGAAATGTAACAAAGTCACTGTTCCCTAATTAAAAATGCCTAAGACTACGTCTAATTTAATGATTGTATGAATATGCGATAAGATAGAACTAATGAAAATTGGTGATGTTTGCGAACACCCACAAAAGCGTACAAGTTCGAGGTCGCAACGAAATTAAACATTGTGTAAGTTTGATGATAAGAAACATAAACAACAACCCAAGGCTAACTTTATACGCTGTCAAAACAACATTAGATATTGTTATTCTGAAAATTGATTTGCATATTATATTACTAGCGGCCGCCAGCGACTTCGTTCGCGTGGTTTAGTTATGCTCCGCTCCTTTTGGTCGCAGCGTGATGTTATATACCCTAAAGCCTTCCTGGATTAATGGGCTATCCAACGCAAAAATCATTTTTCAAATCGGACCAGTAGTTCCCGAGATTAGCGCGAGCAAACAAACAAACATACAAACAAACTCTTCAGTTTTATATACATACTAGCGGCCGCCAGCGACTTCGTTCGCGTGGAATTAGTCATGCTTCGCTCCTATTACCAATATGTACGGCTGCGTTAGCTCTCGTTTATGCAACATTTTTTGTTACTGCTCTGCTCCTATTGGTCATAGCGGGATGTTATATAGCCTAAAGCCTTCCTGGATTAATAGGTGAATGATTATTATATCCAACGCCAAAAGAATTTTTCAAATCGGACCAGTAGTTCCTGAGATTAGCGCGCACAAATAAACAAACAAACTCTTCAGCTTTATATAATTATATATTAGTATAGATTAAGCATAGAAGTATAGATTTAGGAGCCGTTCAAGTATTACGTAAGCACTATCTCTTTGTTTTGCTTATTTTGGATGATATGGAGAGAGTCAAGAAGATGATTACGTCTTTCCTCACATTGTCTATGCTTGTAAACAAAACGCATGTTCGGGTATTCTCGCAAATAATGCATACGTTTTGGCACTCGGTTTAGAATCTCAAACTCGCTTTAGAATCAGCGATAATCATCCTGGAGGAAGTGCAGGTAACAGGATAGAGCGCAGAATGTCTCCTCTTAGTCGCGAACTGACTAGATTAATATTACCTCATGACTAAATTGAGTCTCATTTGGATGAATATGGTGTTATAATTGATGAACATTTAGATAGTTCTAATTTCGAAAATGCACGAAATATATTAGCTGAAGTATGGAGTTCAAAATATGTTGGGGCTGGTGCCCCAGGATGTTCACCAGAACATCCTGGTTTTCCAGACTTTAAGTGGGGAATTTGGAAAATAGGTATTTGAAGAAACTATTGCCCTCGCGCTACTTCCAACCTCCCTCAGTAAAGTGTGAAAAGGACAGTTGCAGCTCAGGCTGATTTTACCTACAAAAACGTTGACCAAAAGACGTTTCGTATTCCGCTGTTTTCTTTTTCGAAACATGCCAGATCTCAATTATTTTTATATCAAAATTTAGAAGAAAAGTATATCTATGCTTCTATTATTTTCTTTTTTGTCAAAAACTTATCACGTTTGTCTAATAGTCATCTGAACATCACAGTAAATATTGGCAATTTTTCGCGATATTGAAGTATCGTATTTTTTTTAAATAGTATAAACAGTAATAGTACAGTAATAGTATTTTTATAAACTAGTGCTTGACTGCAATCCCGTCTGATGGTAAGTAGTGATGCAATCGTTGATAGTAAAGCGCACTAGTTTTTTAAGCCTATTCACTTAAAAAACTTAGGAATAGGAAGGATGACGGTAGTTGAGCGAGGTGATGCAATGTTAAACCCAAGACCAACACGACGAAACGATGCTGCGCTAGAGGGAGATTGATCTGGAGACTCTCCACGACCAAACTCCCGACACAACAACATTTGGCGCATCGTACCCGCCACACATCGCAACATAACTGCTCAGACCCGTCCTCCGTACGGCTTCACCAGACATCATGCCGGAACACGACGAATCGCTTGGCGGCAAGACTTTGTCTGGTGGGTGGTAACTTCTGCCGGCAACCGATGTTATGGCCTACCACCGAAAAAATTATTATTTCTTTATCTAAAAGCATTTTCCACGAGGAAAACAGCAGAATACGTTTGTTTAGGGAAAGCACCACTAGAGTTTGGTGGAGTTTGGTTTGGAGTTTGGTTTGGAGTTTGGAAATAGTATTCAGAAAATGTACGAAAAAGCCAATACTTGCTTAAAATTGTAGAAATACAGAATACTGTTGTTCAAGAAGTGACCTATTAAGATTACTAGACAACAGGTCTGTTTCACCACCTGAAAATGTAAAATAAAATATTGATGGCTTGGTTTTTCATGAAGGAGGACAATTTCTTGATCTTGCGTAAGTTTTAACCTCGGGGGAATATCAGGATGGGGAATGCAAGATTAATTATTATAGTGTTGTATAGGATGCACTTTGGAGAGTGTGCGAGTTCCCCATCTCCGTTCTATCATCGGACGGCCCGTCGTACGACGAGTATATGTACATCCTTACGTTGTTGACACTACTACGATCCGGACGAAGCGTTTCGCCTCGTCTTTTATAACATGTAGGTACATCGAGGGACTGGAACAATTTGTTTGCGGCGGTGTGTCTGTCTGACTACAACTTAAGTGTCTTCAAGTCTAGAGTGAATAGGCTCTTAATAAACTAGCGTGCTTTACCATTAAAGATTGCATTACTGCTTACCATCAGGTGGGTGCGCGGTCAAGCACTAGTCTATAAACTGGGAATTAGGATTAGTATAAATATGTTAGTAGGAAGTAGGAAATTAGTAGGAAATTGATTTAACGTAAAACAACCAAGGCTAATTAGGGCATCAGTTAAGATAACAATGATAACATAAAGATTATCTTATCTACTATCATTTAATATTCACCTAATCATTTTCCTAACTATTTTGGGCACGGCTTCCTGTCTTACCGGAAGCAGTTACTCACTCAAAAAACTTCGTGAATATGAAGGAAGACGGTAGTGGAGCGAGGTGATGCAATGTTGAACCCAACACCACGACTTACGATGCTGCGCTAGAGGGAGATTGATCTGGAGACCCACCACGACCAAACTCCCGACACAACAACTTTTGGTGCATCGTACCCGGCGCATATCGTAATACAACATAACTACGTCGAAATAACTGTAGCAGCTGCAACACATTGGAATCTGCCGCCGTCATGGCGGGAGCCGGCGTTGAGGTTTAGAAACTTTTATCGCGGCTCGGACCTTTTAGAGAATCAGTCAAACAAGGCGCGATATGTGGCAGTTACAGGTGAGGGTGGGGCTCTCAGTAAATATTAAACTTAAGTTTTTAATTAAAATAGTGTAGTATCATAGGGTCTTGTATTTTTAGTGTATTTTAACAATAAAAAATAAGGTATAGTTAGCATAAGGTAAGTATTTTTGTATTTTTAGTAATAAATCTTATTACTTAAAAGATAAAGATAGGGTGCACTGGGGTCCCACCACCATCTTTGGGACCCAAGGCAACCCCACCTGCCAGACGGTGCACCTGCTGACTAACGAACGGGGCGTTGACGCCGGCTTTCCCTTAGGGGTTGAGTGGTCAGACGGCAGTCGCACTCGTAATTAGCCAAACAAGCCAATCAACAAAAATGAATAGGAATTTAAGAGATGCACATGACGTCACAGCTAGGGCGCCGCCGCAAAACGGCGCGCAGGAGCCTTGCCCGACTCCTGTGACCTGTGGGCTAGGGCTACCGGGTCAGAGGCGGACACGGCTGAAGAAGCGAGCCCAAACCAAGAAAAATCCGTTTCGCATCGTGAAACGTTGGCACGCTAACTGGACGCGCGAGAGAACGGGCCGAGACTCTCCACAGGCGGGGGGTGGCCGTGGCGTTCCTGCGGGAGACTCTGTGGAAAGGCAGCAGATTCCGGCTTATTGGGAATGGCTACAAGCTGATCTACACGGGTGCACCTAGTGGGAGAAATGGGGTCACCGTGGTGTTGTCTGGCGAGCTGCAGGTTGACGTATTGGAGGTGAATCGCATCAGTGATCGGCTGATGTCGGTGGGTGCCTGTCAATGGGGTTATAACCCACTTGATAAGTGCTTACGCTCCGCAGGCCGGGTGCGGTGACCCCGAAAGGACGTTGTTCTGGACCCAGCTCGAAAGATTTCTTCGCGGGATCCCGTTATCCCAGGGAGTCGTTCTGGGTGGTGATTTGAAAGATCATGTGGGTGAGAAGTGTGACGGGTTTGAGCGTGTTCACGGTGGCTTTGGGTACGGTAGCCGCAACGCGGAAGGGAACAACATTCTCCGAACGTGTACGGCCGCTGACCTTGCAATCGTGAACACCTACTTCAAAAAGAAGCCGGAGCACCTTGTCACCTACCGGAGCGGGCGAAGTGCTACCCAGATCGACTTTCTACAAAGTAGCCAACTTCAAAGTCATACCCGGTAGGAGTATCAATGCACAACACCGTCTCCTTGTCATGGACCTCTGCGTAATGGCTGCTTGATGAAAACAGGTCCCAGGATTTTGCGTCGGTTATTGGCGACAAGTGCGCCGGTACCGATGGGGAACCTGTTCAAGAACACTGGAACAGGATCCAGGCAACTATTACTAGGGCGGCGCGGGTGGTGCTCGGCGTCTCCAAGGGCGGCCGCAAACGCGACAAGGAGACCTGGTGGTGGGACGACACAGTCCAGAGGGAGACTAAGGTGAAGAAAGCCCTCTTCAAAACGTGGCAAGCGACCGAATCCCCTGAAGATCGCGACGCATACAAGGTTGCCAAACGTGCCACTAAAAGAGCTGTAGCCAGAGTTCACTTGCATCCGCTCTACGAGAAGTTGAAATCGTCTGAGGGGCAAAAGCTCATTTACAAGTAGGGACGTTCCAGGGTCAAAGCGGCACAGGATATATCCAAGTGCCGCTGTGTTCAAGACCCTGTTGGCAAACTACTATGCGAAGACCTTCCCCAGCTTGGGCAAAATGGCGTGAGGTGACAAGTATCATTTGTGACTCCAAAGTTAAGCTTAAGGGGCAGGTCTATAAGACCATCGTTAGACCTGTTCTCCTGTATGGCAGTGAGGCGTGGCCTGTGCTTGGGCGACACAAGTAGGAGCTGCGTGTCACAGAGATGAATATGCTGCGGTGGATGTGTGGAGTTACGCGGAAGGACCGTATCAGGAACTCCCGCATCCGTGGCGGTCTTCATGGACATGGAGCAAACTGCAGGAGGGTCGCCTACGTTGGTACGGTTACGTAGGTCACAAATGTCTTGCCATGGCACCTCCGCAGGGCCGGAACAAGCGGGGTAGACCAAAGAAGTGCTGGCTTGACGTTGTAAGAGATGACATGCGTGCCAACAATCTCACACCACAGGATGCTAAATATCGCGCGAAATGGAGGAAATTGAGCAAGAAAGCGGACACCGGGCTCCAACGCGAAAGCCGCGGATGCAACCGGGATAAACGCTGAGATGATAATGATGATGATGATGATGACTTAAAAGATAAAGATAAACGATTTACTTTATTTCGACTCTTACTTAATACATATCTGTAGATACAATTTGTTGGGAAATTGTTGTGTACTGTTTCATAACTTGTGACTCTTGCTATGTCTCGGCGTCGACTTCTCGCTGCCAATTGTAGTGCCGGCCATACTCGATCCCGGGAATAATCTGTAAATATTCATATTTATAGTATTTACTAGCTTTCCGCCCGCGGCTTCGCCCGCATGGAATTCGGTTATATCGCGCTTTTAAGATTTCCCTCGGGAACATATTTTTTTTTATTTATTTTTTTCAATAAAAGGTAGCCTATGTAAGGACATAGGCTACCTATAGGTTAGACCCTGAGAAAGGTCTCAGGGTCTAAAGATTTTCTATGCCAAATTTCATCAAAATCGGTGAAGCGGTTTAAGCGGGAAAGCGTAACAGACAGACAGGCAGAGTTACTTTCGCATTTATAATATTAGTATGGATTTATGTACACAGACACATTACTATAAGTTAAAAATCACTCTTTGTACAATCTTAATATTTATGTTTCTGTAATCTATATGGTGTACCTAATAAAGAGTAAGTATTCTATTGTAATCTATTCTATCTTTATAGGGTGTATCTGACATCGACGCACAAACGAGTACCATGGATCCAGTACATGATTCTGAGCCCCCCAGTGGTGGAATTTTTCATCGGCTTTTTCAAGATTAAAAAAAAATATATGTAGTTTTTTTTTCACTGCAGACCGTTCACAATTGCTATACTTTTATAACCCAATAATTTTTTAAAGTAAAAATTAAATAATTCGCTAATTACATAAAAAAGCGCAATGAAAACAAAACCCGAAATACTATCTTATCAGCTGATTTAATAGAGTTCACATCAGGGATCAACGTCATACCTACAAACCCGCACGGCGGCACGTTTGCAACGTTCAAAAGCCAAGCCGACACTTCTTTTTAAACAGTGTGTATTCTGTAACCGTTCATTAACGACATAAATGACTATCATAAATTTATTAGTGGCGTGCAGTCTAGCCTTTTCGCGAAGTTTGCGTTACGATGTCAGATACACCCTGTATAAAAATATTTACCTACACAAGAAAAAAATTAAAGATAAACTAGCTCATTGAGCATCAAAAAATTCGTATAGAATTAAGTTCTGCGGCTGTGCTGCTGAGGAGTTTCATGCGTAAATTTTTCGCAAGTAAGCGGGCGTGCGTTTAGGGGGTCTGTCTTATGTTATTTGGACGTAGAAATAATAAATATAGTTTAAAAAACTAAAAAACATGCTTTTAAAAACAATCAAACTAAAAAGTTAAAATATTTTTTAAAAAAGCGTGAGGCGCTTTGTGCACTAATTTTTGTATATTAAGCGCCTCAAGTTTTTTTTAAATTATTTTTAACTTTTTAGTTTGATGTTTTTTAAAAGCATGTCTTTTTTAGTTTTTTAATCTATATTTATTTTCAACATTTTAGTTCGACATTCTTTTTAAAAAAAAAAAAATTTCGTATTCAAAACGGTGGAACATTTTACAGTAATGAGCCGCTCACTCGTAGTCCAAAGAGTTAGAGACGGACAAACAAACAAACAAGCAAACATACAAGTGAAGCTAATAAAAAACATGTAAAAAGTACTAATTCTCAGTCTAGATTGAATAATTAACTTTTAATTTTGAACAAGAACAGAAGCACATCGAACCTCATGACTCGTTTGTATTCCTCTACCATCTCGTCGACGGGCTCCACTCGGATGGGGTCGTATGTCTTCAACGCTAAGTAAGGTGCACCTGCAGATACGGCGTTTGACATCTGTAAACACATAGGTTTCACATAAAACTTAAAAATAATCATCTTCTTAGCCACATGAAGTCCACTGCTGGACATAGGCCTCCCCCAAGGATTTCCAAAAAGCACAAATCAAATCAAATCATTTATTTCAAATAAACCAGTTACAGGCACTTTTGAATTGTCAGAAGGTCGGTCAGTCAATAGGATGAAGCTAGTCGCCCATTCCAAAGAGTAGGTACCTATGGAGAAGAACGGGCAAGAAACTCCATGGACACTCTTTTAAATTTTCAAGCTATTGTTACAAATATTCGATTACATCATTCATGTTGAAATCAACCGTGTGAGAACGATGCAGAAACATATTGTACGCCGAGAGCGTCCATTATGGAAAACAAACAAAAAACAATTCAGAAATTAAAATACGCCGTGGCAGCTAACGCTAACGGTTCGCATGCAACCATATTTGTAGGTACGCTTCTTGGCATAACATAGCGACTTACGAACTTTAAGAGGGGACTCTAGTGTCGAGGGATTTGGAAAATAGGTATTTGAAGAAACTATTGCTGTCGCGCTGCTCCCAACCTCTCCCGGTAAAGTGCGAAAAGGACAGTTGCAGCTCAGGCTGATTTTACCCACAAAAACGTTGACCAAAAGACGTTTCGTATTCCGCTGTTTTCTTTTTCAAAACACTACAGATCTCAATTATTTTTGTAACAAAATTTAGAGGAAAAGTATACCTATGCTTCTATTATTTTCTTTTTTGTCAAAAACTCATCACGTTCGTCTAATAGTCCTCTGTACATCACGATGAAAATGGGTTATTTTTCGCGATTTTGAAGTATCGTATTTCTTTTATTAATTAAGTTTTGGAATAAATCAAATGATAGGGGCACGTATAATCACGGTGTAAAATAGTAGAAAAAAATTGCTCTAAAAGCATTATCCACGAAGAAAACAGCGGAATACGTTTGTATAGAGAAAGCACCACTAGAGTTCCCTCTTAAGTAATTTTATTCAGTTACAATATGTTATCCTTCAATCCATACAAATGTAAAAGTGAGTTTGTTTCTTAGATCCGCTTTCACGCAAAAATTACTAAACGGATTAGGATGAAATATGGCACACAGATAGTTTGTAGCCAGGAATAACACAAGGTACTTTAATTCCGATGTTTTCACGGGAAACTTGAGCGAGTGAAACGGCGATGCGCAACTGGTACTAAGTATGTACTACAATATTTTTTATAGATCTCTATTTCAGCGCCGATTGCAATTGTGGGTCTAAACCACCCACAGATCCACTCAAATTAACATAATAAAAACCATCAAAATCAGTCCAGCTGTTAATGAAGACTTCAGTGTCATATAGACCTAGAGAATAATGAACATAAAGGTGCATATGAAAATTTCGTTTAACATTAGACGTGTTTGGATAATGCAAGCGGACCCAACTATGATTTACTTAACACGGGCATACATTATATTAGTGTCGCTATTCATCCATAGATGGCAATGTTACCAATAGTTTACACTTTACATGAAATGATACTGTCTAACTACCGCCATCTATGAACCGCTAAAGACAACTGGTTTAGTTACATTGAATGGCTGATAGATGACCGTACCTGTTTAGTTTTCTGAATGTTTTTACTAGTTCTAACTCATAGTCAACCTTCATCCTGCTAAAATATCAATATGGACTTACAACTTGTTTATTTGCTTCCATTTCAGCTAGCTTTCTATTCAAGTCGCTTTTCAGTCCTTGCATAAGCACGAAGTCTTTCTCCAAGATACCTTGTAGTCCTGCGTTCAAAAAGATTATACCTACGTTAAAAACCAGCCAAGTACGAGTCGGACTCGCGCACGCGTTCCGTAACATTATCTTTAAAAACGGCAACAAAATCACGTTTGTTATATGGGAGCCCCTTAAATATTTTTTATTTTTAGTATTTTTTGTTATAGCAGCAACAGAATCACATAATGTCTGAAAATTTCAACTGTCCAGCTATTACGGTTCATGAGATACAGCCTGGTGACAGACGAACGGACAGACGGACAGCGAAGTCTCATAAATAGGGTTCCGTTTTACCGTTTAGGTACGGAACCTATGGAAGGGTACGGAACCTATGGAAGGATACGGAAGATATGTGTATTCGTCCACATATTCCATTTGATTACCATTGACTTTCGTATGGATCTTTTCTAGATTCGTCATTAGTTTTGTTTTTGAGGTGTTCATTGACAGGCCAACGTTCCTACTTTTGTATGTAAGTTGTTCGAGCATTTCCTGTAGGCTCCTCGCGTCACTCGTAATTAGTATCAGATCGTCTGCGAATCTTAGGTGGTTCAGTTGTGTTCCGTTAATGTTTATTCCGAAGTTGTCCCATTCGAGGCGTTTAAATACGTATGCAAGAACTGCTGAGAAAAGTTTTGGTGACAACGGGTCCCCTTGTCGAACTCCTCTTTTATTAGGAAAGGCTTCACCTACTCTTTCTGTTCGTACTTTTGCTGTCATATCCTGATATATATTGCTTATGAGGCGTATATTATATTTTTTATCTACTCCTTGTGTTTTAGCGCCTCCCATATTTTTGTGTGCTTAAGTGAGTCGAACGCTTTATTATAATCCACGAACGCTATGTAATAGTTGATGCCGTATTCGTTATTTTTTGTATGACCTGTTAATTATTTATTAACACAAAAATATGATTGACTTTTTGTATCTCGCGCCTCATAATGTGAAACGATCCGGATGGGCTAATGTCACGATGACGTTATAGGCGCATCAGCACTTGTTGTTGTTCTGTGTTCTCAGGTGTTTTATCGATGTATTTGTACAACCCGGTACAGCACACCAGTTCTAAACCATTTTACTAGATAAACAACAACAAATAATAGATAAATACAAACACCACTGCGGAACCGAAAATCGTTTATATTATTGTGACGTCACTTACAAGGCGCGACGCCATATTGCTGAATAAAGCGTTTCGGCGGCTTATTTGAATTTTGAATTTTTATTTGCATGTTTCTTACGAAGTACGTATTTAAAATAAAAAAAATACTTTCAGTGAACTTCTTAACCTCAGCCAAGTAGGTAATTCAAGATAGAAATTATAAATCTGTCAAATAGCCTATTGAATAAAAACTCTTAGGTCCATCCTATTAAGCAGAATATAAAAAAAATATAGACTAACCAGCATTCTCCAGTAGTGCATCGAGGTCTGTTACCGGGAACTCCGCTGTTGAGGGTGATAATAATTGCGGCGTCGGCGCGGGCGACGGTCTCCGACGTGGCGTCGTAGTAGATGAAGCTGTGAATAACGGATTAATTATCTGATTTAACATTGAGAGATAATATTTTCTTTTCAATCACAAGATGGTTGCTTTGCTTGATTGCCAGGCCACAGTTTTGAATAGGTCTTCGAATTCGTAAGCTTGTTGCTTTAATGAAGATTCTCACTTGCTAATAATCATCATCATCAACCTTTTTATCGTTTACTGCTGGGCATAGGTCTCCTCTCATACAGAGAAGGATTGCACAATGCGCGATTGCCAACTTAAAGTCCAGGTTTCCTCAAAAGGTTTTCCTTCACCTTGTAATCAGTCATTGGTGTCCAAGATATACTTAGAAAGTACATACAGTATGTTAACTAACAGAGGGCGTTCCCGTTAACCCGAAATAGTATAGCATACATACATTCTAAAAAAAATATTTCCATTCGAAAACAAAATGTTTTTAAAATTTTTCCAATAAGAAAATATTCAATAAAAATTTTAAATTGACATGTAAAAGAAACACACTGTACACGCGAACATGAAAGACGGCAAGGTCACAATTTGTTTATGATACTACGCTACTATTTTGATTTAAAACAGGAGTTTTCAAATTTATTTCCAATTAGAATTTTTTTTTATTCGGATTTTTTTATGCTTATTTTTCTATGCTGATATTTTTATTTTAATCTATTAATGATATATATTAACGAGTTTAAGGGAACGCCCTCTGTTATTTAACATACTGTATAATTTTAAAAAAACTTACATTGGTACTTGCCTGGCCTGGAATCGAACTCGCACACTCATACTTGAGAGGCTGGGGTTTTAACTACTAGGCCACCACGACTTGCTAATGATAATCATCAGAAAATCGAAAGTGTTTTTATGTCACAAATTCGTAAAAAAAAATATAGGTAACAAGATCTTTAGTCCCATTCTGGCGGTAACGCTATGAAAGTCAGAAATCGAGTTTTGGCGGGAAAGTTAAGCTGAGTGTCACGCTCATTAATCATTGGACTTTTTAAATTATATTTTAATTTTTTAACTAAATAAATGTGCGTAATTTATGTAGTAAAAAGGGCATTCAGTAAATAATTCATAAAAAACATTCGAGATATCGCTGCATGATGGCCTCATCTTGACTTTGCCTCAAACCTACCTCGTAGACTGTTCACGTGGCCGTCTTTTTCAACATGAATAATTAATTACGTGACATTGGCTAAATGTACAAACCGTGCGAATCCATAAAAGAAAGAAAGAAACTCTTGAGTACTTCAGCAACAAATCTTTACCTTTTACTTGAAATTGGCACAAAGTTATAACTAGTACCACACTACAATAAACAAAGTTAGAAATGAGAACATACTGGTGGTAGCGGGGTAGTCGGGCAGGTCCCAGGCGGAGGGGCGGCGCTGTTGGCGGGCGCCGATAGCAGCGCGCCCACAGGACGAGACAGGCGCACCGTGCACACGAAGTCACAACATGACAACAACATACTGGTGGTAGCGGGGTTGTCGGGCAGGTCCCAGGTGGAGGGGCGGCGCTGTTGGCGGGCGCCGACAGCAGCGCGCCCACAGGACGAGACTGGCGCACCGTGCACACGAAGTCACAACACGACAACAACATACTGGTGGTAGCGGGGTAGTCGGGCAGGTCCCAGGCGGAGGGGCGACGCGCGCGCAGCGTGTTGGCGGGCGCCGACAGCAGCGCGCCCACAGGACGAGACAGCCGCACCGTGCACACGAAGTCACAACACGACAACAACACCTCGCACCGATTGTAACGCTGGTACTCACTGACAAACAAAAGTTATTTAAGCCATTGTCCAGCAATGATAGCTATTGTAATAGGAGTGATAGTTTGTACCACAAAGCGAAGCTGAGTGGTGTAATGTTTTGTACGTAGGTTGTATTACGAGAAAAATAAAGCTGTCATGTTGTGTCACTCATGCTTTCCACATATTTTTCATTGGCGACGAGGATTTTAATTATTTTAAAGAGATACACGCGTGAAAATGTCTTTTGGAAAGGTCTCGGAGTTCAAAGTGAGTGATGGTAACTGGGCCACGTACATAGAAAGGCTGGAAAGTTATTTTGTGGTAAATAATGTGTCGGTAGAAATGAGACTGCCAACATTGATAGCGGCTATGGGAGACGAGGCTTATGAGTTACTGAGCAACTTGACCAGCCCGATGAAGCCTAATCGGAAAACATACGCGGAAGTGGTACAAATCTTAAGAGATCACTTGCAACCAGAACCGTCTGAAGTTGCGGAACGGTACAGGTTCCGTCAACGTAGACAGTGTGGCGGTGAAGCCATTCATAATTATGTTTCGGAGCTTAAAAAGTTGACGAAAAATTGCGGTTTTGGCATTTCGTTAGCTGAAAATTTACGCGATCAGTTTGTTTGCGGTCTGTGGTCGGAGATAATAAGGCAGCGGCTTTTCGCTGAAGAAAATTTGACTTTTGCGAGGGCAGTTAAGATAGCACACATGATGGAAGCTGCGGAACGGGATGCGGCGGTCGTAGAACATCCAGGGCCCGGAGAGTATGATAAAGGCGGAAGTACGAGCGCATCTACGCCAGTACACGCGGTTAACTCGGGGCGGGGTCGAAGCAACCGCGGCGGGGGCGGACTGCCCTTCGGAACACGCCCGCAGCGGAACTATACCTTGCAGTGTGAAGCATGTGGTGGTAATCACATCAAGGATGATTGTCGCTACAAGAAATTTATTTGCGGTCGCTGTGGACGACGTGGTCACCTGCGCCGTGTTTGTCCTCAACGAGCTGGGAGTTACAAGTCCGGCAATAATACGGTTGCTCACGTCCAGATGGAGGGCCGTGGGCTGAACATGCCGGAAAACAGCGCTCTATCTGAGCTTTTAGGGGAGGACGAACCTCCGTCTTCGGACGAGGACACTTGGACAGCGGAGGAACCGGTACACCAACTGTCGTTAAATGGGTATAAACCGGTGAGTTTACACGTTTTGGTCGATGGAAAGGATTTGTCGATGGAAATCGATACTGGATCGTTAGTTTCATGTATTAGTAAACAAACGTATCAAAGGTTATTTTCGCATCTTCCGATTGAAAAGTCATCAATGATTTTTAAATTCTATGACGGTTCACAAGTACTACCTTTAGGAACAATAAAACCTTTAGTGGGGTATAAGAATATAGAAAAGAATTTAGATTTATTTATTGTGACAGGAGGAACCACCTCGTTATTAGGGCGACAATGGTTATCTGAACTAAAAATTAAGATTCCAGTGTTTAATAATTTTGTTTCTCCCAATAGAGTTCACGGTCAAGATAAATTAAATGAATTATTTGACAGATATAAAGAATTGTTTACGGAGGGACTGGGTCGATTCAAAGGAGGCAAGGCACGGCTGCGTGTGCGGGAGGGAGCGACACCTGTGTTCTGGCGCGCTCGTCCTTTGCCGTACGCGCTGCGGGACCGCGTCGAATCTGAGCTGGACGGAATGTTGCGTGACGGCGTCATCGAGCCCATCGACAGTGCGGACTGGGCTACTCCGCTCGTACCGGTGCGTAAGGCTGATGGTGGACTCCGTATTTGCGCAGACTATAAAGTTACTTTGAACCCAGTTCTGATTGTAGATAGGTATCCGTTACCACGTATCGAGGACTTATTAGTCAAGTTAAACGGTGCGTCCATTTTGTCAAAAATCGATTTATCACAGGCTTATAACCAAATAGAGTTAGATGATCCCGATAATCTGACAGTAATTAACACTCACAAGGGGTTATTTAAATACAAAAGGTTAGTTTTTGGTCTAGCTTCGAGCCCTGGAATTTTTCAAAGAATCATGTCGAATCTTTTAAGTGATATCCCTAATGTGGAAGTTTTCCTTGACGATGTCATTATAGGAACGAAAGGAGGTAATATTACTGAACATCTTAATATTTTAGAACGGGTTTTTCATCGTTTGCATTCTAATGTAATGAAACTCAAACCAAATAAATGTCTTTTTTTAACTAACGAAGTAAAGTATTTGGGTTATGTTATATCTGCCGACGGAATTAAGGTCGACCCAGAAAAAGTGGAGGGCATAGTTAAAATACCACAGCCCACCAATATTTCAGAGTTGAGGGCTTTCTTAGGAACCATTAATTTCTATGCGAAATTTGTTAACCGTTTAAGCACTATTCTCGCGCCTTTATACCGATTACTTAAGAAAGGAGTCGTTTGGGAATGGGATACCAACTGTAAAGTAGCTTTTAAAAAAGTTAAATCATTACTCGTTAGTGCTGAAGTGCTCGCTCATTATGATCCAGATAAGACCTTAATTTTAACATGTGATGCAAGTTCTAAGGGTTTAGGTGGAGTTCTTAGTCAGCTGGAACCAGTGGTGGCATCGCCCGGTTGCGTACTCGAGCGCCCCGTTGTTTATGTCTCGAGAGCGCTTTCGAGCGCCGAACAGCACTATTCGCAGATCGAACGGGAAGCACTAGCTATTGTTTTTAGCTTAGAAAAATTACACCAGTATGTATACGGTAGGCGATTTCTTCTACGTACAGATCATAAACCTCTGGTTACGATTTTTGGACCGAAACAAGGTATACCTTCTATGGTAGCGAGCCGTCTCCAAAGATGGGCCATTAAGTTATCCGCTTATACTTATGATATTCAGTTCGTTAGGTCAGAGGCGAATGGAGCAGATGGGTTATCACGATTACCAGCACAGGCAGCACTAGTCTCTCCTACTAATAATTGTTGTAAAATACCAGATCAAACATTTTTACATTTCGCACAAAATGCATTATTGTTAGATTACAATGAATTAAAAAATCAAACTCAGCGAGACCCATTGTTAGGTAGAATTTTGAGTTATTTGCGTAACGAGTGGCCGGTGACGTCAGAGATCCCTGCACTTCAACCGTATCATAACCGAAAACGCGAAATGTATGAAGAGCTTGGTTGTGTTCTATGGGGTTATAGGTTAGTGATACCGGATGCGTGTAGGTCAAAGGTACTATCGGAATTACACGAAGCGCACATGGGAATCGTTAAAACGAAGTCGTTTGCTCGTAGTTATGTTTGGTGGCCAGGTATTGATGAAGCGATCGAATCGATGTGCAGGGCATGTACCGTTTGCGCGGCTGAAAGCGATGACCCACCACGGCATATACCGTGCCCTTGGCCTTGGCCTGAAAAACCGTGGGCTCGAGTACATGTTGATTTTTTGGGTCCGATAGCCGGTAAAATATATCTTGTAGTAGTTGATGCTAGGACTAAGTGGATAGAGGTTAGTCAGGTACCTAGCACAGCTGCTAGCTACACAATTATCAGACTAAGTGATATTTTCGCTCGTTTCGGATTACCGAAACAGTTAGTATCTGATAATGGACCACCTTTTACCAGTGTCGAATTTTCAAAGTTCATGGAAAGTAATGGCATTAGCCACTTGTTCTCCCCTTCTTACCACCCCGCCTCCAATGGCGCTGCAGAAAATGCAGTACGTTTAGTTAAGCGAACAATTAAGAAGGCAATTTGAGGCAACTTAGACATTTTATTGTCTTTAAATAATTTTCTTCTACACTACAGAAACACAGAGCATTGCACAACAGGGGAAACGCCTGCTTCGCTTATGTTTGGCCGTAAACTCCGTACGAAACTTGATTGTTTGAGACCAAATAGAGAAACAAAGGTTAAAAACGCTCAAACACGACAGCAGGAATCGAGTGGTAGCGTTACTCGGAGCTTAGGTGAGGGGGAAGAAGTCTGGGTTCGTCAATATAGAGGTAGCAATAAGTGGGAGCCTGGCAGGATTGTTGAGAGAATGGGTGTTACAGATTACCGAGTTCTCGATGCGGCAGGTAGGGAAATACATAAACATGTGGATCAGCTTAAGCGCAGACGGAGTTCATTGATCTCTCCTTCCACTAGTGCGAATCTCGCAGAGGAATCAGAAGGAGTTTCAACTGATGGTTCCCACGAAAGCATTCCGAGCCGTCCGCCACTCCTCAGCCCGCCACGCCTGAGCCCCGTAAGACCGAGTGGGGTACCAACCGACGATCAGTTCCAGGATTGCGTTGAATCTCCTCTTGCTTTGCCCACCGAATCGTCTCAGTCTCGTCCAGTGCGTAGTTGTCGCCTTAATAATCCAGCTAATTATAGAATATGACCTCTTATATTGTAAACCTACCTATCTTATCCGAACGTCTCTGGTTTTGTTAATAAGTAATAATGACTAAATTATCTGTTGTTGAGGTTAAATACATGTGTAATGATTAAGGGTGGAGGTGTTGTAATGTTTTGTACGTAGGTTGTATTACGAGAAAAATAAAGCTGTCATGTTGTGTCACTCATGCTTTCCACATATTTTTCAAGTGGCACAATAGATCGCGAGTTTGTGCCACGAAGCGAAGTTGAATGGCACAATAGATCAGCACGAGTATTACAATAGCTGTTTGCGACCGTGGCATACAAAACTTTTTTTACAACCTTGAAATAAATGCAGATAAAAGTTAACAATGGCGTCAAAATAACGCAGCGCGCGCAAAGTTGTTAGAATCCCACAAATGAAAGGCAAAGGCAATTCATCTATACAGCCTAATAACATTCGATGTGTAGTCGTGATGCAAATACGCGTGCTTTTTGACATAATAAATCAAAATCATAATACATGTATGTTTACTTTATGATGCCATAGGCATAAAAAAAAATAAAGAATTCATTATACTACGGTTTTTACCCGTGTGGAAATGGTCATTGTAACACGACTTAGCAGAAATGACTACAATTGAGATATGAATTATGGTTATGTATTAAGCAAATTACCAAATGGTCATAGAAAAACTCATTTGAACAGCGCACTTTTTTCCGAACATGGAAAACTCGTCATGGACTATCCTCCGCTCGGGGACATGGAGGAGTGTGCCGGACTCTTACCGGCTAAAAAACCACCTAAGCGTTCGTCATCTGCCTTTCCGGGGTAACGGGTCCTCCCAATTCTACGGTACCCCCCGCAGGCCTTAACCCGTCGTCGCGAGTTCGACGGGTTTCTTCTCATTCAGTTCTCTTCTCGGTTGGGTTTCACATTCAGAACGTAAATTCAAAGAAAAAAGAATTATTTTTTTTTAGTTGAGTGTCCATTTTTCCACGAACTTATTTTCACTCTAGCCGCTAGCAGATCATATGTTTCGTGAACGCTACCGGGTCAACGACCGACACGCAAGCTGCGCGCGCGGCGCCGCCCCTCAGTTCGGCGTAGCCACGGTTTGAAAGGACGTGCGCTTGCTTGCAGCGCAACGCCTGCGACGCGAAGTCCGAAGTCTGCCCGCCACCGCTCATTGGTCGTGCAAGGTGTGTTTCATGCGTGTCGTGTATGTATGTGTGTTATGTAGTGTAATATGTTGGCGTACACAAAACTACAGTGGACCGAAATGGTTCGGCTTTACGCCGTGCCTGGCGATAACCTGAACGAGGCCCGAAGAATTTACGTATTTAGGTACTATGTATTTTTCTCGGTGGTAGGCCATAACATCGGCTAGCGGCAGAAGTTATCACCCACCAGACCAAGTCTTGCCGCCAAGCGATTCGTCGTGTTCCGGCATGATGTCTGGTGAAGCCTGTACGGGTCTGAGCAGTTGTGTTGCGATGTGTACCGGGTACGATGCGCCAAATGTTGTTGTGTCGGGAGTTTGGTAGTGGAGAGTCTCCAGATCAATCTCCTTCTAGCGCAGCATCGTTTGGTCGTGTTGGTGTTGGGTTTAACATTGCATCACCTCGCTCAACTGCCGTCATCCTTCCTATTCCTAAGTTTTTTAAGTGAATAGGCTTAATAAACTAGTGCGCTTTACCATCAACGATTGCATCACTGCTTACCATCAGGCGGGATTGCAGTCAAACACTAGTTTATGATTATTTAAATAAAAAAATGTTCATAATGAACATTACAGGAGCCGGGTAAATCACATACGGCACGAACATCGAATACGGCGAAACAGTTACCACCATCGTGTACCTTATTCAATCGATGCAAATTTAACAAGTAATTCCTAATGAGACTGTAGATAAAAATGTGATTAACTTTTAAATACCATAGCCAGGAAAAGTTTGAAGGGAAACTTACATCACAGGTCATGGGTATTGTGTTTTTATTGGAATTCAGTTAGTTAAAACTTACGTAGGTAGAAGTTAGAAAGAACGGACGGCCAGTGCAAGAGGTCAGCGCCCTTTGCACTGATCCGTCCCTCGAGCGTATTGTATCTATGAGTTTACGGCCGGTCTCGGATAGAAACTATTTAAAATTTTTGAAAGAAAAAACGTTTATTTATTTTTCAATTCAGATAAACATATTTTATTAAGCAAACTACCTACAGTTTTAGTGTCAACGGTTTTTACCCTTCCAGGCTGTATTGATTTGAAATGTCGTATGACGTCACGCCGTGGTACAAAATATACCACGGCGTCACATATTTAGCCCCCACTCCGTAACTTTAATACGCTATATCGCAGTAAGTTTTGGGAATTACGACAAAATAAAAAAAAAATACGGGTCTCAATTTTTTAAGTATCTATAAGACGGACTAATTATTTTTTTGATTTTCAGACCTTAGGTACATCCCTATAGTCCCCAGTTCTAAACGCCGGCTCTAAAAATCCGAACATAAATATCTTGGTAGGTGTCCTTGTAGATAATTTTGAAGGAAAACAATAACAGCTTAAATAACTTTGTTAACTTAGACCAGGAGTGATATACAATATGTAAAGAAAACCCTGCCCGATCCGTGAAGATATTGTTAGGTATCGTTAACTGATTCTAATAATGCCTACAAAGCCAGGCTAAACTAAAAAAAAACCCCTAAAAAAATAAATCATCATCAACCATTTTATCGTCCCACTGCTGGGCACAGGTCTCCTCTCATACAGAGAAGGATTGAGCGTAATCACCACGTTTACTCAGTGCGGGTTGGCGATTTCAGACTTAAAGCCCAGGTTTCCTCAAGATGTTTTTCCTTCACCTTCAGTCATTGCCATCCAAGACATACTTAGAAAGTACATATAACTTTAGAAAAGTTGCATTGGAACTTGCCTGACCTGGAATCGAACCCGCGCACTCATACTTGAGAGGCTGCTGTTTTAACCATTAGGCCACCACGACTTAAGGATGGTACTACACGCATTTTTTTTTATTATTATAAACTAGCGCTTGACTGCAATGCCGCCTGATGGTAAGCAGTGATGCAATCATTGATGGTAAAGCGCGCTAGTTTATTAAGCCCATTCACTTTAAAATCTTAGTGAATAGAAAGGAAGACGGCAGTTGAGCGAGGTGGTGCAATGTTAAACCCAACAACACGACCAATGATCCTGCGCCAGAGGGAGATTGATCTGGAGACCCTCCACGACCAAACTCCCGATACAACAACATTTGACGCATCGTACTCGGCACACATCGCAACACAACTGCTGAGACCCGTCCTCCGTACGGCTTCACCAGACATCACGCCGGAACACGACGAATCGCTTGGCGGCAAGACTTTGTCTGATGGGTGGTAACTTCTGCCGGCAGCCGATGTTATGGATGGATGTACTGGAAGACGCAGCGTAGGGAGGCCCCCAACAAGGTGGACCGATGACCTGGTGAAGGTCGCGGGAAGCCGATGGATGCGGGCAGCACAAGACCGGTCAGCGTGGAAAGCCTTGGGGGAGGCCTTTGTCCAGCAGTGGACATCTATAGGCTGAAGAAGAAGAAGGAGAAGAATCACAAAATAAGTGATTTACAAAGTAATGAAATATTTGTAGGTATGTTTCTTTTATTATGTACACTGATGCTCCTTGATTCCAGAGGCCGAGAGCTCCCAAAGATTAAAGACGGCCTTATTTGGAGCGCTATTAAAATACAAATAAATATCATTACTAACGGTTCATCTTCGAGTCCTTTCTTCTCCCAATCATCTTGAGTGTCGGTCTGCAGCATCAGTCCGCCGGTACAGCCCTGATACACGCTGGACGGGCGCCGGGACAAGACTATCGGCTCGTCTAATAGCGATTCTTCCTCTTCTTCGTTTTTACGAACTGGGCCTGGTAAGAAATCATCGTTCTCGATAAAGTATTTTATTTAAATACTAGCTTTCCACTTCTGGGCACGGCATCGCGCTTTTTAGATTTCCCTCGAGAATATCTTTTTTTTTTTTCATAAAAAGTTAGCCTATGTCCTTTCTCAGGGTCTAAAGGTTGTCTGTGCTAAATTTTATTATAATCGGTTGAGAGGTTTAAGCGGGAAATCGTAACAGATAGACAGAGTTACTTTCGCATTTATAATATTAGTTTTAAAGTTTAAAATACGTAACTTAGTGCTCTTCAAAAGTACAGCGGAGCGATTCAGTTAAAACTAACCTTGACAAGGTGTCGTGGTGGCCTAGTGGTTAAAACACCAGCCTCCCAAGTATAAGTGTGCGGGTTCGATTCTAGGTCAACCAAGTACAAATGTAACTTTTCTAAGTTATACATATATTACTAGCAGCCGCCAGCGACTTCGTTCGCGTGGAGTTACTTATGCTCTGCTGCAATTGGTCGCAGCGTGATATTATATAGCCTAAAGCCTTCCTGGATTAATGGGCTATCTAACGCAAAAAGAATTTTTCAAATCGGACCAGTAGTTCCCGAGATTAGCGCGAACAAACAAACAAACATACAAACAAACTCTTCAGCTTTATATATTAGTATAGATGTACTTTATAAGTATATCTTGGACACCAATGACTGGTTAAAAAATGGTGAAGGAAAACATCTTGAGGAAACCTGGACTTTAAGTCTGAAATCGCCAACCCGCATTGAGCAAGCGTGGTGATTACGCTCAATCCTTCTCTGTATGAGAGGAGACATGTGCCCAGCAGTGGGACGATAAAAAGGTTGATGATGATGATGATGGTTATAGGATCGCACTGCAGTTCAACGTTTATTAATTTTGAAGTAAAGTCAGTGTAATAACAAAAACATATGACACTATATTAGTTAGAATCATCTTGCTGTTCCATTGCTCCTCCTGTTCGAAAATGTGTCTCTTTAACAAAGTAAATGACGCAATGAATGTTTTTGAACTGTCAAAATGAAAACCATCGCAACTGATAATGTGTTACGCAATTACTGCGTAATATGTCGCAATGTATTTGCGACATATTTACCTGAGATTAGTAAAAATTTGATTCTATCATATTAAACCCTGTAAGGCTCAACTATAATTTCCTTTTCTTACAAAATCTTATTACGTTGTTTCAAAAGTAGAATTTAATAAATAACTTAAAATCTTGGAGATCGATACGAGCAGGCTTCCTCCACCTGGGATGTCTTCATCTACATCATACTAAAAACTAGACCCAAAAAAAAAATATGGTAAATGTTGGTTTTCTCACCAGGATGTATGCAATATGGACCGAACTCCACCTTCTTGCCGAGCACACCTAGGAAAGGAAACTTGATCTTCATGGTCTGCAGCAAGCACTCTTCGTATAAGTCCCAGATATGCAGCGTCTGTTCAGCAGAAATTACAAACTGAACATATGATTTTAATAAGCAAGCAATCAAGGACATCATCCTTCGGGATTTCGGGTGCATAGAATGAGAAGTCCGCCTTTCTTAATTTAGATGGAATACTATTAATGATGCTGCACAATCAAAAGCCGCTCATCACTTCAACAAAATAAAGTATATAATTGATCAAAATTTTGTACAAAACGTAACGATGACGTCGAATTAGAAGTTACAAGCGTTGTGTGACAACGACTTGATTGGTAGAATTATCAGCTATAGAACTACTACTAATGCATAGGTATTAGAAATACGAATGTTTGTGAGTATTGATGGATGTTTGGTACTCTGTCACACAAAAACTGCTCAACGGATTTGGATGAAATTTGGCACACAGAAGGTTTATAACCTGGACTAAGGATATAGGATAATTTTTATTCGGATATTCGCAAAGGAACGACATTTATGCGCGCGAAACCACGGGGCGTTGGAAGTTTTAATATAAATGAAATTTCGTAGTTCGGTTGGTGTAGCGGTTTCGGGCATTCGGGAAATCTTCTACATCAGGCTGTAATGCCCGGGTTCAAACCTGGTATTACGTGTTTCCTTTCAAATTTCGATCCAGCCGTCCCTTGCTGTTCTCTCCAGCCAGCAGTTCTAGTCGCTTAGTTTTAGTTGCCCCTGGCTGGAGGCTTTATTTTCATTTATGGCAGCCACAGGATAGTCCGGTTAAGTAGTCACGACCTCTCAAGGTTTTCTACTAGTTGCCAAATTTAAAAAAAAAACGTAGTTTAAAAAACAAAAAAAAAGCCTGCTTTTAAAAAATATCAAACGAAAAAGTTAAAAATAATATTTAAAAAGGCGTGAGGCCCTTTGTGCACTAATTTTTGTATATTAAGCGCCTCGCGCTTTTTTAAATATTATTTTCAACTTTTTAGATTGATATTCTTTAAAAGCATTTTTTAGTTTTTAAAACTATATTTTTTTAAGTTCGATATTCTTTTTGTAAAAACGAAGGAACGTATTGAAAACGGTGGGACATTTTACAGTAATGAGCCGCTTACTCGTAGTCCAAAGAGTTAAGAAGGACAAAGAAACAAACAAACAAGCAAGCAAGCAAACATACAAGTGAAGCTAATAAAAAGCATGTAAAAACAAAAGGACTCACACAATTATTACAATACGCGATGACCAGCTCATGAGCAGCTACAATGGCGAGATCAATAATGGCGGGTGAGGTGGGAGCCACCAGTGTGGCGAAGGGAGCGCGTGCGCTCGGCTGCCACAGGCGCACGACGCCGTCACACCCGCCCGTCGCCACCACGTGTAGGGCTGACACTATGTGGAAGCAAGTCACCCCCTGAAATGGTATATTGCTCGTTGGTTAAATAGACCTCCACCTTCCCCCGACCTCCGTGGGCAGCGGTCAACACGCCTGCCTGCGACGTGGCCATCGATCGTGGCATTCGATCCCCGGCCAGATCATGATGGAAAACGATCTTTTCCTGATTGGCCTGGGTCTTGGATGTTTATCTATATATGTATCTATTATAAATATAGTATCGTTGAGTTAGTATCCCATAACACAAGTCTCGAACTTACTCTGGGGCTAGCTCAATCTGTGTGATTTGTCCGTATATATTTATTTATTTATTTTAGTTATTTATACCACTGTCAAGCAATGATAGCTATTGCAATATGAGTCATAGTTTGTGCCACGAAGCGAAGCTGACTGGCACAATAGATCTCGTGTTTGTGCCACGTAGCGAAGCTGAGTGGCACAATAGAGCAGCACGAGTACCTATTACAATAGCTGTTTGCGACAGTGGCATACAACTTTTTCTACGACCTTGAAATAAATAAATACAAAAAACAACCGTCAATATTGAACTTTATTATGAATTATAGTAATTTACATTCTGGGTGGCGCAACTATTAAAGTTTTTGTGGTCTCCATAGCTTTTTCTCTCATTTCGGGAGGCGTTAAGATATTGTCCATTTCGCTATTATCACAGATATCACTCATTTTCAAAATATTTTTGTTTATAAATGCAGATAAAAGATAACAATGGCGCAAAAATAGCGCGGCCCGCGCAATTTTGTTTTGTTATTATGATCCCACAAATGAAAGGCAAAGGCAATTCATCCATACAGCCTAACAACATACGATGTTTAGTCGTGACGCAAATACGCGCGCTTTTTGGCATAATCATATTTATGTTGATTTTTTGATGCCATAGGAATAAAAAAAAAATTAAAAAGTTTCATTGTAGTACGGTTTACCCGTGTGAAAATGGTCACTGTAACAAGACTTGGCAGGAATGATTGCTATTGAGATATGACTTACGGTTATGTATTAAGCAAATTACCAAATGGTCGTAGAAAAAATCTTTTACGTTTCTTGGCGTCCGTGTGTCACTAACGGGATTCAGCAGAATACCAGCGTGAGGTATCCTACCTGGTACATGCTGAGCTGGACTCCTATTTGGTGCAACGCTGAGAAATACGCCGCAAAGTTCTCTCGGTGGTAGGCAACAACATCAGCCGCCGGCATAAGTTACCACCCACCAGACAAAGCGATTCGTCATGTTCCGGCATGATGTCTGGTGAAGCCGTACGGAGGACGGGTCTGAGCAGTTGTGTTGCGATGTGTACCGGATACGATGTGCTTAGTGTTGTTGTGTCGGGAGTTTGGTCGTGAAGGGTCTCCAGATCATCCTCTGGCGCAGCATCGTTGGTCGTGTTGTTGGGTTAAACATTGCATCACCTCGCTCAACTGCCGTCTTCCTTCCTATTCACTCAGTTTTTTTTAAGTGAATAGGCTTAATAAGCTAGTGCGTTTTACCGTCAACGATTGCATTACTGCTTACCATCAGGCGGGATTGCAGTCAAGCTCTAGTTTATAACTAATAAAAAAAAAAAAGTTGTGTTCGAGACCGTTTTAAACATCTGTGGTGTCTAAGGGTGAATTTGTTTTTATTTCTTTATAGATCCTTATCCAATTTAATATCTTAGATTTAAATTAATCATTTCGAAGTTATTACAGATTTAAAAACTGCGGGGCGTCGCTTTTGCAGCGATATCGGCCGGACGCGACGGAGCGGTGGGGCGCTGTGTCTTTTATACAACGTTCACAGTTTTTCTGTGGTGTATGTAGTATCAGTATTACACACATGCTAAGCCGGAGCGCGTCACTAATTAGCAATAAAGTTTAAAATCTAATTAACAAATATGACAGATTATAGTAGCTTGTCGTGCTGTCGTCTGTACAAACGCAGAAAGATTATGGTGATGATATTGATATATTTGACAGATACGACAGTCACACGTTACATATACCTATCTACCGTAGCACCTTGACAACGTGTGACTACGCCTTTCCAAACATGAAAATTTATCTCTACATTGTGAATATTGCATACTTCAGAATAGTATTGTATGACATTACTACTGTGTCTTTGATTTTTTGATAAGTGCCCCACGCGTGTAATTACGTAACTAGTAGTACGCGGTTTACTTGGTATTTAGTATGGATTTCTATGTACCACTCGAAGGTAGGGGAAGCAGTGTGACCAGGGATAGCTGGTTTACTAGCATACCGTTCTTGATGGAGCTAGAAATGAAGAAGATTACTGCTATTAGGACACTAAAATCTAACAAAACTGACATTCCACTTTGTTTCAAGTCATCCAAAGGTAGACCCATCAACGACTCCTTATTTGGTTTCCAAAATAAATTTACTTTAGTGTCTTACGTACCGAAATAAAAAAAAGTAGTTTTAGTGGCATCCACTATGCACATAATACGATTGATCCTTCTACCGCTGAGACAAGAAAGTCTGAAATAATTACTGAGTACAACAGCACAAAATGCGGTATTGTCCACAGACCACACCGCATTTTGTCCTGTTGTTCTTAATAAAATGTGCAAGTATTTTAGTGTAGCACTAGCACGATATAGTAGACGTTGGCTTCTTACCCTTTTTTTTATGACATTTGATAATGATAATTGATACAATGATACATCACATTTACCAGCTCAACCTCGACGTCACTACTTACGATCGGTGGCTATGGAACTTATAAAGCCTTATGATGAATGTTTTTTGTTCCATGTTTGATTGGTGTACAATAAAGAATATATAAATAAATAAATAAAGCCTCAAATGCGGCAGAGACTTATGATGAAAACCTTACCTCGGACTATCAAGGAGAAGATCATAATGTTTTTAGATGTAAAAGAGAGTGATTTTACAGAAAAATCAATACTAAATTTAGTGACAAGCTTTATAGCTCATAACTAACAGAATATCAAGGCCCTTCTAATGGTACTACAGTGGTCTCATTCTGATAAGTAGTAAAGAAGCTATGAACGAAAAGATGTGAATTGTGAATTATATGCAACTAGCCCATGAATACAGGTAAAGTCACAAGCAAATGCTAGCAATATATATATATTCAAAATGTACAAGTAAAGCGCTTTCAAATGATACTAAACACGGCATATTTATCGTAACTTTATTTTTTTACTCTGTATGTTTTTTTCCGCTAGAGGGCGCCACAGTAGATTTTGTGAAACCCCATATAGCCTATAACCAGCGGACAATTAAGACGCTTCTAATGATATGTCATTTGTCGAATTCTGATAAGTAGTTTAGAAGTTACGAGGGAACAGATGAACATACATACATACATACATACATACATACATACATACATACATACATTGATACATACATACATACATACATACATACATACATACATACATACATACATAGCCTGTCAAAATCATAACCCTCCTTTTGCTTTGCCGTAGTCGGGTAAAAAATAAGAAATGGTTGAGGGAACATGCGACACATCCACGCAAAACAGCTATCGCTCAGCATTACCATAGAATAAAGAGGGGAAGTAGGTTATCTGCGACCCAATCCGCGATTTAATTGCCTACTGTCTTAGGGTTGACGACTGTCCGCGCTTCGTCGGTTACGGTTGTCGCCCAAACCGCTAACAAATATTTATAGACTAAGAGCTTATGTTTAAATTATTTGCTTAGTATTTAGTTTACATATACTAGTCAGTTTTTTTTTTGTAATTTTTATTTTTAGTTTTGTACACATAAAGAACCATATTTATTTTTATTTTTAATTAATACAAATATAAATAATACAAACATAACATCTATTGAATCACACATTTAATACAAAATTACAAATTAGCTACAGAAAAATACCTACTTTCTTCGGTTTCGACTATTACGAAACGCGTTGTTATTAAACTTTAATGTGTAATATATCCGTATCCTTGTAAATAACTTTTAGAAATATAATTTGAAAAATATAAGTCTTTTATTTGTTCATAAATAGACATACCAACTTTGCAGTTTATGTGATCATTTTTTAAAAGCTAATGTGCCGAAAAGCCGTGACGCGCGAACCTCGTTCCGTGCTAGCCGCGACTAGCGCAGTCATAGGCACTCTAATATTGTGTTTAGGTGTGCGTGCGGCGACGCATAGATACTATGGCGCACACATACAAGCCGCGCGCGGTCCGTTTGTATGAAGATAACGTACTTCCCTCTCTTTATTCTATGGCATTACGCTGCGCCTCTATGCGAAACACTGGGGGGGGAAACGCGCTAAATAAATCAGTAGAAGTTCAACTCTTGTTCGTATCTAATCCAGTTACAAGCTGTGGTTTAGTTTCGATCACAATTCGTATCGCCCTAAAGTTTCAACTTCGGTTGAAGTAAAATCAATGTAGGCTTACCTACATTGATTTTACTTCAACCGAAGTTCTTTAGTTTTCATTGTTATGTCTGATGAAATGTATCACTCATACTTATAAGAGTGATACATTTCATCAGACATAACAATGAAAACTAAATCAATTCTAAGTAAATCTAATCGTTTAGACGTAAGTTGTGACATGTCATAGAAAAAGTTAGCTTTGTTTCAACTTTTTCATTTGACAATGGTTACGTTCCAATTGCGATCCAGTTATGGTTAAACTGTTAGCGCGATACGAAACATAACAAAAGTTATGGTTTGGTTGCGATACAATTCTGTTTTGGTTGAATTATTTTAGCGCGATTGCCCCCAGTTACCAACGTAATCGTTCCTTGAAACTAGATATTTACCCTTAGAACTTTGAAGACGTAGTCATCCATCTTGCCGGGCACGTGTCTAATGCGCACGCTGGCGGTAGCGTCATGTGAACACGTCACTAGAATGATGCCGCCTCGACTGAACGCCACACGTTTTACTGAGCGTGAATGTACTCGCGGCCAGCGGGTGATGGTACAGTAGGACGTGTGAGGGGGGGACGGCAGCTCCTGCAAACAGTTCATAAGGTTTCCTTACATAAGTTTTTCTCAGTGGTAGACATAAAATCGGCTGCCGGCAGAAGTTACCACCCACCAGACAAAGTCCTGCCGCCAAGCGATTCGTCGTGTTCCAACATGATGTCTGGTGAACCCGTACGGAGGACGGGTCTGAGCAGTTGTGTGAGATGTTGTTGTGTCGAGAGTTTGGTTGTGGAGGGTCTCCAGATCAATCTCCCTCTGGCGCAACATCGTCTGTCGTGTTATTGGGTTTAATATTGCATCACCTCGCTCAACTGCCGACTTCCTTCCTATTCACCCAGTTTTTTTTAATGCTTAATAAACTAGCGCGCTTTACCATCAACTATTGCCTCACTGCTTACCATCAGGCGGGATTGCAGTCAAGCACTAGTTTATTCGGCAACTGTCAAAATTAAACCATAAGCTAATTCAAATGACGTGAATGACTGAGTAAGCGATCAAATAGAGCGTGTCTTACCATCCAAAAGTAGTAATTGATGGCATCGGGCGTCTTAGTATGGAACAGTTGCACCTTTGGCTGGAGGAAGCGGACGAGCGTGACGTCACCCCTCTCCGTGCCGAAAACCAGTTCGGAGGTATCACACGAGTGTGAAGACGAGGAATACGCCAAACACTGCCGAGTAAGAAAATGAAAATCAATCAATTATTTTGTTAAACATAGGAATGGTTACAGAGAACCAGAGAGAGAGGGGAGAGAGAGAGAGTATAAACAGATATTATAATCATCATCATTATTTCAGACGAAAGACGTCCACTGCTGGACAAAGGCCTCTCCCAAAGCTTTCCACGATGACAGGGCTTGAGCTGCCCGCATCCATCGGCTTCCCGCGACCTTCACCAGGTCATCAGTCCACCTTGTTGGAGGCCTCCCTACGCTGCGTCTTTCGGTACGTGGCCGCCACTCCAGAACCTTAGTGCCCCATCGGCCATCAGTTCTACGAGCAATGTGCCCCGCTCACTGCCTCTTTAGTATTGCAATTCTTCGGGCTACGTCGGTTACTCTCGTTCTTCTGTAGATCACCTCATTGCTGATTCGATCACGCAATGAAACCCCAAGCATAGCACTCTCGATTGCACTTTGAGTGACCTTGAGTCTTTTTATTAGGCCTATTGTTAGCGACCACATCTCAATTCCATAAGTCATCACTGGCAACACACACTGGTCAAAGACTTTTGAGACACCGCGGTATTTCGGACGAGAAGATTCTACGTAGGTTCCCGAAAGCAGCCCAGCTGAGTTGGATTCGACGATTGGCCTCTTTCTCGAAGTAGTAAAATAGTAGGTAATGTCGAAGTCAGCTTACGGTAGGTATATTAGGCAGTCCGGTGATGCAGTAGAGTGGCGTGTGTGACAGCGTGGTCGCGGAGTACATTGTCAAGCTACGGTCTGATGCGGACATCACAAGGAATTGCACGTCCTGGACATAAGAAAGGCAAGAAGTCAAGATTAAAGACTGGTTTACATGGTGCAATTTAATTACCCATGGCTTCAATTAAGTTGAAGTAAAAATAAAAGTTGCATTGTCTAAACACCATTTAGATGATGCAAGTCATTTGTTGCATGAATTTTATTGTATGCCATAGGCTATTAAATTGCACCGTGTAAATCAGCCTTTAGTTTAGACAGTGTACAGAGTTTCTAGTTTAGGCAATTGTCCCAAGGCTAACGAGGAAGGGACTAGGTATTAACCAATTTCAAACTCGTCTTCTGTAATATTATTCATAGGCATTGTCATCTTACACGGTAGAATTTCAATCATCTTAAAAAGACCATCCACTTCATCCATGCAATGACAACAACACATTTATGAAAAAAAATAGAAAATATTTAAATCATATTAAATAACACTGGCCACTGGACTGGACACGTTGGCCCACAGCGTGGTAGTTTGCGGCCCACTCCCTCTCACCGAGAGGAGGCCTGTGTCCCAGCAGTGGGAACATTATAGGCTGCTTATGATGATTAAATATTATTTATTTTTGAGCTAGGGTGAATGAACTCTAGTAAAGATGGCGTTGATCCAGCCCGCGTGTAATTGGTACGCAAGGCTAGGACCGTGCTCAGCGCTGAGCGATTAAGCAGCAACCTAACCTACGCTACGCCATGAGTTCTATACCTACTTACTTAAAATTTAAAACGACGACATAAATAAGCGGGAAACTAATTTGTTATGTACCTGTGACGAAATTTAAAAAAAAATTGTTTAAATAAACAACTACTTTTATTTTCCTCATATTTAAAATGAAAAGTATAGTTTTTAACACGTAAAAGAATCAATGCCTACTCGAAATATAGTCGCCCTCGCTGCGCTAAATACCTCGGAAATTGATTCTTTCGCATTCTACTATTCTCGTTTGTTGCAGCAAATGGAGGTGAGCCCATCTTTTTTAATTCGTTCTGGTACTAAATGATATAATCACTCACCGGTAAATAAATGGCGTCGGTTATCCAGCGATTCTTGACACGCCCATGGAGTCCAGATCTGTGATAAAACATCTGTAACATGGAATAAAAATTATCTGAAGTCTACCAGTCTACTAGGAATAGGCAAATATCCTACTACTCGTACCTAATACTTATTATAAATGCGAAATTTTGTGAGTGTGGACAGATGTTGCTTATTCTGTGGCGCAAAAAGTACTGAAAGGTTTAAGATGAAATTTTGGAGAGTGTGCGAGGGAATTGCATGATTTAATTTCCCCATCTCCGTTCCACCATCCGACAACCTGTCGTACGGCGAGTTTCCACCCTTACGTTGTTAACACCACTACGATCCGGACGAAGCGTTTCTCCTCCTGCTTTATACCGGGTACGTCGAGGGACTGGAACAATTTACCAGCGGCGGTGTTTCCGTCGAACTACAATTTGAGTGTCTTCAAAGCTAGAGTGAGTGACTCTAACATCAACGATTGCGTCACTGCTTACCATCAGGCGGGATTGCGGTCAAGCGCTAGTTTATTAATACATTAAAAAAAAAAAACCGGCCAAATGCGAGTCGCACTCGCACACCGAGGGTTCCGCCGTATAAACGTAGCGGCTTACAATTTATGACGTACTAGCTTTCCGCCAGCGGCTTCGCCCGCGTGGAGTTCGGTTATATCGCGCTGTTTAAATTCCCCTCGGGAACATCAAATTTTTCCGGGATAAAAGTTAGCCTATGTTCTTTCTCATGGTCTAAAGATTGTCTGTGCCAAACTTCATCAAAATCGGCTGAGAGGTTTAGGCGGGAAAGCGTAACAGACAGACAGAGTTATTTTCGCATTTATAATACTAGCATTGATTTAGAATTTTTCACAGTTTAGAGGCAATTAGATTTAAGAAGTGTTTGATATGTATTTCAACTTTAATATCTCTACGCGTTCATGTGAAAAAGGGTAGGTAGTAAGTTTATAATTATTAAAAAAATATTTTATGTCATGTAAGCAAAAATAGTATTTTAATATTTTATGTAACTTCAAATTTATCATTTTCACAATTTTTCCTTTATCTGTCTGTACTATAATATAACGTTGCTTCGTGCCGAATTTCAAGATTCTGAGTTCACGGGAAGTACCTTGTAGGCAAAGAGATTTAAGATATATAGAGAGGGCATGTGTCAAAATGGCATAGAATAACTGTGATCCCATGGCTCAGTTCCGCCATCTAGTACAATATAGCAAAATTAGATCGACAATTGGAGACATCAAATAGTAATAAAAACTTTTTTACAAAAAAACAACCGACTTCCAAAAACCACTACAAAGTGAAAAATAACTAATTTCGGAAGTCGGTGTCTTTGATTTTGTATAGAAATTTTTGACACCGACTTCCGAAATTAGTTTTTTTTTTTTTTAAAGTAAATCCAAATATAGTCGGAAAACGACGTAATTTTGTTTACTTTAATTTTTACCCATAAGTATTCCCTCAACTGCCTATGGTCTTCATCATCAAATTTACTGCAGACCATTATTTTAACCCAATGGGTGCAAAGGTCTCATCAATATTGTTAAAAAATTAACGTATCCAGCATTAGCGCATTCCCCGAGTACTTATATTATTTACTAAATTATAGACCGTATCAGCTTCACACCATTTATTTTATAGTTCTGTCATGACAACAGACAGCGCATCATGTGTTGGTTGCCAAGGTAGGTATACAACCTCCAACACGCCTCCTCAATCTACTACATGATGAGCTACACAAATTAGAACCAAAAACGCTAACATAATTACATATAGAAGTAATAAATCCAACGCGTCACATTAACAAAACAAAACAATATCAAAATTAAAAATAACCATTACAACAGATAGGTATAAAACTCAAATTACAAATCCTAAACCTAACTGTACTTGCCCGCCCTCTTAATGGGTAATTTTTGTACAATCTGTTTAAGTTTTGAGCCTGGCAGAGACTTCGTTAACATGTCTGCTAACATCTCTTGAGTACACAAGTATTGTACATCAATCGCCTCCTTAATCAAGGCTTCGCGGACAAAATGATACCTAATATCTATATGTTTTGTTCTATTATGGTTCATTTTATTTTGCGATATTTTATGTGCTGACTGATTATCGTTAAAAATAATCGTTGGTTTGTCGCAAGCATTTTTAGTCAAACTAGACAACAAACCTCGCAAGTAAATTGCTTCTTTAGCAGCCTGACTGAGTCCTATGTATTCTGCCTCAGTCGAAGACAATGCTACACATCGCTGCTTGCGACTCTCCCATACTATTAAATTATCGCCTAATGTAAAAAGCATTCCTGTGAAGGACTTTCGATCGAATGATCCCCCCCAATCAGCGTCAACGTACCCGCGCATCTCTAAGTTACCGGATTTTCGGAAGACAAGCGCAAAATCAGATGTCCCCTTTATGTATCGCAACACCCGTTTAGCACAATTGAAGTGGGTCTCATCATAGCACGAATTGAATTGAGACAGTAAACTGACAGCATGTGCTATATCAGGCCTAGTAGTTTGAGCCAGATAATTCAGACATCCTATCAAACTTTGGTACGGCAACCTACAACCAGGCTCAGCTTTTTCTAGCTTGATGCCTACCTCCATTGGGGTATTGACTGGTTTGCAGTCTGACATTTTAAATTCCTTCAATACATTCTTGATCGAGATAAATAGTTCTCTTATCTCGTCGTAACCTCATACCTAGTACGTGCCTAGCTTCGCCTAAGTCTTTCACTTTAAACTTTTTGAGCAGCCCGCTTTTCAAAGCTTGCTTCTCTTTATCCTGCTTTGGAGGACATAATACAAATATATCATCAACATAGATAACTACCACTATCCTATCTTGACCTATTATCTTTTGATATAAACAGGGCTCTATCTTTGATTGTATAAAACCTAAATTAAGCATCTCCTTATCTAATTCGCTAAACCAAGCATTAGAGGCTTGCTTCAATCCATATAATGACCGTTGTAGTTTACAAACTTTGTTTTCCTGACCTTCGGCTATAGCGCCCTCTGGCTGAAGCATGTAAATGTCTTCCTTTAATTTTCCGTACAGGAAAGCAGTGGTAACATCCCACTGGTCAATGGTCCACTCGTATTCTGCAGCTAGTGAGAATAACAAGCGAAGCGTAGAGTGCCTCACGACGGGAGAATAGGTTTCATTATAATCAATTCCACGTACCTGTGCAAATCCTTTAGCTACCAACCTCGCCTTGTATTTCAATATGTTACCATCACTATCTCGCTTGATTTTGAATACCCATTTGTTCTGTATAGGCTTCTTATCGCACGGTAGATTAACTAACGTCCACGTTTGGTTCTCCTTCAACGAGTTGAGCTCATCGTTCATGGCCTTCTGCCATAGCTCACGATCAGGCCTTGACATTGCCTCATCCATTGTCGTTGGATCGCCATCAATATCTGCGATAGCTTTTCTTTCAGCTTCGGCTTTCGCACATGTGCATCTGTAGTCCACATTATTAATTGGACGTAAGTTATATCTGGGCGGGTTTTCACAATCGTTGTTTTCAGATTGTAATATAGGATTGGTACTTGCTTCTTGAGCTTCCTGTCTTATTTCATCAATAGTTTCTTCAAAAACGTCTTCATTGCTTCCTTCACTAACGCTGTGAATTTCCTCACATGCAACCTCAGGTTCAACACGTTCCTCCTCTGTTGAAATAGGAACGACTGAGTTCTTCGTCACTTTCATATCGTCTCCAGGAAAAACATTTTCTAAAAATTGGACGTCTCTCACAACTGAAAATTTTCCAGTCTTTGGTTCTACCAGTTTGTAACCTTTCGTGGTCTCGCAGTAGCCAACAAATATCAGAGCTTCAGTTTTTGTGTCTAGCTTCTTTCTCTTTTGTTTTGGTTTCAGAGCGTATGCCAAACATCCGAATACTCTCAGATGACTCAGATCTATTTTCTTACCAGACCAGAGTTCCTGTGGTACTTTTCCAGTGACAGCCTTCGTTGGGCTTAGGTTTTTTAAATATACAACTGTTCCGACTGCTTCTGCCCAAAATCTTTTGCCCAAATTGGCTTCAAAAAGTAATGTTCGCGCTTTCTCAATGATTGTTCTATTCGCTCTCTCAGCCACGCCATTCTGCTCCGGTGTGTATGGAACTGTCTTTTGATGTTTTATACCAGCTAACTTCAAATGCTTGTCGAAGGCATCGTTGCAAAATTCTTTGCCATTATCCGATCTCAAGCACTTGATCATCTTGCCAGTCTCATTTTCTACTTCCGCCTTATACTCACGGAACTTGTTGAGACATTGACTTTTGTTTTTTAAGAAATAGACGTGCGTCTTTCGCGAGAAATCATCAATAAATGAAAGCATATACAGCGAACCAGCAAAAGATGGCTCTTCCATTGGGCCGCACAAATCTGTGTGCACAATCTCCAATAAATCATTTGCTCGAGTGCCTTGTTTTTTGAATGGACTTTTGCATCTCTTTCCATTTATACATGGAACACACGGCTCTATTTTGTCCGTAGTTTTGAATTCTATTCCAGATACCATGTTTTTCAGGGTGATCATGTACTTTTGTCCTAGATGAGCTAGTCTCCTGTGCCATAAATTCGACAAAACTTCATTCGATGTTGTTAAATTAACCACAATATTGCTGTTTTCAATCAGTTTAAAAATTCCACCAACTTCTTTGCAAGTGGCAACTTTGCGGTCATTTTTATCTTTAATCAAACATCCATGCTTGTCAAACTCAACTTTGTACTCGTCTCTTACGAGATCACTCACTGAGATTAGGTTCATCGACAATTCGGGAACATGCAGGACATTATTCAATTTGAGTTTCTCATTTTTACTCACAATCGGTGCTGCATTGCCCTTTCCAACTACTGATATCTCATCACCACTAGCAACTTTTATCTTACAGCCGCCTTTCTGTGCCTTATATTGCACTAGTTTGTTCGCATCATTCGTCATATGGGTAGAACAGCCACTATCAACATACCAGGCGTTTTTATTTACGGTATCGGCAGTACCCATGCAAATATGCGCAGTTTTCTTGATGCCTTTGCATTCTGATGCTTTGTGTCCAAATTTGTGACACTTGAAACATTTGTATGTCGCTGGTTTCCGAGCAGTGTTGTTGTTGCTCTTCCTGTTTTGAGTGGTAAAAGCTTGCTCACCAGCCCCATTACACACTTCGGCTTGTCTGTTGCCTTCTTGTAGTAATTTGGTCTTTACTTGCTCTAGTGTTACCTCTTTTCCACTATTATCGATGGCCATCACGAACGGGTTGTATTCGCTCGTTAAGCCAGCCAATAGTATCGAAATAAGCCAATCGTCTGATACTTTTGCGTCTATATCATTAAGCTGCTGTGCCAGGTGTACTATATCGCAGATGTATTTTTCCATATTTGAATAATTTTCCAAACGACACTGCCATAGTTTACGTTGCAGCAAAATTCGCCTGCCCCAGCCTTGATCCTCGTAGGCTCTGCACAAGTTTTGCCATACCTCGCGTGCGGTTTTTGCTTGGTACACGTGCGCAAAACATGTAGGCTCAATAAGCAGACATATAGTTGATCGTGCCTTCCTATCACTGTCTTTTTGTAAATCACTGATATTTTCTGTTTCCACAACATCCCACAAGTTTTTGGATTCGAGGAGGTTTTTCACAACGAATTTCCACGATGTAAAATCATTCGCTCCTTGCAGTTTTTTAATTCCGCAATAGGAACCAGAAACAGAATTTTCATCACACATTTTTCCTTTTTGACAGTATTGTTTTTTCACTGTCAATAACGTGACAATCAGTATTATAAAGGAAATATTTTTTACGATCACTTTTAATAATATTTACTCAGGTACGGAATGGGAACCATAACCTGTTAAAAAATTAACGTATCCAGCATTAGCGCATTCCCCGAGTACTTATATTATTTACTAAATTATAGACCGTATCAGCTTCACACCATTTATTTTATAGTTCTGTCATGACAACAGACAGCGCATCATGTGTTGGTTGCCAAGGTAGGTATACAACCTCCAACAAATATAAATGAATTGAGTCCAAATACAAGGTAGCTACTGTAAATCGTTTAGGAGTTCTCTGAACTGACCTTGACATCATCATCAGCTCCCTCATGACAGTCACCACCCATCTGGTGTAAGGTTCTTGTCAATACAAATTATTCAAGCACAAACACAAGGTAGCTGCTGTGAACTGTTGAGGAGTTCCTTCGACTGTCTCCAGGCTCCATCATCAGATCTACTCCAGACCTTTATTAAATAGTAGTGCTTTAAAATACTTAATGAAAATGCTAAGAAATGAACTAGTCGCCGCTGCAATTTTTGAAAGTTCCCCTTGTTTTCTCTGGTCTTCCACCATCAAACCCTGATATCCTTATCCTTGGGAACGTCTTCTTTCCAACAGAAAAAGAATTATCAAAATCGGTTCATAAACGACGAAATTATGCGCGAACAAACATAAAAAAAAGCATATATACGGTCGAATTGAGTAACCTCCTCCTTTTTGAAGTCGGTTAAAAATTAAATAAGTTTATATAAAATATATTCAGCTATTGCCCGATAGGTGGCCAGTGTGGTCTATGTTGCCAGATCCGATTTAATACCCTAGTATAGTTCAAATCGGGTAAATAAATATTAAAAAGTAAATAAATTAAGTGAAACTTGTCTTGTACAAACAAAAACTGTTTTAGAATTTTATTCGCTACTATTCATTTACCGTGACACCGTCTATTGGCATTTTAGATGTTTTATGCTTACGAATTATTTTAACGCTCAGTTTATTGCGATTTTTGAGTGTAATAGACCTTTTAGGCCATAAAGCGCATTTTGTTTTGCAATTTTCGTTTGCATTTCGTTTTTAGCAAAATTATTCTTTTTACACGTTTGTTTGCAAATATTTTTAAATGGCAATCCAAAAAACTTTGGTAGGGTTTGTATCATTTCGATATAAAGTTATCGATAATATTCAAAGAAGTTACTACGACGATGTTTTTTCGCATTATGATAGCTTGAAACAAAAAATTAGGAAACAGAATAATTATGGGTAATTTCAAGTTTACAAGATTCTTATTTATATAATTCTTTTAATATAATAGGCGTTAAAGTTTAAAATTGCCGATTAGTACTGAAAATGTAAATAAATGCTTATTTTTTAATTTTTAAATAATTCATTTATAATCAATATATAGGAAGGTCGTTTATGCCTTTGTGATAGAACTCTGAGGATCTAGACTGCACAAACTGTGTGAAAGCAGAACTGCCTCCTGGGAAGAAAACTTCTTGTCACGTAGATAATTGTCCAAATCACGACAAAAATGGTAGTCTGCTGGAGCAAGACCTTTACAAGATTCGTACGCCATTATCTTTAAAAACGGCAAAAAAATCACGGTTATTGTATGGGTTATTGTATCCGCCTTCAGGATTTATTTTATTTTAATTATTTATTTGTAATTTGAATATATAACCAAATATTCTGTGAACATTTTAAGCGTCTATCTGTTTCCGTTATTAATATGGAGCAAAAAACGGCAAAAATTCACGTTTGTTGTATGGGAGCCCCCTTAAATATTTTATTATTTTTATTCTTAGTACTTGTTGTTATAGCGGCAAGAGAAATACTAACACAATCTCTGGAAATTACAACTGTCTCGTTATTACGGTTTATGAGATACAGCCTGGTGACAGACGGACAGACGAACAGAGAAGTCTCATGGTTCGTTTTACCTTTTAGGTACGGAATCCTCAAAATCACAAAGTAGCTCGCAATCATTGTACTACATATACGTACCTACATATTTTATGAATATATTTCATTATAAATAAGTTATGTAATCTATGTACTTATCCACTTAACCGTAAATTTTATTCCAATTTTTACGGTTAAGTAAAAAAGTACTGAAATTAATAACTTACTATTTCATTTCTAATACAAGGTACCGATTCTTTTTTTTTAAATTTGATCGACAAGTCTTTCCAAAGTAGATAACTTCTCTTTTAAAATGCATTGAGCATAATTTCGACGAATGAGACGGAAGCCAATTTTCTTCTCTACGGTCTATCTGGACAAATCGTATCCACTTTTTCCCTACGACATTATTTTTATTCGGAAACCAAAAATAACAAAAACCTAGATAAATGAATAGTAATTGTTCATTCAATTTTGTTTATTAATATGATATGATTATGTTTAAATAGAGTTAATAATAAATAAACTTGAAATATAGTAATATTTTAAGTTTATTTAGCTATATTTTAAATGTCAATAAAATACAACAAAATGTATTCATCTTAATAAGTATTATCGATAACTAAATCGATAAACAACATTACTACATCTCTACAAGAAAATAGTAAAACTACTCAACAATAGAGGGCGCTTATTACAATAATGGAAAATTTTCTAGAACTAAGATTTTTTTTAAATTTGAATTGCAGACGAAATATAAATAATTCATAGAAAAACATTCCGAAGTTAGGTCCAGTCGTTTTACTATAACGAGATGCACAGTAACACAAAGCGCAACATGGCATATTTCCTTAGAAAATGTTTATTCTTGGTGGACACAAATTACGTCCTGACGCGCAGACTAGGCTGAGCGACTTTTAACCAGTCGATAAAAGTATTGGCTTACGATTTTGTTCGTGATGTCCTGTCTATTGTAAATATAATTTTAATGTCTTTGCTTGTAGGTTTTGATTCCCTAGCGTGTGACGGAAATTCGTCTAAGGTGTCGGTATAAACTGCTGTATCTTTTGATCGCTTTAACTTAGAAGTTTGATTTTTTCACTGCTTAAAGGGACAATAGACCTAGGTATTTGGTATAAATTTCAATTTGATACCTTTATTAGTTCGTGAGAAATAAGGTAGTAAGTTTCATTTTATTAAAATATGTTTATCATATTATATAACTAAAAAAATGTGATTTTCGCAATTTTTCCTATATTTGCATTATATGACAATCCTTCATGCCAAATTTCAAGATTCTGAGTTTACGGGAAGTATCCTGTAGGTTTTGATTCCTTTGCGAGTGTCATAAATTTTTTGAAAATATCGACATATCGGCTGTATCTTTTGATTGGCTTGGCTTAGAAGTTTGATATTTTCACAGCTTAAAGGGACAATAGACCTAGGTATTTGGTATAAATTTCAATTTGATACCTTTATTAATTCGTGAGAAATAAGGTAGTAAGTTTCATTTTATTAAAATATGTTTAATAAATTATACATCTGAAAAAATGTGATTTTCGCAATTTTTCCTATATTTGCATTATATGACAATCCTTCATGCCAAATTTCAAGATTCTGAATTTACGGGAAGTATCCTGTAGGTTTTGATTCCTTTGCGAGTGTCGAAAATTTGTTGAAAATATCGACATATCGGCTGTATCTTTTGATTGGCTTGGCTTAGAAGTTTTATATTTTCACAGCTTAAAGGGACAATAGACCTAGGTATTTGGTATAAATTTCAATTTGATAACTTTATTCGTTCGTGAGAAATAAGGTAGTAAGTTCCATTTTATTAAAATATGTTTATTATATTATATAACTAAAAAAATGTGATTTTCGCAATTTTTCCTATATTTGCATTATATGATAATGCTTCATGCCAATTTTCAAGATTCTGAGTTTACGGGAAGTATCCTGTAGGTTTTGATTCCTTTGCGAGTGTCGAAAATTTGTTGAAAATATCGACATAATCGGCTGTATCTTTTGATTGGCTTGGCTTAGAAGTTTGATATTTTCACAGCTTAAAGGGACAATAGACCCGAGTATTTCATGTGAATTTCAGCTTGATACGTCCACGCGTTCTTGAGATAAAGGGTGGTGACAGACAGACAGACAGACAGACAGACAGACAGACAGGCAGACAGACAGACAGACAGACAGACGGACAACAAAGTGATCCTATAAGGGTTCCGTTTTTTCCTTTTGAGGTACGGAACCCTAAAAACAAAAAAAAAATGCCACATACTTAGTTTATAACCAGGAATAATACATCGAGGTTACTTTTATCCCTATAAGTATTCCTACCGTGGTAAGTCGTGGTGGCCTAGTGGTTAAAACACCAGCTTATTAAGTATGAGTGTGCGGGTTCGATTATTCTAGGCAAGTACCAATGTAACTTTTCTAAGTTATATGTACTTTCTAAGTATATCTTGGACACCAAAGACTGATTATAAGGTGAACGAAAACATCACAAAAAAAACAACATTTTTGTCAAATGATTGCGACTAGTTGGGATCGTTTGGACCGAACGGATCAATGGGCGGTCTGAACGATCCCAACTAGTCGCAATCATTTGATAACAATGTGTTCGCCGATTAGGGGGTTAGTCTTTAAGTCTGAAATCGCCAACCCGCATTGAGCAAGCGTGGTGATTACGCTCAATCCTTCTCCGTATGAGAGGAGACCTGTACCCAATAGTCGGATGATAAAAGGTTGATGATCATGATGAAACTCACATACACAAACAACCAGAACCAGAAAAAAATAGGGATGTTTCCTGGGTAAAAAAAAAAATGATTCTATTTAGTCCGTCATTAAGATTATAGAAAAATATTGGATACATATATTTTGTTTTATCAAATCAATAAAAATTGACAAATATAAAACGCATCAAAGATCAGGAGTGGTGGCTAGTGACGTTACTGCTCGCTAAAAAGTGTAGAGTGCAGTGACGTCACACGAGTTTTCATTACATTTTGTCGTCTTCATTTTTTGTTTATACGAAGAAAGAAAAAATACGTGTCTGGTATTTTTTGGAAATCTGAATGACGGACTAATTCGTTTTTTTTAGTCAAATACCCTATTTGCTTCTGTCTTTTATCTCCTTAAAACATTACCTCGTAAGAATTCAGAAGCCGCATATCTCCGCTGTACACTCCAATTCGGCCGCCGCGGGACACCGCCACATAGCAGAAGGATTGTTCTCTCTCCACGCAAACTAACTTCACCAGTGTCTCCCTCTGTTACATGATTGAATTTTCATCGTAACATTTAATCGAGTTAATAGACTTTATTAATAGACTAACTGCGCCGGGCGATTTCACCCGCGTAGGTTTCGACGATACGTTTTTTAGGGTTCCGTAGCCTAATGGCAAAAAACGAAACCCTTATGGATTGGTCATGTCTGTCTGTCCGTATGTCACAGCCATTTTTTTCCGAAACTATAAGAGCTATACTATGGAAACTTGGTAGATAGGTAGATGTTTTCTGTGAACAGCATTAAGATTTTGATGCAAAAATAAAAAATAATAATAAATATTGGGGGCTCCCCATACTTAGAACTGAAACTCAATTTTTTTTTTTTTTCCTTGAAGTGTCTATGGATAGGTCTTCAAAAATGATATCGAGGTGTCTAAAATATTTTTTTCTAAACCGAATAGTTTGCGTGACAGACGCTTCCAAAGTGGAAAAAAGTTGCTCCCCCCTCTAACTTCTAAAATAAGAAAATAAAAACTCCAAAAAAAAACATGTGATGTACATTACTATAAAAACTACCAACGAAAATTGTTTTGAACGAGATCTAGTAAGTAGTTTTTTTTAATACCTCGTAAATCGTAAACCGCTTATTACCGCGTAATCTTTCATACAAATAACTTATATCCTTTAATTTCATATATCATGACTACGGAACCCTTTGTTTTTATATGCTCTGCTCTTATTGATCGCGGCATAATGTTATATAGCCTAAAGTCTTCCTGAATTAATGGACTATCCAACGCAAAAAGAATTTTTCAAGTCGGACCAGTAGTTCTCGAGATTAGCGCGTTCAAACAAACAAACTCTTCAGCTTTATATATTAGTATAGATTGGGAACATCTATCTGAAAAACTCCAACTAACTCCACTCCAGCATTAACTTTTTATAAGTTTTGAACTAAACACCAAACAGTAGACTCAGTAGACGTATGTAGAAAGAATGGAATAGTGATTTTGATCATATTCTTGCTACTTTGCCCTTTATGTCTGGGGCTTTTATTTAGGTAATGATTCTCAGCGTACATTAAATAAATGACTTTTCGCTTTACCATCAACGATTGCATCACTGCTTACAATCAGGTGGGATTGCGGTCAAGCATTAGTTAATAAACATTTAATTAATAAAAAATAGTATTAATTTATACTTCATCATACTATAATACCTTGCAGTGTTCCAGTCTCTTGATGTCTTGTTCGCTAAGAGGTGTCCATGCTTCAGCTCTGGTGCTGGTTTTCTTGGCTCCGATAGCCACTAGCCTGTTTATAAGCTGCCTCCACCAGACCTTGCCAGTGCTGAAGCTATCCAATAATTGGAACAGCTTATGTGCATGAGTTGTATACTTGTGATGACCTGCAGGTGCATATTATAAATTATTTTATATACAAATATATAGCAATTGTGTAAACCACTATCAGTAGCAATGGGTTTCATTTTAACAGCTCAACAACTTTCATTGCGTTATTTACGTTGTTGAGCAGATACATTTACGAACATACGTAGCAATGGTTTAACAATAGGCTTCAAAATGATTCTAGTTCAAAGTAATAGGGTTTGCACCGCGAGCGGAACGAACCCATTAATGACTTCGTTAAACTGGTTTGCACCGCGAGCGGAACGAACCCATTAATGACTTCGTTAAACTCGCAAACGCAAACTGCATAAGTACTTGGATTTCCACCAACAAATAGTGCAGGTTTGTGCAGACAACAGCCGGTCAAGCTACCTGAAACTGTCAAATATTCCCAATCAACCTTGATCCTTAATACTTGAGGGATAAAGTTGAAAATCTAATAAGGAAATCTGACAGATTGTAGTAGTTTGATATACTGTCGTCTCTACAAAGACTTTTATAAGTCACTGTACTGTGTATCTTCTTCTTCAGCCTAAAATGGTCCATTGCAGGACAAAGGCCGCCCCCAAGTTGGGGGGATTTGCCATAATCCTCGCGCTTAGCAGGCGGGGTGGGGATCGCAGTAAATTGTTATTCCACAGGAGTAGCGGTGCTGCCCGCTTCCGTGGTGAGAGTTCCCTTAGTCGCTTCTTACGACACCCACGGGAGGATATGGAATGGTTCTACTCTAAGACCGGTACCACAACTGTATTACTGTACAAGGTTTATCCACACATAGGGCCGCGCGCACAACTGAGTTGAACTATCTGTACTAAATATTTTTAAACTAGAAAAATCCGTGTTTCTGTAATACCCTTCCTATAGTTGGATATCACAGGCTCGCACACGCACTTAACGGACAGACTACCGACACGTCTACTCTCGCCTGTGGCTCTCGTAAGAATGACCGACGTGGTGCGCTCGAGACAGTGCTTGTCTGTGGTTAATGATAAAACGCATGCACTACCAGTTTACTTCTGATAACTTGAGAAGAAAGCCCGAAACAATCCCAAACGTCAGAGCTGTCTCTTTAAAATTCCTGACAAAATCTTGGTAAGATCATGTGGAGACTAAACTACATTGGCGATGTTCTTGATGTTCTATTCCTTGAAGGTACAGTGTTCAATGCTACCTTTGAACAGTGATTCAGCATTTCGGCAGCGGACGCGCGGCCTACTTCAAATATTGTTGAAATTGCAGATTTCACGTATATAATACCAAGACGTTTATACATTTGTGTGTGTTGGGAAAAAGTAGTATATAAACTGTAATGTTGTATTATTTACACAATATTCAGATATAATCAGATTAGAATGTATTCTGGTTTCATTACCCCTCACTGTGGCCAAGACACCCTTAGCCATCTCTGATCCGTCCTGTGAGTCTGCTGGACTGGCATTGAGTTTAGCCTTCACCCTTACCTGGAAATCCTACCTACTACCCGTCTGTTACCTTAGGTCTCTTGGTGCAGACATCCCGCACCGTATGTATTATATATTTATTTATTACGAACTATATGGTAGGTCAGGGCTGTAGGGCTTATAGGACTTAGGGTCGTAGGGACTGTAGGGCTTATAGGTCTTAGTTTAGGTTCTGTTACCTTTCCATATCGGCGCATGTAGTGCTGCTAATAAGGGTGGTCGTACATATAGTAAAAGGCGACTAAGGGAACTCTCATCAGGGAAGCGGACAGAACCGCTTCTCTCGTGGAATAGCAAATTATTACGATCCCCAACCCGCCTGCCAAGCGTGGGAATCATGCCAAAGATTATGCCAATGGTATAAAAGCCTTTTGAGAGCAGCCTTTGTCCAGCAGTGGACCTCTATAAGCTGAGAAGAAGAAGAACTTGAAAAACACCTTCAACTTACCAAATATATTGTCCAGTGAGGTAACAAATCCGACCTCGTCGAGCCAAAGTGTGTCGTGTGGGGGTGGTGCAGTTTCCACGAACTCGATGCCTTCCTCTGCAGCCGCCACACGCATCACCTCCTCCACGCGCCTTTAACGTACATTACAAGGTTTTTATTCGTGGGCGTTAGACGTACTATATATACGTTGGTTCCTTCATTGAACTCATCAGGCGTGATCGAGAAAAACAAAAAATCGGATATAGGATCCGGCAATTGGGACTTGAGGTGGCCCTACACAAGTCCGAGGCCATGTGCTTTCATAGTCCTCAGAACGCGGAACCATCGGGTTCCCACATAACGGTACGAGGACCAAACGCCTCCTACCGTGTGCGTTCGCGCAGCGGAATGTTGTTGAATTTAAAGATTTTAAATATGCAGATATTTAGTGTATGACGTCGTGTAATTGTGTATGGTAAAAAAAAATTTGTGCGTGCAGCCATTGTGGAGAAATTCACCAAAAACTGATTCCGCTGGGCGAACGTTGTCCTGGCGGAACTTTTTTAATCCATTGACTTTAGAAAAAAGAGATGTGTCCAAAAATTAGTGTGTATTTGTGTGTAATTGTGTATGTATGAATAAAATTTGTGCATGCATAGACTTCGGAGAAATTCAAGTTTCCGCTGCGCGAACGTTTGGCCATCAGCTAGTTTTCATATAAAGCGCTTACATAGAGAGCTGTAGATTTTTACATACGTTGTTTTGAATTTGTGCATATTTGTGTACAAAACAGATTTAGAAAAAATCGTAGGGCTAAAAAGATAAAAATATAAACGTAAAACACGCTTTTAGGTCATAGTTCTTAAAGTATGCACTTTGGGGTCTAGATTTTCACGTTTATACAAACCTTGTAAGTGTCTGCAACATATTGCCAAATATCAATGATGTTCCTTTAGTAATTAAAGAGATATAGGACAATTTACCATGACAAAATCACTGTTTACAAAGCAGGCAAATATCACGACATTCTAAAGGAATTGCATGGTAAAATGTATGCCAATAATTAGTGTATTCATTCAACTATTCACATACAAAATTTCATGTCATTAAATTTAGTATTTAAAGAAAAACAATTAAAATACTGACGAAGCATCGAAAACCTACATAACCCGACCAAGTTCGGATAGCTATAAAAAAGCGGCCGTGCCATATATCTTAAGAACGTTCTTAACCTTCCAATATAGTATTTATTAATATGGCACAGTTGCGTACACAAGCGTTAGAAAAAAATAAAACAATTGCATTTCTTGAATGAAAAATGTTTTTTTATAATAACGCCACTATCTACGACAAAAATAAATCTTCAATTAACAAGTACTTCTCTATTTAAATATCCGTGTACAAAAATATTTTTAATTACATATAATGCTTAATTATGTAATTATAATAACGTTAACAAACGCTTGCAACGGCAGCAATTGACTTAAATGTGTTTTACTAAAATAGGTTTAATAAACTATTATGAATATAAGGGTAAGACGTATAATATTTCGAGCTTCAATAAAAATTAAAATCACATCAGATAACTGGACTATTCAGTCGTATTATATTTGATAAACATTAAAAAAGTGCTTATAAACTAAAACATTTGTATAAAAAAGGTATTTTCAAGAAATATTTTAAATGAGTAGCACATACAGTAAATAACCTCAACATTTCTAAGTATACCTAATATTTTCTAGTTCCAATAATAAATTTACAGATTAACAATCACAGATCAATAAAGTAGACTATTCAGTTGTTTAGGTTTGAGAGTCTGCCTAATATAAAAATAAATCAACATTTAAAAACAGTAGGTAGTACTTGTGGTAATTATTTAATTTCCCTGAGGGGTCTATAGTAAGAATCCGGATCCGTGAAATATTCAATAGAAATTAGCTGTATGAATTTTATTTGCCTAAATTAATATATTTAGATTATATCTCAAGTCTCAAGCGCATACCTAAATAAAGTAACTACGTAAATAGTACCTACTTTGTCATAGTCAAATACATTTAAAAAAGTAGGTGTACAAAAATAAATGACCTTTATATTATATCGAAACAATTGTGTTATCACCTATACCAATTCAATACCGGTATTATACTGTAAATTTTGGGGGAAATGTTACCCAAATATATTGCACGGCCGCTTTTTTATAGCTATCCGAACTTGGTCGGGTTATGTAGGTTTTCGATGCTTCGTCAGTATTTTAATTGTTTTTCTTTAATTACTAAATTTAATGACATGAAATTTTGCATGTGAATAGTTGAATGAATACACTAATTATTGGCATACATTTTACCATGCAATTCCTTTAGAATGTCGTGATATTTGACTGCTTTGTAAACAGTGATTTTGTCATGGTAAATTGTCCTATATCTCTTTAATTACTAAAGGAACATCATTGATATTTGGCAATATGTTGCAGACACTTACAAGGTTTATATAAACGTGAAAATCTAGACCCCAAAGTGCATACTTTAAGAACTATGACCTAAAAAGCGTGTTTTACGTTTATATTTTTATCTTTTTAGCCCTACGATTTTTTCTAAATCTGTTTTGTACACAAATATGCACAAATTCAAAACAACGTATGTAAAAATCTACAGCTCTCTATGTAAGCGCTTTATATGAAAACTAGCTAATGGCCAAACGTTCGCGCAGCGGAAACTTGAATTTCTCCGAAGTCTATGCATGCACAAATTTTATTCATACATACACAATTACACACAAATACACACTAATTTTTGGACACATCTCTTTTTTCTAAAGTCAATGGATTAAAAAAAGTTCCGCCAGGACAACGTTCGCCCAGCGGAATCAGTTTTTGGTGAATTTCTCCACAATGGCTGCACGCACAAATTTTTTTTTACCATACACAATTACACGACGTCATACACTAAATATCTGCATATTTAAAATCTTTAAATTCAACAACATTCCGCTGCGCGAACGCACACCCTCCTACCGGAGGCTCTACTCAGGGGCTAAAATTTGTATGCTCAACAATGTACATAACGCAATGAATGTTGTTGAACTGTCAAAATGAAACCCGTTGCTACTGGTATTGTGATACGCAATTGCGTAAAACTATGATTTTACTGATTGACCTTTGGTAAGACTGTAGGGTAATTACCCTACAGTCTTACCAAAGGTCAGTAAAATCATAGTTTTTCTCGGTGTTGAGCCATAACATCGGCTGCCGGCAGAAGTTACCACCCACCAGACAAAGTATTGCCGCCAAGCGATTCGTCGTGTTCCGGCATGATGTCTGGTGAAGCCGTACGGAGGACGGGTCTGAGCAGTTCTGTTGCAATATGTGCCGGATACGATCCGCCAAATGTTGTTTTGTCGGGAGTTTGGTCGTGGAGGGTCTCCAGATCAATCTCCCTCTGGCGCAGTGAATAGGCTCTTAACAAACTAGCGCGCGTTTCCATCAACGATTGCGTCACTGCTTACCATCGGGCGGGATTGCAGTCAAACTTATTGACCAGTAATTGGATTTTGGAAGTCAGATAGGCAGTCGCTCCATGCAAGATATTGGTATTCAGCTGCATCCCCGTTTAGACTGGAAGCTGACACCTACTTGGGAAAAGGCAGACGATAATTTGTTAGTATCGATGGCATCATGAAACTTGGCTAATTGAAACCCACCGGTCAATATCGTGTGCTTTGCTTCTCTCCTTGTTTTTCTTAAAACATCGCCTTAGTTTGCTGAGGATTGCTGGTGTCAACTTATTCATCAGTACACGAGCCAAGTGTTCCTCTTCATCATCACTGTTGGCAGATTAACTTTTTGATAAGTAAATAAAAAAAAGAAAAAAAAAGAAAGGAAATGGTTGAGGGAAAATATGTCACATCCACGCAAAACGACTGTCGCTCAGCATTATGCTGCGACCCTACGCACATAGCAGCGCCGACGTAATGACATCACCAGGTGGCAATGCGAATGAGAAGAATAAATTTTTAGTAGAAAAGTAGCAAAGAACAGTGGTGGCCATTTGGTGACGACCCTGAATTGCTAGCAGTGGGTAGGTTCGAACCGAAGCATCATCAGCTTCATCATCATCATCAACCTTTAACTCGTCCCACTGCTGGGCACAGGTCTCCTCTCATACAGAGAAGGATTGAGCGTAATTCACCACGCTTGCTCAATGCAGGTTGGCGATTTCAGACTTAAAGTCCAGGCTTCCTCAAGATGTTTTCCTTCATCTTATGATCAGTCATTGGTATCCAAGATATACTTAGAAAGTACATTTAACTTAGAAAAGTTACATTGGTACTTGCCTGGCCTTGAATCGAACCCGCACACTGATACGTGACGGGCTGGAGTTGTTTGAACCACGACTGTTAACATCGCATGCACTTAATTATTATTAGCCTTTGTCCCACTACAAGGCAAATACCTACCTGATAGTGATCCGATTCCGCTAGTCTATGGATTTCCATAGTCCTAGCTGCCTTTCCAAGATCATTGACTGTCGAGTGTCGTTACGGGTAGTCAGAATGACGAATGTCCGTGACGAATGACCTTATCTTACCAAGGGGTGTACCTAATATTACCCAGTAACTGAGTTGTGAAAGTCAGATAGGCTGTCGATCCGATAAAATACTGGTATTCAGCTGAATTCAGTTGAGAAAAAGCTCAGCTGATGATAAGCGTTAAAAATCAAACAATTACGCACCATGATAAACTTTCGTCCGACGCACTCCTCACTGAATAACTTTTCTCTATTATCTCTGAACACTCTTCGAGCAATGATTTCTCTGATTTTATAGACATTATGTTGTAGAAGTAACATTTGCCTACTGCTGCGTTTTGTTGTTTGGCAAACAATTTATAGCAACTCGTACAAGTGCTTTTGTTTTGTCAATAAATTGGCGGCAACAGGCCATGTTCGGTACATTGCCATCTAGCGGTCAAGTTAGATAACCTGTTAGAACTTTTGTGGTTTGATGTCGGTGTAACTATGTCAGTGCTTTTTACTGTCAAATATCATCTACTTAATTTTTTTTTTTTTTTTATATCGCATTCGTAGGTGGCCATTAGAGGCCGTAACTACTTAACCGGACTTTCCTGTGGATGCCTTAATTAAAAATTAAAGCCTCCAGCCAGGGGCACTTAAAACTAACTTAAAATTAGGCGACTACGCACTAAGGGCACCCCCTGTGGGGTACGAACCTCGGCTTAGGGCGTCGCTAGAGAGGAATCGACGATCGAAAGTTATACTTAATGGTTTGATGGCCGCGGCGTTTCCTAGTACTAGCTCTGAGAAGAAACGCCGAAACAAACTCAGAGGTCATTGTTGGGACATTATTATAATTACTGGCTCAGCTGCGGCGCGGGCTGGCCTTCATCGGACAAGGGACGGGGGAGGGGACTACTACGTGGAGCGCGTCGCGATGGACCTAGGCGGCGAGTTCGGTAGGTCGGTCTGTGTTTATGTAATGTGCTGGTGGCCCTATTGGCCTCTTGGAGGAGGGTAATGGGGTCATCGGGGTCTGTGAGAGCATGCCTAGGGCGGCGAAGTCGGGAGATGGTGGAGGGAGTGTAATTGGCGGCCGCTGCTATAAGAGGATTGGGGTGCTTGGTGGCAGTAACAAAGAAGCGTTTGGAGAGACGTTTCATGAACTGCTGGATGGTGGGGATTTTGAGGTCAAGGTGGAGGATCTCATTACGGACGAACCAAGGGGCGTTTGTGGCTTTACGGAGGAATCGGTTTTGGAGCCCTGATTTGCACTCATTTTTCCTACATACCTGAAAGTATTAAAAAGCTTGAAACTCGCGGTTTGGCATTGACTGAATCTATCCAAATAATGAATAAAATACGCAAAATGAACTCCGCCTTGCCAAAGGCATCAAGCCGCATAAACTTAAAGAAACGTTTGAAAACATACTTAACAACTAGCTGACCCGGCGAACTTCGTTCCGCCTTAAAGGCAATATCACATGAGTACTTTTTAAATCAGGATAATTTTAAATAAATAACTATTATTATTCAATGATTCTTTATTTGGGAGCACAATCCTGGCGGTTCTCCGGAAATCTTAAATGTGCTACAATACTCGCAAACAACATCCATTGGCCCAATGCGAACGTCATTGCGCTATATTATATGCGTATTGAAACGCTGCCCGATTCAAATCAGTATTTGATGAATTTATCCTTGTGCTTCGTAATGCTCTGGTGAGTGAGAAGCACGAAGTCGAGCCATACTAAGGCTGCGCTCTTCAAGTGCAATTTCTTGCTCTTCTTCAGTTCTTTTTTTTTTTGTTAGGATGGGAAATCATCAAATGACTTCTTCCGCTCTGGGCGGAGCGGAAGGGCGTGTCAGACTTTTATTGACTAAAACCCACCCGTGTTACTTCACTTGCCTGTGCAACGGCCAGTGCCATGGTTTCTTTTTTAACCAACCCGCAACCCTGTGGAACAGTCCTCGTGGACCCCGTCAAGGTGTGCTGACATCTCTTTGAGGCGCGTGTGAAACACAACGCGCCGTCAACCCGGGCCTGGTTCTTACCAGAAGGCGAGCTGCCTATAGCTCGCCACCCGCAAGCCCGCGCCTACGGTGGTCAGGAGTCCGATGTTGCCACCCGACCAGGGCGCTTCCTGCGGCGGTTTGAGGCGTGAGGGTAGTGGGATTTCCGCTCCCTCACGCGCTCCGCCTCCTCCTTTGCCAGCATCACTGCTTCACAGAAGGAGGTAAAAGCTTGCCATGCACTATTGTTCCGGACTATGGCCTGGACCAGGGTCGGACGCGAGAGATGAGATCGCCGCCGATAGCCGCCACGAGAACACGGCTGTGCTCTACCCAAGCCGGACAGACATCTACCATATGCTCCACCGTGTCCTCAGGGCGATGCACACATGCACACATGCACGATGCACACGCCAGGGTGAAAACCCTGGCGTTTCCTCCCGCCTTATACGGAACAGGAACCTCCCGATTCAGCCGTGTCCGGTGAGGACCTACGTCAGTCAGAAGATGAGGACGCCGTGGCGCCTCTCTAGCTACTCCTCAAAGAGAGGACTTACCGCCGCTATTGTGGCGTGTTCAGTGCTGGATTGCGACAATCACACTTTCCATGTCGCCATGAGGTCCCGCCGGAGCTCTGTCCGCTGTACTGCGATTTTTCGCGGCAACGGAGTTATGCCTCCTCTCGTAACTCCCACATGTGTTCGAGGGATAGTGTTTCTCCACAATTTAATGGATGTTATTATACATATAAACGTTTCTTTTTAATTACTCTATCTATTAAAAGAAACCTCATCAAAATCTGTTTCGTAGCTTTAAAGATTTAATCATACAAAGGGACATCGGGAAAGAGAAGGTAACTTTGTTTTATAGTATGTAGTGAAGTGGTTAATGGCACAGCAATACAATATTAGAAATTTTGAAGTTGAAGTTTGCTTTGGGGCTTTTATTAAATAATTAAACCGGCAGAGAGTATTTATATTCCTTGCTTTTAATGAATGCATCAACATTCAACCGGTAAGATTTTTTTTTTAATATGCTGAGTAGTGCAGCAGTGTGTTTGTACCATTTTTAACAAATGAACCGCTAATTTTGACTGGGTTGTTTTGTAATTCCATGTCAGTTGCGTTTTGTTATACCATGTCTTATGTCACGTCACACGGGAACGACGGGAACAACGGGAACGGGATAAAAAGTATCCTATGTGATATTTCTTTCTCCCAGTTCTTATCTACCTCCCTACCAATTTTTAGCCATACTGGTTAAGCAGTTCTTGAGTTATAAATAGAGTAACTAACACGACTTTCATTTATATACATAGACTTCATTCAAATCGGACCAGCCCTTTAGGAGGAATTCAGTGACGTACACAGGTACAGCAGATTTAGGAATATACCCATGGAAAGCATTGTCATCTACATTTGTAACAAATCTAGAGCTCTTGTTTCAGTCTCTTAAGGTTAAATAAAAAATCTTAAATATTTATATATTTCTAATTATTTTTTTCTCTTTTAGTTAATACCTAAGTACAATTTTAATAAATAAAAACAATTTAAATAGGTATTTTTGTTTATTTTTTCCCCTTTTAGTTTTTATGTACAATTTTATTTTTAAGTAATTACAAAAATTAAAAAAAAAACTATAAACTTGTCTAAAATAAAAAAAAGATTTGTGATTGCCCGGGATTGAACCGAGGAACACCAGCCATCGCGAGTAGACCATACCACTATCGACTACGCCACAGGGGCTATGTCAAGCCGCGCGAAATTAGCGCCCATATTATGCGGGAAATATTGCGAAAGAGAAAACTCGAAAACATGCGCTTACCCAGAGATAAGACCCATCTAAATCGATTTCTCGTCCCCGAAAACCCCCACATATCAAATTTCAGCGAAATCGTTAGGGCCGTTTCCGAGATCACATGCTTTTTCAAGCAATCAGCGCCATCTGCCGGGCTGATTTGTGAATCTAAACAATTCAGGGCGCCACTCAAACGCATACAGAAAAATTCATTAAAATCGGTCAAGCCGTTTAGGAGGAGTTCAATGACATACACACGTACAGCAGAATTATATATATAAAGATAACAAAGTTTCATTAATGGGACGGCAGAATTTTTGCCAGAAACTATAGGTGCTAACATAGCACCCAAGTTCAAATTCTGTCCAGTTACCACAGTGGATGTGGAGCGAACCTTTTTCACTTACAAAAATATTCTAAATGGTCGTAAACACAATCTTACCACTGAAAATTTAGAAAAATATTTGATTGCTTACGTTTACAAAAAATTTAAATAATTTTAATGTCATATAATGTTACTGTACCTCAAAGACATTAAAATTATATTTAAATCTCTTTGCTGTACCCATTGTCGCCTATCGAAAAATAATTTAGCTGATTTTCAAATAAAAAAATTAATACTAACTTTTCTCTTTTTTCGGGATTCCTAAAATTTCTCATATAATTTCGCATATTCTGCCAATTTTCGTGCATATTTGCATGCATATAACAAGCTCTTTATGTTGTATATAATCCGGTCTCTGATAATTATCATCCATAAATAAAACACTCAAGTGAACATTGTCTATTTTATTGTATGTATGTATAATAATACTTAGAAACTAGTACTGTAATTCTAGAATGTAGGCTTGACATACACGGAGCGAGCAAGTTACTGTATTCAGTTAAAATATTATTTTGTTCCATACGTTATTAATCACTCAGTCCTTTATAGAAAAAACTCATTCCTAAACGGTAGATAACTATGAAAGGGTTACACCATTGATCTATAAAAATCCGGACATTCTTGAAGCAAACTACGTGGAGTTAATTATTCGAAAACAAAAGTAGGTTCCCTTTGGCGTTTGCAAATAAAAATAACTATTTTTCAGCTAACATACTTAAAATTAAGAGATTGTTAAAAAATGTCGGCTCCGAATAATGCTAAATGTAAACAAAAGCATAATTACTTACACAAAAAATAACGGACGGAACTAACTTCTCGAATTAAATATAATAATTAAAACAAAAATACGTGCAGACAGCAGCACATCAAGCTACTACCATCTCTCGAATTTATTTTTTAAATCAACCTTATCGTTAAAGCATTAAGGGTCAAGGTTGATTGGCAAAAATTACAGATTTGGGTAGCTTGACCTGCAGCTGTCGTCCGTATATGACAAAATATATAACAACACTAAGAATCCGCGTATCACAACTGGCAAACTGTCGAGCTACCTCAACTGTTTAATCGGCTGAAATCGGCTAAATAACTTCTTTTTCTTCGAAGTTTCTTGCACGTTCTTCTCCATAGAGATCTACGCTTTGGAACGTGCAATTTAGCTTCACTTTTCATTCTTCATTGTTTATTCAAAAGTACCAAGTGATGGTTAATTTGAAATAAACAATTTTGATTTGATTTGATTTGTCTTCTTCTTCTTCAGCCTATAGAGGTCCACTGCTGAACAAAGCCTACCCACTACCCACTACCTTTCATTCCAAAATCATTGGTTCGTTGCCATAATCCCCACGCTTGGCAGACGGGTTGGGGATTGCAGTAATTTGATATGCCACAAGAGAAGCGCTGCTGCCCGCTTCTCTGGTGAGAGTTTCCTTAGTCGCCTCTTACGACACCCACGGGAGGATATGGGTTGGTACTACTCTAAGCCCGGCACCACACGGCTAATCACCGAAACTGGCGAATTAAATTAACTGTTAAGTGATAGAAACTGCGAAGTAATTGCGTATCACCCTATGATGAGTTTCAATTTGACAGACCAACAATATTCATTAGGTACGTTATTGGCAATGGATTAGCAATATTTTGGGAAATCATCAAATGACCTCTCCTGGTTTGAGCGGAGCGGAAGGGCTTGTCAGACTTTTACTGACTAAAACCCACCAGTATTCCTTTACTTGCCTGTGCTCCAGGAGCCACAGTATCTATTTCAATGCATCCTATAGAACACCGCCAGGCTGGCTACTCTTCACCTGTGCTCCAGGCGTTGGAGACCATTTTGAGCTAAATCTGGGTCGCCAATTAGCCTCTTCGCACGCCTCTCCACTGACTCCAAAGTAGCCAGGAGGCATTTTGCAGCACCAGCACAAATGTGGCTGTAGTACTCCACACACGAACGGACCTGTGCTTTATATAACATTAGAAGATGTCCTGGTGTGAAGTACCGCCGGACCTTTGCGATAACGCCAAGTTTCCTGGCAGAAACCTTGGACTTCGACCCAATGTAAATAACGAAAAAATGTTGTTGAACTGTCAAAAAGAAAAGTATTGATACTGTTAGTGTGTTACGTAATTTCCCCGTTGATTAATATTGATATTGCACAACGTAACGAGTTCTGATACGCGGACTCCAAATTATCTGCCTCTTCGGAGCCCAGAAAACTCAATAGGAACTTTCAACCACTTTGAACTAATAAAGGAATGATAAAAATACAGTGGCCGTGAGTCTCCAATTTTGTTTATCTATATTGAATATACCTAGCTATACATTTACACACATAAAACATATTTTGGATCGAAACTCCGTATACAGCATAAGTTCTGGATTAGGTATATTGACCTCTTGAGATACACCGAATTATACAGAGTGGTGCTGACAATACGACAATAAATGAAAACACGAACAATGCTGGTTCATAGGAATAAACCATAGAAAAAAAACCTAGCATCAAAAATAAAAAAATGAAAATTTCAAATAAACTAAATCGCATAAAATTGCATACGGAATAGAACAGCCTTTAAAAATATTGGTTCACTGACTTCCGATCGGCGCCAGCGCGATCCTGTATCGACTTGCTTTTTTCGCGCCATTATTATTAAATTTTGGTATCGCAAGATGCGGCGGTCATTAACCTGTAAGTGCTTCCTTATCAACATGTACATCATGTAGAAAATTGGAAAAATGAAAAATAATTTCCTGTGACTAAAGTAATCGACATATTTATATGATTTTTTATGGGTAGACTGAGAATATGTTGAGGTACACGATGTTTAATTTATTGTCGTATTGTCAGCACCACTCTGTATATGTGCTCAAAATTGTCGTATAATGTTAAACACTGTTCTATATTACCCTCTTTTGTCGTACAACTATTTTATCAGTAGTCTAGAATAAAACTTTTGGGAAAACAGGTTTTATTTGCCTCTTCGTAAAAAGCTTCGTAAATGGGACACATTTAAAATTACTATCACATTCCCTATTGCATAAAATATTGTATTTTGGCTGCACTAGGTATGTGTAAAATCGATTATTTGATTTCGGGCTCAGTCATAATCTAAGTTTCTATTTCGAAATGCAGTTAATACTGATTACAGTGGGCGCTTTTGTAATCTTTGACGTGACGATATTGACCCTAATTTCTTTGTTGACAAACTAAACAAGACATAAGTTCCGTGATTCCCTTTCTTTCTATTTTATTAAGAAAAGGACAGCAGATAAATATTAGTCCTGTCAAATCAAGATATTCCATAGACAATAGACATATACTAATGGACATGCCGTACGCGTATAATCTGGAGTAACTTTTTGGTTTGAAAAGAGTGAGAGACATGGCCTATGCTTTCGGTCTAGCACTATCTCTTTCCTCATAAATGATTAATGATTCTGAGGGAGACAAAAATAGAAACTTCGTCTCCTCTCTTTCTTTCAGAGTGCCAGAATATTCATCTCTAAGTCATGTCCAGTAATTGCCGATGCCATAGACAGTTTAAATGAAATTGAAACATGGCGGACCAAAAATAGGTCAGGCGCTGATTTATTTGACTTTCCTATGTTGAGCATAGAAATAATAAAGATGCTTTAAAAGTGGATTAAAGGTCTTTATATGGAATATGAATAACCCACTGTCGCGCCATTTTGTTTTTGTTTCATCATTCAAGTGAGCAAACATCTATCCGACACAGAAATACGCATATTCAAAAATATCGATGTAATGTGATTAACAGAAACAAGAACTTTGAACATTAATATCTCAGAAAAGTAAAGATCTACGGTATTTGGTCCATTTAACAACGTGTTCTGTCAGACGCCATTTAAAAAAAATGTATGGGAAGTATTGGTGCGATAGAACTATATAGCTCTTACCATGCCTAATGTCATAAAGTGCGCATAGATATCTAACAAAATGGCTAATATCGTCACGTTCGATTTTTAAAAGCGCACATTTTTTCCCAAGATCTCTAAACGATTTACGACGATGCCCGAATAAACAAAAATATTCTTTCTATACTCTATAACGGTAGTCTATTCTACGTTTGAATTTGGAATGATGAGAATCCATACCTAAACTATAACCTCGATTACGTCAAATTGCGTAAATACATTCAAATTACCCGCTATTTAACACTATTTAATACTTTATACTCGTTACTTAAATAATAAATAGCTTAATATTAAACTATAATTTATTATTGTACGAATGCGTATACATGTATTTTCTCGAATACAGCTCACAATTTTATCGTAAGTAGAAAATAATGGCTCTCAAAAATCGCAATCAATCTCGCCCTAGCATTGGAAAATGTATAAATACATACACACCTGATGGTGAGATAATCTTCGTGTAGATTAGAATCGGGAATAATCTGCGTCTTTGTCATTAGAGGCTAGTGATGCTCTTTAGTAACTGACTCGCCATCTACCATTATGTTGATTCTTATTGGGCTTCATTATGAAATATTAATACGATCATGATTCCAGTTGGTACGAAAAAAGGTTGGTGTTATCCTGTCATACATAGCTAAGTCTTTTTCTTTTCTTTCTTTTTCGGCTTCGCACGGTTTGTGCATTTAGTCAATGTAAAAAAAGACGGCCGCGTGAACCGTCTTACGATGGAGGTTTGAGACAAAGTCATGATATGGCCACTATGTTGCGATATTTCACTGTTCTTTATGAATTATTTACTGAATGTACTTTTTACTACATAAATCACGAACTTTTATTTAGTAAAACACACTATAAATAATTTTAAAAGTCCAATGAATAAAGAGCGTGACACGCAGCTTGACTTTCCCGCCAAAACACCCACAGCTAAGTCTCTGTCTTATACTGGAATCAGGATGACATTAAACCTTCGTAATATGGCACTTTTTTCCCCCGACCGAAAACTAATCGTATACTCAATATTATGAAAATATTTACCCTTTCGTGTACTTTGTATTTAATAATTTAACAAAAGATAAATGAAACTACAAAAATGCACAATTCACAACAGATGCTGCGCGGTCAGTAGACTTGAGAGAGCTGAGGAAAACTCGAGAACGATGAATGATGCTAGTATGTACTTGTATGTACTAACTGGACTGAAAAGATATGGGCATTAAAATGTTAGTGTGCTAAAATATGCAACGTTATTTTTTTTTATGCGATACCTGAATACAGTTTGTTCAGAATAAGCAACTGAATCGATTACATCATTTAGAAATTGTTGCAGAGTAGTTACCGAGCGGTTACGATAGATCATAGTACTTTCCCCGCGCGCCACAGCTGACGTCAGGGGTCAACGAACCGCGCTCGCCCGCCCGTGCTTAGCTTTGACCATATTTTTGTTAGGATATTAAGGTAAGATAACAAGCTCATAACTTTGTAGTTTTTCATGATATATTTTCGAAATTTTGTACATAGATTCTTTACTTAAAAATACTGGACACGTGTTTCAGGTTTCGCATAAACAAAAGAAAAAAATGGTTTATACATATATGCTATAAGGTTTCCACAGACAGACAAGCTACGCGACGGTGGTAGGACGTAAACAATAAAAAACCATGGCAATTTTTCTACTGGAGCCGCGTCCCACTTTGTATCGTGTCTATTTGCAAGAGCCTTTATAATGACAAATATTTAAATGATAGGGTTTACCATGCCCTTAAGGCAATAATGATAGTTCGCGATTACATTTTCGATCAGAAGGGCAGTTGCAGTTAAAAGATAGGGCTGTGCGATCAGGATCTTAATTCTCAGTGATTATAAACTTCGAAACCACGTCAAATCCTTTATAACGCCAACTTTGATTTCCCGGTTTCGTCCATTGTGTTTGCGCTCAGAAGGGGCTGCGCGGTCAGAAGGGGCTGCGCGGTCAGAAGGGGTAGCGCGGTCAGTAGACCGGGCTGTGCGCGTCGTAGTTGAGCTGCAGGTAGGGCGGGATGGCGGCTGACAGCTCGCTGGCGCGCCGCCGCAGTGCTGCGATGCTGTGCCCGCGCCATACCTCTTCCTCCGCTGGCTCGCCGCCGTTACCTGTAGGTACGACATTCATTAAATCCATATTAGCCAAACGGCAAAGGTAGCGTAGTACGCCCTGGGCGAGATGGAGCAACGACATCAAAAAGGTGGCTGGTAGTGGCTGGCCGAGAACTGCTCAGGATCGAACTTGTTGGCGTGCCATGGAAGACGCCTATGTCCAGCAGTGCACGAGTAGAGGCTGATGATGATGATGATATTAGCCAAAAGGGTAACAAAGTAGGTCGTCATCATCAACATTGTGATCTTAACAGACTTGTCTTTAGCAGCTATCTAACAGAAAACAAAAATGAATATAAAAACTCAAGAGGTGAAAAAACCCGCCACACATTTCCCACCCACTGCAATTTCTGAAAGTCAAAAAAACGCCACGAAAACGATTCAACTGTCTTGGGTCCCGCAACGAAATTAATCAGAAAAGAATAGCGGAGGAGTAAGAAAAAAGATATTTTTTCCACTTCCCTCCATAACAAGCAGGAGACAGAACAGAACTAGGCCAATCGGCACAAAGGGACATTATTTCAACTGGGAGAAGCCCAGATTGCCAAACACCACGGAATAAAATTTGATTTAGTTAATGGGTCCTAAGTAGGTATGTGCTGTTACAATTGATTCCAATAATAGGTATGGCAAAAGCGCCTGAACGCACGGAAATTAGTTCTAGTTTCTACAAGGTCCGTATAATAAACGACTCCGGATGTAACTTGTACACTATCCAACATAATATTGCGTTCATTCTGCCAAAGAACACACTCCCACAAGATGTGATGTGCGGACTGTTCAAATTCACAGTTCTTTTCAAATTCTCAGTTATAAACTAGTGCTTGACTGCAATCCCGCTTGATAGTAAGCAGTGATGATTGACTATTCGCTCAAAAAAACTGAGTGAATAGGAAGGAAGACGGCAGTTGAGTTAGGTGATGAAAAGTTTTGGCGTGTACACCGGCCTAGCCGGAATGCCAATGCTAGTTCTACTTAGCAACGAGGCCAGAAGGAGATTGATCTGGAGAACCTCCACGACCTAACTCCAGATACCACGGAGCTCACTTCACCCATATTTTTCTCAGCGATAGGCCATAACATCGGCTGCCGGCAGAAGGTACCACCCGCCAGACAAAGTCTTGCCGCCAAGCAATTCGTCGTGTTCTGGTGTAATCTGGTGAAGCCGTACGGAGGAGAGTCTGAGCATTTGTGTTGCAATGTGTGCCAGGTATCACATCGCTCAACTGCCGTCATCTTTCCTATTCACTCATTCAGTTTTTTTTTTTTTCGTGAATAGGCTCTTAATAAACTAGCGCGCTTTACCATCAACGATTGCGGTCAAGCAGTTGTTTATATTGTACATACAATATGTAAAGCAAACCCTGTCCGATCCTTGAAGGTATTGTTAGGTATCGATAACTGATTCTACTAATGCATTTAAAGCCGGGCTAAACTTAAAAAAAGCCCTAAAAAAATAAATATTATTACGCAAAAGGAGATAACTTAATACATGTGCGGTAGGCAATACATGCACGGGAGAAGGGGGCAGGGCACACGGTACGCAGTCGCATCGCTCATAATAATACCGCCAAAAATGTTATTGTCACTTTAAAAAAAAATACTAAACTTTGGGTAAGTTGGAATTAATTTGTGGTAGAAAAAGATAATTTCAAAATTCATTAGTATTGTTACTATGATGATTGTGTATAATTTTTGGTCATGTGCTTACCTAACCTTTATTATCCTTATAGATCGGACGAGGTTTTCTTAAAAAGTTTCTACGGTGAAAATTTTACAGAGTTCATTGCCAGTACTGACCGGAGGCGGTGGGCGATGCGTTATTGTTCCCGCAGTGTCCCATGTGCGGCGGAGTGGGCGAGCCTTCCAGCGTGCCCTGCTGCTGCTGGCTGATGTTGTTGCAATACGACATCATCGTGTCTCCTGCAAATGAGAACCAGGAATACTTCTGTTCAATATTTATCACCAACTGATGACCATGTGCAAGAAATGCCGATATTTTATATAAGCAAATAGTTTCTCCCGTGTGGTACCGGGTTTAGAATAGTACCAACCCGTGTCTTCTCATGGGTGTCGTAAGAATCGACCAAGGGAATTCTCACCAGGGAAGTGTGGAATGTTAGATTGGCATAATCTAACATTCCACACTTCCCTGGGGGTGACATACCCCCAACAATGCAATGAAAGTCTCGGGGGAGGCCTTTGTCCAGCTGTGGACCTCTATTGGCTGAAGAAGAAGAAGAATATTTTCGCAAACTCTGCTTGCTAGTTGAAAGATCTGTATGACGTCAGTACGTTGTATTGTTCGCATGTGGTGTTTATAGATAGCACTACATAATGAGAAAAGACTTGATTTTGTATACATATCGACGCTTGAAAGGCAATCATATCTAAGCGACAAAAATTCGTAAATTGAGTTATATACACCATTCGAACCGCCAGATTTTTCTGCGTCGTTTGGTGTTTAAAACTCAATTTACGAATTTTTGTCGCTTAGATATGTAACTTTTCAAGCGTCGATATATTTGTTTGGTACACTTTCACGTCAAATTGTGGGTACATATTAAGTATAAATATAGGGATTGAATGAAATCTAGCATAATGGTAGACCATGACCTGGATTAGTAGGAACTGAGCATACTTTTGATCCCGATATTCGTATGAGATCGAGACTAATGTAGATGAAATTAAATAGTTGCTAATATGCCTAAAAAACAAATTAAGTATTTAAAAAAAGAACAAAATATCAGAAAGTCCTATAAGAAGCCAAAAGGCTCTTATCTCAGAATGATACTTCGTTAAAAAATAAATGTCGCAGCGAGCGCTGATATTCTGATAGGTTGTTCAACTGCCCATAAAGGGTGGAGAGCCCTTTTAATGTGTAATTCTTATCAGTTTTTCTGCATCTTGGTTTACTTACCGAGTGAGTTGAGCGGGTAATGCCCCTGGTAAGGCTGTCCTGAACTGACGGAGCTGATAGGCAGCGAGGGGTTGAGGTCAGCAGCGAGCTGTGGCAGCCCTCCCGCACCAAAGCCGCCCATAGACACACCACCTTGCGATAACTGACCTAGACCTGAAATTATGAAAGTTCAGTATCAGCTTTTACTGTCACATGGCGGTATTGATCACTCTTTTGCCCGACACTGTTGACACGACTTGGCTGTTCACATTAGACCAGATCCGACAAAAAGGTCCCCCAAGCGATTCGTCGTATTCCGGCATGATGTCTGGTGAAGCCGTACGATGCGAAAAATGTTGTTGTGTCTGGAGTTTCGTCGTGGAGGGTCTCCAGATCAATCTCCCTCTAGCGTAGCATCGTTAGTCCTGGGCCTGTAGCCAATGTAACATCGCTTCGTAGCGAAGCGAAATCGAATATCAAACCAACCAATGGCGGGAACGATTGACCACGTGATTTATCGCGTCGCATGATAAATCTTTCCCGCCATTGGTTGGTTTGGTAGGTGGTGATGTTACATTGGCTCACATTATTCATGCTAAACTGCCGTGTTCCTTCCTTTTCACTCACTTTTTTTCTTTTTTTGTGAATAGTCTCTTAATAAACTAGCACGCTATTTACCATCAGGTAGGATTGCGGACAAGCACTAGATTGAAATAATAATAATACTAAAAATAACCTCCGTCGGATCGAGTGCATGGCGGTGAATGACAAAAATATTATTCTGGTCTGGTGGTGAATTAAAAAGAAAATGAAATTAAAGTAGATGACAAAACAAAATTCATAAGACATACCCGCGCCAGCGCACGATAGCCTAAAATGTGAACTTTAAAATGATGGAAAGGAGGTTAAATGATTTGTTCATTATTGTTAAATTCAATCAAATAATACTGCAAATTGAAAAATTTTGTGCAATTTGCAAGTGATTGTCAGGTTGATTCGCAGTTGTCTCAAAAATATGTTTCTATTCACAGAATTGTATTTATTAAAATCGTCAATAAACACGACGTACAGTTCCAATTGACCTTTACATATAGAAAAGAGCCATCAAATACCTAACAGTGTAGGCCTCTCAATACGTCCCAACTAGGTCATCATCATGTACTCAGCCTTCCCCAAGTATTTAAAATGGACCGACTGCCTGTACGAACCCATTTCCTCCCATGTGTAAAAGGCGATGGGAACTCTCACCAGGAAAACGGGTAGGAGCGCTTCTCCTGTAGTATATTCGATCCTCAACCCGCCTGCCAAGCGTGGGGATTATGGCAGTGATGACAGACGGAACTGAGACGTGGTCGCTCACAATGGGCCTCATACAAAGGCTGAAAGTCACACAAGGAGTGATGGAAATAACTATACATAGATGTATCTCCATGATCGAATTAGAAATGAGGAGATCCGCAGATGAACCAAAGTTATTGACATATCTCTTCGACTCGCTAAAATTATGTGGCATTGGGCGGGGCATATCGCTTGCCAGCTTACTGGCTGATGGGGCAGTAAGGTTCTGGAGAGGCCACATACCGCCACCTGTACCGGTAGCGTAAGGGGGACCGATGATAACCTGGTGATGCGGGCAGCACAAGACCGGTCATCTTGGAAAGCCTTGGGGGAGGTCTTTGTCCAGCAGTGGACCTCTCTAAGCTGAAGAAGAAGAAGAAGACTGCCTGTCTGATCTCCACAACCTAGTAACTTCAGTTACTATGTCCCAACTAGATAAAGAAAATGAACGGGCTGAGTTCACCACAATGGAATTTCTTTATTTTGGCCAATCTACTCACCAGCTGGCATCGACCAGGGTCTGTCGGCAAACACGCCGGGGCCGCAGACGTCGCCCGCGCCAAACGGCGGCAGGCCATGTGACGGCAGCAGGGCGCCTGGAGAACGGAACACGTTGGTACTCTTCTTGCGTTTCTTCCATTTCGCACGCCGGTTCTGGAACCACACCTGAGGACAAAAGAACAATGTTTATTTATTTATTTAAGATCATCATCATCATCATCTCAGCATTAATCCCAGTCGCATCCGAAGCTTTTTCAGCTTTGGAGTGTGGGGTCCGCTTTACCAGTCTAACTGTTGATTTGGCTACACTTCGATATTTTCCGTGAAGCGACTGCCGTCTGATCTCCACAACCCGAAGGCGATATCGTAGCATTGCAGTTAGACCAGTTGTTGGACTTTTGAAGGCTCCAACAACCCGTAACGACTGCCACTGATGATTTGATTTATTTAAGATCTCCAACCATATTTTGGTTGGGACACAATACATCATCATCATCATCAACCTTTTATCGCCCCACTGCTGGGCACAGGTCTCCTCTCATACAGAGAAGGATTGAGCGTAATCATCACGCTTGCTCAATGCGGGTTGGCGATTTCAGGCTTAAAGTCCAGGTTTCCTCAAGGTGTTTTCCTTCACCTTTTAATCAGTTATTGGTGTACAAGATATACTAAGAAAGTACATATAACTTAGAAAAGTTACATTGGTACTTGCCTGATCTAGAATCGCACCAGTACACTTATACTTGATAGGCTGATGTTTCAACCACTAGGCCATCACGATACAATACATAAGTATTAGTATAATTAGCCAATAATGTTCCCACTCGGACTTGGGACTCTTCTCAGTCAGTGGGAGTGGACTGTACCACTGTACTCAAAGACTGTGTGTGACTGTGCTCAAAGTCATATGTCTTCGATTTTTTGCTACTAAGACATGACATTTCCCCAGTCCCCACGACAAGTATAGAAATTAAAAGGAAGAAAATTTGTTTACGCGTTGTAGATATGCCTGTTCGGGTTCGTAAGCCAAGGCTGGGCCGACAAAGAACAATGTTTATTTACTTTACTAAAAGATAGCTTAACTTGTATAGTATATCACATCTGTATAATGAGTATAAAAACCCTGCATCTCGCAAGGAGAGTTTACAGCGCAACTAGCATATACATATATAACTTCCCGACATTAGCCGTCGGGCAATTCCCCGCTACATACAAGTCCGGCCCGGTCGGAAAATCCTTCCTTTTCTATAGAGGAGGGTCGAACTTTACTCCCTATTCCTGATACCTCTATTAGTGTACTTTACTTAATTGACAGCCTCCTGGCGTAGCGGTAGCGAACGCGGCCGCTGCGCAAAGAGGCGCGGGTTCTATCCCCGCGCAGTGCAAATGTTTTTATGCATGAATATGAATATTTGCCCTGGTCTCGTTGTGCCTCGGAAAGCACGTTAAGCCGTTGGTCCTAGTTGCCATGCGAACATCTAATGGCAGTCGTTACAGGATGTTGGAGCCCTCAAAAGTCCAACAATTGGTCTAACTGCAATGCTTCGATATCGCCTTCAGGTTGTGAAGGTCAGACGGCAGTCGTTTCACGGAAAATGTCGAAGTTTAGCCAAAATCAGCAGTTATATTAGTAAAGCGGACCTCCAGACTCCAAAGCTGAAAAAAGCTTCGGATGCGACTGGGATTAAGGCTGAGCTGATGATGAATGTATTCCTTCATGACCATTTTTATGAATTTTGTCTTTCTGTGTAGATGACGATGCCGTAATAAATAAAACCACTGCTATTGATGCATAGAAGTTTATAGAACTATTAATTAAACATATGGTAACAGCGGCGTTGTGTATAGAACAACTCGGCAAAGCCAACACTAGAGTGACGCGCGCGAATGCCACGCTACGTCTTGAACGCGCTAGTGATGCGCATAATAGAAGATCGCCTAAAACTTAGTTTTGGGATTCCAACACTTTCCAGTCATCATTATCAGACGGCTTTAATAAATAAATATCGATTTTATTCTCGGTGGTAGGCAACAACATCAGCCGCCGGCATAAGTTACCACCCACCAGACAAAGTCTTGCCGCCAAGCGATTCGTCGTGTTCCGGCATGATGTCTGGTGAAGCCGTACGGAGAACGGGTCTGAGCAGTTGTGTTGCGATGTGTGCCGGGTACGATGTGCTAATGTTGTTGTGTCGGGAGTTTGGTCGTGAAGGCTCTCCAGATCATCCTCTGGCGCAGCATCGTTGGTCGTGTTGTTGGGTTAAACATTGCATCACCTCGCTCAACTGCCGTCTTCCTTCCTATTCACTTAGTTTTTTTGAGTGAATAGGCTTAATAAGCTAGTGTGCTTTGCCATCAACGATTGCATCACTGCTTACCATCAGGCGGGATTGCAGTCAAGCATTAGTTTATAACTATTAAAAAAAAAAAAAATATCGATAGTAATAGTGACTGTCAAGGTGTCATTGGCGGCATTGGACAAACTGATGTTGCTTCCCGATTTCTATACCTACGAAAGTAGTGATTGATGTGAAATCTTTCAAACATTTATTTCAATTAAATCCATCACAATTCACAGCCACATAAGATGAAGCAGCACATAACACACTTTTACCATCACTTGAAAGCATTTTGAAGCTTCTTGCTATTCCATTGATGTCTATGTTCGAAAATACATGTTTGCTCAACAAAGCAAATAACGCAATGAATGTTGTTGAACTGTCAAAATGAAACCCACTGCTACTGATAATATATTACGCAATTACCCTGCTGGTCACCCATTTCAAAGCGTAATAGTTTCCTGTGGAGAAGAATGAAAGGCCCAAAAATTCCTTCGACACTATTAAGAAAAATATTAGTAGATACAAGTTTTGTATAAAAAGGTACACTTAGATCGCACTCCTTGAAATTGATACGGCCGTTCTCAGGAAAAATCAAACGAACCATACGTCAAACTCGTAAGACGTCCTATACGTTAGAGCACCCTTCGTCGATTATCATCGATCACCGTAAACCCTTAAGTTCGGCGCGTCCGAGCGAGGCTCGTCCTGAATCGCGCGTCATTTGTCTGTGGCTCGCAATTTATTGATTTCGATAATACTGGGATAAGCCGACGTTATTTATCATTCTTTGCTTTTGTTTGACTTCTTGTGTTGGTAGGTTTAAAAAGTCAAAAATTAAACATTCTTTTTATTGTTAAGTACGGTACAACACTAATTACATGGCTAATATTTCCATAATTTAAAAGTTAAAAAAATAAAATTATGTACAAGTATATAAAAGAGGAATGGAAAAATGGAATCAAAAAATTCATTCGCATCGCTGTCAACAGGAAACGTGCCCAAAAGGCTGGCAGCATTGCCACGTTGTATGGCGATGCTGATTCTTTGGCCAAAAAATAGCCCAGCCCTCTGGTCACGTGAAGAGTCGATTAAACGTTTGGCGATATCTCGAAATAACAGGTGTGCACTCGCACCCCATGGCCCTAGTGTTTCAACCCCAAACGGCTCGAACATATAGGTTCCAATGAGATTGGAGTATTTACGCCGTTTGAGGTTTTCCGCACTTCCAGCAGCCGCTGCAGCACAACTCACCGTACTTGGAAGATGGGATGGCGCAAGGGTGTCGATGTAAGTTAAGTCAAAATAAAGTCATTCAGTGGAGTCCCGCAAGGAATAAATATTTGTATCACTTATAAGAAGTTGTATGAGGAGATCCGCAGAAGAACGAGAGTAACCGACATAGCCCGAAGAATTGCAACACTAAAGTGGCAGTGGGCTGGACACATTGCCCGTAGGACCGATGCCCGATGGGGCCGACGGGTTCTCGAGTGGCGACCACGCACCGGAAGACGTAGCGTGGGTGGCCTACCCACGCTACGAATCAAATCAAGAAAGCGGAGATCCGCAGAAGAACGAGAGTAACCAACATAGCCCGGAGAATTGCAACACTAAAGTGGCAGTGGGCTGGGCACATTGCCCGATGGGGCCAACGGGTTCTCGAGTGGCGACCACGCACCGGAAGATGCAGCGTCGGTAGGCCCCCGACAAGGTGGACCGACGACCTGGTGAAGGTCGCGGGAAACCGCTGGATGCGGGAGGCGCAGAACCGGTCGTCGTAGAGAACCTTGGGGGAGGCCTATGTCCAGCAGTGGACGTCTTTCGGCTGAAATGATGATGATAAGAAGTTGTTCCGGGTCTGGCTGTTTGTGTTTGCGAGGTTAAATGTTTGTAAATGCAATCACGAAACAGGAAATGTGGCGTGGGGTAACGTTAAAAAATAACAATAACATTATTTGCCATATCGTGTCTATACTCAACATTCAACTTTATTATTTGTTAATGGGAACCCCGAAACACGTGTCCAGTATTTTTAAGTAAAGAATCTATGTACAAAATTTCAACAAGATATAATGAAAAGCCACAAAGTTATGAGCTTGCTATTCTAATTGGTTGTCCCAACAAAAATATGGTCAAAGTTCCTATCAGGCGGGCAAGCTCGGTGCGTTGACCTCTGGCGTCAGCTGTGGCGCGCCCGCAAGTACAAACTATCGTAACCGCTCGGTATCCACTCTGCAACAATTTCTAAATGTATTTGGGAAAAATATAGCATAGTGTAAAAATTATTGGAATCGATTCAGGTTTCGCATAAACAAAAAATTACGTTTTATATTATTAGGTCCTTACATATGAAATTGGCGTTTTGTCAAACTGGCCACTTTGATCTCCAATATCTCCTCTTTGGTTTAGAATTCCAAATTCAAATTTATGCAGCTATTTACTCATCAATTTGTGTCTCGAAAACCGTCATTGAGTTTATTTACGAATATGAGTTCCGTCGTGGCGCCAGTGCTGCAGAAACGGCTCGAAGTATTAATCACGTGTATGGCAGTGGTATCACTAGAGATAGCACAGTGCGTTTTTGGTTCCAACGTTTTCGTTCTGGAAATTTCAACCTACAGAATAATCCCCGTGGATGAAGGCTTTCCACGTTAACCGGTCTTGTGCTGCCCGCATCCATCGACTTCCCGCGACCTTCGCCAGCGGAACATTTGTGTAGGCCAAATTTTGATTTTGTAGTATTATGCACAAAAAGTGTTTTATTTGATAAAAGCTTGATGCGCGGGCATCCAAAGCATCATGGAAATACAGCGTTACAATTTTTAACAACGGTACAAAAGGACCCTCACCGCACGAAAACGTCGACCACATTAAAAATTTAAATGATATCGGTTGCTTCGTGATAAGCGTGAGCGATAAACTCGGACTCGCGCGAGTAGAGTTCCTTCCTTTTGTCGGTCTGCGTGGCGCAGCGGTCAACACGCCTGCCTGCGACGTGGTCGTGGTTCGATCCCCGGCCAGGTCATGATGGGAAACGATATTTTCCTTATTGTCCTGGGTCTTGGATGTTTATCTATATATGTATCTATTATAAAATATATTATCGTTGAGTTAGTATCCCATAACACAAGTCTCGAACTTACTTTGGGGCTAGCTCAATCTGTGTGATTTGTCTGTATATATTTATTTATTTATTTATTATTTATTACTGGATAGGCTCTGAGATACTTTCCCTCCATAATTTGGCAACACCAAATCGCCAAACCTACGCACCACTGGCGCCACCTATCACGTAGCGGGAGAAACACCAATTCGAAGCGAAAGCGTGAGCCGGCCGGCAATAATATCCGCGCGCTGTAAAACCTGTAAAACCAGCCTTACACAATTCTGTCTTTTAGCAATCCTTACGGTAGGAGCCAAGCTCATCCCCGTATCTTCGTCTTAACTTTGTCGCGATCGGTTTTAAGTTTAGTTTTATCTCATCGGAAATCTTTATACCATTAGAGCTATGTAGATAGTGGTAATGCTATCAAATAAAAATCATTACTTGTCTTAATCATAATAAAGGTGACTTACACTTGGTTTAATAACATACAAGGAATATCATTCAATTATAAAAACAGAAAATCTTTTAATTTTGATCAAAGTGGTATACTTTAGGAGGTAACGCACGTTTATTAATTCATCTCAAAAACAGTTACCGCTGACCAACGACCTTCCAATAGACTTCTCAGTGTACTAATGCGATTTAACAAAGAATAGGAAAGACCTTGCGCCACCTTGCTTTTGGAAATCGCTGATCGATTCTGTTACAAACCCCCCGTGAAAAACTGGGTGATGTGACCTTAGAGTTAGCTGAAAATATAAAATTCAAGCACGCAAAAAGTCGTGATGGCCTAGTGTTTTAAACACCAGCCTCTCAAGTAAGAGTGTGCTGTGTGCTGGTTTAATTCTAAGTCAGGCAAGCACCAAAATAACTTTTCAAATTTATATGTACTTTCTAAGTATATCTTGGACACCAATGACTGATTACAAGGTGAAGAAAAACATCTTGAAGAAACCTGGACTAAGTCTGAAATCGCCAACCCGCATTGAGCAAGCGTGGTGATTACGCTCAATCCTTCCCTGTGTGAGAGGAGACCTGTGCCCAGTAGTGGGACGATAAAAAGGTTGATGATGAGTGGAAAGGACCACACTGCAGTACCGCATTTATTCGCTTTGAAGTAAAGTCAGTGTGATAACAAAACCAGATAACAACAAGCCGTATATTTCTAGTTCCATTTAACAGATCGAGGTCATGGACGTTCCTATTCTTAGTTGGGTCGTATTGTTGTTAGGTTGGCCCTACTGACTGAACCCGACTCACTTTCGGGCGGTTTATTTTATCATTTACAACAATTTAGCTTTTGGATAGAAAAATGTTTAAACCTTTTTGGTCCAAAATTCAGCTGCGGAAACTACGCTCACTGACACAGTTATAAAGTCATTAAGTACAGACAACAGCACATCAAGCTACTACAATCTGTCAGATGTCTTTATTAGATTTTCAACTTTATCCCTAAAGCATGAAGGCTCAAAGTTGATTGGGAATATTTGACAATTTGGGATAGGTTGACCTGCTGTCGTCCGTACATAGTTGAAAAGGCATGTGGCTTTTCTCATTCCCCTCTAAGAACTTCAATTCAGCGATGACACAGACATTATTAGCTGCAAACTCTTATTTACAGGAGATTCTGGGGTGATTTTAAGACAAGCTTCCCTCGTCAGTAGCAATTATTTATTACTAGCTTTGCGCCCGCGGCTTCTCCCGCGTAGAATTTAGTCATATCGCGCATTTTAAATTTCCTTTGGGAAGATCAATTTTTTCTGGGATAAAAAGTATCTTATTATTCAATCCGGACTTCTAACTTTACGTCTGCGAAATTTCGAAGCATTCGGTTCAGTAGTTACGGCGTGAAAGCGGAACAAACAAACAAACAACCACACTTACTTTCTGAATTATAACATTAGTAAGGATTTATTTTATTTGGATGAAGTCGTGGAATTACTTGTTGTAAGTAATTCCACGACTTCATCCACATAAAAGAATCGTTTTAATATTCGCTCGGCAATAACTCTTTAAAACATTAAGCATTTACATCCATTTGTACATATTCATTTATATTAAGCAGTAACTTCCATTTATAGAAAATCCATTTATAAATATAAATAAATAAATAAAATAAAAAGCCTTTTATTTCCTGATAAATTTAACATTAGGTAAGTTAGGTTAAACTAGGTACTAATTTAAATCCGTGTGCAGTTTCTGGCCTGCCATCGGACGCGTCCCCAGGTGGCGGATAGGGGAACGGCCCCCAGATATGGGGATTACCGGTTTACCGGCGCGGACCAAAACCAGAAGTGGGGACCGCTTGGGCGGTCACATGTGCGGCGGGTCGGCCACCACTCCAGGTGGCTGACGTGACCCGAACTCCGGGTCACCGTCGGGCAACCCGGTCTCCTCATTGAGAGGAGCTGGGGGCCCCGTTTGCCTCCGGGCAAACGAGTGGGGCTAAGAGGAAGGACACCTCGCTAAAAAACCCTTGGCTGCTGCGTCTTCTCGCTCTAGAAGACGTACCCAGTCCGGCCCCTCCTTATAGGGGGACCATTGTGGGCCCGCCTTTTGGCGGGAATTGCCGGCGGGGGATTGGTAGACAGGCTCTGCCATTTCCCATGACCCCGCCACTCAGGCGATGTGGTTGTGCCGCTGTGGGTTTAGTGGGTATTCCCGGCCTCGGCTGGGCGAGTCCCACACACGCCCTTCGGGGTACGGTGCGTAAATGCATTACCACAGCGTCAAAAAAAAGGTACTAATTTAAACATACGGGAGTTTCTACATCTTAAATCTATTATTTATAAATATAAAACAAAACAAATAATTTCAAAATATACCTTCTATTAACCCGCTTCCGCTAAGCTGGCACCGCAACCTTAGCATTGTCTGCAAGTGAGACAACAAGCGATAGAGAGAGAGAAACATACTCATTTGGCAACTGTCACCGCCAGGACTCTATTATTTATGTTGTCAGCGGTCGGGATGCTACATAGCTTTGCAAACATTCAGATTTTCCTGCTTTTTGTTTTATTTTCGACTACGTAGTCAAACAAATGTATTGAATTGTAACTTTGGTATACTTAAATATATTTTAGTAACATGCATTTGCAAGTTCTATGTAAGTGTGAATGGTCTTGGGACAACAAACTGTGTATTGTAATACAATCGTTGATGGTAAAGCGCGCTAGTTTATTAAGAGCCTATTGACCTAAAAAAAATATTGCTATAACTCGCGCAGATAAAGAAAAGATCTGAAAATGGCGGCGGATACTTATGGTACGGTTGACAAAACATGCCATTGTTTAATCACAAACCAAATGCTAAGATAGTAAAATGTAAAATTTTCGTTGTAAATATTGTTACTTACAACGTAAATTTGACATTTCACTTGTTTGTTGTTATGTTTGTTTTTATTGTTGTTTTTCTTGAGTTTGATTGTTCAAACCCAACAAAAACAATAATATCAACAAAAAAACAGAGACTTTAACGGAACCAAATTAACGATAACTCGGAGTGCAATGAGTGCATCAAAGTAGTTTGGAAAGCGAATTCTGAATTCCTGATCGATGATATTTTTTTTTTGCAGCGCTTACTTCACTGTGTGAGTATAGACAGCGATAGAGAGTGAGTGAGAACGCATGCGAGCGGACGCCATTTACAGATCTTTTCTTTATCTGCGCGGGTTATAAATACTTTTCCATTTAGTAGTTTTGTTTATCCGATCGCTTAGCTGCATATTTATAGAATACAGTGCTGAGTGCGCCCGGAGTTGAGAAAATAGGAGCTCAACCAATGTTTGCAATTGACCGGTCGACACTGTAAATAGCCCATGTGTGTCTACCGTATGTTTAAGTGATTGATAAAAAATAAGTGAATAAGAAGGAAGACTGCAGTTGAGCGGGGTGACGCAATGTTAAACCCATCAACACGACCAACGATGCTGCGTCAGAGGAAGATTGATCTGGAGACCCTCCACGACCAAACTCCCGACACAAAAAAATTCGGCGCATCGTACCTGGCACACATTGCAACTCAACTGCTCCCACCCGTCCTCCGTACGGCTTCACCGAACGTCATGCCGGAACACGACGGTGGGTGGTAACTTCTGCCGGCAGCCGATGTTATGGCTTACCACCAAATCTACAATTTGTTACATAACTTATACTATAACTTAAAAATAATACTAGCATAATGCACAATATGATGCGAGAGACGCAACATCACATGTCACTGATTATTTAGAAGACAATAAAGCTGAGGACTGAGCTGCTCGCTCTACTAAGCATTGTTATTATGCAATACGCGTAATTATAACGTAAATTGTTGAAAACATTTTCATTTTGAATGTCTGGACTTGAAAAAAGACGATGATCCTTGAGTTTGTTTCGGCTATTTCTTCTCAGATGTAGTCAGAAATGCCGGCTTCATCTAGTTTAAAAAAAAATATAACGGGTAAAAGTGATCAGTGATCCTACTTGTCGTCCTCCGTGGCGCAGCGGTCAACACGCCTGCCTGCGACGTGGAGGCCCCGGGTTCGAACCCCGGCCAGGTCATGATGGAAAACGATCGTTACCTGATTGGCCTGGGTCTTAGATGTTTATCTATATATGTATCTATTATAAATATAGTATCGTTGAGTTAGTATCCTATAACACAAGTCTTGAACTTACTTTCGGGCTAGCTCAATCTGTGTGATTTGTCCGTATATGTTTTTGATTCTACTTGCTTAATATAAACTATAAACGATTTCATTTCATTTCATACATACAATCGGGACCCCGCGAGATTGAGATTGCATTACCTTTATTCAACCCAAATATATGGAACAGTTTAAATATAACCACACATTTTGATACACGCTATAGATAATAGTGAAGTAACCGACCATTTATCTTGGAATACATTTGGTGTGAAGTTGGTAGGTAGTCCCCATGGGACTGCTGATCCCGGTCGGTCGGCCCAATATCGGAGACCCCTGCGAGGTGTGATCGAGGATTGGTAAGTAAGCCCAATATTGTTCAGGGGTTTGCTATTGGGGCCTTAAGAAGTCTAGTTCTGATTTAAAATAAAATCAGGCCCTGAAAGATTCTGCATTCTATAATTAACATTTCTGCTTCAGTGCACTCAATATTGACGAAGCTGCCATTTGTATTATTCGTTCATCAATTCTTGTGATTCTAAGAACAGTCTGACCTATGTCTAAATCGGATAAATTATCCCTAATTTTCACTACATATTCATCAAGTTTTTTACATTGAGAACCAATGTAAAAAACTTGACAAAAAATGTAATGAAATTTGGTCAATATTGTTCAGGGCTTTGCTATTAGGGCCTTAGAAGTCTAGTTCTGATTTAAAACAAAATCAGGCCCTTGAAAGATTCTGCGTTCTACAATTAACATTTCTGCTTCAGTGCGTCACTACACTCAATAATGACGATGCTGCTGTAAATTATTCATTCATCAATTCTTGTGATTTTAAGAACAGACGGATCTCAGTCTAAATCTGACAAGACATCTCTAATTTTTCCCACATTTATAAACAAGATATTTCCATTGGTTCTCAGGGACAATCAATGTAAAAAACTTGTAAAAAATGTAGGGAAAATTTTAGTTACTTAGATTTCAATTGGAATTTGAAAATCTTAGCTTTGTTAGATCCATTTTCGGTAGTCTGGAAGTAAAATTCATCTTCAGAAAATTCTACCTCATTCTGATATCGTATCAAGCTTTACCATTATCGAGCTGTACCATTAATCTACCATGCGTGCCCTATGCAGGTTGGTTTCATTCTGATATAGGTACTTAAAAAAAATCCACTCGAGTCTACAATTTTCTAGAAGGTTCCGACGGAGTCTAGAATCTTCCAGATGTTTCGAACAAGTTCCCGGCGAATTTGAATGGCTGTCACCACACCCAGTAAGCAATGATTCTAAGTAAAATTTTGTGCTGACAACTCTCGACCATTTTTTTTTTAAATAAATTGTAAACTAACGCTTGACCGCAATCCCGCCTGATGGTAAGCAGGGACGCAATCATTGATGGTAAAGCGCACTAGTTTATTAAGAGCCTATTCACTCAAGCCTTGAAGACACTCAAATTGTAGTCCGACGGAAACACCACCGCTGGCAAATTGTTCCAGTCCTTCGATGTACGCGGTATAAAGGAGGAGGCGAAACGCTTTGTCCGTATCGTAGTGGTGTTAACAACGTAAGGATGGAAACTCGTCGTACGACGGGTCGTCTGATGGTGGAACGGAGATGGAGGAATTAAATCTTGCAATTCCCTCGCACACTCCCCAAAATAGGATGCATTATGGGGAGTGTGCGAGGGAACACCGAAAGGCTGGCCACTCTACACTCTCTGACTTTGTAGACCGTCTCGAGTTAAATCAGGGTCACCAATCAGCCTCTTCGCACGCCTCTCCACTGAATCCAAAGTGGCCAGGTGACACTTAGCAGCACACTTACCTGCCCAAATGTGGCTGTAGTACTCCACACACGAACGGGCCTGTGCTTTGTACATCATTAGAAGCTGCCCTGGTGGAGGCCGCATCTCGGCAAACGTAGCGTGGGACGCCCTTGGGCGAGATAGAGCGACGACATCAAAAAGGTGGCTGGTAGTGGCTGGCGGAGAACTGCTCAGGATCGAGCTTGTTGGCGTGCTATGAAGGAGGCCTATGTCCAGCAGTGGACGAGTAGGGGCTGATGATGATGATGATGAGAAGCTGCCCTGGTGTGAAGTACCTCCGGACTTTTGCGATAACGCCAAGTTTCCTGGCAGCCACCTTGACCTTGGACTTAATGAACTGCCCAAAGTTTAGATTCGACGAAATCTCAACTACCAAAAGCTGAAGGCGGTCGGTACACTACAAGGATACATTTCGAAAAGTAGGAGCCAAGGTGATCGGGCTCCTTACACAACAAAACTATCAATATTGCAAAATATATTGACAAAAAGTATCACCTTCACTAAATATTATCAAGTTCGAATTTCATAATCATAAGTCAAAATAAGTTTCAAGTTCGAATATCATAATCGTAAGTCAAAATAAGGCTCAAGTTCGAATTTTATAACCGTAAGTCAAAATAAGGCTTTTGTTCGAATTTCGTAATCGTAAGTCAAAATCAGGCAACAGTACCCTCGACCCTGTCTATTTGAATGTTAGTGCAATATAATGAAAAGCATAAAACGGGTGTTGCCTCTAATTGGGCGTACGGTATAGTTTCCCAAGCGTGAGCAGTCCGTCGTGAGCCTACAGTTAGCGGGTTGTGTTTGTGTATCGTGCTCTTGTGGCTAGCACCCGAGAGCAGATAGCGGACGAGCCTTGCGGCTTTTACAGGCAAGTACTGCAAAGTATAACAGTCAGCGGGAGCGGAAACCTTGGTCTTTTATATTGTGGAATTTTATATACTACTTCGACTTCCTTGACCTGTCCAAACTTTTCCCATCTATTTATTTATTTATTTATCCATCCATTTCAGACATCACAGCCCGTACAAATACAAACAATACAATCCATACTATCCATACTAATATTACAAATGCGAAAGTAACTCTGTCTGTCTGTCTGTTACGCTTTCCCGCTTAAACCTCTCAACCGATTTTGATGAAATTTGGCACAGACAATGTTTAGACGCTGAGAAAGAACATAGGCTACCTTTTATCCCGGAAAAAAATGAGGGAAATCTAAAAAGCGCGATATAACCGAACTCCACGCGAGCGAAGCCGCGGGCGGAAAGCTAGTTCTAACATAAAATCCAGAAATATACATATATCCTATGCTGGGGTTATGGGGTAGGCTTCTAGTGTAACCAAAAGCACCTGAATACTAGTCTTTGTACATGAAGCGTCGGCTTATCTGGCCTCTAAGACCCACTTACACTGAATAAATACAATATCGCTGGGACTTAAGACAGTCTTTCGTAACGACTGTCAAAAATCTGGTCTTTCTTTACCGTTGGTCCTAGCTACGGGTCCGTAGTTTCTGAGATTAGCGCGTTCAAGCGAACAAACTCTTCAGCTTTATATATTAGGTAGTCTATACTAATATATAAAGCTGAAGAAAACAAACTCTTCAGCTTTATATATTAGTGTATACTAATATATAAAGCTGAAGAGTTTGTTGGTTCAGGAGACCTTATTTTCTTATTTAACAGCATCCATACTAATATTATAAATGCGAAAGTAACTCTGTCTGTCTGTCTGTCTGTCTGTTACTCTTTCCCGCTTAAACCTCTCAACCGATTTTGATGAAATTTGGCACAGATAATCTTTAGATACTGAGAAAGAACATGGGCTACCTTTTATCCCGGAAAAATTTAATGTTCCCGAGGGAAATCTAAAAAGCGCGATATAACCGAACTCCACGCGGGCGTAGCCGCGGGCGGAAAGCTAGTGCTGTTAAATAAGAAAATAAGGTCTCCTCAATAATGATATACAGCTGCGTGTAGGCCTATTGTTAGTTTGCAACATTGAGGTGAGGCAACAGGCACATGCTAAGTCAGTTAGTAGTCAGGTAGTGTCAGTTTAGTGTACGCCTTGTATGCATTAAAATTCTTGAGAAGACGAAATTCTAATTTGTTTTGTTTCTATCAAGATCTCATGCGTAACATACCTTACATACCCAAGTCTCATGAAAGTGCTCCGATGAGCCAAGCCGGTAGTAACTGACCCCGTGGATGTTACAACTTTTTATATTAACATCATTGATATAATATTAAACTAAGGTAGATACGTCACTAGCGCACTGAAAATGAAGCGTACAAAAGGAGGTAAGTCCAGCAAGTCGCTTTAGTTTTCGTCGATTCTATTTAAGCGCAAACGACAAACACTAGCCATCTTTTTCTTCTCTATGCTTTAGATTGCACCCCATCTCACTCACACTGTGCCAACGTGTGAAATGCACGCAGAATAAAAAAATTGCATGTGTGTGCTGCTGCTCCGATCGGCACATTTATTTTGGTTAATATGTTAGAGCATATCATATCTGTTTAATATTATATCAATGATTAACATCCCTATCATACAGACTATGATATATTCTGTTTTTCCGTTGCTCTACGCTAATGTAACGCTCGGTAGTTGGCGCCAAAAATCTGTGCACCAAAAACAACATGTTACAATACGTATACAATACCTACTTGTTGTGTACTCGTTTAGTCATCTGCGCTTGGATGTTAGATACATAACACTGTACGTGTGAAAAAATCATGCAAATATAAAGGAAATCATCCCAAAACAAGAACATTGTCTGATCCGAACGCTTTAGTAGGTCTAAGAGATTTCTAAGAAATGCACTGCATTGTAGCTTTACTGCCTGTTCTTCATACCTCCACGCTGGTGAACCTGACCTGATAGTGTGGAGGTATGAAGAACAGGGAGTCAAGTTCACTCATCCTTCATAGAAAAGGGAGGATGCTCCGACCAGACGGATGTTTTGTCTGGCGGGCACTTGCTCAGCGGTTAATTTTGGGAAGTTGTATGTATGCTAATTGCACGGTAAACTCTGCTTGCGAGATGTAGAATTCGTGTGACGTCAGCATGACGCGTTGTTTCTGTGTGACGTTTGTAGGTATAGCTACAGCTTAACACACGGTTCTTCTTGTTCTTCAGCCTATCGAGGTCCACTGCTGGACAAAGGCCTCCCCAAGGCTTCCCACAATGACCGGTCTTGTGCTGCCCGCAGCCATCGGCTTCACGCGACCTTCACCAGGTCATCGGTCCACCTTGTTGGGGGCCTCAATACGCTGCGTCTTCCGAATACACGGTTAATCTAAATCATTTACAACTATATTACAAATCCTTTGCTACATAATATTGATAAATATGTCAGCTCAACAACGTAAAAAACGCAATGAATGTTGTTGAACTGTCAAGATGAAAGCAATTCGCAAGCTCGGTGCTAAGAAAGCTCGGTGGTAGGCAACAACGTCAGCAGCCGGCATAAGTTACCACCCACCAGACAAAGTCTTGCCACCAAGCGATTCGTCGTGTTCCGGCATGATGTCTGGTGAAGCCGTACGGAGGACGGGTCTGAGCAGTTGTGTTGCGATGTGTGGCGGGTACGATGTGCCTAATGTTGTTGTGTCGGGAGTTTGGTCATGGAGCGTCTCCAGATCAATCACCCTCTGGGCCAGCATCGTTGGTCGTGTTGTTGGGTTAAACATTGCATCACCTCGCTCAACTGCCGTCTTCCTTCCTATTCACTCAGTTTTTTTGAGTGAATAGGCTTAATACTTCCCAGGTGCATCGACTACCGTGTCGCGGCCCGGGAACGGGGGAACGACCCGCCTTCGAGGAGGTAAGGCGGGTCGAATAGCGGCTCAGGGGAGGCCCTGGAGTCGGTGGAGGGAGGCACTCCGCACACCAGCTGCCGGCCACCGGACGATTGGAGCGATTCGTCCGGTGTTGGAGGATGGGTTGGGCGCCGGCATGGCAGCCTCACCTACCGCTTGGTGCAGTACTGACCGGACATGGGTGCTTCGGTCACTACCTGCACCGTGTCGCTCGTCGGGAGGAGTCGCCGCGGTGTCACCACTGTGACTCTCTCGACGACACGGCCGAGCACACCTTGGTGGAGTGCCCGGCCTGGCGAAACGAGCGCCGCGATCTCGTTGCGGCGCTCGGGGCAGAAAATCTCCCTGGCAACCATGGTGCGACCATGGTTGAAAGAAGTGCATGGGAGGCTGCCGCCTCCTTCTGCCGTCCTCTTGCAGAAGGAGGCAGCGGAGGAGGAGCAGGAAGAGAAGAATGCTCTTGCCGCTCCCATCAGTGACGGGCAGGGGAAGAAGGCGGGGGACGAACCCCCGTCTCCTTTAGCCCCAGGTGTGACCAGCGTGTGTGGGTAGCTCCCGCACGCACGTGCACTAGTCACCACGTCTGGGGATTATCCATTCCCGGGTAATCCTCTAGGCGCGATAACCGGCCTACATTAGGCCGGTAAGCCTGAAAGTAGCCCGGTCAGATCTTCGGGCCGAGCCCGGTCACTCTCAGCGCAGGGCTCGAGGGAACCGAGTGTTTTTAGTGGGTATTCCCGGCTCCGGCCGGGCAGGTCCCACACTCGCCTAGCTGCGGCGGGTACGGTGCGTAACGCATTTTCACTCGTATAAAAAAAAAAAAAAAAAAAAGGCTTAATAAGCTAGTGCGCTTTACTATCAACGATTGCATCACTACTTACCATCAGGCGGGATTGCAGTCAAGCACTAGTTTATAACTAATAAAAAAAAAAAAATTGCTATTGATAGTGTTTTACTCAAAGACGTTGTAAAAGATGACATGCGTGCCAACAATCTCACACCACAGGATGCTAAAGATCGCGCGAAATGGAGGAGAATGAGTAGGAAAGCGGACTCCGGGCTCCAACGTGAGAGCCGCGGATGCAACCGGAACTAAACGCAGAGATGATGATGAGTGTTTAAGTTAATTATTCGATTGGTTATTCTTGGGCTATTTAGAAGAATGTTGAATTCCATTTCCAAAAGAACTGATTTATTAAGAAACAAAAGATAATATCCACAGCAGTGAAAATATAGTAGGTAGATTTGTTTAAGCTAAGATTTTAAAAACAGGAAATTTTATTTGCAAGAATTTTTAGAACCAAATTAAGGCAATTGACAGCTTACATGGCGTAGCGGTAGCGAACGCGGCCGCTGCGCAAGGAGGCGCGGGTTCGATCCCCGCGCCAACCAACCGGTACCAACGACTTAACGTGCTTTCCGAGGCACGACCAGACCAGTGCAAATATTCATATTCACGCACACAAATATTTGCACTGCACGAGGATCGAACCCGCGCCTCCTTGCGCAGCGGCCGCGTTTGCTACCACTACGCCACGGAGGCTGTCACGTATTTTTTCTTCTAGTATAGGTACCTTTTTCTTATAAACGGTGATTCACTTAGCCAAGGCTAAAATAAGTGTAAGACGCGAGCAGTGGCGCCTTTCAAATTGCGCCAGCGCTGCTAGTTCTAACACGAAAAATAAACATGTATTCACTGTAGCAAAGCTGTTGCCAGCCGATCAAATCTGTAAAAACCTCACCGTGAAAAGTAAGGTGACAAGCATTCCTTAGACAAAGGAATTTGGTATAAAACTGTTCAGAGCCAGCCTTTTCGTGTGCCCTCGTTTATACAGAGTGGTGCTGACAATACGACAATAAATGAAAACACAGACCATGCTGGTTCATAGGAATATTCCTGAACCATAGAAATAAACCTAACATCAAAAATAAAAAAAAAATAAAAATTTCAAACAAACTAAATCGCATAAAATTGCAAACGGAATAGAACATCCTTTAAAATATTGATTCAATGACCTCCGATCAGCGGGCGACAGCGCGTTCCTGTATCCACTTGCTTTTTCGCGCCATTATTATTAAAGTTTAGTACCGTTGGATGCGGCGGTCATCAACCTGTAAGCGCTTCCTTATCAACATGTACATCATGTAGAAAATGTGAAAAATGAAAAATTATTTCCTGTGACTAAACTAATAGATATATATTTTTTTTTTTTATGGGTAGACTGATAATGTGTTGAGGTACACGATGTTTAATTTATTGTCGTATTGTCAGCACCACTCTGTATATATTAGTTGTTACGGCTCATAGACTTAGATCTGGACACATTCTCCTCCTGTGACCTTGAACGGTACTCCCATAAAAGTGGTCAACTGTTTTAAATATCGTGGCACATAGTCACTGATCACCTGCGTGACGATGAGAACATTAACAGGGAGCATAGGGCGCTGTCGGTCAGAGCCAATATCAGAGCCCGCAGATTCAAACATTGTAATGCACAAGTGTTTAATTGTAAATTAATTGTAATGAACATTGTAACGTGGTCGCTCACAATGGGTCTCATACGAAGTTTCAGAGTCACACAAAGGGCAATGGAAAGAGCTATGCTTGGAGTTTCTCTGCGTGATCGAATCAGAAATGAGGAGATCCGCAGAAGAACCAAAGTCACCGACATAGCTCTGCGAGTCGCTAAACTTATGTGGCAGTGGGCAGGGCACATTGCTCGTAGAACCGATGGCCGATGGAGCAGTAAGGTTCTGGAGTGGCGGCCACGTACTGGAAGACGCAGCGGAGGCCCCCAACAAGGTGGACCGATGACCTGGTGAAGGTCGCGGGAAGCCAATGGATGCGGGCAGCACATGACCGGTCGGCGTGGAAAGCCTTGGGGTAGGCCTTTATCCAGGCCTTTGTCCAGCAGTGGACATCTATAGGCTGAAGAAGAATGCACAACTGCAAATATCACTATTCAGAGCGCATTGTTCATCTTTGTATTCGTGTTGCTTGTGGGCTCATTATGCGCAAAAATCATGCAGCGGCTTACTCGTCCAGTATAACAATGTTTTTGGGCGTTGTTGGGCCTGCCGTAAGTTTTACTGTACTTATTAAGACTCTATGGATTGTAGTGTCGCAATTAAAAAGGTTTAATTTTATTTTATTTTTGTAATAAAAAAAAAACGATACCGCCTGTGTGGAGTTGTCGAAGATTTACACCATTTACGGACTGTGTCCGGTACGAGTACGAGTTTCATAAAATCGTGGCCCAACCAAATGGCGATGATGCGAAAAGTCTATTTAAATTCATGGTCCAAATATGAGAAATGTGTATTTAGGGTACGATGGGACTGACGTACGCATTGCGATTATAAATGTCTCTAAAGAAATAAAGAATAAATATAAAAAGTAAGGTAGACAATTATTACTTAAATCAAATCCTTATTAATATTATAAATGGGAAAGTGAGTTTGTTTGTTTGTTTGTTCCGCTTTCACGCCGTAACTACTGAACCGATTGCTTTGAAATTATGCGGACGTGAAGTTAGAAAAGTCCTGATTAAATAATACACTACCTCTGTATTTTAATCTCGTAGACTAAACTGACATTACGAGTGTTGGCAGTTTATTGCAATTCTTAAATAGTGCCGAAACTTAGCGTTCATAAAATCAAGTATCGTTTTTTTACAATAAGTTATCCTGAAATAATGTGTAGGTACTTAATAAAAACGTAATAATACAAAATTAATAATGTAAGTTTGACATTTGCATGTGTCAATTTAGTCTACGAGATTAAAAAACAGAGTACCTATAGTTACTTTTTATCCCGGAAAAAATTAATATGTCCGAGGGAAATCTAAAAAGCACGATATAACCGAACTCCATGCGGGCGAAGCCGCGGGCCGAATGCTAGTATGTAATAAAAAACCAGCCAAGTGGGAGTCGGTAGTAAAAGCCTCTACTTATTTTTTTTTTGTATTGCGGTGGAAATGCTCTTAGACTTCCTGCATCATGGGGATGACCGAAGGGTATGATGGACTCTTACTGGCTAAAACCTGAATAAACAAAGATATCTAAGCCTTAATTTATTTATTTGAAAGAGGATACAAACATATTTTACAAACAAAGATAGGCTAGTTTTAAGCACAAAAGAGTTAAGCATCTGTAACCGAACTAGGCAAGGCCTGTATTTCAGCTATCAGCGCCAATCCCCTCGGATAAGATTACATTTATCGTAGCCATTTATATTATTTTTTACAAGATGTGTGTTACGTTTATATCAGTATTATACAAAATTTAATATAATATGTAGAGTATTGAATACATGTCCTCTCAGTGTGTGGAATGATGTGTGACTGTGTGAGTGGAGAGAGGGTGTGTGTATGTGTGAGGTGTGCGTGAATATGTATATTCCTTGAGAAAGTTACCGTTTGGAAGTTCCGAGTGAGTTTTGTAAATTTCAATCAGACAACTTCATTATATTGTGATCATTGAGCTATATGCAGTAGAAGTTCAGTATCTTCATAATTTAGTTTTTGTAAATATTTAGAGACCTTTTTTTTACATTCAGTTTTAGTGAGTGGGTATATATTTAAGATCCTGTTTATTTTATTATAAAGAAAAGGTCCAATTAATGGCTTAATGGCTTAGATTTCCTTCAAAGTCTATCACCATATTGATTTTTTTCAGGTTTGTCGAGTCAGCCGTTTAGCATCTAAAGGAGGACGTCTTACTAATACTGATATTCATTTCTTGCAGTGAGACTGGAAGATTTATTTTCATAATTATAAACTAGTGCTTGACCGCAATCCCGCCTGATGGTAAGCAGTGATGCAATCGTTGATGGTGAAGCGCGCTAGTTTATTAAGAGCCTATTCACTCAAAAAACTGATTGAATTGGAAGGAAGACGATAGTTGAGCGAGGTGATGCAATGTTAAACCCTACAACTTATCCAACGATGCTGCGCCAGAGGGAGATAAATCTGGAGACCCTCCACGATCAAACTCCCGACACAACAACACTTGGCGCATCGTACCCAATACACATCGCAACGCAACTGCTCAGACCCGTTCTCCGTTCGGCTTCGAACCACTTTGCGGCAAGACTTTGTCTGGTGGGTGATAACTTCTGGCGGCAGCCAATGCTATGGCCTACCACCGAGAAAGAAGAACCAAAATAATTGGGACAAGACAAATTTGGAGGTAGGTGTAAAAACAATAACAAACGTTACAAATTGATTTCCCAAAAACTGCGAGCAACTATTTGAAGTTAATCCAAATAAATTACGTGGATGGTTCCTAAAACTTCATGTTTTAATTAATATCAAATGGCAATGTACGGTAAACATTCTATCGCGGTCTGTGTGTGAAGTACTACGGTACATAGCGTGGGTACGTAACGGTATATAGCCGCCGCTCAATACATACGCGCGCACGCGTACACGCTCTGCCAGGGATGGGCTCTTGGTATCGAAATAAAGAACTACATAATGTAAGTTTGGAATATGAGAACCTTTTTGAGCTTTTATTAGTATTTTTTTTTAGATTTCAAATATTATTTTTTTAGTGTTTATATTTGGCCTTTTTGGTGGACCTGGAGGCACATTTTTTACATCGGGATTTTTGTTTTCTATTTTATTTTTATTTATTGCTACCTGATGAACGTTTTTTTTTACTAATTATAAACCAGCCCTTGACCGCAATCCCGCCTGATGCATTGTGTGTCTTTAAGTCTGTATTAAATAAATGTATTTTGTTTATTTCTTCTTTTGGCTCACACACATGAAATACAAATTTTCTCTCGTTCTTTTTATAATAATCTTCATTGAAACAATAACAAAAGGAGATATTCACCATTGTGATAATTATTATTAACGTTCCCCGCATGTGAAACAGCAATTCAATGCAATTTTTAAGAGGATATTAAATGTACCTAAATCATGAGGACCAAGTATCATCTATACTCTATACTATTAAATAAAGCTTTAGAGTTTTTTTGTTTGTTTATTTGAACGCGCTAATCTCAGGAACTACAGGTCCGATTTGGAAAATTCTTTTTGTGTTGGATAGCCTATTATTGCAGGAAGGCTTATATAACATCACGCTGCGACCGGAGCGGAGCATATCCAACTCTACGCGAACGAAGTCGCTGGCGGCCGCCAGTTGGCTATGTTTTTATAACGATAAGACTAATTGACTACAGTGGCGCCCATTCTCTTGATCACAAACTAAACTAATTTTAAGTTAAGTGCGTCTTTTCCTTTCTATTACATTAAGAAAAGGATAGAAGATAACATTTTAGTTAATCCTGTCAAATTAATATACTCCATAGACAGTTTACACACGATTATAAACATGGCGACCTTTACGTCAGGAGCGGATTAATTTGACAGGTCAAAAGTGACATTTTAACTTCTGTCCTTTTCTTAATTAAATAAATTTAATTCATACAAGAGAATCGGGGCCATTGTCTTCCTTATTAAAAATTTTATCACACCGGCGATTTTTTCTCCGGATATTTTTTCTCGGGATATTTTTTTCCCGCTCTAAATTTTCGACTTTCGGTGTTGGGCAAACATTAACCCCAATCAGTACGTTAAAGATTCAGTACACCATAAGCAATCACCGCAGGATCCGATAAAAAAAATCGTACAAAATGCGTTGTGTAATATCGTGTACAGTTCTTCTAAGTAAAAAAAACTGTCTAAGATCTATGAGTATGTGAGATATTTATGACAGAGTGAGTGTGACATCAGAATGTGACCGAAGCGTTTCGCTTCATCTTTTATACCGCGTATACCGAGGGACTGGAACAATTTTTCAGCAACGGTGTTACCATCGGACTACAATTTGAGTGTCTTCAAGGCTAGGGTAAATAGGCTCTTAATAAACTAGCGCGCTTTACCATCAACGATCGCATCACTGCTTACCCTCAGGCCATCAGGCCAAGCACTAGTTTATAATTTACCCATATTAAAAAAGTTTTTAAAATTCTGTGAATTGAATCTCAGTTTAAATATTGGGTACATATTTAAACTTAAATTAAAATAAATTATCGATATAATACTTATCGTGATTAGGCTACACCCTAGCCGCCCCGCCCGCGTCCGCGCGCTGTATGCCGTACCTACCTACGACTGTTTTACCCACGTAAATAATTATGTAGATATGTATTTATATTTTGCTTGCCAAATACATTGTAACTTTATTTTAATACGAAAGATATGTTTATTTTCTCTTTAAGTTCTACAGTGTTTTTTTTTAGGTACATTAGAATTGAAGTACACTATTACGTTTGGTTTTCAATAAAAATGGGACCCAAATGAAGAGAAAAATGACAGCAAAATACGTATTTGCAATCATACAGTATGCTTAACTAATTTCCACAATTTTATATTATGTAGGTATTATAATTTACATAACACTAACCGAAGCACTCTTCCATTTTGTCAATTCGATACTGATATCGAATAGACAAAATGGAAGGCAATTCGTTTTTTAAATTATTGGGCAGACGAATTGTAAAATCATCATCATCATCATCTCAGCGTTTATCCTAGTCGCATCCGAAGCTTTTTCAGCTTTGGAGTCTGAGGTCCGCTTTTACCAGTCTAACTGCTGACATGGCTAAACTTCGACATTTTCCGTGAAGCGACTGCCGTCTAACCTCCAGAACCCGAAGGCGACATCGAAGCATTGCAGCTGACCAATTGTTGGACTTTTTGAGGGCTCCAACAATCCTTTAACGACTGTCACCAGATGTTGGTATGGCAACCGGGACCAACGGCTTAACGTGCTTTCCGAGGCACGACCAGACGAATTGTAAAATGAAGACACAAAACAAAGCAATGGATTACGAATTTCTTTCAAAGTTTTGAAAGAAATTGGGTTAAGAAAGTAACTGATATTGACTTTTTTTGTACTTTGTTCCGCCCTTCAAAAGTTAGTTTTAAAAAATAAAATCTCAAGTTTATAAATTCATAATCGGTTGAACGAATTTAAAATGTTTTCTCTAAACTCGAAGTAACCGTTCAGTCAGGAAATCTTTTACTCAACCAGTCAGGCCAGCGAAAATGCTGTACGCTGGAAGCTTACCCAAAAGGCCAGCGTGCCAATTGCCATGCATTGTGAGGAAACCGGCATGTCCTAAAACCATAAACTGGAAGATTACCAACCTGCACTGAGTCTGTGAGGGAGAAGGCTGTGTTCTATACAGCCTTCTTATTTTCTCTCTCTAAAGGAGCAGGTGCCAGCAGTGGCGAAATTATAGCTGATTATGCATTCGCAACGAAAACGCAGGAATAAGTTGGAGACATTTAAATGGTCAACAAAATTAATTTCCTTAGCTCACCCGTTTATTTTCATAACTAAGAAACAAACTCTTCCGCTTTAGATCTTAACAAATAATTATAACTTGAACAAAGTAGAGCCCATTTCGTTTACATTTATGAAAAGTTAATAATTCGTTTTGACATGGTGGAAGTCGACGGGTCCGTAATCCGCTGGCTTCCGAGTTATGCGTAAATTGAATGGAGTCGCTTAGAAGCATTTCATTACGACGCGGGCCGCTTATAATAATGTTAGCCCCTTCTTAGACAGCTGACGTTTGTGGAAAGTTTCGCAATTTTGGTGCAAGGAAAAACGACTGTTTACTTTAAAACTTTTCTCGGTTAAAAACATAATTATTTTAATGAAAATTCTGAAATGATTATACCTACAGGATATGTATAATGACATGACATATACGCACAATAAACGATTCTATCGTCGATAGTGGCTGTGATTCTAGCGTCGATAGTGGCTGTGATTCTAGCGTCGATAGTGGCTGTGATTCTAGCGTCGATAGTGGCTGTGATTCTAGCGTCGATAGTGGCTGTGATTCAAGCGTCGATAGTGGCTGTGATTCTAGCGTCGATAGTGGCTGTGATTCTAGCGTCGATAGTGGCTGTGATTCTAGCGTCGATAGTGGCTGTGATTCTAGCGTCGATAGTGGCTGTGATTCCTTTGTTCACAAACTAAAATAAATTTAAGTTCAGTGCATCTTTTGCTTTATATTTCACTAGCTTTCCGCCCGCGGCTTCGCCCGCGTGGAATTCGGTTATATCGCGCTTTTAGATTTTGCTCAAGAATATCAAATTTTTCCGGGATAAAAAGTACCCAATTATTTAATCCGGACTTCTAACTTTACGTCTGCAAAATTTCAAAGCAATCGCTTTAGTAGTTACAGCGTGAAAGCGGAACAAACTCACTTTCCGATTTATAATATTAGTAAGGACTAGAAGCGTCACACGGTTTCACCCGCGTTTTTTTTTATATGCCCCGCTCCTATTGGTCGCCGCGTGAAGTTAAATAGACTAAAGCCTTCCCGGATTAATGCGCTATCCAATGCAAAAAGAATTTTTTAAATCGCACCAGTACTTTCTGAGATTAGCGCGCACAAACAAACAAACAAACTCTTCAGCTTTATATATTAGTATAGATTAAGAAAATGACAGAAGATAAAATGTTAGTTTAGATCTGTCAAAAAGAAAGTCTGGCGGTTTGGGGTGGCTTGACCTGCTGTCGTCCGTACATGCAAACTGCACTACATTACACTCCACACAATTCTTATATGTTTTCTGTCATGTTTTGCATGTTTTCTCTAGTAAGTTCTTTAAAAGATTAAATATTGTTTAGTATAAGCAACCACTCGCACATATATGGTGTCTACAACATTGAAGTAGATCCCACGACACAGGGTATACCTACTAGTGTGGGATCTAGAGTTGCTACATTGCACGACATGTTTCTTGTTAATTTTGATATTTGTATTAACTTACCTTTTGTCTTACTCTGTTGTGCTTATGCTATCAACAAAATGTGTCTAAATATTCTTTTTTTTATTTTTTAAATTAGTATGACCTAAACTGACGTATACTTGGTCGCCATGTTTATAATCGCGTCTAAACTGTCAATGGAGTATCTTAATATGGCAGGATTAAACTAAAATGATACATATCTTCTATCGCTTTCTTAATGGCATAGAAAGAAAAACATGCAGTTTAACTTAAAATTAATTTAGTTTGTATACAAGAGAAAACGTTTTTTTTTTTTACATATTATAAACCAGCGCTTGACCGCAATCCTGCCTGATGGTAAGCAGTGACGCAATCGTTGATGGCAAAGCGCACTAGTTTATTAAGAGCCTATTCACTCTAGCCTTGAAGACACTCAAATTGTAGTCCGACGGAAACACCGCCGCTGGCAAATTGTTCCAGTCCCTCGATGTACGCGGTATAAAGGAGGAGGCGAAACGCTTCGTCCGGATCGTAGTGGTGTTAACAACGTAAGGGTGGAAACCAGCCGTACGACAGGTCGTCCGCTGGTGGAACGGAGATGGGGGAATTAAATCATGCAATTCCCTCGCACACTCCCCGAAATGCATCCTATAGAACACCGAAAGGCTGGCTACTCTACGCCTGTGCTCTAGGCTTTGGAGACCAACTCGAGTTAGTCGCGTGGCGCGGATAACAAAAATAAAAAGTTTGTTCAAAGAAAAGTGCAATCTTTGCGGTCGACATGTTAGAAACAATAGCATTTTTAACACGCTTTTGCCCTTTTAGACTTATTTACCACATACAGGTACATATGCATCTATCTTTATACCTAAATTCTTTGGACAAGATTTTGATATTTCTCGGTTACCACCCACTAGACAAGGTCAAGGGCCGCCAAGCGTTTCGTCGTGTTCCGGCATGATGTCTGGTGAAGCCGTACGGAGGACGGTTCTGAGCAGTTGTGTTACGATGTGTACCTGGTACGATGCGCCAAATGTTGTTGTGTCGGGAGTTTTGTCGTGGCCTCCAGATTAATCTCTCTCTGGCGCAGCATCGTTGGTCGTATTGTTGGGTCTTGGGTTTAACATTACATCACCCCGCTTAACTGCCGTCATCCTTCTTATTCACTAAATTTTTTAAGTGAGTAAATAGGCTTAATAAACTACCGCGCTTTACCATCAACGATTCCATCACTGCTTACCATTAGACGGAATTGCAGTCAAAGCACTGGTTAATAATTACTAAAAAAAAAATACGACCTATTTTACACTCATTTGTATTAACTTTTTTAGACTTATCATGAACCCGCGCCAATAAAATAATTTGTCACTAATATATAAGTAAAGCTGAAGAGTTTGTATGTTTGTTTGTTCGCGCTAATCTCGGGAACTACTGGTCCGATTTGAAAAATTCTTTTTGCGTTGGATAGCCCATTAATCCAGGAAGGCTTTAGGCTATATAACATCACGCTGCGACCAATAGGAGCGGAGCCTAACTAACTACACGCGAACGAAGTCGCTGGCGGCCGCTAGTTTGTTATAAAACATATCCTGATACACAGGCGAAGAGTAGCCAGCCTGTTGGTGTTTTACAACAATGTTTTTTGTTTATGCAAATCCCGAAACACTAGTCATCATCATCCCAGCGTTAATCCCAGTCGCATCCGAAGCCTTTTCAGCTTTGGAGTCTGGGGTCCGCTTTACCAGTCCAACTGCTGATATGGCTAAACTTCGATATTTTTCCGTGAAGCGACTGCCGTCTGACCTCCACAACCCGAAGGCGACATCGAAGTATTGCAGTTAGACCAGCAAATCCCGAAACACTAGTATTTTGAAGCAAAGAACCTATGTATAAAATTTCGAAAAAAATAAAATTAAACACCACACACTTATGAGCTTGCTATTCTACTTGGTTGTCCCAACAAAATATGATCGAGCACGGTGTAGTGACCTCTGGCGTCAGCTGTAACACGCGCGCAAGTCCTATGATCTATCGTAAAGCTGCGTGCGCGCGGTCGGTCCACACTGCAACAATTTCTAAAGGTATTTGGGAAAAAAATATAAAATGGTGTAAAAATGATTGGAATCGATTCAGTTGTTTGTTCTCAACAACTATATTCAGGTTTCGTATAAAATAATAGGGACGCCCTTGGGCGAGATGGAGCGACGACATCAAAAAGGTGGCTGGTAGTGGCTGGCGGAGAACTGCTCAGGATCGAGCTTGTTGGCGTGCCATGAAAGAGGCCTATGTCCAGGAGTGGACGAGTAAAGGCTAATGATGATGATGATGATAAAATAATAAAAACGTTGTATATGTAGATGTTTTTTTCGTTGTTAGATATCACATCCTGACCCTGATCTGACTCGAGTTGGTCTCCAAAGCCTAGAGCACAGGCGTAGAGTAGCCAGCCTTTCGGTGTTCTATAGGATGCATTTCGGGGAGTGTGCGATGGAATTGCATGATTTAATTCCCCCATCTCCGTTCCACCAGCGGACGACCCGTCGTACGACTGGTTTCCACCCTTACGTTGTTAACACCACTACGATCCGGACGAAGCGTTTCGCCTCCTTCTTTATACCGCGTACATCGAAGGACTGGAATAATTTGCCAGCGGCGGTGTTTCCGTCGGACTACAATTTGAGTGTCTTCAAGGCTAGAGTGAATAGGCTCTTAATAAACTACTGCGCTTTACCATCAACAATTAGGTCACTGCATACCATCAGGCAGGATTGCGGTCAAGCGCTAGTTTATAATATATTAAAAAAAAAAAAAAAAAACATCGCCGGAGTTCCATCTCTAACATAATTTGGGCCAGCCGATCGTTTCAGTAAAAATGTCACCGTGAAAAGTACTGACTTTTCACGGTGACATTTTTAACTCACTAATACAAGCATTCGTTGCAATTGACAGCCTCCGTGGCGTAGCGGTAGCGGACGCAGCCGCTGCGCAAGGTGGCGCGGGTTCGATCCCCGCACAGTGCAAGTATTTGTATGCATGAACAAGCGCGGATCCAGGGGGGGGGTCATGGGGGTCATGACCCCCCCCTGGGCTGGGTCCAGGAGTACCTAGCACAGAAGGATTTTATTTAAGTACTTTCAATATTTAATCAATTTATATAATACATACTTTGTTTGCCGGCAAACGCATTATTCGGGAACGCATTCAACTTTTGAATGCGCTGGGCATTCAAAAGTTGAATTTTGCCGCGCTACCGCCGTCACGGCCGCCAACATTCAAATGTCACATTTTTATGTCACATTTCATTTTACTTGCGCGCACTTTGTTTATTAATCAGTTTCTTCATTATGCATTGAACACACACACACACACTGTGTGTGTGTTCAAACTCAAATATTATGGTTGTAATGTTCTTAAAGTACCTCGTAGGTAGATAAGTAGGTGCCTACTTACTGATAGAGGGGGATTTATATACGGACGACAGCAGTTCAAGCTATCGGAAACTGTCAAATATTCCCAATCAACTTTGAGCCTTCATAGTTTAGCAATAAGGTTGACGTCTGTACATTCTTCTTCTTCTTCCTGTGCCTCTTCAATCCTGAAGGTTGGCCGTCAGCTTCTTGTATTCGGTCTTCTCAACCGCGAGACGGAGCAGTTTTTCAACTCTCTCTTCCACTGTCCACTCCCTGATGTTTCGCAGCCACGACTTTCTCTTTCGTCCAGCGCGCCTTTTTACTTCTACCTTGCCCATCATAATGAGTTGGAGTAGCGTATATCACTAGCGTAGACTCGGGGACATCTGTCGCCCCCCAAACATCAGGACCCGAGGTGGCGGCGCGAAGTGTTCCACGCGCGCTACTTTTAGACGTCACGGGGGGAGTCCTACACCTCACTCCCCCCCCCCCTGACCTGAGGAGGCCCACGGTGGTGGGCCAGCACCAATCGGGGGTTGCGGAAGCAGTATTAGTTCTCGCAGCCCCCGGTGTAGGTGTGAGACGGATCAGCCGGGTGGTTTTTAGTCAGTAAGAGTCTGACAGACCCCGTCGCCCGCCCCAGGGCGGCGGAAATCCATGAGGATTTTCCACTCGGAAAAAAAAAGCGTATATCTATCGTGTCGGAGCATCTGGCCGAGATAATCTATTTTGCGTTTCTTTATGGTGGGCAACAACTTTCGAGGCATTAGAACGCGCTGAAGGACGGTGTCAACTCTGACCTTTTGGGTCCAGCTTATGCGCAGCATACGACGGTAGCACCACATTTCAAAAGCCTGCAAGCGTCGTGTAGTGTCCTCTTTCAGAATCCATGCTTCGCAGCGGGACATGACGAACGACAGGCCATACGTAGTACATCAGTAATCTCACTCGGAGCTTTATGTGGAGTTTACGACAGCACAGAACTTTCTTCATTTTGTTAAAAGATGCTCGGGCAAGTTCTATCCGGGTCTTAATTTCTTGGTCGGACTCCCATGCTTCATTTACCTAAGCACCGAGATACTTATCCTGTCGTACCCGCTCAAGTTGTTTGCCTGCCACCGATATGCTAGGACATAAGTCTTGGTTTCTAGAGACCACCATAAATATTGTCTTGCTGATGTTCATCGACAGACCGGCTTTCTCGCTGCACTCATTGACTTTATCTACAATGGTTTGCAAATCTTGTTCAGAGGCTGCAATGAGAACATCAAAGTCCGCATAACGCAGGTTATAAACGACCTTGCCATTGATTTTCACTCCGGCTTCCAGACCTTCAAGAGCCTCCGACATCACTACCTCGGAATAGATATTGAAGAGCAACGGAGACACAGCCTTGCAGAGCTCCACGACAGATCTTGATTTCCTCGGTCTCCTCATTTTTAACTTTGATTGTAGCTACTTGGTTCTTGTACAGATTACGGATAATCCTGACGTCCTTGCCATCGAGTTCAATATCTGTTAATAGACCCAGGAGGTGCTGGTGCTTAACCCGGTCGAATGCCTGTTCGTAATCTATAAAGCACAGCAGTGCATATCCCTGCATTTTTTTACGAGGACGTTGAGGGCAAAAGAGCTTCACGAATACCGACACCAGAGCGAAATCCGAATTGACTGTTTGTTCGTCACATTTCGGTCTTACCCTGTTCTGTATGATGTTTCTGTTGCTGTAAGAACACTTCGTCTGTACATACCTACGTTTTTTTTTTTGGTGAGGGAAATTGAAGGTCCTAAGCTTCGTAAGTCTAAGGTCTAAGCGTTTTTTTTTTGTTTCCTGGTTGGAAAATCCTCATGCATGTCCGCCGCCCTGGGGTGGGCGACAGGGTCTGTCAGACACCTACTGACTAAAAACCACCCCGGTGTTCCATCTCGCACCTACACCGGGGTTGCGAGAACGAACACTGCTTCCGCAACCCCCGATTGGTGCTGGCCCACCACTGTGGGCCTCCTCGGCTGAATGATGTGTACGACTCCCCCATGACGTCTAAGAGTGGCGCGTGTGGAACACTTCGCGCCGCCACCCCGGGTCCTGATGTTTGGGGGGCGACAGATGTCCCCGAGTGTGTCGCCCCTGGACCAGTTTAGGGTGGCTGAAAGAGGGCGTTATCCGCCCTCCGCCGACGCCCGGTGCGCCTGCTGTGGGTCGGGTGAGAGGACGAGATCTCCCTCTCCTGTCCACAGCCTCTGCGAGACGACTGTTTCGCAGAAGGAAACCACCGCATCCCAGGACTCATCACTGCCGACCATCGACTCGATTACGGCAGTGACAGCTCCCTGCCGGCCGAGATGAAGGCACGGCGCAGCTCCACCGCGCGTGGCATACTCTGCCAGCGTATGCCGCTCTCGGCAGTTGATGCAGTAGTGCTACCGGGCGTCCAGCTCCATGTTTATGCGACACAGGTACTTTCCGAAGCAACCATGCCCCGAAAGTACCTGTGTAATCCGAAACATCAGGGAGCCCTGCCTTCTCCCGAGCCAGTCCGCCAGTACCGGCCGGATCGCCTCGATGGTGGTGAGGCCTGCGGTAGGGCACGAAAGCCTGTCCCGCCATTCTGCCACCAGGACCTCTCGGAGCTGCGACCGACGCTGCTCGAGCTGACGCCGTGAGCCGGGTGGCGGCGCCTGCCGGAGACCATGAAACCATGGCCTCCGACTTGTTGAGCGCCACCTCCAGGCCTAGGCGACGTATGCGGCCCACCACCTGTGATACCGCAGCCGTCGCCAGCAACGTTGTTTCCCTGTGCGAGCTCTCCCGGGTGGTGATCAGCGTGTCGTCCGCTTAACTCGTCAGATCTCCCCTCAGTCTGAGCTCGCCTCTCAGCACCCAGTGGTACGTCGTCTACGTTATGAAAAATCAAAGCATGGGAAAGAGCTTCAATGATTGAAGAACGTCTAACCGGACTGGCACTTCTCCACGTCCATAAAAACGTACCCATTGAAATAGATGAAGTGATAAAACATTTCGGCAGGAGATGTAAAAGAAAAATTGATTTCGTTATTTAATTAGGTATTTTTATGTTCAGTAGGTACTTATTAATAAAATACCTTCTTTTTAATTGTATCTATTATTATCAAAGTTTAATTAAAACTTCTTCTGACTTGACCACGACTATGTGACCCCCCCCTGGCGCCAAAGCTGGATCCGCCCTTGTGCATGAATATGAATATTTGTACTGGTCTGGTCGTGCCTCGGAAAGCACGTTAAGCCGTTGGTCCCGGTTGCCCTACGAACATCTAGTGGCAGTCGTTACGGGTTGTTGGAGCCCTCAAAAGTCTTACAATTGGTCTAACTGCAATGCTTCGATGTCGCCTTCGGGTCGTGGAGGTCAGACGGCAGTCGCTTCATGGAAAATGTCGAAGTTTAGCCATATCAGCAGTTGGACTGGTAAAGCGAACCCCAGACTCGAAAGCTGAAAAGGCTTCGGATGCGACTGGGATTAACACTGGCATGATGATGATGACTAGGATTCGTTGCAATGACAACTCACTCCACGATCACTTCACCCGAGTTTTCACGACATTAGTTATAAAATAGCAATGCTGTATTGGATTTTTTTTTAATCCATCCTAGCGTACCTACACACGTAATCTATATTTTTGATTCACAAAACAAAGTGCGTACTCTACCCCGGTCCAAACAACGACAGCTGCAGAATACCAGGGAACCATAACGACGAGAATCCCTCGGGAGGTTTAATTTACTTCTTGTGTATCTACGAGTGCCTATCTGTTTGACGCGAGGAGCTCGGTGGTGTGCGGTGGAGGCGCGCCCAACAACGCGGTATCTACTCATTCCATTAATGGTGGAGGCATTTTCTCTTTTAGCTGCAGGAATTAGACGAAGTCACAGAAAAAAGTCAATGTAATGTAAATCTTTACTAATACATAAAGCCGATTTTAAAAATTATTTTTGCATTAGATAGCCCATTAATCCAGGAAGGTTTAGGCTATATAGAATCATGCTGCGACAAATAAGAAAGGTACATTTATATAAAAAAAAAAAAAACAAATATCAATCCTTATCAGAATAAATTAATAGTAGGTACTTATTAAATTTTAAACAAAATTAACCTTGACATCGCTTAATTTAAATTACCATCTTATAAGATACTACAATTTTAAAATAACTCTTTTGAGGTTAAAATAAAATGTTCTAATAACTTACTCCACGCGAACGAAGTCGCGGGCGGCCGCTAGATAATATTCATATTACAAATTTAGATGTTAAAAAATAATCATTATGCTGAGTTGTATTTAAAGTGGTTTACATAGAAGATAAGTAGTTGCTCAGATAGTATTATCACAGTCTAAAAATCATACAGTCGTCCAACGAAGACGTCTAGACAGAGCAATCGTGCGGGGTGTGAGGGACGAGACGCGGGTAAACGGCACCCGAGCTGCGAACAAAACGATGTTCATAGCTCGGTATATATCATTAAGGGCTAACGCGTGTTTGTTTTTTTATTTGGTTGTTTTATAATTTGATATGAGTGTCAATTTTGAGTATAATTGGGGTGCTTGTTACGAAAAAGCCATCCTTTTTGACATCCAAAATGGCGGACGTCATTTTTTTTATAATTTGATATGAGTGTCAATTTTGAGTTTAATTGGGGTGCTTGTTACGAAAAAGCTACCTTTTTTGAAATCCAAGATGGCGGACGCCAATTTAAATGTCTATAGGTGTTAATTCCGAGGTGGATTGGGGTGCTGGTTACGAAAATGCCATCTAAATAACTTAAATCTGTCTCGAGTTGTTCCCTTAGTAAAAATAGCAAATTAATTAAATATAATACAGCTATCGATGTTGATCTGCAATAAATAAATAATTTTATAAATATTGTTTATTTGTAACAACCCTGGCCGATGCGTTACTGTCTAGACGATGTCGGCATTTTACACGCGATCAAAGGTGTCGACCTACTGTATGATTTTTATACTGTGGTATTATTTAGATGCTCGTTAATTGTGGCTGACTTAGTAATTTAGAAGGTAACATACATTTTTGGGGGCGAATAATGATATTTAAAAGAAGCCTATTTAAGTAGCACCCATATTATAAATGTAAAAGTGTGTGTGTCTGTTTGTTCATCTATCACGCCAAAACGGAGTGACGAATGGACGTGCTTTTTAAGTGGCGATAGTTGAAGGGATGGCGAGTGATATAGACTACTTTTTGTCCCTTTCTAACCCTCCACTGCCCTAAAATGGGGGGTGGAAGTTTGTAGAGTAGTCTGCAATTTTTGAGGTAGAATCTAAAAATTAGAAACAAAACAAAAAATATGTGCATTTTTTTAGACATCCTTCCCAACTCCTCAATCTTCTACAGTAATTTAAGGCGATAGATACCCTCGAGCGGCCAAAAACGCTCATCTTTCAAAGTTTATTCCTCCAGAATGCCTTGATCAAAAATTTTGAAAAAAATATATTATAATCATAGATTCAAGAACAACATATTTAGTGTTTAATATTTTCTATTCGGCCTATATTTACGTCAAAAAAAAATATTTCTACACGGCGTTTTTTAACTTTTAAATCGATATTTCTCTTAAAGCGCTTAGACTTTTTAAAATATTCTTACTCGCAGTAACGTGTACCTGTAAGAACTATAGAATCATAGTTCTATTTTAAAATTGATGAAATATTTAATAAGAAAAGTAATAAAAATGAGTGTCCGTACGAGTTTCCGCCTTGCAAGGTTCAGAGGGGCTCTATGCGGGATGCGGGCGCGGGTGGCCGGCAGTCTCGCGCCAGCGCTCGTGAGAGGAGGCTGTGTCACTTTTTGCTCCGCACACCCTTGGATAATAATGTAAAGACATGCTTCAGAAGCGGGGAAAATAATAACGACGTAGTATGATCCAGTACAAGTCTGTTAAATTACTGATCAACAGTACAGACATCAGTAGCTTTTATACACCATTGAGTCAAAACACTAACGAATAGTCACAAAACTAATAGACAACGGAAACGGAAATTATCAGGTATTGAATAAAATTAAGAAAAAGTTAATAGTAACGCTAGTAATTTTCAATAATTGTGTACAGATATTTGGATTAACCTAAAATGTCGAAAGTTGTTTATATTTATTTATTTGAACAATGCTCGATTCAATAAATAAATATCCGATGGGCGGGAAGACTAATGCTCGGTAGGATTTTATAATAAGAGTTGGCGGTAATCGGAAGTTGCATCAATAATTCTAAAATTAATAAATCAATGGCCGAAAGACCGGAAGTGTACTTCCAAGTGTGATTTTAGAATAAACTAAGGTTTTAAAATCCTCCCAAGTAATTTAAAGTAATCATAATAAATTTAAATTAACATAAATAATTACGCAACTGCGATCAATATAAAATAATTATGTATAGCTCGAACTAAGTATAGCTTCATAGATGAGCGGGAAGCGGAAGCTGTAACACTAAGTACTTCGAGTGCAACGAAGTATTTTTAGTGATTTTGTGTATAATTATTGGATGTTTGCATTTATTGCCGCGCTGGGACGCTTTACGTGATTTTATATGATGTTTTATTTTGATACTAGCTTTCCGCCTAAATTTCAAAGCAATCGGTTCAGTAATTACAGTGTGAAAGCAGAATAAACAAATAAACAAACTCACTTTCCCATTTATAATATTAGTATGACACTTTCCCATTTATAATATTAGTATGATTCGGTTATATCGCGCTTTTTAGATTCCTTCGGGAATATCAGATTTATCCGGGATAAAAAGGCCCCATCATTTATTCCGGACTTCTAACTTTACGTCTACAAAATTTCAAAGCAATCGGTTCAGTAGTCACGGCGTGAAAGCGGAACAAACAAACAAACAAACTCACTTTCCCATTTATAAATTACTAGCTTTCCGCCCGCGGCTTCGCCCGCGTGGAGTTCGGTTATATCGCGCTTTTTAGATTTCCCTCGGGAACATCAATTTTTCCGGGATAAAAGGTAGCCTATGTTCTTTCTCAGGATCTAAAGATTGTCTGTGCCAAATTTCATCAAAATCGGTTGAGAGGTTTAAGCGGGAAAGCGTAACAGACAGACAGACAGACAGACAGACAGACAGACAGACAGACAGACAGACAGACAGACAGACAGACCGACAGACAGACAGACAGACAGACAGACAGAGTTACTTTCGCATTTATAATACTAGCTTTCCGCTCGCGGCTACGCCCGCGTGAAGTTCGGTTATATCGCGCTTTTTAGATTTCCCTCGGGAACATCAAATTTTTCCGGGATAAAAGGTAGCCTATGTTCTTTCTCAGGGTCTAAAGATTGTCTGTGCCAAATTTCATCAAAATCGGTTGAGAGGTTTAAGCGGGAAAGCGTAACAGACAGACAGACAGACAGACAGACAGACAGACAGAGTTCCTTTCGCATTTATAATATTAGTATGGATTAGTATGGATTAGTATGGATTAGTATGGATTAGTATTTTCTAGATTCTGATCATTGTAAACAGTTTTGACTTCTCTGAGTAAGTGTAAATATTAGCCCTTAGTATTTATTGCCGCGCTTGGATGCTTTATGCGATTTTTTGAGTTTTTTTTTTTGAGTTAATTTTAGACGATTTTTTTTTTAATTTTCGAAAAAGATTTATTGCATAGTGTAAGGGGTGTCAAGAGGGTAACTTCTTATACGGGTCAAATCAAATCAAATCAAATCAAATCATTTATTTCAAATAAACCAGTTACAGGCACTTTTGAATTGTCAGAAGGTCGGTCAGTCAATAAGATGAAGCTAGTCGCCCATTCCAAAGAGTAGGTAGGTACCTATGGAGAAGAACGGGCAAGAAACTCCATGGACACTCTTTTAAATTTTTAAGCTATTGTTACAAATATTTGATTACATCATTCATGTTGAAATCAACCGCGTGAGAACGATGCAGAAATATATTGTACGCTGAGAGCGTCCATTATGGAAAACATACAAAAATCAATTCAGAAATTAAAATACGCCGTGGCAGCTAAGAGATGACCAGTCCCTCCGACGGCGTCCGTTCACGAACATGACGTATGGATCAGCATCATTCAGCTCAACCATATCGAAGGGAACCCAATGACCCAAAACACACGCCACCATCAGCGAGACATTTGAGTGAGCATGACATACTCTCAACAGCCAGAGCACAATTAAGTCAATAAAAAGACTAACCCAACAAATAAATGCCTTACAGCACATTCGTACATTGTGCTCACACGTTTGCCATGCAATTATACAATACTAAGAAATTGAATCTACACAATGCTAAGATAGTTTTGTCCAAGGTTCAGCAGCTCCAACAGTGTTCCCGAATCTGTGGAAAGTTTAACTCCTGTGCAGTTGCAGCTGCACAAGTGCCGAACACCTCTGTCAGCGATACAATTCCGTAACGTACAATATGCTTGGCTACATAGTGTGTAATACAGGCTTTGACTAAATAACATAAACAATTACATATTAAAACTACAAGAGGAAAAATCAAAGAACAATCATTGTATAGAAATCGGACGCAGCTCAAGCCCAAGCCTTTTTGTCCTCAATATAATCCTTCACACTATAAAATGCTTTCTGACACAACTTACGTTTAATGAAGGATTTGAATTTATTCAGGCTCAGATCTTGAACCACCTCTGGAAGTCCATTGTAAAAATGTATACAATGGCATCTGAAAGAGCCACCTATTTTCTTGAGCCTTGTTGTAGGTACAATAAATTTGTGCCTGTTCCTAGTATTTATATCATGGACATCACTGTATTTTTTAAACAATTTTATATTTTTATGAGCATACAAAAGATTTTCATAAATATATTGAGACATAAACCCCACAAATTATAGACCTATTTCTGTACTACCTACCTTTAGTAAAATTTTTGAGAAATTAATTTTAAACCAAATGCTAAATTTTTTTAATAAACATAAATTATTACATAGCAAACAGTTCGGTTTTACAAGGGGTCGTTCAACTACTGATGCCGGTGTTGAACTTCTAGGTCATATATATAATGCATGGGGGGATAAATGCGATGCCTTGGGCATCTTTTGTGATTTGTCCAAGGCATTCGATTGCGTTCTTCACGATACGTTAATCAGGAAACTCCGCCACTACGGGATCCGGAACTCTGCACTGGATCTTATTACATCTTACTTGAGTGGTAGGATTCAGAGCGTTGACGTTAATGGAAAAAGATCTTCTGGATCTTTAGTAACAATGGGAGTCCCACAGGGGTCAATTCTTGGTCCTTTTTTGTTTCTTATTTACATCAATGACCTGCCGTACCTAATAAAGGATAACCACGATATAGTGTTGTTTGCAGATGACACTTCACTTTTATTTAAACTGAAACGTCAGCAGCAGGTTACTGATGATGTAAATGGCGCGATCTCCAAAGTAGTCCATTGGTTTAATGTTAATAATTTACTCTTAAACGAGAAAAAAACCAAATGCATTAAGTTTACTCTACCTAACGTGAGGCAGGTGGAAACTAAAGTGTTGATAAAGGGCGAAGAATTGAAATCTGACGACAGCACAGTATTCTTGTGTATAACTCTGGATGCTAAGCTTCAATGGGGTTCACATATAGAAAAATTGTCTAAAAAGCTAAGTTCTGCTGCATACGCAGTTAGAACAATTCGTAATTTGACTGATGTTGAGACGGCCCGTTTAGTGTACTTTGGCTATTTCCACAGCGTAATGTCGTACGGCATTCTGTTGTGGGAAATGCCGCCGATATTCAAACAATATTTGTTTTGCAGAAACGAGCTGTTCGTGCAATTTATAAATTAAGTCCGAGACACTCTCTCAGAGAAAAATTTAAAGAGATTAATGTACTGACCGTGCCGTCTCAATATATATATATATTTTGTCATTTTTTTTTTAATTATAAATTAGCGCTTGACCGCAGTCCGGCCTGATGGTAAAGTGGTACGATCGTTGATGGAAAAGCGTGCTAGTTTATTAAGAGCCTATTCACTCTAGCCTTGAAGACACTCAAATTGTAGTGTGAAGGAAACACCGCCGCTGGCAAATTGTTCCAGTCTCTCGATGTACGCGGTATAAAAGAGGAAGCGAAACGCTTTGTCCGGATCGTAGTGGTGTTAACAACGTAAGGGGGAAACTCGCCGTACGACTTACGACGTGTCGTCCGATCGTGGAACGGAGATGGGGAATAAAATCATGCAATTCCCTCGCTCACTCCTCAAAATGCATCCTATAGAACACAAAAAAAGGCTAGCTACTCTACACCTGTGCTCTAGGCTTTGGAGACCATCTCGAGTTAAATCAGTGTCACCAATCAGCCTATTCGCACGCCTCTCCACTGAATCCAAAGTGGCCAGGTGACACTTAGCAACACCAGCCCAAATGTGGCTGCAGTACTCTACATACGAACAGACCTGTGTTTTGTACATCATAAGAAGCTGCCCTGGTGTGAAGTACCGCCAGACCTTTGCGATAAAGTCAAGTTTCCTGGCAGCCACCTTGGCCTTGGACTCAATGAACCGCCCAAAGTTTAGGCTCGAGGAAATCTCAACTCCCAAAAGCTGAAGGCGGTCGTTACACTCCAAGGATACATTTCGAAAAGTAGGAGCCAAGGTGAATGGGCTCCTTTTGGCGGTGAAAAGACACGCCTGTGGTTTGGCGGCTTTGAATGCTTCAAGATTGGCCTTGCCCTATTCGAAGATTGCCTGTAGTGCAACATTCGTTCGCTCAACCATGGCCTCTCTTTCGTACCGGATTGAGTCCCTACTAGCCCTAGCATCCGGCAGGTATCTCACCACAACTGTGGTGTCATCTGCAAGCCCATAGATACTGGGCATCAGCAGATCGTTAATATGCAGCAAGAACAGAGTTGCAGAGAGAACAGAACACTGGCATTAGTCGACATGGGCTCAGATGAGCAACCGTTGACAACAACTCGGAGGGACCGTTCAATCAGGAAGTCTTTTACCCAGCCAGTCAGGCCAGGGGAAATGCCGTAGAAGCTTACTCAATAGGCCAGGGTACCATACCCGATCGAAGGTCTTCGAGATATCAAGGGAGACAGCAATCGCTTCCCCATTTCTCTCGAGGGCCTCGCCCCACAAGTGAGTGGCATACACTAGAAGGTCCCCAGTTGACCGATTGCGGCGAAACCCGTACTGTCGGTCAATGAGGAGATCGTTACCTTTCAGGTAAGTCAAGAGGCGTGACTTTGTGTGACGTAATTTTGCAAAGTATGGAGGTGATCGAAATTGGCCGATAGTTGGTAGGATCGGTACGACTACGACTACCCCTTTTTGGGCACGGGCTGCACTTTGGCAAGCTTCCAGGCCTTGGTCACTATACCAGTCCTAAACGAGAGGCGATACAAGCGCGTCAATACAGGAGACATCGGGCGCACATACTTTAAGAACAATCGCTGGTATACAATCTGGACCACTAGCCTTATTCACGTCTAGACGACACAGTACTATTCCTGGCCTGAGCCTGAGCCTGGCTGGTGCCTGAGGTTCCGCAATGAGGTAAATTAGGTGGAGTAGCACTTCAAGTATCAAGACGCGAATAATGGGCAAAGAGAGATGCAATGAGAACTGCTTTCTCTCTCGCCGTATGAGCCAGTGTTCCAACAGGCCGAGGCAGAACCATGGGCGAGCCGAGTCACCGACGGGCACGTCATTGAAGGGGATAATCCATAATACTCCATAGCTTGACGCACCACATCGGTTATAGCCTCCGCACAGCTCACGGATTGTCAGAAGAGAAGCAGACATGCTGCCAAGGATAAGATGCAAAGAAGTGGCGTATCTCATCCCAATCCGAGATTTGTGATCTGGTGGGGAGAAGGACGATACAGACTTCACCAGACAGTGGTCTGAAGTTCTCAACGGTGAGGAAACTATTACAATACATCTGTTCGGATCAGTGGTCAGCAGAAGGTTAGACAATTGGCGGTATGAACAACTACATCAGGCACCCTAATCGTTCGTTCTACCAGCTGGGAAAAGCCCATTGAAAGCGCAAAGTTTCGCGCCTCTCTCCTAGCGTGGTCGGTCCTCTCGTACGGGAAAAGCCAGTCCTGATGGCAGGTGTTGAAGTCCCCCAGAGCGACGAACTGTGCGTCAGTGCGTCAGGGTGCCGGTGCAGCGCATTGTCAGCAGCCTCACTGAGGTGGTCAAATAATCGAGTTGTCTCCTGATCACCGCTGTGCGATCGGTAGACACAAGTTTTTTTTTTATATATATATATATATTATAAACTAGCGCTTGACCGCAATCCTGCCTGATGGTAAGCAGTGACGCAATCGTTGATGGTAAAGCGCACTAGTTTATTAAGAGCCTATTCACTCTAGCCTTGAAGACACTCAAATTGTAGTCCGACGGAAACACCGCCACTGGCAAATTGTTCCAGTCCCTCGATGTACGCGGTATAAAGGAGGAGGCGAAACGCTTCGTCCGGATCGTAGTGATGTTAATAACGTAAGGGTGGAAACCAGCCGGACTGGTGTGGAAAGTGTAAACAATTTTGTCCACACCAGTGTCAACCAACAGCCATAGGGACGAGAAGTGATGGTATTTGAGGTGGCAGAGGCGCCGGCAACAGATGTCATTGCGGACATAGACAGAGTGCTCTAAATGATCCTCCAATGCGTATCCCGGGTAGCTGAGGTATGCCGCATCAGACGGACATCTGATCTGTGTCTCCGTCAAGAAAAGCCAATGGGACCTCTCAGTCTCAAGGTGGTGGTTTAGTGCAGTGAGACTGGAGTGCAGACCTCAAGTATTAGAAAGGTGCATTTTGAATGAGAGGACGTGCGTCCGCTGTGCATATTAGACCTTTTCATAGATTTAAATGAGTGAATAGGAAGGAAGACGGCGGTTGAGTGAGGTGATGCAATGTTAAACCCAACAATGCGACCAAGGATGGGCCAGAGGGAGATTGATCTGGAGACTGCGGGGACGCCCTCCAGGGATCGCCATCGGGTCCTCTCGTCCGGTCGCCAACCAGCAGGATAGGGCCACCCTGGGATTTTTGCAGTTGACTGGGCAGCTTTTCCTGTGTAGCTGGCACACTACTTGGGCCCCCAATTACCTGCGATCGGCCAGCGGAGCACCGTGCTTCGGATCCCGCTACCCTCCATGATCAAAGTCTCAACACAACATCATTTGGCGTATCGTACCCGGCACACACCGCAACACAAATGCTCAGACCCGTCCTCCGAACGGCTTCACCAGATATCATGCCGGAACATCTCGGTGGCGGCATGACTTGCTTGTCTGGTGGGTGGTAACTTATGCCGGCAGCCGATGTTGTGGCCTACCACGGAGGAAAGAAAGAACTATGAAAGAACTTTGACCCCTAGCACTTGTCAGCACTTGGCCTATAACTTTTTCGCTGCGACGTACCAGTTTCGAGATAAAACGGCCCACCATGTGAAGGGCTACGATCTCGAAATCAGTGTATCGCAGCGAAAAAGTTACAAGGGTCAAAATTATTTCTAAGGCCACACCCTGTTCATTCCTCCAATAAAAATTAAGAACATCTCAAAAAAAAAAAATTCGTCAAATTTTTGCTAAGTCCAAAACAAATATTTTCCTTCCCTAAAAAAATATATAATTGATACTTGTAATTTAATCCATATGAAACTTGATTAAATTTCCCCAATTTTTTTTTTCTAGTAGGTAAATCAAAACAATTTCTTTTTTTCATTTTTTAAGTTCATTAGTCTCAAGTGTACATTACCTAAAATTTGGTCAGCTAAATTTTTAAAAAACTATGTATTCTAAATAACCTGACCTGACCTGTGGGTATTATTTAGATGATGGAGTTCCTGGGATTTTTTTTTTAAGTCCTGGTAAGTATCAGTGGGAATTATACCAAAAACGCTAAATGCTAAATAATAACTATAAATAAAAGAATAAACCGGTTCCCATTTTGCATTCATCATTTTTATAAATTAATATTTGTTTTCCCTTTTTTAAATAAGAAAATCCCTGCAACGCAGTGTCGAAAACATAATAAAACAACATAATAAAAGTAATTACCTAATATGTTTCACTTTAGGGCATGAGTTTTGATACCACGTAATTCTATATTAGGTACTTTTTAGACAGAATAGTATGAATAGTGTACTTTATAGAAATGGTATGGCATTCTACGTTTGTTGCGAGCCGTCCGCGCTCGAAGCAAACGAGTAGGAAATGTGCACGTAAATATGATGCGGGGTGCGCGGGGGTTTTCTGCCTAGCCCCGCCCAGATGCGCAAGGTCATCGTCGTTACTAATCGCCTTAATAAAGTAAAATTCGGTATCGAGTTTTCTTCTGTTTTTTGTTTTGTGTGCGGAGTACCTACTGCAGCCACATTTGGGCTGGTGCTGCAAAATGTCACCTGGTCACTTTGGATCAGTGGAAAGGCGTGCGAAGAGGCTGATTGGCGAGCCAAATTTAACTCAAAATTGCTAGCCTTTCGGTCTTCTATAGGATGCATTTTGGTGTGCAAGGGAATTGCTTCATTTAATTCCCCACCTCCTTTCCACCATCGGACGACCCGTCGTACGGTGAGTTTCCACCCTTACGTTGTCCACACTACTACGAACCGGACGAAGCGTTTCGACTCTTCTTTTATACCGTGTACATCGAGGGACTGGAACACTTTGCCAGCGGCGGTATTTCCGTCGGATTACTATTTGAGTCTCTTCAAGGTTAGAGTGAATAGGCTCTTAATAAACTAGTGTGCTTTACCATCAACGATTGCGTCACTGCTTACCATCGTGCGGGATAGTGGTCAAGCGCTAGTTTATAATTTATAAAAAAAAATGTTACCTCAAATTTAATGCGAGCGAAAAAAAAAAGCTAAAGAAAGCTAAGCGAAAGCTGGTAATAACTATCTTTTTATAATTTTACCAACAACAAAAATACCGCAGAACAATAAATACAAATATCGCCATAATTATGCTAATGGACATGCCTTAGAGATTAGAATTGTGGCACTCCGAAAGAAAGAGAGGAAACGAAGTTTTGTTTATTTTTGTCTTTCTCAAAATCATCAATCATCTATGAGGAAAGAGATATTGCTAGACCGAAAGCATAGGCTATCTCTCTCACTTTTTTCAAACCAAAAATTACTGCAAATTATACGGGTACGGCATATCCATTAGTATTTATGTCTATGAACGAAATCAAACCTCCACAGATAAAAAACATATTTATAATCTGCATTCAAAACATGACATTAGCGATGCATAAACCGAGACACACGTATTTAATTGAGCGCGGTAATCCGTATTAATAATAGAACAGCTGGCGACCCCTGCCGTGATACTACAGATTTAAAAGTCAATATACTGCCAGGGATTACACCGGGGTACGCTGCGGCAGGGGAACGAATAATTAGGTGTTGGTTATAGTGCGAGGATGCGTTTAACCAGACGAATTGTTTAATGTGTTATTGTGTTAGGACGATAAAATACCTCTGTGTTAACGTGGGTGTGTGTAAGTTTCGCTACAATCCAGCGGTTTAAGCAGTTAACTAAAGGTTAAATAAACAACCACGTGACATAGTTAACCGATTACACGTACCTAATAGGTAACAGTCACTTCAGTTTTCATGACATTGTTCCCTCTATTCATAAACCTTGCTTAAAGTTAACTAGTGATTAGTGATTTTTTAACAATACATTTTAGACTTTAATAATCGTTTATGAATAAACACCATAGTGTTTATGGGCTTTGTTCATAAACGATGATTAAAGGTTAGTGACGTGCAAATGTCAAAAATGTATGGTTTAACAGTCGCTAATCACAGTATACAGGGGATTATGACAGTTGTAATATTCAATTTAGCAACGTCGCAATTCCAAAAACGTTGCCAAAGGAGATGTTGCAGAAATGTTTGGAGCCTGGGCCAGCACTATGTACACTTAATGTAAATATTAGTATACATTATAGTTAACCAACTGTTTTTATGTTAATTTCTTATACTTTGGCTTAGTTCTTATAACCCGCGCAGATAAAGAAAAGATCTGAAAATGGCGGCGGATACTTATGGTACGGTTGACAAAACATGCCATTGCTTAATCACAAACCAAAAGCTAATATAGTAAAATGTCAAATTTACGTTGTAAATATTGTTATTTACAACGTAAATTTGACATTTTACTTGTTTGTAGTTGTGTTTGTTTTTATTATTGTTTTTGTTGAGTTTGATTGTTCAAATTCAACATAAACAACAATATCCACAAAAACAACAAAATAACAGAGACTTTAGCGGAACGAAATTAACGATACGAGTTATCGTATCGAGTGCATCAAGTAGCTTCAGTAGTTTGGAAAGCGAATCCTGAATTTCTGATCGATGATTTTTTTTTGCAGCGCTTACTTCACTGTGTGAGTATAGACAGCGATAGAGAGTGAGTGAGAACGCATGCGAGCGGTCGCCATTTACAGATCTTTTCTTTATCTGCGCGGGTTAAATACAAATTCAATTTAACTCGGCCAAGGAGTGCAACACAACTACTGATAAACATGGTGGTCAGCCATAGGCGAAATAAGATTTTGACAGTGACATCTGATTGACGTGTCATGTATCTAAGGCTATAGTATCCATATTATCTACCAGATGACTGCAAAACAAACACATAACATTTATTCCGAACATATGGCACACAAAACAAAAACAATCACTAAAAGCTTCGATACACAATCACCTGAAATCAACACTCGCCACAAACACAACGGGAAAATAGAACTGTCATGGCTACCTTAAAAAGGGTTGTCTCGCTAAAAAAACCTTTCAATTAATTAATTTATATATACTTGTATTTTTATTCAAATTAATTTAGTAGTATTTTTATGGAAATCTATTATTTTTCTCCTTTTCATCTACATAGCGTACATAGTAGTGGCCCAAAATGAAACATCTTCTTTGAAAGTATAACTGTAGAGGAGCATGACAACTACAGTGACCGATACTGCATTTAGTCTTTTAACTAAGTCACGTGGTTTTTTGTTTACCTTGAGTCAACTGCCAAACCGGTGGAGTACTTATAGCTATAATCCGTGCAGATAAAGGAAAGATCTGTAAATGGCGTCCGCTCGCATGCGTTCTCACTCACTCTCTATCGCTGTCTATACTCACACAGTGAGTAGCGCTGCAAAAAAAAAATCGTCGATCAGGAATTCAGGATTCGCTTTCCAAGCTACTTTGATGCACTCCGAGTTATCGTTAATTTCGTTCCGCTAAAGTCTCTGTTATTTTGTTGTTTTTGTTGATATTGTTGAGTTTGAACAATCAAACTCAACAAAAACAAACAGAACAACAAACAAGTAAAATGTCAAATTTACATTGTAAATAACAATATTTACAACGTAAGTTTGACATTCTATCTTAACATTTGGTTTGTGATTGAACAATGGCATGTTTTGTCAACCGTACCATATGTATCCGCCGCCATTTTCAGATCTTTTCTTTATCTGCGCGGGTTATAGTTTAATTTGATCTAAATCTGTATCATTTTGACATTCAACGGGGTAATTGCGTAACACGCTATCAATGATAATCGCTTTTATTTTGACAATTCGACAACATTCATTGCGGTATTTACGTTTCTGACAGACAAATTATTCGAAGTCATGAAGAAATAGTTTAGCAATACCCCTCAAAATGATTCAGATTGAGATTGATAGTTTGCAAATAGAGTTCTGATTGAAAAGGGATAAGCAATGAAAAATATAAAATCCTGCAAAAAAATCTTTTCTTTTTTTCTTGAATCATCATTCTTTCGTTGGTTTTGACAATTATTTACAGACAACCCCTACCTATGAAACCATTACTGCCCAAAGTAACAAATGATTGCTCATTTCTTATTATTTCTCAAACCACCTGGGAATGAACAGAATACACTGACCCTTACTTAACAAACCCGGGTGTTGCCACCAGAATTAACTCGCCCGTTGATCCTCAATACAATTTTATTGCAAATGGCCCCAAATAATGCTAAATCACAGCTAAATCCCCATAATATGGGGTAGATCTCGATTTCGGGGTCTATTTTTTTCGGCTGGCAACATTATCTTTTATTGTGATAAGTGTTTATGTGATGCAATTTTTGTTGTTGATAATGCGTTATGAATTATTTTATGGTGTTAAAATGTTTTAAAAATAATATTGCAGAGCATATTTTTGATGACACGGTAGAGGCAGTGGTTAAGAGGGAATTCTAATGGTGCTTTCTCTATACAAACGTATTCCGCTGTTTTCTTCGTGGCTAATGCTTTTGGAACAATTTTTTTTCTACTTTTTTACACCGTGATTATACGTGAAAAAATCAAATGATAGGAGTAATCATTTGATTTTTTCCGAAACTATAACCCATTTTTACCGTGATGTACGGATGACTTTTGGACAAACGTGATAAGATTTTGACAAAAAAGAAAATGCATAGGTATACTTTTCCTCTATATTTTGATATAAAAATAATCGAGATATGTCGTGTTTTGAAAAAGAAAACAGCGGAATACGAAACGTCTTTTGGTCAACGTTTTTGTAAGTAAAATCAGCCTGAGCTACAACTATCCTTTTCGCACTTTACCGGGAGAGGTTGGAAGCAGCGCGACGGCGATAGGATCTTCAAATACCTATTTTCTAAATTCCTCGGCACTAGAGTCCCCTCTTAACCGATTGACTGCAGCGCTGCGTGTCACGAGTTCAATTCCCGCACGAAACATATATTTGTATGATCTACAAGTATGTTGTTATGGGTCTGGCTGTTTGTGTATATGAGTTAAGTTTGTAAAAGCACACGGAGCGCATGGAAGCGCGGTTCGATCCCCGCCCAGTGCAAATATTTGTATGCATGAATATGAATATTTGCACTGGTCTGGTCGTGCCTCGGACACATGTTAAACCATTGGTCCCGGTTGCTATACGAACATCTAATGGAAGTCGTTACAGGTTGTTAGAGCCCTCAAAAGTCCAACAATTGGTCTAACTGCTATGCTTCGATATGACCTTCGGGTTGTGGAGGTCAGACTGCAGTCACTTTACGGAAAATATCGAAAGAAAGAAAAGAAAAATTGTTTATTCCGGACAAACAGAACGCACATAACAATATTGATACACTTAAATAATAATAAACACGTAATAAAGAAAAAAAGAACAAAAAAATATAACCTACTAAAAAGCCTCTTACTCAAAATAAAAATAAAAAATCTGATGTCATAACCCGGGTCAAAGACACACATGTATTTGACAATTAGACATTGACAGTTTAAAAAATCAAAACATCCGACTGTCACATTGATTGATTATCGAAGTTTAGCCAAAATCAGCAGTTAGACTGGTAAAGCGGACCCCAGACTCCAAAGCTGAAAGAGCTTGATGATTTGTAAAAGCACACAAGATACAGGAGAAATTCCTATTATGGGACAACATTAATACTTTTCAGCTATGTATATAATATTAGTGTTATATTTAGCTAAATCATTTCATAAAAAAGGTCATTTTCATAATAGTTTCTTCTTTCTACATTATTATAAAAGTGCCCTTGCAGTCCTTTTAAAGATGTTATAGATCTTTCTCTCTCCTATTTACTTAAATACCATTTATGTAAGGGAAAGTCATAAAGAGTGAAATATTTATTAGTTAAGAGTCCATGCTCAAAACTAACAAAAAACATATTACTGACCTAATGTGGCAACAGTTACACACTATCAGTAGTAACGGGTTTCATTTTGACAGTTCAACAACATTCATTGCGTTATTTGCATTGTTTAGCAAACACATTTTTCAAACATATGGAGCAATAGATTAGCAATATACATACTTCAAATTGATAGTAATAGTGTGTTGCAATTAGAGTGCTAATGTATATTATATACGTTGCATAATAAACCTTAGAGCACAGCAATAAGAGTTATAGCATCATTACACTTTTTTCTAATTTACGTTAAGTTTATTGTCCTACAGTCAGCTATCCGATACAACAATGTAAATTAGGGATTGACTCAATCCATTCATGACTAATATCGATATTTTTATAACTGCGCCACCTGTCGATCAATACGTGTTCCAGGTGTTAATAAATTTTATTATGATTACATTGTGGTTAGCCGCCCCATTTGTTCTGATTCTTAATAATATCGTAAAGCTTTTTGGGAATTGTAGGTATGTGAATAACTGCAGGAGTTAAAATGATTTAAATCAAAACGGTATTGGAAAAGGCGTAGTGGCCAGTGTTGTACAGACGATAGCACATCATGCTATTACAATCTGTCAGATTTCCTTATTAGATTTTCAAGGCTCAAGGTTGATTGGGAATATCTGACAGTTTGGGGTAGCTTGACCTGCTGTCGACATCGATAAGTGATATTTATTTCTGTAAATTTATTTGTATAATTTAATTAGTTTTAAAATAATATAAAGAAGGAAAGAAAATAATCAAAGGGCTACAAAAAAGCGATTTATGTAAATTGTTTAAAAAAACATATACTTTACAAATTAAGAGGGAACTCTAGTGGTGCTATCTCTATACAAACGTATTCCGCTGTTTTCTTCGCGGATAATGCTATTAGAGCAATTATTTTTTTCTACAATTTAACACCGTGATTATACATGTCCCTATCATTTGATTTTTTCCGAAACTTAATTAAAGAAATACGAACTTCGAAATGGCGAAAAATATTAGATAAACGTGATAAATTTTTGACTTTTACTCTAAGTTTTGATATAAAAATAATTAAGATCTGTCGCGTTTTGAAAAAGAAAACTGTACACACGTCTTTTGGTCATTATTTTTGTCGGTAAAATCAAACATCAGCCTGAGCTGCAACTGTCCTTTTCGCACTTTACCGGGAGAGGTTGGAAGCAGCGCGACGGCAACAGTAGAGTTCGGTGATGATTACACCATCAAGTAGGTACCGCTCTCGAAAGCTTTTAAAATAATAACGATGTTTGTATGTACCATCATATATTGTCGACACCAACCTCTGGAGCTGCTTATAAATTAATTAAGTTTGTGTTATTACGTTTTGCGGTATAAAGTAGGTTTTTTATTGTTGTGTTTTGCTAATATTATAATTATAAAGTCTGATGGGACTGGCATGTGCAATAATTGCATAAAAGTCCCTAAAAATAAATAAAGAAAAAAAAATAACAAATGCAGCATTATAGGGAAAACGCAAACAAACCTATTATTTTGATAAGATTAAATTGAATACTAAATATCGACCGTGGATGGATTCATGTCATTTTTAATTTTTATACATTAGCGGGATTACACCCCTCACCCGTGCAATCCGCATGGTGAACGAAATCCATGAAAGACTGGACATATTTTCGTGTTCTTTGAGTAAACTCGTAAGAGTTTTATTAAATACTAGCGGCCGCCAGCGACTTCGTTTGCGTGAAATGGTCATGCTCAGCTCCTATTGGCAATATGTACGGCTGCGTTAGCTCCCGTTTTCGCAACATTTTTTGTTACTGCTCTGCTCCTATTGGCCATAGCGGGATGTTATATAGCCTAAAGCCTTCCTGGATTAATAGGCTATCCAACGCAAAAAGAATTTTTCAAATCGGACCAGTAGTTCCTGAGATTAGCGCGCACAAACAAACAAACAAACTCTTCAGCTTTATATATTAGTATAGATAGTTAGTTATATTTAAGAATTAGTGTATATTTAAGTATTAGTGGACAACTGAACTGTCGCATTAGGTTAAGGCCTGTAAGGACAGTTGTAAAAGTGATAAATAAATAAAATAAATAAATAAATTACTTGAAGAGTGGTTCATACAAACAGACTACTACAAATACTTAAACATTGAACTTATATTATTAGTTAGTATCTTTTTTTAATAGTTATATGAATTATGTATCACAGTTTTGCATAAAATAAAAGGCTTATTATTATTATTAACGGGTTAATTGTTTATGTTCATGTAGGTATTATAAATTGAATAAGCGAAAAATAAACAAATTAAGTGTTAAAATACGAAATAATCTTACATTGCACATTCTAGTGGGCTAAGGGACCGGACTTGGTCCCTAAGTTATTGGGTTAATAAATCTTAATATATGGCGTCGCGGGCGGCATGCTAATGCTTCCTAATGTTGCAGGGGCGGCCACGTTTGCCCAATATAATTATATTTTGTAAGGGGTAAAATGTGCACATAGTCCAAATTATTACCCTGTTGGTTGGCATATTTAAAAAAAAAGAAAAACCGTTCTGTTTTGTTTCATTATCATGGCCATAACATCCGTCGGTTTTTATTTCATTTTCATTAGAAATATTCGTAGAATATGCCCTTACTTTATGGATTGTGTTGAATTTCTGGTAGAGAATGCCTAGGGCATTGAAGTCTGCCTTTACATAATTCTTGTGATCGAAAACTTAAACTAAATTAACAATAAAATTATCAAAAACATTAATTAGCTAAGATCTTAATTAAACTGACTTATTACCTAACTAGCTTTCCGCCTGCGGCTTCGCCCGCGTGGAGTTCGGTTATATCGCGCATTTTAGATTTCCCCCGGGAGTATCCATTTTTTTCCGCGATAAAAGTACCCTATTATTTAATCCGGACTTCTAACTTCACGTCTGCAAAATTTCAAAGCAATCGGTTCAGTAGTTACGACGTGAAAGCGGAACAAACAAACAAACTCACTTTTCCATTTATATGAGTAAGAAATATTTAAAAGATTATAAGATTTACAGTGGCAGTAAATATATAAACACCTTACCATATATGACATAACTAATTTACCTATCATAACTTCATTTTTATTTCTTTTACCTATTGTGGTATAGATTTTTATTAAAAGTGCGTTGGCTTTACATATAGCTATTAAATTCATGTATCCAAAATAGAGAGGACATAATGTTGAAGTTTCTGTTTGCTCCTAGTTTTAAAAGGGAACTCTAGTGGTGCTTTCTCTATACAAATGTATTCCGCTGTTTTCTTCGTGGATAATGCTTTTAGAGGATATTTTTTCTACAATTTTACAACGTGATTATACGTGCCTCTACCATTTGATATTTTCCTAAACTTAATTAATAAAAGAAATACGATACTACAAAATCGCGAAAAATAACCCATTTTCACCGTGATGTTCAGATGACTATTAGACAAACGTGATATTTTTTGACAAAAAAGAAATAATAGAAGCATAGGTATACTTTTCCTCTAAATTTTGATATAAAAATAATTGACATCTATCGTGTTTTGAAAAAGAAAACAGCGGAATACGAAATGTCTTTTGGTCAACGTTTCTGTAGGTTACCTACAGAAACGTTGACCAAAAGACGTTTCGTATTCCATGCCAGCATGAGCTGCAACTGTCCTTTTCGAACTTTATCGGGAGAGGTTGGAAGCAGCGCAATGACAATAGTTTCTTCAAATACCTATTTTCCAAATTCTTGGCACTAGAGTCCCCTCTTAAGGGGCAACAAGAATTAATTCTCTTTTATGATACATTTTACCGTCCAAAAGTGCCAATTTGAAATAAAGGTTTTACTCTCTGAATTATTTAAGTAACTCTACGACACTGAATGACTTTCATATAGGTACCTATTGCCAAATAATTAAATAAAAATAGAACGTGAAACGAATGCAGGCCTAAATATATTCACAACTTAAATTGTTTTGGCGTCTATCTGTTACATGTATCCATTATACAATTAACGCAAAATCGAATGCAGAAACTAAAAAAGTTTTATACAAAAAAGGCTCGGAATAATTAATGATAGAAAAAGATTTCCCATGTAACGTACCCGGCGACCATTTAACTGTCTAATCGTCGAGAATATCGAATGAGGGCCACGCTGACATTTATTTTTTTCAATGTCGGTACCCACTATAGTGTCACATCACTAGAGCTATGCATCTTTTTAATAATGAAGGGATTTGGTAAACAAAATGCGACACAGACAAGGCAGAGAGATTTCTTTTTTTTTTTATTATTTCGTAGTAGAGCGACGCGCGTTTTTAAATTTAGAATGAAATAGCAGATTTCAAAGGCTGTAAATGTTAAGTTACGAAGTAGGTGTATTTTCAAATTAGCGAATGTGAAATTCGCATTTTTAAAATCTGACTTTTAATTTGCCGAAATGACAGCTGCAGAATGGCTATTTTCGTAATTTCAAGAAAGTTGACAGTACCTAAGTATATGGTCAGTCTGTGAATTATTTCACTAGATTTTTGACCAGGTTTTGAAATCAATGATAGCTAAGATTGGGACTAGTTCTGGAGTGGCCATCACGCATCGGACCGACGACCTGGTGAAGGTCGCGGGTAACCGCTGGATGCGAGAGGCGCTGAACCAGTCGTCGTGGAGATCCTTAGGGGAGGCCTATGCCTGGCAGTGGACGTCTTTCGGCTGAAATGATGATGATAATGAAGATTGCGACTACGACGACGTTTTGAACGTTTCAAATACTATAATATATTTTTTAAAAGGTTTTGACATTGATGGTAGCTGTTTTTTTTATATTATAAACTAGTGCTTGGCCGCTATCGCGCCTGATGGTAAGCAGTAATGCAGTCGTTGATGGGAAAGCGCACTAGTTTATTATTAGCCTTTCCATTCTAGCATTAAAGACAGGTTAAATTGTAACCAGACGAGAAGTCCTGTCAGATGTTTGATAATTCAGAATTGGGCTTCTGTTTTTGTCAATATGACAGTAATGTAAATTAGCGCTGTGCTGATGTTTCTTGTGCTCTTCTTCTTCAGCCTCTAAAGGTCTACTGCTGGACAAAGGCCTCCCCCAAGGCTTTCCACGATGACCGGTCCTGTGCTGCCCGCATCCATCGGCTTCCCGCGACCTTCACCAGATCATCGGTCCACCTTGTTGGGGGCCTCCCTACGCTGCGTCTTCCAGTACTTGGCCGCCACTCCAGAACCTTACTGCCCCATCGGCCATCGATTCTACGAGCAATGTGCCCTGCCCACTGCCACTTAATTTTAGCGACTCGAAAAGCTATATCGGTGACTTTGGTTCTTCTGCGGATCTATTTCTATGTTATTTTTAATTTTAATAATGTTGAGAAAAGGAGTTATTATGTTAGTTTTAAATATTAGTTTTTAGGGACCTATTACGAAAAGTCTTTCATGGGAAATCTCTTTCTATCATTAATTATTCTGACCCTTTTTCGTATAAAACTTACTTTTAGTTTCTGCATTCGATTTTGCGTTAATTGTATTGTTACGGGCTAGGGGTACTAAGACCGGGGACTAGGGGTGTTAAGGGTTAAGAAATTTATTGGCAACGAAGGTACAGTCGATTGTAGGCAATGACAAGTAGAACGTAGCTGATGTCGCACCGAAGTCTTCTCTTACGTCCACGAAGTCCGTGTCGTAAACACACAATAAAACTATCAGATGTTACTTCACGTAGTACTCAGAGTTCTCGTTACAGTTGTCGCAGTGGGTATTCTCAAAGATCGCTTCTTAACTGTCGCTGTTTTCGTATCGATAGTCGAATGCAGACTGACTCTGCGCCGGCGTCACGGCGCTATATATAGGCCAGCTGATCGAACATTCCAGATTCCTCTAGACGTAATAATAATAGCGCATAACTTCAAGGACATTTAACAAGTACCTACGGTAATTCCCGGAAACGGGTTTCTAGAAATTTCGATGTCGACACTTTGTTGACAAAACTGTTGGGACCTGTACCATTCGATAGGCCGTCCTAAGTCTAGCAATGCGTTTTATTATTGTACCTAGAAAATGTCTAGATCTGGGGATATACGGCTTAAAAGTGACACACTGCATGTCACGCGATATTGAACCTTATGCCATCGACATAAGGTCCATTCGTAACAGTATAATGGATACATGTAACAGATAGACGCCAAAACATTTTGAATTGTGAATATATTTAGGCCTGCTTTCGTTTCACGTTCTATTTTTATTTAATTATTTGGCAATATATGAAAGTCTAGGGGTCCCCTATTACTAATACCTACCCCCATGCTTGCTAGTCACCAAGCTAGATCTTATGAACCTTGATAGCTAGACTTAAAATTTTCTCAAATACCTACCTAATGGCACCGATTCTCTTTTGCACAAACGAAACTTATTCTAAGTTAAGTGCATCTTTTTCTTTCAATTTCATTAAGAAAAGGATAGAAGATAACATTTTAGTTTAATCCTGTCAAATTAAGATACTCCATAGACAGTTTAGGTGCGATTATAAACATGGCGACCAAAAATATGCCAATTTACGTCGGGAGCGGACTTATTTGACAGGTCTAAACTGATATTTTATCTTCTGTCCTTTTCTTTAATAATTAGAAAGAAAAAGATGCACTGAACTTAAACTTAATTTAGTTTTTGTAAAAGGGAATCGGGTCCATCGGGTCCATTGTGTATTAGTGAACACGAAAGTGTTCACCGTTCTCCCGAATCGGAAATGTCTGCCGTGTTGCACCGCTGCGTACACCTACGGTATAATATTTTTATGATAGTGCTAAAATGTTCGACCGGAGGATTTCTGACCTCCCTTTGTTCTGATATCATAAAGTTAATAGAGTAAGATAGTGATGCACTTCTGCATTTGGATATCGGCAGAACAATGTCTGAATTAATTGTGTTTACCAAGCTTAATAGTGGGTAAATGATTAAAATTTTCTATAAATAGGTAATGTGACTTGTTATTTTTTTTTTTTTAAATTATAATTACGAGATATAGGATATAGCCGTTTTTAGTAGCTACATACAGACTCGTTTGTATATTGTTGTCTTTTTAGTTTAAAAAAAATAGGTACTTAAATATCGTCTTGCATAGTGCAGACTAAGGCGTTGAACACACACACAGAAAAGACGGAAGACGCAGACGGCGCGCGGACATTTGTCTCTACCGCGTCCCTTTCGTACAAAATGTATAGAAGCGTCGCGACGCAAAACATACTGAAGAGACGGGGCGCCCGTCTCTTCAGTATGCCTAGTATGAGTTTTCATTACGAGACTCATCATCATTATCATCATCTCAGCGTTTATCCCGGTTGCATCCGCGGCTTTCGCGTTGGAGCCCGGGGTCCGCTTTCCTGCATATTCTCCTCCATTTCGTACGATCTTTAACATCCTGTGGTAAGAGCACTACTCAACCGCTTGCTTTGAAATTTTGCAGACGTAAAGTTAGAGATCCAGATTAAATAATAGGGTACTTTTTATACCGGAAATTTTTGATATTCCCGAAGGAAACAAAAATTTCGAATTCCACGCGGGTGAAGCCGCGGGCGGAAAGCTAGTAGATCTATAAAGTCAAAAGTCGTGTATTATTAGGCTGAGAATCAATACATTTGGAGTGTCAAAATGACATAATATAGTTCGCAAACGTATACATAGAAGCGTCGCGACGTAAAACGTACAGTAGGCCTAGTAAGAGTTTTCATTACGAGACTCACTCGTCGATATCTTTGATTTTTGTTTCCCTCGGGAATATCAAAAATTTCCGGTATTAAAAGTACCCTATTATTTAATCCGGATCTCTAACTTTACGTCTGCAAAATTTCAAAGCAAGCGGTTGAGTAGTTATGGCGTGAAAGTGGAACAAACTCACTTTTCCATTTATAATATTATTAAGGATTATGATTATCAATGATCTACATTTTATTCAACAAACTGTTAGTAGATTCAAATTACAAAGGTTTTCTGTTAGGTATACAACGTGTAACATAAAGGGTATATACATAACAAAGGCATGACATCTTTACATGATATCAAACGATATTGGAAGGGTTTTTTGATCCTACCTCTTTATGTTAGGAAGTTATGAGGAAAAACACCGCCTGTGATAGGCTACTATCATACTAGTCGCACAGAGATATTGAAGACATTTATCGGATTTTGGCAAGTAACGTGACGGGTAACGAGTAGTTATTAACGTATGTAGTGTGTTGCCACGTTTGTTATGATTTTATTTTAAGAAACACACGAAGCCGAAAATTTGGTACCAATTTTTTGAGTATTTTATTTTGAGTTGAAACCCTTTCGATATCGTTTAATATCATCTAAAGATGCCATGCCCTTGGTATGTATATACCCTTTTTGTTACACGTTGTAGACATAGTAGCATCTTCATTACAGACCGAACATTTTATTTTTTTATAATTATAAACTAGTGCTTGACCGCAATCCCGCCTGATGGTAAGCAGCGATGCAATCGTTGATGGTAAAGCGTGCTAGTTTATTAAGCCTATACACCTTAAAAAAAAATGTTAAATCTTTTTTTCATATGGTAGTTTTGTTTATTCGGTCGCTTAGCTACATATTTATAGAATAAAGTGCCGAGTGCGCCCGGAGTCGAGAAAATAGGAGCTCAACCAATGTTTGCAATTGACCGGCCAACACTGTAAATAGTTCATGTGTGTCTACCGTATGTTTCTTTGAGTACGGTAAGCTCTCTCCACGTAGTGCTTCAAATTTATGTAGTTCGTGTTTAGCTAAGAACAGCGATGGGCTAGTGGTATCAGCCTATTTACAAGTTGTAAGTCGTCGGTTCGAACCCCATGAGGCGCTTTCATCATCAATCTTTTATCGTCCCACTGCTGGGCACAGGTCTCCTCTCATACAGAGAAGGATTAAGGTAGTTTTTTATCCGGAAAAAGTTTATATTCTCAAGGGACAACAACAATACCGAAAACAACGTGGGCGAAGCCGCGGGCGGAAAGATAATTAGCAGACCCCAGACACCAAAGCTGAAAAAGATTCGGATGCGACTGGGATTATAACTGAGATGGTGATGATAAGTAAATAATTAGGTTACTGTTTTCTTTCAACAGTGCCAATACAATGTTTAATTATTTATAAGTACTTGAAACTTAAACAACATGAAATCTCCACACCAAATTTCGTAAATTTTGTGTTTTTATGGAATCACCAACGCACCACGCTTGCTCAATGCGGGTTGGCGATTTCAGATTTAAAGTCCAGGTTTCCTCAAGAAGTTTTCCTTCACCTTATAATCAGTCATTGGTGTCCAAGATATACTTAGAAAGTACATCTAACTTTCAAAAAGTTACATTGGTACTTGCCTGATCTGGAATCGAACCCGCACACTCATATTTGAGAGGCTGGTGTTTTAACCATCAGGCGCTTTACTTTGTGTAAATTATTTCTTCATCACAGCTCTCAAAACGGTGAAGGATAATAATTGAGAGGAAACCGGCACGTCCTAGAGGCTAAACTTCGAAAATAAGTGACATCTATCAACACTTACTGGGCCTCAGTGGTGGATTACGTTCCACTCCCTCTTACCAAGAGGAGATCCGAGGCCCAGGAGTGGGAACATTATAATTTGTTGATTATGTATATGTTAGCCCATACGCTTTTAGGTTCCTCTTATCAAAAAATTAGTCTGTTATTTACAATCTATTAATTTTATTTCTTTTATAATTACTGCTTTTGGTATTGTTAATAACTTGTTTGTCAGCCTCCGTGGCGTAGCGGTAGCGAACGCGACCGTGCGCAAGGATGCGCAATATTATATTTATAATATAAATATTTGTATATTTTGTATACATGAATATGAATATTTGCACTGGTCTGGTCGTGCCTCGGAAAGCACGTTAAGCCGTTGGTCCCGGTTGCCATACGGACGTCTAGTGGCAGTCGTTACGGGTTGTTGGAGCCCTCAAAAGTCTAACAATTGGTTTAACTGCAATGCTTAGATATCGCCTTCGGGCTGTGGGGGTCAGTCGGCAGTCGCTTCACGGAAAATATCGAAGTTTAGCCAATATCAGCAGTTAGACTGGTAAAGCAGACCCTAGACTCCAAAAGCTGAAAAGCTACTTATGCGACTGGGATTACCGCTGAGATGATGATGATGATGATGATATTGTTAATAACTTCATAAATGCAACCTTATACGAATTTATTTCGTGTCTTTCGGTAATATTATCATGAATAACAAAAACAGTATTAAGAAAGTTAGAGGTTCTCTTGTGATCTGAAGTTTCAACTGAAATCCTTTCTCAGTAGCTATTAATTTATATGTGTGGTCAGCCATCAGCTGTTGGCTGATATTGCAGATAAAAGAACGGTATTACCTAGTCAAGAGTTTCATTGAAAGACTAACATAAATTAACGTTATGATAAGAATTAATCATTTAAGAAAGCCATAATCAATTAATAACAAAGTTCTGTTTATGCAACATTTACCATATACCCATTATACAATATGTAAAGAAAAACCTGTCCGATCCGTGAAGGTGTTGGTAGGTATCGATAACTGATTCTACTAAAGCCTACAAAGCCGGGCTAAGCTTAAAAAAAAAACCCTAAAAAAATAAATATTATTTTCATATATAAAAAGAGGTAATTTAAAACATGTGCTGTAGATCATACAGGCGCGGGCGAAGAGGGGCAGGGCACGCGGCACGGGGGCGAAGAGGGGCAGGTCGCATCGCTATTCGCTCAGAATTATACCGTCAAAAATAATGTTGTCACTTTTTAAAAATGACCAAATTTTGGGGAAGTTGGTATTAATTCGCGGGGAAAAAAGATTATTTCAAAATTCACTAGTATTGTTACCATGATGATTATGTAAAATTTCATATTTTATTTGGTCATATGTTTACCTAATCTTTACTATCCTTATGGGTTGGACAGGGTTTTCTTAACATATTGTATAGTTGTGGAAAGTGGTATTTTATTAAAATTACTTCCGATCCCTACGAAGCCTGCAGCAGTTTTCCCAGTCGAGTATAATTCAAACGTAAGAATTCAAGCAATTCAAGGTTAGAGTGTTACTGTTTGCAATCAAACGGAATCGTAATCAAGCACTGCCTTACAATATAAAAAAACCTTTTTAAAAATTGAAGTTAGTTCTTGATATATACGTAGATATCTAAGTATAGATTTGTAAAATGATCGTATTATGTACATACACCTATAACGTTAGCTGTAAGAGAGATTTTAATAAGCAAATTCTGTGATAATACTCTGTGAATGGACAAAGCGTTAGAAACAATGGGGATTCGTGCACAGTAGCCGGTTGTCTAGCACGGCCCCGGCGCGGTGGCCACACGGACGCAATACGACGGACAGACAAACACATTTGTGGTCGTTTTGTGTATTTCTCCGGGACCACTTCGCGCCACACTGCGACATTCTTCGTACGCGTTTTATTATTTATTTATTGTGCGTAGCAAAGCATCGACTTTTTTGTGGACGCTGCTTTTTTTAAAACTCCAAGGTGTAAAGGTTAGTGGTGTTTGTTTTGTACGATGGTTATTCATATATCACGATATTTTTGTTAAATGCGTTTCCCGGGCCAAATGTGTTACCTAGATGGATTATCAATTCACAATTTTTCCCTAAATCAATGACAAGTAAAGAAACGCTAGCTGCATAGAAATAATGCTGTGGAAAGATCACCGACGGCACCATCACCTATATTTATGTGCCGTATATTTTTGGTGCTTCGAGCCGGATTAAGTCCTAAAATCCATACTAATATTATAAATGCGAAAGTAACTCTGTCTGTCTGTCTGTCTGTCTGTCTGTTACGCTTTCCCGCTTAAACCTCTCAACCAACTTTGATGAAATTTGGTACAGACAATCTTTAGACCCTGAGAAAGAACATAGGCTACCTTTTATCCCAGAAAAATTTGATGTTCCCGAGGGAAATCTAAAAAGCGCGATATAACCGAACTCCACGCGGGCGAAGCCGCGGGCGGAAAGCTAGTAAGTTATAAACAAGCGCTTGACCGCAATCCCGCCTGATGGTAAGCAGTGATGCGATCATTGATGGTAAAGCGCGCTAGTTTATTAAGAACCTATTCACTCTAGCCTTGAAGACACTCAAATTATAATGTGACGGAAACACCGTCGCTGGCAAATTGTTCCAGTCCCTCGATGCACGCGGTATAAAAGAGGAAGCGAAACGCTTCGTCCGGGTCGCAGTGGTATCAACAACGTAAGGGTGGAAACTCGCCGTACGACGGGTCGTCCGATGGTGGAACGGTGATGGGGGAATTAAATCATGCAATTCCCTTGCACACTCACCAGAATGCAACCTATAGAAGACCGAAGGGCTGGCTACTCTACGCCTGTGCTCCAGGCTTTGGAGACCGTTTCGAGTTAAGTCTGGTTCGCCAATCAGCCTCTTCGCACGCCTCTCCACTGAATCCAAAGTATCCAGGTGACATTTCGCAGCACCAGCCCAAATGTGGCTGCAGTACTCCACACACGAGCGGACCTGTGCTTTGTACAACATTAGAAGCTGCCCCGGTGTGTAGTACCGCCGGACCTTTGCGATAACGCCAAGTTTTCTAGCAGCCACCCTGGCCTTGGACTCAATGAACCGCCCAAAGTTAAGGTTCGAGGAAATCTCTACTCCCAAAAGCTGAAGGCGGTTGGTGCACTCAAAGGATACATTCTGAAAAGTAGGAGCCAAGGTGAACGGGCTCCTTTTGGCGGTGAAAAGACACGCCTGTGTTTTGGCGGCATTGAATGCTACAAGATTGGCTTTGCCCCATTCGGAGACTGCCTGTAGTGCAGCACTCGTACGCTCGACCATAGCCTCTCTTTCGGACCAGATTGCCTCCTTACTAGCCCGAGCTTCCGGCAGATATCTCTCCACAACTGTGCTGTCATCTGCATACCCATAGATACCGGGCATCAGCAGATCATTAATATGCAGCAGGCACAGAGTTGCAGAGAGAACAGACCCCTGAGGAACACCGGCATTGGTCGACATGGGCTCCGATGAGCATCCGTCGACAACAACTCGGAGGGACCGTTCAGTCAGGAAGTCTTTAACCCAGCCAGTCAGGCCAGAGGAAACGCCGTACGCTGGAAGCTTACTCAAAAGGCCAGCGTGCCATACCCGGTCGAAGGCCTTCGAGACATCAAGGGAGACGGCAATCGCTTCCCCATTTCTCTCGGGGGCCTCGCCCCACAAGTGAGTGGCATACACTAGTAGGTCCCCAGTTGACCGATTGCGCCGAAAACCGTACTGTCGGTCACTGAGGAGATCGTTACCTTCCAGGTAAGCCAAGAGGCGCGAATTCAATACACGCTCCATAATCTTGCAGAGTATGGAGGTTACCGAAATCGGCCGATAGTTGGTAGGATCGGCACGACTACCCCTTTTGGGCACGGGCTGCACGTTGGCAAGCTTCCAGGACTTGGGCACTATACCAGTCCCAAATGAGAGGCGATACAGGCGCGTCAATACAGGAGACAACTCGGGCGCACATGCCTTAAGAACAATCGCTGGTATACCATCTGGACCACTAGCCTTATTCACATCCAGACGACACAGTGCTCTCAGGACCTCCTTGTTCCTAATGCGAACCTCCGGCATTGAAGCTCCGCAATGAGGTAAATTAGGTGGAGTAGCAATGCCAGTATCAAGACGCGAACTATGGGCAAAGAGAGATGCAAAGAGACCTGCTTTCTCTCTCGCCGTATGGGCCAGTGTTCCATCAGGCCTCACCAGCGGAGGCAGTGTGGGTCGACAGAAGTTCGCCTCGACCGATTTGGCAAGGGACAAAAAAGATCTGCTACCGGATGGCTGCGCAGATAGCTTGTTGCCAATATGGGTAATACGGTCGAAGCGAGCCCTCTTAAGCGCCTTTTTGTAGGACTTGGCAGCACGGTTAAAGGCTCTCTTCTTTGAGCTTAGATCCGGGGCTCTGCGGTCACGAGCGTCAACCCAGGTGAGAAATGCCGCGTGCTTATGCTGTTCAGCTTGGACACAATCGGCATTGAACCATGGGCGAGCTGAGCCACCGACGGGCACGTCGCTGAAGGGGATAAAATACTCCATAGCTTGACGCACCACATCAGTTATAGCGTCCGCACAGCTCGACGGATTGTCAGAAGAGAAGCAGACCTGCTGCCAAGGATAAGACGCAAAGAAGTGGCGCATCTCATCCCAATCTGCTGACTTGTATCGCCACAATCTCCGTTCACCACGAGAGTCATGATCTGGAGGGGAGAAGGATGACACAGACTTCACCAGACAGTGGTCTGAAGTTCCCAACGGTGAGGAAACTGTTACAACACATCTGTCCGGATCAGTGGTCAGCAGAAGGTCCAAACAGTTGGCTGTCTGGCCAACTACATCAGGCACCCTAGTCGCTTGCTCTACCAGCTGGGAAAGGCCCATAGAAAGCGCGAAGTTCCGCGCTTCTCTCCCAGCGTGGTCGGTCCTCTGGTATGGGAAGAGCCAGTCCTGGTGGCAGGCGTTGAAGTCCCCCAGAGCGACGAACTGAGCGTCAGGGTGCCGATGCAGCGCATTGTCAGCAGCCTCACTGGGGTGGCCGAATAACCGAGTTGCCTCCTGATCACCGCTGTGCGATCGGTAGACACAGGTGTAGACAATTTTGTCTACACCAGTGTCAACCAACAGCCATAAGGTCGATAGATGAGGGTCTTCGAGATGACGGAGACGCCGGCAACAGATGTCATTGCGGACATACACACAGACCCCAGCACGCTGCAGGAAATGATGCTCCAAAGAGTATCCCGGGTAGTTGAGGTATGCCGCATCAGACGGACATCTAATCTGGGTCTCCGTCAAGAAAAGTAGGTGAGGCTTTTCAGTCTCAAGGTGGTGGTGGACTGCATCGATATTGGAGTGCAGACCTCGAATGTTTGAGAGGTGCACTTTAAACGAATGTTTGAGAGGTGCACTTTAAACGAGAGGACGTGCGCCCGCTGTGCACACCTACTTTTCTTATTTGTACTTTTCATCATTGGTTTTAAATTGAGTGAATAGGAAGGAAGACGGCAGTTGAGCGAGGTGAAGCAATGTTAAACCCAACAACACTACCAACGATGCCGCGCCAAAGGGAGGTTGATCTGGAGACTGCGGGGACGCCCGAACCCCCCCAGGGATCGCCATCGGGTCCTCTCGTCCGGTCGCCAACCGGCACGATGGGGCCACCCTGGGATTTTTCGCAGTTGGCGGGGCAGCCTTTCGTGTGTGGCTGGCACACTACTTGGGGCCCCAACTACCTGCGGTCGGCCAGCGGAGCACCGTGCTTCGGATCCCGCTACCCTCCAGGACCAAACTCCCGACACAACAACATTTGGCAAATCGTACACGGCACACATCGCAACACAACTGCTCAGACCCGTCCTCCGTACGGCTTCACCAGACATCATGCCGGAACACGACGAATCGCTTGGCGACATGACTTTGTCTGGTGGGTGGTAACTTATGCCGGCGGCTGATGTTGTGGCCTCCCACCTTAAAAACATTGTACCATTGAAATGGATGAGAAATGGATGTATTGGCACCCACGCTCAAAAGCTGGATCAAGTACGATACATACATGATAGATTAGTGTACCGTATTAGTTGTAGATCAAATTTAAACCTAACACGATATTCAAAATATGTATTCCTAAATCAGGAGTATAACTTTCTGAATTCAGTCAAGTATCTTTAAAATTTATGTTTCTTATTTATTTACTCCATTAGATGAAAATGTATGTTAATGGAATCCTTCTCCCAATAGTGCCTGACAAAGCATCTATAGAATTTTGAATTAAAACACAATCCCTTATTCTGTCAATTCCGAGTTAGCAATGATTAGCGGAAAATTGTAACTTCCTTCAAAATGTCTACCAGATAGAAAAAACTTTTGAAGGACAACATTTTTGAAGGTTTCCATAGTAAAGTTAAAGATATAGATGAATATAAAGTAATTAACTATCAATGATATATTTTGCCACATCCAGCAACTAATGAATAGCAGCCTATACAAATTGTTGACATTATCCCTACCAAATTTACAACCCTATGAACTTAAGACTAGGTCCGAAATCGTTTGACAAACTATTTGTTAAATGTCACAACTTCCTAAATCAATTTGAAGTCAACCCCAAAACAATACTGCCATCGAGTACAAACCGTCATCAATATGTATTAGAGGATTCAATCAATGAACGGTGCTCCATTCAGTAGCGGCCCAACACATAGTCGATAACAGTTACTATGAATAACATAGCACTAAACTTATTACTGTGACGATAAACGGGCAATTTTCACGGATTATAACTGGCTTCTTGGTGACGAACAGACGGACGGAAAAAATCACCAACGTGTCAAACAACATATCAATCTGCCTAGCTTTTTCCCATGTCTATGTTGGGTTTGCCTTCTTGTCTATGCAGCACCTTGATTGCATAAGACATTACCAGTCATAATCTAAATCATTATAAAAGTAATGCTAATCTATTTCTTAATATGTTCCAAAAATTGGTCTGGTCAACAACGTTACTACGCAATGAATGTTGTTGAACTGTCGAAATGGTAGCCATTCCTACTGATAATCTTTTTAAAGTAAGGTATATATGCAGTTCCGTAGGTACCAATATTTTTCTAACCTGGGAAGTTCAACTTTATTTGAAACTAGCGGCCGCCAGCGACTTCCGACTCCGCTCCTATTGGTCGCAGCGTGATGTTATATAGCCTAAAGCCTTCCTGGATTAATGGGCTATACAACGCAAAAAGAATTTTTTAAATCGGACCAGTAGTTCCTGAGATTAGTGAGTTCAAACAAACAAACTTAGCTTAGATTTAGTTTAACGTGCCTCATAAACTTTGAGGAAAGCTCGGGCTAGCTAAAGTAACAAGAATAGAAATTCGCGACAGACCTGTTTCGATATTAAACAAAACATAACATAAAAAACCTGTCCTAACCTAAAACTCAGCTAAACAAAGTGCAAACTATGATATAAATAATACTGCCTCATTTGCTACAACTGCAACAAAAGTTTTAACTGAAGCTCGAGGTCCCAACAGGCCGTGTGTCACCGGTGTTAACGAAATACAAATATTAGTCAACATACGACACAAATTAAGACTAATGTCTAATGTAAAGCATAGTTTAACTTGAAACTAAGTGCTTGAACAAAGTGACAGTGGCTGATTACCTGAAGTTAGAATCTCACTTGTTAATCATTACAATACTCTCTAAGTTCAGTTATCATAATTCAAAATGTTCAAAATGTAGTCACAGTCTCCTCTCAGCGGTAGTCTATGTCAAATAAATATAATATAAAAAACTAAAAAAAGCATGCTTTTAAAGAATACCAAACTAAAAAGTTAAAAATATTTTTTAAAAAAACGTGAGGCTTGACGTGGGCTTTGTGCCATAATTTTTGTATATTAAGCGCCTCATGTTTTTTTTAAAATTATTGACGTTTCTTTTTTTGAAAAAAAAAAACAAAACGAACGAACGTATTGAAGACGGTGGGACATTTTACAGTAATGAGCCGCTCACTCGTAGTCCAAAGAGTTAGAGACGGACAAACAAACAAACAAGCAAGCAAACAAACAAGCAAGCAAGCAAGCAAACAAGCAAGCAAGCAAACAAGTGAAACTAAAGTAAAAAACATGTAATAATGAAAAGCATGTCGCAAAAAAAGGTCGAAAATGTAAGGAAATTAGTCACAATTATAACTGTGAATATTCTTAAAATTAGAATAATCGCTGTCCGATAAGGTTCACAGTATCAACATAATTATTTGGAAATTAGACGAAACAGGGAGATTTGGATGGAAAAAGGTGAGCTTTTTGCCCTGCATCGGTACCAAAAAAAAAGTTTGAGAACTATTATGGGCGAAACTTTGTATAAATTATCACACTAAAACAAAACTATGTCACTTTTAGTGGTAGGTTCAAGCTAGGTTTGTAAAAAAAAACGAATCGTGTAGCTTACCAATAGTTATTAGTATTTTTAATTAAATAGCCAGTTTGGAAATTAAAAATAATAATATTGACATATAAATAGATTCGTAGTCAAATTTTATCTGTGATAGCTGTTTAGAAAGGGATTTAATGGACATACGAGTCTACCAATGGTTCGTAAATTATAAGAATCGGCTATAATTTTACAGACAGTCTTATGAGCATCAATAGGGGTGTTTCCTGGGTTTAAAACATGATTCTATTTAGTCCGTCATTCAGATTATACAAAAATAGTGGATATGTATATTTATATAAAACAAAATATAGGTACGTGTCCAATATTAATATAAAACGCATCAAAGATCAGGAGTGGGGTTGGTGGCGTCACACCTCGCTAAAAGTGTAGCCAGGAGTGACGACACATGTGTTTTCAACGCACTATATCGTCTTAATTTTTTGTGAAATCTAACTGACGGACGAATTAGTTTTTTTTTGTCAACTACCCTATTCTCTAGTAAGGACAGCAGATGCAACAGCAGCACTTTTCTTTTTCATAGAACCCCCGAACAAGATAGATTCGATTTCAATTCAATGAAAAATTTTTGTGTCTAATTTAGCTCAAACACTACTATATAATTTGACAATTCAGTTTTGCAACATTGTGTTTTTAAAGGTATTTACTTCATTACTATGTTTACCTTCTGTTTTTTTAACATTTATGACTTGCTTGATATTGATGACTATGTTATAGAATAGAATAGAATACTCTTTATTATGTACACCATATAGATTACAAAAACATTAATAAAAAAATATAATTAAATTAGTTATATATCCAGAAGTTGTTATCGTTATTGTTCTAGTATATGTTTATTATAGAACACAAGTAATGCCACATATATTAGTTTTCAACAAAATTTAATCTGTTCAACAATGTCAAAAAAGATTTAACCTGATATCTATTGATGTGGATACATCACCACATCAAAAGGTATATTGCACATGCACGAAAGAGGGGCGTATCGCTAGCTATATTGACTGTCAAAATTTTACCCGTGGGCATTAGAAGAGAAACTAATACGTAAAAATAATATAAACTAAATACGAAGTTTAAAAAAAGTCCATAGGATTCATTACCATGTCACAATTATTAACACTCAGAAAATCACGGCTACCGCATAGCGGGCAAGGTATCTCAATAAAAATGTATCTCAATAAAAAGGCCAGACACAGCTTAAGACCCATAAAATTCCAATGCTTAGGTTTATTCTACTATGAAATTTTTACAAAAACGTTTGGCAGCCTCGACCACCCATTATATAGCATTTAAAAAGGCATATCTTAAAATTACATTTTTATTCGTGCAACACGAAGGTTGAATCAGGTAGAAGGTGCCGTGAAATGTGTCAGTGTAGTGCAACTTTTGAACTGGACGTGCGAAGAGGGACTCTCACAAGGTGAACGGTTGGGACCAATTCTTTTTATATTGTGTGTTTTCAGCGGATGTTGTTAAAGGTATAACGGTCTGAGAGATTCGATATATTTGCCGTTTCAAATCACCTGTTGTCGATATGATAAGTAATAATATTTTATGATATACAAATCTCTATTACGATAACCTTATACTCTTAAAACTGAAAGAAACATAGTTTTTTTATAACACATACAACTGCATATATTATAATGTTAATTAAATTCTGGAAGCACGTGTGAGCTTTGAATGAAGTGATTTTTTTTTATAATTTGTTCATCGATATAGCATGAATCACTGACCTGCACTCTACTCTCGGTGAGACCGATCCTCATGGCGATTTCCTCTCGCATGAAGATGTCAGGGTAGTGGGTCTTAGAGAAACATCTCTCTAACTCGTTCAGTTGTGCCGGTGTGAACCTTGACATAAACGAAACAAGAATTATTGATGCTATCAATCAAATATGACGTGATTTCCAGGTACATTGGAACTGCATTCAATTCTGTTGACTATCAACTTATGGTGTCTTTTAGCACGTTTAGTAGAAACTATGTCACAAGTCGCTAATCTTGCGTCTCATCTTTTTATGGTCGAATCAGAAAGGGTGTCGTCGGACAATGTGAGTGAGGGATGAGAAAATAAACCTATCTCACGCCCACACTTGTGCACTCTAGCATCATCAGCAACGATGGCTAAGCTCCGCTGGAAATTGGGCGCCTCGGCCAAAACATTGTCTGGAGGTTTGTAATGTTACAAATAAATTAATTCGACATTTTTTTCTTACCTCGTCCGATGTCTCTTCTGCTTGGCAGGCTTATCGCTGTCGGAGGCTGATGACGACATGCTGACTGGCACAGTGGCCATGTGCCCTCCACTGTGCTGTTGGTGGATGCCACCTGTACATAATAACTTATTATTACTTAAATGTTTTCGAACGGAAGGTTTTTTATACTCTCTCGATGGTTTCACACATCACTATACCACACTACATTGGTAGAACTCGTGCGAAGCAGAGGTAGCTTGAAATCTTTTGCATTATCATAAAATAAATCCCATAAAGTCGTGGTGGCCTAGTGGTTAAAACATCAGCCCCTCAAGTACGAGTGTGCGGGTTCGATTCCAGGTCAGGCGAGTACCAATGTAACTTTTCTAAGTTATATGTACTTTCTAAGTATATCTTAGACACCAATGACTGATTATAAGGTGAAGGAAAACATCTTGAGGAAACCTGGACTTTAAGTCTGAAATCGCTAACCCGCATTGAGCAAGCGTGGTGATTACGGTCAATCCTTCTCTGTATGAGAAGAGACCTGTGCCCAGCAGTGGGACGATAAAAAGTTTGATGATGATGAAAATGAATTACATAATCAGCCTATAATGTTCCCACTATTGGGACACAGGCCTCATCTCAGTAAGTGGAAGTGGGCCGTAATCTACCACGCTGGCCCACTGCGGGTTGGTAGTTGATCGATTGGCTGTACCTTGTAAGTGTTCGGTGCGTATATTGTGCGCGATGTGCAGACGTGGCCCGAGCGCATGGTGCGACCGGTCGAGGCTTGGTTTGATTTCGTGTGGCTTGCTGTCTTCGGAGCACGAATCTTTGTGACCTGTGGAGATACACAAGTTACATACTGTTTGTAAGGCGATTATCCTAAACGACGTGTGATGGATTTAGCGAATGTAGGCAACTCGAGTAAACTTCAAAGACAATCACTAAAACACTCCATTCTAAATCATAGAACATCGGTACTTATACACTAGAATCACAATCAGCGTAAAAAAATGGTTAAACTGAACAAGCGCACAACGCAGCACTTGGGTGCTTCTTTCATTTAGTACTTACTTTATAATTCTGACTTTAATGCATGCGTGTAAGGTTGAATTTGGTTTGATGTCAGACTCGGTCGTAAAAAATAATGGCTTTTTGAACTGCTTTGTGATAAGAACTTTATATACTACATTTAAGGCTGAAATTAATGTATATTTATTTTGACTACCTTAGACTGTTTAATACTTGTCGCCATTTTTGATAAGAGTTTAGTTCTAGACTTTGTATCTAGTGTATAATAAGTAATCGATGCCATAGAGATAGAAAATTACCCAATGGGATCGCACATTTTCACCGGGATAACAACGCGTTTGTGTCAATATTCATCCAAATCCCTACAGCCCTTTATTCTGTTACAATATTATGAAATTTTATTTTATACTGGCGGCCGCCCGCGACTTCGTTCGCGTGGAGTTAGTTATGCTCCGCTCCTATTGGTCGCAGCGTGATGTTATATAGCTTAAAGCCTTCCTGGATTAGGGGGCTATCCAACGCAAAAATATGAAATAATTTACACAAAGTAAAGCGCCTGACGGGGTTCGAATCTACTTGTAAATCACGGCCGAAACCACTAGGCCACCAAGTAATACGTTGACATGTTATGGTTTGAAATTAAAAAACCGAAAATTTGGTATCAATTCTTAAAGTATTTTATTTTGTGTTTTTATTTATAAACTAGCTTTCCGCCCGCGGCTTCGCCCGCGTAATGTTCGGTTATATCGCGCTTTTTAGATTTCCCTCGGGAACATCAAATTTTTCGGGATAAAAGGTGGCCTATGTCCTTTCTCTGAGTCTAAAGTTTGCCTGTGCCAAATTTCATCAAAATCGGTTGAGAGGTTTAAGCGGGAAAGCGTAACAAACAGACAGACAGAGTTACTTTCGCATTTATAATATTAGTATGGACTAGTGCTTGACTACAATCCCGTCTGATAGTAAGCAGTGATGGATCGATGGATCGTTGATGGTAAAGAGCGCTAGTTTATTAAGAGCCTATTCACTAAAAAACTGAGTGAATAGGAAGGAAGACAGCAGTTGAGCGAGGTGATGCAATGTTAAACCCAACAACACGACTAACAATGTTGCGCCTGAGGGAGATTGATCTGGAGACCCTCCATGACCAAACTCCCGACACAACAACATTTGGCGTATCGTACCCGGCATACATCGCAACACAACTGCTGAGACCCGTCCTTCACCAGACATCATGCCGGAACACGACAAATCGCTTGACGACAAGACTTTGTCTGGTGTATGGTAACTTCTTCCGGCAGTCGATGTTAAGGCCTACCACCGAAAACAGAACTGAAAATATTCCAATATAGCTTGATATCATCCAAATAAGCCTAGCTGTATGTATGTGTACTATATATTTTGTTATGTACATTATCCGTTACGCGTTGTATGCAACAGTTATGAGGTTACGCAGTCGACTAACGTAGAAAGGCTTTAAAATAAAGAGAAACTAGGTTGCTAGAGCGAGATAGCACACTTTACCACCCTTACTCGGATAGCCTAGATTTTCTTACGAAATTGTATTAATTTCCCAGTTCTTTGTTTTAATAACACCGTTTAGGGGAGTGGAAGCAATGCTATGCCTTCCTGTATCCGCCTCTATTTCACAGTGAATCTCGGAACTATGGCTAACTGAGTTCGTGTTTTTTTTAAATATATAATTATAAACTAATGCTTGACCGCAATTCCGCCTGATGGTAAGCAGTGTTGCAATCGTTGATGGTAAAAGGCGCTAGTTTATTAAGAGCCTATTCACCCAAAAAGACTGAGTGAATTGGAAGGAAGACGGCACTTGAGCGAGGTGATACAATGTTAATCCCAACAACATGAGCAACGATGCTGCCCCAGAGGGAAATTGATCTGGAGACCCTCCACGACCAAACTCCCGACACAACAACATTTGGCGCATCAGTACACACATCGCAACACAACTGCTCAGACCTGTCCTCCGTGCGGCTTCACCAGATTATTGATAATTAATTATTCTTAATGAGACGTAATACATTTCTTAAACCATAATTTGGGGCAGTCCAGCCAAAGCAAGCAAGCAAGTCGACAATTTATATAGATCGCAGATTTTTTTTGCGAGATAGGTACAAAATAAAACTAAAACTTTAAATTCTTTCTAGCCTGTCGTCAGCTGTGTTAGCGTCGCCTTCCAATCTAACCAGATGTATTGGAGCAGAACTGAGTGTCTGCCCTGTCTACTCTCGACTAAGTAAAGTTCACCTACTGAATTATCAATAATATCGTTTGAATTTGTAATCTCAATTAAAAAATACAATTGTTATTTTATTTTTTTGACAACTTCAATCTATTTTCTTCTTTTTCTTCGTCAGCCTATAGAGGTCCACTGCTGGACAAAGGCTTTTCCCAAGGCTTTCCACGATGACCGGTCTTGTGCTGCCCGCATCCATCGGCTTCCCGCGACCTTCACCAGGTCATCGGTACACCTTGTTGGGGGCGTCTCTACGTTGCGCTCCCTATTTATTATCTTAGTTGATAATTAATATTTTAATTCAATTAGTTACAGTTTTGCTTTAGATTTGTATGTGTTTTATTTGTGTTAGGTTGCTTTTATGTAGTAAATACCATCCGGTAACTTCTGCCGGCAGCCATGTTATGGTCTGCCTCCAAGAATATTGTTAATTATTACCAACCAAACGCTATTTATTACCTACAAACCTTCCGCAGAAATATCTAACGTTCCTCCGAATTACTCCAAAAATAACGCAACTCTTTAATGTAGTTACCCAAGCACGAACGAAAAACTGAAAGCTGAAGTGCTGCAATTATTCAGGAACCACAGAAAACGGTTCCAAAAAAAAAAATATCTTGGCTTGTATATTTTGTTTTATAATTTACAGACGACAGTAGTTATCTATACTAATATATAAAGCTGAAGAGTTTGTTTGTGCGCGCTAATATCGGGAACTTCTGGTCCGATTTGAAAAATTCTTTTTGCGTTGGATAGTCCATTAATCCAGGAAGGCTTTAGGCTATATAACATCACGCTGCGACCAATAGGAGCGGAGCATAACTAAACCACGTAAACGAAGTCGCTGGCGGCGGCTAGTAACTTATACAGATTTCGATTCCCGCACGAAAAAAATATTTGTATGGCTTACATGTTGTAGTTGTTCAAGGTGTGGCTGTTTGTGTAGGTATGTGAATCCAAATGTGTTTAAGCACGCACGATACAGAACTAATTTCTAGTAGATATGGGTTAGGTTTTAAAAAAAATATCGCCCCAAAAAATATCGTAGTCAGGATCAACAAATAAGTTAAATATAATGCTCGGAAAATGACACACAGTTATCAGCTATCTCATTTCTATTTACAATTAATATGCATAGATTTCTCTCAAAGAATTTCCCGAAACATTGAAGGGACAAAATCAAAACAAAAGATGAAAATCCAGAAAAGCACAGTACCTATCACAATTTACAAATTGCTACAAATGATGCAGTTTTAGCATTACTGCTAATGCTGTGTTAGCATTATTGCTACTGTATTTCCGTCTGACTACAAGTTAACTTTAAGGCTAGAGTGAATAGGCTCTTAATAAACTTTCGCGCTTTACCATCAACGATTGCATCACTGCTTACAATCAGGCGGGATTGCATCAAGCACTAGTTTATAATTTATTCGATATTGAATTGATTAATTGATTTGATGAATTAATTCTGACTCCAAACTTTCTTTACGACACTTTCTCCGGTGAATTACCAATTAATTTCCCGATTTCCCCTTGATTTAATGGCTCATCATCTACTAAGCCTTTTCCCAACTATGTTTACTATCAATTTAACCGGATGCGCTGGATACAAGGATTTTAAAAAGAGCGACTGCCTGTCTGACACCAACATTTTATTTTTGTATACCCAATTATAAACTAGCGCTTGACCGCAATCTCACCAGATGGTACGCAGTGATGCAATCGTAGATGGTAAAGCTCGCTAGTTTATTAAGAGCCTATTCAGTAAAAACTAAGTTGATTTGAAGGATCTAAGGTGATATAATGTTAAACCCAAAAACACGACCAACGATGCTGCGCCAGAGGGAGATTGATCTGGAGACAAACTCCCGACACAACAATATTTGGCACATCGTACCCGGCACACATGGCAACACAACTGCTCAGACCCGTGATCCGTACGGCTTCATCAGACATCATGCCGGTACACGACGAATCGTTTGGTGGCAAGATTTTGTCTGGTGGGTGGTAACTTCTGCCCAGTTATTGGGTAATACTAGACTGACTGTCAGCCTTTCGGGCTTCTGACTCTCCGTAACAACTGTCAACGAACCATGAATGAAATCCTGAACCAACAGCTTAACGTGCTTTCCGAGGCACGGAAGAATTGATTTAATGGTTCATTTAACAAATTGTTTTATTAATTTGCGTATGGTACCGGGCACAGAATAGTAACCTATATCCTTCCGTGGGTGTCGTAAGCGGCGACCAAGGGAAATATACCAAATAATATTTTTCATGACTTCGGGAACTGAGGAACTGTTTTATATTTCACTAAGAATATTTCTATTATCTTCACAAATACAAGAATCAGCTACGCTAGCGGAAGTCGGTTCGGAGACGGATGACCATCTTTACAAGAGACCTCTTCCTGTGTTAGAATGCAAGGTGTTGGTTGGTGTTCGCTGCCATTCGTGGAGCCTTAACAGTTGTTACGGGTACCCAGAAGGTCAAAAGTCTGACTGACAAATTGTCTTACCAAGTATCGTTTTAACCAGTAACGAGATTGTGGAATCCCTCATCTCAGTTCCACCATCGGACGACCAGTCGTACGGCGAGTTTCCACCCTTACGTTATTGACACCACAATGATCCGAAGGAAGCGTTTCGCCTCGTCTTTTATACCGCGTACGTGCGTAGGATGCATTTTGGGGAGTGTGTTTATATATATAATTCTGCTGTACGTGTGTATGTCATTGAACTCCTCCTAAACCGCTTGACCGATTTAAATGATTTTTTCTGTATGCGTTTGAGTGGCGCCCTGGATGGTTCAAATTCACAAATCAGCCCGGCAGATGGCGCTGATTGCTTGAAAAAGCATGTAATCTCGGAAACGGCCCTAACGATTTCGCTAAAATTTAATGTGTGGGGGTTCTCGGAGACGAAAAATCAATCTAGCTTAATCTTATGTTTGGGGAAGCGCATGTTTTCAATCGTTCTCTTTCGCAATATTTCATACACAATATGGGCGCTAATTTGGAGCGGCTTGACATTGCGGCTGTGGCGTAATCGATTGTGGTATGGTTCTACCCGCGATGGCTGGTGTTCCTCGGTTCAAACCCAGGCAGACACAACTTGCACAATCATGATTTAATTCCCCCATCTCCGTTCTACCATCGGACGACCCGTCGTACGGCTGGTTTCCACCCTTAAGTTGTTAACACCACTACGATCCGGACGAAGCGTTTCGCCTCCTCCTTTATACCGCGTACATCGAGGGACCGGAACAATGTGCCAGCGGCGGTGTTTCCATCGGTCTACAATTTAGGTGTCTTCAAGGCTAGGGTGAATACGCTCTTAATAAACTAGCGCGCTTTACCATCAACGATTGCATCACTGCTTACCATCAGGCGGCATTATGGTCAAGAACTAGTTTATAATTTATAAAAAAGGCAGTGGCTCCATGTAAAACACTCCAGAGAAATTGCGTAAATCAGCAATCATTGCGTTATATTTATTTACGTTATTAAGCAGACAGATTTTCAAACACATGGAGCAATGGATTAGCAAAATGCTACGAAATTATTCTAACTGACAGTAATAGTGTGCTATGCAATAAGGGTGCTGGTATTCAGCAGTTAGAAAGGTGGTGTTGGGGAAGAATGCTTGGGGTATCATGGACCGAACGAACATTTCTATACTCCAAGAACTTGGCATCAAAAAACGTCTTTCAGAATTAGTACAGTTCCGTATACTCGAATTTTTTGGTCACATTTCAAGGCGCAATAATAACTCCATAGAACGTTTGGTCGTCCAGGGCAGAGTAGAAGGGAACAGAACTCGTAAAGGTCACCGATGAGGTGGACCGACCAAATCAAGTCGGCAGTGAGGGGACCTGTTAATAAATGTTCCAGACTGTCGTCCAACAGGGACAGATGGAGAGAGATCGAGCAGCCGTTATGACAAGAACGAAACGAAGAAGAAGAAATTCAGCAGCTCCCAGTTTGATTGGAAGGTAAATCAAACATACTTGCGAAAAGGCTAGCACAGATGATGACTTGGCGAAACAAGTCATCTTCTTTTTTATAATCATTATCATTCATCATCATCCCAGTCGCATCCGAAGCCTTTTCAACTTTGCAGTCTGGGGTCCGCTTTTTACCAGTCCAACTGCTGATATGGCTAAACTTCGACTTTTCCGTGAAGCGACTGCCGTCTGACCTCCACAACCCGAAGGCGACATCGAAGCATTGCAGTTAGACCAATTGTTGGACTTTTGAGGCTCGATCGTCTTTTTTTTAAAGTCCACTTCAAAAAAACTATTTAAAAATCCTTTGACAACACTAAAAATGAAACTACCCCGTTTAATAAATCCAATTTAGAAGAAGAACAAAGTGTTAATGCGTGAAATTGGCAAAGTTTGGTCGTCGGCTCCACCCAACGACTTCGCGATACTCGGCATTTTCTATTTGCCACGAAATTGCGAATTTTCAAGCATAAAACTTGTGTCTCAAGTTGTAATAAGACATGAAATGGTATCGTTTATAGCTAAGAGGCAGTCGTGGACCATTTTACAAGATGTGTTTTAGGATATTATTTTTATTTAGACCCATGGCATATACACGACCCACTTGTTCTTGCGCTTCATTTAAAATATACCTATACTACCTACATGATTATTTGTGACTAACGGCCATACGCGACTTGTCCGTACGCGACGTGACTTGACGCGTAGAGTTAATTATTTGAACATTTTATTTTAACCCCAAATGAGTCCCTTTCTATAGATAAAATGGCGCCGATTCTGTTGTTCACAAACTAAACTAATTTTAAGTTAAGTCCATCTTTTTCTTTTCATTTCGTTAAGAAAAGGATAGAAGATAACATATTAATTTAATCCTGTCAAATTAAGATACTCCATAGACAGCTTTTTTTTTATATTTTATAAACTAGCGCTTGACCGCAATCCTGCCTGATGGTAAGCAGTGACGCAATCGTTGATGGTAAAGCGCACTAGTTTATTAAGAGCCTATTCACTCTAGCCTTGAAGACACTCAAATTGTAGTCCGACGGAAACACCGCCGCTGGCAAATTGTTCCAGTCCCTCGATGTACGCCGTGTAAAGGAGGAGGCGAAACGCTTCGTCCGGATCGTAGGGGTGTTAACAACGTAAGGGTGGAAACCAGCCGTACGACGGGTCGTCCGATGGTGGAACGGAGATGGGGGAATTAAATCATGCAATTCCCTCGCACACTCCCCAAAATGCATCCTATAGAACACCGAAAGGCTGGCTACTCTACGCCTGTGCTCTAGGCTTTGGAGACCAACTCGAGTTAGATCAGAGTCACCAATCAGCCTCTTCGCACGCCTCTTCACTGAATCCAAAGTGGCCAGGTGACACTTAGCAGCACCAGCCCAAATGTGGCTGCAGTACTCCACACACGAACGGACCTGTGCTTTGTATAACATTAGAAGCTGCCCAGGTGTGAATTACTGCCGGACCTTTACGATAACGCCAAGTTTCCTGGCAGCCACCTTGGCCTTGGACTCAATGAACCGCCCAAAGTTAAGGTTCAACTCCCAAAAGCTGAAGGCGGTCGGAACACTCCAAGGACACATTTCGAAAAGTAGGAGCCAAGGTGAACGGGCTCCTTTTGGCGGTGAAAAGACACGCCTGTGTTTTGGCGGCATTGAATGCTACAAGATTGGCACTGCCCCATTCGGAGACTGCCTGCAGTGCAACACTCGTTCGCTCAACCATGGCCTCTCTTTCGGACCGGATTGATTCCCTACTAGCCCGAGCATCCGGCAGGTATCTCTCTACAAATGTGCTCTCATCTGCATACCCATAGATACCGGGCATCAGCAGATCGTTAATATGCAGCAGGAACAGAGTTGCAGAGAGAACAGACCCCTGAGGAACACCGGCATTAGTTGACATGGGCTTAGAAGAGCATCCGTCGACAACAACTCGGAGGGACCGTTCAGTCAGGAAGTCCCAGCCAGTCAGGCTAGGGGAAATGCCGTACGCTGGAAGCTTACTCAAAAGGCCAGCGTGCCATACCCCGTCGAAGGCCTTCGAGACATCAAGGGACACAGCAATTGCTTCCCCATTCTTCTCGAGGGCCTCGCCCCACAAGTGAGTGGCATACACTAGTAGGTCCCCAGTTGACCGATTGCTGCGAAACCCGTACTGTCGGTGACTGAGGACATCGTTACCTTCCACGTATGCCAAGAGGCGCGAGTTCAATACACGCTCCATAATTTTGCAAAGTATGGAGGTGATCGAAATCGGCCGATAGTTGGCAGGATCGGCACGACTACCCTTCTTGGGCACGGGATGCACGTTGGCAAGCTTCCAGGACTTGGGCACTATACCAGTCCTAAATGAGAGGCAATCCACCACATCGGTTATAGCGTCCGCACAGCTCGGCGGATTGTCAGAAGAGAAGCGGACCTGCTGCCAAGGATAAGACGCAAAGAAGTGGCCCATCTCATCCCAATCCGCTGACCTGTATCGCCACATTCGCCGTTCACCACGAGAGTCGTGATCTGGTAGGGAGAAGGACGATTCAGACTTCACCAGACAGTGGTCTGAAGTTCCCAACGGTGAGGAAACTGTTACAACACATCTGTCCGGATCAGTGGTCAGCAGAAGGTCCAAACAGTTGGCAGTATGGCCAACTACATCAGGCACCCTAGTCGCTTGCTCTGCCAGCTGTGAAAGGCCCATAGAAAGCGCGAAGTTTCGCGCTTCTCTCCCAGCGTGGTCGGTCCTCTGGTATGGGAAGAGCCAGTCCTGGTGGCAGGCGTTGAAGTCCCCCAGAGCGACGAACTGAGCGTCAGGGTGCCGATGTAGTGCATTGTCAGCAGCCTCACTGAGGTAGTCAAATAATCGAGTTGTCTCCTGATCACCGCTGTGCGATCGGTAGACACAGGTGTAAACAATTTTGTCCACACCAGTGTCAACCAACAGCCATTGGGACGAGAAGTGAGGGTCTTCGAGGTGACGGAGGCGCCGGCAACAGATGTCATTGCGGACATACACACAGACCCCGGCACGCTGCAGGAAATGATGCTCCAAATAGTATCCCTGGTAGCCGAGGTATGCCGCATTAGTCGGACATCTGATCTGGGTCTCCGTCAAGAAAAGTAAGTGGGGCTTTTCAGTCTCAAGGTGGTGATGGACTGCATCGATATTGGAGTGCAAACCTCGAATGTTTGAGAGGTGCACTATGAACGAGAGAACGTGCGCCCGCTGTGCACACCTACTTTTTCTTTTGTAACTTTTCATGTTTAAATACTGAGTGAATAGGAAGGAAGACGGCAGTTGAGTGAGGTGATGCAATGATAAACCCAACAATGCGACCAATGATGCTGGGCCAGAGGGAGATTGATCTGGAGACTGCGGGGACGCCCGAACCCCTTCAGGGATCGCCATCGGGTCCTCTCGTCCGGTCGTCAACCGGCACGATGGGGCCACCCTGGGATTTTCGCAGTTGGCGGGGCAGCCTTTCGTATGTGGCTGGCACACTACTTGGGCCCCCAACTACCTGCGGTCGGCCAGCGGAAAACCGTGCTTCGGATCCCGCTACCCTCCACGAACAAACTCCCGACACAACACCATTTGGCGCATAGCACCCGGCACACATCGCAACACAACTGCTCAGACCCGTCCTCCGAACGGCTTCACCAGACATCATGCCGGAAGACGACGAATCGCTTGGCGGCATGACTTTGTCTGGTGGGTGGTAACTTACGCCGGCGGCTGATGTTGTGGCCTACCACCGAGAGAAGTTTAGTCGCGATTATATACCTACATGGCGACTAAAAATACGCTAGTTTACGTGAGGAGCGCACTAATTTGACAGGTCTAAACTGACATTTTATCTTCTGTCCTTTTCTTAAAGAAATAGAAAGAAAGAGATGCACTGAACTTAAATTTAATTTAGTTTGTGAACAAGGGAATCGGGGCCAATATTACAATTCTAGATCATAATACGCTCCTATTGGTCGCAGCGTGATGTTATATAGCCTTTTTTTTAATAGTTATAAACTAGCGCTTGACTGCAATCCCGCCTGATGGTAAGCAGTGATGCAATCGTTGATGGTAAAGCGCACTAGCTTATTAAGCCTATTCACTCAAAAAAACTGAGTGAATAGGAAGGAAGACAGCAGTTGAGCGAGGTGATGCTATGTTTAACCCAACAACACGACCAAGGATGCTGCGCCAGAGGATGATCTGGAGACCCTCCACGACCAAACTCCCGACACAACAACATTAGGCATATCGTACTCGGCACATATCGCAACACAACTGCTCAGACCCGTCCACCGTACGGCTTCACCAGACATCATGCCGGAACACGACGAATCGCTTGGCGGCAAGACTTTGTCTGGTGGGTGGTAACTTATGCCGGCGGCTGATGTTGTTGCCTACCACCGAGAAAAAACCTTTCTGGTAAAACCTTTCTGGATTAATGGGCTATCCAAAGCAAAATTTTCAAATCGGACCAGTATTTCCTGAGATTAGGTCGTTCAAACAAACAAACTCTTCAGCTTAATATATTAGTAAAGATTTTGTATTATTTTACAATGAACCCAAACGAGATGATGCTTTTTACCTAGATTATGTAAATATTTAAGTTTATATTTTCCTTCGTAACTCCTAAATTACTTCAGGTATCTTTAGCGTCCTGTTTTTCTGGCAATTACTGTACTGGTATATGATGCCACATTAAATCTAATATGGCTTCCTATACCTAGGTAGTGCAAGAGAAGTGATAACCATCTGTGTTATCTATCTAAGGATTGATAAATCGTGTTTATTAATTAAAGGTATTCTGAAGTAATTTCTGCGGATCTAATAAGTCTGCTATGATGACAAATTCGATACAAAATTAAGGTATTTTTATAGGATTTTTGTATAAACTCAAGACCATAATGAACTTTTAAAAGCACAAAGTCCGGCAGGCCAGCTAGTCCATAGGTAGAAACCAAAGGAGAAAATCACTACCAGCACCAAGTTTAGTGGCGCTGGTAACAAATAAAATACCCATGCATGGAAAGACTGGAACAATTTGCCGCCGTACTGTAATATTATGTGTCTTCAAAGCTAGAGTGAATACTGCTGCTCTTAATAAACTAGCCAGCTTTACGATGATTGCATCGCTTCTTACCATCAGGCAGGATTGCGGTCAGGCACTAGCTTATAATTTATAGAAAAAAAGACGGTTTTTACCTATTTTTTCATGTAAATGATTTTAACGATTATATGAATACTAGCTTTCCGCCCGCGGCTTCGCCCGCGTAAATTTCGGTTATATCGCGCTTTTTAGATTTCCCTCGGGAACATCAAATTTTTCCGGGATAAAATGTAGCCTATGTCCTTTCTCAGGGTCTAAAGATTGTGTGCTTTCCGCTCGCGTCTTCGCCCGCGTGGTGTTCGGTTATATCGCGCTTTTTAGATTTCCCTCGGGAATATCAATTTTTTCCGGGATAACAGGTAGCCTATGTTTTTTCTCAGGGTCCAAAGATTGTGCCAAATTTCATCAAAATCGGTTGAGAGGTTTAGGCGGGAAAGCGTAACAGACAGACAGACAGACAGAGTTACTTTCGCATTTATAATATTAGTATGGATGAAATGATTTTACTATCTCTCAAATACTTCGCCTGTATTTGAGAGATAGTAAAATGAAAAGAGCGATAGTAAAAAGAGATAGTAAAAATAGTAAATCCTAGTTTGTCATAACATGTTATGACAAACTAGGATTAACTGCTCTGAACTTTGCTTTGTCCACTTGATGGGATTTCAACTTCTTCGACCATTTCCTCAGCGGCCATTTGGATATAAAGTTTAAAATCGTATAAATTTCACCACATTATGGTTCAGACAATTGGTCTAACTGCAATGCTTCGATGTCGCCTTCGGGTTGTGGAGGTCAGACGGCAGTCGCTTCACGGAAAATGTCGAAGTTTAGCCATTTCAGCAGTTGGACTGGTAAAGCGGACCCCAGACTCCAAAGCTGAAAAGGCTTCGGATGCGACTGGGATTAACGTTGTGAAGATGATGATGATGGTTCAGACAATTTTCACCGAATTATGGTTCAGTGTCTATACAATTATGTCGATACGTAACTAAGACTATCGTTCTTTTTATTTGTCAGTTTTCAGAATTCCCGAAAGTAGCCTTATGGGGCTGCTTATAGGATTCCTGTCTAGAAAATGATATGCTGACAGTTCTTCCGGCCATATTAAAGTTAGGCATTTTACGTTGCTTTCGGAAGTCTCATTTGCATATAAAATATGTAAAGAAAACCCTGTCCGATCCGTGAATGTACCTATTGTTAGGTATCGTTAACTGATTCTAATAATGCCAACAAAGCTGGGATCATCAGCATCATCATCATCAACCCTTTATCGTCCCACTGCTCGGCACGGGTCTCCTCTCATACAGAGAAGGATTGAGCGTAATCACCACCCTTGCTCAATGCGGTTTGGTGATTTCAGACTTATAAAGTCCAGGTTTCCTCAAGATGTTTTCCTTCACCTTCAGTCATTGGTGTCCAAGATATACTTAAAAAGTACATATAACTTTAGAAAAGTTACATTGGTACTTGCCTGACCTGGAATCGAACCCGCGCATTCATACTTGAGAGGCTGGTGTTTTAACCACTAGGCCACCACGACAAAGCCGGGATAAACTTAGAAAAATCCCCCTAAAATAATACATATTATTTCGAAAAAGCGAGGTAACTTAATGCATATATGCGGTAGGCAACCCGATAGGCATACATGCGCGAAGGGGGGCAGGGCAGGCGGCACGTGGTCGCATCGCTATTCGATCGGTCACAAATGGTGTTGTCGCTTTTTAAAAAAATACCAAATTTTGGGGAATTTGGAATTAAATCGCAGAAAAAAGATTATTTCAAAATTCATTATTATTCTCACTATGGTGATTATGTAAAATTTCATATTTTTTTTTGTCATATGTGTATACACATTTATTAGCCTTTTGTGTCGGACGGGGTTTTCTTTACCTACATACATATTGCATATAGAATAAAGTATTAGAATATTTACGACGAAAAAACTGACACCAGCTGACCAGTTGTGAATGGTATACATAGGTACTTACTTAAAAAGGGCGACACCAGCATTCTAATGACGTAACCCGCTATCAATCATATTGCGAGGGCTTTTAAGATAATTCCTAATCCATTTAGCTTTATAGCTTAGAATATTTATCTGCTTAAAAAAGTAAGTATGCGAACAAGGTTTAATTTAAAAAAAAATGTGGTAAAGCCTGAACCTGCCCCCTAATCGGCGAACACATTTTTGTCAAATGATTGCGACTAGTTAAGATCAGTTGGGATCGTTCGGACCGCCCATTGGTCTGTTCGGTCCAAACGATCCCAACTAGTCGCAATCATTTGACAAAAATGTGTCCGCCGATTAGGGGGCAGGTTGAAGTGTCAAAATGAAAAATGAAAGGCATGGAATTGTATATTTGTTACACAACTATCGAAAGTTTTGACGGGAAAGCTAAGATAAATGACACGCGCATTTTTCATTAGACTTTTAAAAATTATCTAAAGCTTCATTTACTAAATAAAAGCGCCTGATTTATCTAGTAAAAAGTGCATTCGGTAAATAATTCATAAAGAACATTGAAATATCACAGCATAGTGGCGACATCATGACTTTGTCTCAAACCTTCTTCATAGACGGTTCACGCGGCCGTCTTTTACAACTATCATTGCAATATCCGCCATTATTGTGAAAAATATTTTCAAAGAATTTCTATAATTTGTTACACGTGTTATTGGCAAAATTGTGATATATATTCCACAGAGGCCATTGATCAATAGTTGAGGTTGAATCTCACCTTGAAAAGAGAAGAAGAAGTACACAACTATCCAGTAATAATTACCAGCTTTAAAAAATACCCAGTAGTAATTAACAACAATTTTCAGGCATCTGACATTGACATTGGAATAGTCATGCCTGTGGATTAATATTAAACGGGTATTATTAGTATGAAGATCGATGGGTATCTATTAAAAATTGGTACCTACATCAATTAAAAATTTCCCGCCGACAATGTTGGTTGACCCATAGATCCCGTTCCCCGATATTCATGGTTTTATTTATGGAGCCACAAAACCAAACGTGATTTGATTCTAACCTCTTAATGTTCGCATTACTGGCTTGTTAGAGTTTCTTTAAAATCTATACCTACTAATATATACAACGTGTAACAAAAAGGGTATATACATACCAAGGGCATGGCATCTTTAGATGATATCAAACGATATTGGAAGGGTTTCAACTCAAAATAAAAGACTCAAAAAATTGGTACCAAATTTTCGGTTTCGTGTGTTTCTTAAAATAAAATCATAACAAACGTGGCAGCACACTACATACGTTAATAACTACTCGTTACCCGTCACGTTACTTGCCAAAATCCGATAAATGTCGTCAATATCTCTGTGCGACTAGTGTGATAGTAGCCTATCTCAGGCGGTGTTTTTCCTCATAACTTCCTAACATAAAGAGATAGGATTAAAAAACCCTTCAAATATCGTTTGATATCATGTAAAGATGCCATGCCTTTCTTATGTATATACCCTTTATGTTACACGTTGTATAAAGCTGAAGAGTTTGTTTTTTTGTTTGAACGCACTAATCTCAGGAACTACTGGTTCGATTTGAAAAATTCCCTTTGCGTTGGATAGCCGAATAATTCAGGAAGGTGTTATATAACATCACGCTGTGACCAATAGGAGCGGAGCATATAAACAAAAAACATAATTATCGAAACCTACGCGGGTGTATACGCGTGGCGCAGCTAGTGTCAAATAAGATTTTAAAATATTTATTAAAATATAATATAAATGTACAATTAAATAGGTATCGGAAAATGGATCTCAGCTACCGGTGATTGATAAGGACCTTTTTGGTGCAGCCGCGAGCACACTTTACTGATACTTTTACATCGGGGTTTTAACTTTCTATTTGTTTAGTATTTGTTACTGCCTGATGTATGTTTATTTTAGACTAGCTGCGCCACACGGTTTCACTCGCGTTTTTTTTTATTTTCCCCGCTCCTATTGGTCGCAGCGTGATGTTATACAGCCTAAAGCCTTCCTGGATTAATGGGCTATCAAACGCAAAAATAATTTTTCGAATCGGACCAGTAGTTCCTGAGATTAGCGCGTTCAAACATACAAACTCTTCAGGTTTACATATTAGTATAGCTGTATTGTGTGTATTTATGTCTGAGTTGAATAAATGTATTTTCCTTCTCTCAATAGGGCTAAAGAGAAAGTAACCTACTGACAATATTTTTTATTTATCCTTTGTTTTTCAGGCATCAAGGCCAATACAAACATATACAATACTATATTAACATAAAAACTTAAAATACTATAAATAATAGCACTTGTAATTGTTGATAGATAGATAAATAACACATTTATTACCCGACTACGGCAAAGCAAAAGGAGGCTTATGATTTTGACAGGCTATGTATGTATGTATGTAGGTATGTATACGTTCATCTGTTCCCTCGTAACTTCTACCTAAACCACTTATCAAAATTCGACAAATGACATATCATTAGAAGCGTCATAATTGTCCGCTGGTTATAGGCTATATGGGGTTTCACAAAATCTAATGTCACACCCTCTAGCGGGCAAAACATACAGAGTAAAAAAATAAAGTTAAGATAAATATTCCGTGTTTGGTTTGTGCATTTGAAACTTGTACATTTTGAATATATATATATTGCTAGCATTTGCTTGTGACTTTCATGGGCTGGTTGCATATAATTCACATCTTCATCATCAAAGGAGTAGTCACACGTTGTCAAGGTGCTACGGTAGGTAGGTATATGAAAATTTATCTCTACATGGTGAATATTGCATACTTCAGAATAGTATTGTATGCCATTATTGTCAATTTACAACGAAGGCATCTTGGTAGAGTCTACTGTGTCCATTTACTTGCAACTACATTAACAACTTTGTTCAGTTCAACATTCTGAAAATCTTGTTTTATACTTTTTCAGCGTTGTTTTTTGCCGTAGTTGGGTTTTAGTTTTTTTTTACTTTTTATTATTTGATGCAACAACTAAAGACACAATACAGGTACCTAACAGAGGAAAAAAAATACATCAAGACGGGTGATAAACAAATAGTACAAAAAAAATTAAAGAAAAAATAAAAACAAATTCACCCATAGACACCACAGACATTTTAAAAGGTTTCAAACACAGCTTTACGGCGTATGTCTCATGGTTGCACCAAATAGGACTCCAGCTCAGAATGTGCCAGGTAGGATACCTGACGCTGGTATTCTGCTGACTCCCGTTAGTGACGACTTTACGGCGGCGTTGGCAGTCGCTGAAAACCAACGCTGGGCTCTGTTTTGCATAGGGTCTCAGCATAATGCTGAGCAACAGCCAATTTGCATAGGGTCGCAGCATAATGCTGAGCAACAGCCGTTTTGCATTGGGTCGCAGCATAATGCTGAGCAACAGCCGTTTTGCATAGAGTTGCAGCATAATTCTGAGCAACAGCCGTTTTGCATAGGGTCGCAGCATAATGCTGAGCAACAGTCGTTTTGCACAATGCTGAGTAACAGCCGTTTTGCATAGGGTCGCAGCATAATGCTGAGCAACAGCCGTTTTGCGTGAATGTGATGCATGTTTCCCTCAATTATTTCTTATTTTTTGTGTTTTTGTAAACTTTTGCGTCATGTTTACCGCAAATAAACGTATTTTCTTACTTCTAAATACATATAACAATGCGATGATTGACCAGAAGTACCAAGCGGCTCTTGATCTAGATGTCTAACAACAGCCTCATCAGGTGTTTTTTGAGTCTCTTGACTACGAAGCCATTGGCTGTCACGATTATCAGTATAATGATTGCTGAATCCTCATCCCATGACAACTTCATGAGCCAAATCAAGATACTTGATTTGTTTATCTCTCTCGGGTTTCGCGAGGTTCCCATCATGTGGAACGGTTAAGACAACAATAATTGCGCGACGCTGTGATCGATCCACCATCACTATATTAGGCTTCTTGGCAACAATAGTCCTGTGTAATGATAGATTGATACCAGTACAATGTGTCATTTCCATTTTCGAGGATTATCGGACACATACCGGTAGTACGGGACCTCCGATTCCACAAGGTTGTATTTGTAAAAGCAAGTTGCTGATGGATTACCGTGCCTGGTGTATATGCAAGTACTCTCTGTTAACTAGACGAGTACACTCGGAGAAAATATACCTGATTGATTCCCTCGGGAGGTGGCATCTCCGTGAAATGTGCAGTGTGCCGTTATTCACAGTAAATTTCCGGTGATTGTTCGCCATCATAGCTTCGTCCGGATGTCTTCAAGGTTCTGGACTGGAAAGGACTAGGCATCAACATCAATGGCGAGTAAATTACACATCTTCGGTTTGCTGATGATATCGTAGTCATGGCCGAGACCGCAGGGGACCTGAGTACAATGCTCGAAGACCTCAGTAGAGCCTCCGAGCGAGTCGGTCTTAAAATGAACATGGACAAGACGAAAATCATGTCTAATGCCCATGTTGTATCAACTCCTATAAAGAGTGGATACTCTGTTCTCGAAGTTGTTGACAGTTACGTGTACCTGGGACAAACTATCCAGTTAGAAAGATCCAACTTCGAGAAAGAGATCAATCGTCGAATCCAACTCGGCTGGCCTGCTTTCGGGAAGCTACGTAGAATCTTCTCGTCAGAAACACCGCAGTGTCTCAAGACAAAAGTTTTCGACCAGTGTGTGTTGCAGTGATGACTTATAGAATTGAGAAGTGGTCGCTAACAATGGGGCTTATAAGAAGGCTCAAAGTCACTCAAAGGGCAATGAAGAGGGCTATGCTTGAGGTTTCACTGCGCGAATCAAATCAAGAAAGCGGAGAGCCGCAGAAGAACGAGACTAACCGACATAGCCCGGAGAATTGCAACACTAAAGGCCCGTAGGACCGATGCCCGATGGGGCCGACTAGTTCTCGAGTGGCAACCACGTACCGGAAGACGCAGCGTCGGTAGGCCCCCGACAAGGTGGACCGACAACCTGGTGAAGGTCGCGGAAAACCGCTGGATGCGGGAGGAACAGGACCGGTCGTCGTGGAGAACCTTGGGGGAGACCTATAAAAACGTCCAGCAGTGGACGTCTTTCGGCTGAAATGTTGATGATGATGATAGCTTCACCCATAGGTACTGACAAAACCTTCGGTTCCTCTAAACAGTTCACCGAAAAGTAGCCAGGCTACGGACGCAAGTAGATCTACATCGATCCTATGTAGGGCCCGGAAAAGGCATGATCCGTGAAGCTCCGTGAAACTCGTCTGCCATACCTCCATGCACATCAGTTATGTATTATTATGAAGTTATTTCAACAGTGTATCCATTTAAAAATATATTTAAAATGGCGCGTGACTGATTAATTTTGAATATTGTGATCTGTTTTATCGAATCAATATCAATTGACCGTAAATTACTCTACTATATTTTTGAAGTCGATTAATCGGTCGGTATTCGGATAAATTATGATTTTTATTAAGAGCCGGTAACATGGAGCTAATGGTAACACCGACTGGAGTTGCGTTTGACATAGCCAGCGACCGTTTGCGCGGGCAAGTTTGGCGGGACACCTCAACTATCCGGAATTTCGGCCCCGCCTTCCTGACGCTTTTCCCCGTCATATATATAAGTAACTAGAATTCTGTTCAGCCTGGCCTCGAGTCAGAAGACAGTTTGTTCTTGCAAAAAAGTAGAAGTAACTGATAAAATAATTGACAAGAATGAAAAATGTTTCTATTGTCCTACATCAGGACAAAAACCCTTATATTGAGATAGCACGAGCATTGATCCCTTCGCTTACTTAAGACAGCTTAGCGATTTCAAATAGCATCCATTAAGAGGGAACTCTAGTGGTGCTTTCTCTATACAAACTTACCTATTCCGCTGTTTTCTTCGCGGATAATGCTTTTAGTGCAATTATTTTTTTTCTACAATTTTACACCGTGATTATAGGTACGTGCCCCTATCATTTGATTTTTCCGAAACTTAATTAATAAAAGAAATACGATACTTCAAAATCGCGAAAAATAACACATTTTTACCGTGATGTTCAGATGACTATTACACAAAGTGGTAAGTTTTTGACAAAAAAGAAAATAATAGAACCATAGGTATACTTTTCCTCTAAATTTTGATATAAAAATAATTGAGATCTGTCGTGTTTTGAAAAAGAAAACGAAGGTAAAATCCGCCTTAGCTGCAACTCTGTCCTTTTCGCACTTTACCGGGAGAGGTTGGAAGCAGCGCGACAGCAATAGTTTCTTCAAATAACAAATTCCTCGGCACTAGAGTTCCCTCTTAAATATAGTCTATGCCTATACGAATCAGGATAAGAAATACTTCGTTATTATATATATAATCAGTACAAGTCCCGGTTTCTTTGTCTCATCATGTACTGTCACTAATTATATACCAGATATTTACCGAAACTGCATACATGTAATGTTATGAATTAGTAGGAAATGTCCTATTGCAAGTGACCAAATATTAACCTCGTATTTTTCTCGGCTAGTTAAGTTTACGTTTACTAGTCCAGTCAATTCTTTTTTTTTATATATATACTTGTCCTTGACCCCAATCCCGAGTGATGATAAGCAATGATGCAATCGTTGATGGTAAAGCTTATTAAGTTGATGAGTATTGAGTTGATGGTATAGTTTATTAAGAGCCTGAAAAAGAAGAATCTTTGAGAAATAATTTTTTGCCAGGTACATACTTAATTGGCCTCTTAACAAATCCTGTGTAAAATGTGCTCTACTCCATCATCATCATCCCAGTGTTAATCCCAGTCGCATCCGAAGCCTTTTCAGCTTTGGAGTCTGGGGTTCGCTTTACCAGTTCAACTGCTGATATGGCTAAACTTCGACATTTTCCATGAAGCGACTGCCGTCTGACCACCACAACCCGAAGGCTACATCGAAGCATTGCAGTTAGAGCAATTGTAGGACTTTTGAGGGCTCCAACAACCCGTAACGACTGCCACTAGATGTTCGTAGGGCAACCGGGACCAACGGCTTAACGTGCTTTCCGAGGCACGACCAGACCAGTACAAATATTCATATTCATGCATACAAATACTTGCACTGTGCGGGGATCGAACCCGCGCCACCTTGCGCAGCAGCTGCGTCCGCTACCGCTACGCCACGGAGGCTGTCAATGAAAATAAAATGTGCTCTACTCTCAACAGGATTTCCTTCTTTGCCAGGAAATCTACAGGAACATTACCTACTTCGAAAGCTTTACGGTATTTTTTCTGCCATAGTCTCGTAGGACATTGCCGCCTCGCCTTTGTACCTAAACCATTGCTTCATCGTTCACGTACTGAACAATAAAAGTTGCTAATATGTTGGATTTTAATATCAAATTTTGTACATGCTATCCCTTGCAGGCAGGGTTTATAACTGGTACTAAAAGTACCCAATGGTTCTGTATCGGTACTTTGTGTGTTTTGTACTGGGGGGTGTTAGAAGTGTAGGTATTGATACTCCATACCTATTACAAGTTCCCGGCGCGTACCACAAATTTCATCATCACATCGAATTAATACTACAAGAATTAATAGAGTGATATTATGTGAACGAAATACCATTTCGCTAATTTAGTCACATACCTATAGTCATACCTATAGTCCTTTAGTCACAAACATACAATATATTTCTGCATCGTTCTCACACGATTGATTTCAACATGAATGATGTAGGCAATCAAATATTTGTATCAATAACTTGATAATTTAAAAAAGTGTGCATGGAGTTTCTTGCCCGATCTTCTCCATAGGTACTTACTCTTTGGAATGGGCCACCAGCTTCACCTTACTGACTGACCGACCTTCTGACAATTTAAAAGTGACTGTAAGTGGTTTATTTGAAATAAATGCTTTGATTTTGATTATTGATTTCATACCCACACGCACACTCATACAATTATTCGCATTTTGTTTCTTTTTTTTCAACTCCCTTTTTGTTGCTTACGTATTTAAAATGTAGGCAACTACATTTTTATGCCTAAATGGAGACTCCTTAACATGCAATGTAAGCCAAATTGATATGAAATAAACTTATTTTATTTATTTATCATTTATGGCATAAGGCACTTCAGCGGATATTGACCGGTAAGACAGTGACACTACATGGATAAGAAGACACTGTGGGTGGCCAGGTAATGATGCAGCTAACAAACTGGCTTTTTCTTTCTTTCTTTCTTTCTTCTTGTGTCCTCTTCAATCAACTAGGTACTGTGGTGAGTACAGAAAGGATAATACCGGACTAGTCATGCTCAATAGGTTAAATGTTTTAGAAATTTATGTCGATAATATTTATAATATAAAAAGGTTAGCCGAAGCAAGCAAAACATGTTTAGGTAGAGATTCATAGAGGACTCCGCCTTGGAGTGTACCTAAATGTTGTGCTGTTCCAAAATCGCTGAGAAACTTAGCGTGTCCTGCGGGTCCTGTCATCATCATCTCAGCGTTAATCCCATGCGCATCGGAAGCTTTTCAGCTTTGGAGTCTGGGGTCCGCTTTACCATTCTAACTGCTGATTTTGACTAAACTTCGATATTTTCCTTTAAGCGACTGCCGTCTGACCCCCATAACCCAAAGGCGATATCGGAGCATTGCAGTTAGACCAATTGTTAGACTTTTGCGGGCTGCAACAACCCGTAATGACTGTCATTAGATGTTCGTATGTCATCCGGGACCTACGGCTTAACGTGCTTTCCAAGGCACGATCAAACCAGTGCAAATATTCATATTCATACATACTTGCACTGCGCGGTTCTGAGGGACCTGTCAGTTGCACTTTAAAGGCACTAATGGACGCTGATGAAGGCGCTAAACGAGTAGCCAAATTCTGGGCCGAGTATATTCAGATTGCTATCGACACGTTTATTTTTCTCCTTCAGCCTATACCTAGAGGTCCACTGCTGGACAAAAGTCTCCCCCAAGGCTTTCCACGATGACCGGTCTTGTGCTGCCCGCATCCTTCAGCTTTCCGCGACCTTCACCAGGTCATCGGTCCACCTTGTTGGGGGCCTCCCTACGCTGCGTTTTCCGGTACATAGCCACCACTCCAGAACCTTACCTCATCGGCCATCGCTTCCACGAGCAATGTACCCTGCCCACTGCCACTTAATTTTAGCGACTCGAAGAGTTATCGACACGCTAAAAACACTTTATTTAATATCCATGCCTACAATATCATGTCAGGCCACTGACACCTTCCCTATAGTTCACTGTTTTCTTCAGAAATCAGCATTTAAATTACATCCACCCCAAGTCAGGGGCAAAAGTCGAGGCGGGCCCAGTCTTAACGCCGCAGTCCCGGCTCACCGGGATTACGGGCGGCTCATAAACACGACTTAATGGAATTGAATCCCGTAAAACAGAACGGTTCGAAGACAGCCCGGGATATTATGTGCAAACTGTTTTATTGTACTACAGCTTTTGTTGGGGACCGGGGTTTTCTTTTGCCATTTTAAGAAGTTTAGGCAGATTTGTAACGAGTGTAGCGTTGTGTAGAAAATTTGAATTCAGCGTTATCTATTTGTAACGTTCTGCTCGTGACATCACAGCGGGCATTATCACTTTTTTCACATTCACATGCAGAGATAGAAGCCTTTTGGCATCGTATAAGACGTTTTGTTACTTTTTTATCTATACTAATATATAAAGCTGAAGAGTTTGTTTGTTTGAACGCGCTAATCTCAGAAACTACGGTTCCGATTTGTGAAATTCTTTTTGCGTTGGATAGCCTATTAATCCAGGAAAGCTTAAGGCTATATAACATCACGCTGCAACCAATAGAAGCGGAGCATAACTAAACCACGCGAACGAAGTCGCTGTCGGCCGCTAGTCAAATATAATTTAGTTTTCTTTACTGTGTGTAGTTTAGTTTGTAATCTTCTCTCACGCGTCGCAATAAATAAGTAGGTACGTTTTATTTATTTTTTTCTTTAGAAGTTAGTAGGTACTTCTTATTTATTTATTTCTTTTTCTTTGTTTATTTATTACTTCCCCTTTTCCTTCTTCCTTATGTTTATGAGCTTGTATTTATGAATTATTTTATTTTAATTTTTTATTTACTACTGCACGTTTTCGGTTGATGTCATCGCATCCTAAAGCAACTGTACAACATAAATTCACAGCAATATGCTGAGCGATGGTCGTTTTGGGTAATTATGACCCATATTCTTTCTCAATTTCTTATATTTGTGTTTTTTCTCTACGGCGAGTTACCTGATGCATTAATGTTTTTTATTAATGCATTAATGTTTTTTATAGGTACCTGAAATTGGGTTAGGTACTTTTTTTAATATCTTTTTAAGGTCTAAAATAAATAGGGATAAATGCAGGATACAAGAATACTGTGTATGTTTATGTGTGTGTGTGTGTGTGAATAGGAATGAATTATATGAATTCGTGGTACTTATAACAAATATTTAATGGTCCCGTGTATTCCTTGTAGGTACACTATAATTGACAAATATTTTGTGGTCCTGTACCATGGTATGATTGCCGAATAGTCCCTAAGTACCTACTAAGAGTATCAAGGTACTTAGGTAGTTAGTACTTAGAGGCATGTGGCATGTACCTAATAAGGAGACCCCTCTCTCAACATCTTTTATTGCGAATATTAAGAACTGAGCTATATACACTATGTCTAAACCAAGAAGGATGAAATCATTTGAGTTTAATAGGTACCTACTTACCTGCCAGAATCATGGGTAGGTAAGTGCTTACGAAAAATTTGGACAGGTATTTCCTGGATTAAAAGGTAATAGGCTATTTGACAGATTTATAATTTTTATCTTGAATTACTTGGTTGCGGTTAAGAAGTTCACCCAAAGTATTTTTTTTTAATTTTAAATACGTATTTCGTAAGAAATATGCAAATAAAAATTCAAAATTCAAATAAGCCGCGAAAACGATATAATCAGCAATATGGCGTTGCGCCTGGTAAGTGACGTCACAAGCGGTTTTCGGTTCTCAGTGGTGTTTGTTTTTAATTATTATTTGCTGTTGTTATCTAATAAAATGGTTTACAAGTGGTGTGCTGTACTGGGTTGTACAAATAAATCGATAAAAACCCCCGAAAAACAGTTTATAAGTTTGCCGAAAACAAGCGATGATGCCCGTATGACGTCATCGCGACATTAGCCAATCCGGATTGTTTCACAATGTGTGGCGCGAGAAACAAAAAGCCATATGCCAAATGGAAAAAACATATTTTTGTGTTTTGGATATAATAATTGTTATTATTTTTTATTAAAACTCTTGTAAATGATATAAAGAACCCTCATTTTATGCAATTAAAGCAAAAAATCACAAATAATTGAATACTGTCAAATAGCCTATTACCTATTATGGCAGTTTGGTATCTATTGTACCTAGGTTATCTACGGTAGGTTTCTATTCTGTAGGTACTATAAAAAGGTAAAAGCCGAAGGTCGGGCGTGTGGGGGGAATATTTTATGTAGGTAGGTACCTACCCAATTGATAAGTATTGACGTTCAAAAAGTGCTGATTCTCAGCCTAAATTGAATAAATAATTTTTATTTCATTTAAATACCGTGTACAACTTACCCCACATAAGGTACCAAGCTGGCACCTTAAAATAAAAATAATAATTTCCTTAAAATAGTAATACTTAACGATAATATCTATAATAATCATAATTATCTAGCTTTTATTTTTCCATTGAGGGCAAGAGCCTCTCCTGGATTTCCTCACAACAGGAACTTTCTTTTATAAAGTTACCACAAAAAAGCCATAAATATAATCCATTCTTCTGTGGAATGCGCTTCCTCTTGATACCTATCGGAATGGCCGCCAGTCAGTTTGCATTTAAGCGGAAATTGCATTGAGTTATTTTTTAAACAATTTGGGTACACTCATTGCAACACCTCTCTCCCAAATTTTAGTTTTAAATGTGTATTATAATAGTATGTATGTGTATATAGCTTATTTAAATTTTCTTTGTAATTTTTTCAACAAAAGCACCTGCCATCTAATCTTTTCACCACCTATGGTTGACTGGTAGAGAAAACCTAAGGCATTAAGTCCGCCACTGTACAATTTATGTGCGAAAGAATAAATAAATAAATAATTATAACCTAAGCGGCAGGATAATGACAACTTACCTCCCAAAGCTGTCGCTGTGAGGTTATTGAGCATGGCCTCTAGGGGCCAACCCTGGCCACCCCCTATGTCGACATCGTCCTCAACACCGCTGCACAAACCAATGGCTACCGCTGGCACCACAGTCCACTCCCTAGCACTCGCGAACTAGCCACAAATTAACAACGGTCATCATCCCTTCAAAAAATCACAAGTGCACTCTTGACGGCACCAAAAAAATCCAACGACACTCACTCAAAACGTCAAAAAGGACGAAATTCCAGCGAAAACCCGCCTTAATACAAAATAATTAACGCTATATTAAACCCAATTAGTTTTAATTACGACTCCGTTCAAACTTATTTACACACTTAATTTTTGTTATAAAATTAATATAACCCGTTTAGTATCAATTTGTATAAATTTGCAGTTTGATTGGTTCGCCCTTAAAATGATCGTTTAATGTGGAAACCGACCGACGACTGCTACAAAAACAGATAGTGCTCACATTGTTGCCGAACCTGCTCCACGGAAAGCTCTACGCGAAGAAATATACCCGTCCTTCTCTAACCCCTGCCCAACATCCGAGTGTCTCGCTCGTTTTGCAAGCGTGCATCAGTAATGGATGCTTACATTTTGTTTACGTTCGATTTGAACAAACGAATAATCTATTATTTCATTCGTGCACGTATTATTGATACGGACCTTTCCCATTCATACAATATTCATATACTGACATAACTGCTTTTGTCTCATTCTTTCTGCGTGGTTCTGTGCGTCAGGGTTATAGTTCTGTCTCTACCGCACACGGGTTTTGGATATCGAACGCATTCCTTGTCTCTACACGGCGACCAATAGGAGCCCACAGAAATCACTTTCAAAGCATCTAGGGCTGGCACCCACGTCGCAATATTGAAATATTATTGCTATGGCGAACGCAGGGCGTTCCGTTCTTTTGTAATGGAAAAAACAAATACAGGCAGTATGCTCGTGATATAAGTCGCTATAGTTGTGTTGTCGGAGGTAAATAAGAGTACTCGAATGAGATCCGTTGGAAATATTTCAGCTGGGTTGCGTTCGAAATCGTCGCTGTCTGAGTGCGATTTCTTGTAAAAGCGCCTTTAATTTTCGGACGGTGCTGAATAAGGAATGCGGGGGAATGGACACTTGACGAAATGGATGCGGACTGTTTTTATGCTGGCTTTTTGTTTTAGATCCAACGAAGCGTTTATTTTATTTCGGTACGATATGTTAAAGGTAATTTGATTTGTGGATTCTTACATTTGGATTGGATTTTGATTTTTACTTCCAAAACTCTGTCGGTACCTAGATAACTATTGTTAGGTAGGTATGTAGATATTGGAAACGAGTTTTAAGTTCATATTTGATAACAGCGGAGTAGTTGCGTAACACAGTCACAATGGGTACCTACTTAGCAATGACTTTCAATTTGACAGTTCAACAATATTCATTGCGTTGTATTATAGGTTTGTTGCGTTATATTTTGTTGCGTTATATTTTGCGAATGTATGAAGCAATGGATTAGCAATAGGTATCCTTCAAAATGTTTCAGATTCTTTATATACAGTACCTAAGTATATTAGGTGAGGCGGCAGGTGCTTCACAGAAAGTATCAAAGTTCAGCCAAAATCAGCAGTTAGACTGGTAAAGCGGACCCCAGACTCTAAAGCTTCGGATGCGACTGGGATTAACGCTGATTTTTTTTTTTCTTTATTATAAACTAGTACTTAACTGCAATCTCGCCTGATGGTAAGCAGTGATGCAATCGTTGATGGTAAAGCGCACTAGTTTATTAAGCCTATTCATTTAAAAACTTAGGAATAGGAAGGATGACGCTAGTTGAGCGAGGTGATGCAATGTCAAACAATGACCAACAAGACCAAACGATGCTGCGCTAGAGGGAGATTGATCTGGAGACTCTCCACGACCAAACTCCCAACACAACAACATTTGACGCATCGTACCCGCCACACATTGCAACACAACTGCTCAGACCCGTCCTCCGTACGGCTTTACCAGACTTCATGCCGGAACACGAGGAATCGCTTGGCGGCAAGACTTTGTCTGGTGGGTGGTAACTTCTGCCGGCAGCCGATGTTATGGCCTACCACCGAGAAAATGATGATGATGAGTTAACAGACAATAGAAAAATATTTTTTTTTAGACAGCATGGTTGGCGCAGTGGTTGGGCGATCGATTGAACAAATACCTATTTGTATGACCTACAGGTAGATAGTTGTTCTAGGTCTGGCTGTTTATGTGGGTATGTTCATCATTATCAACCTTTTTACCGTCCCACTGCTGGGCACTGGTCTCCTTTCATACAGAGAAGGGGGTAGGGGGAGGGGGTAATATATTTGTACCTAGTGGTAGAGTCGTGGTGGCCTAGTGGATAAAGCACCGCCTCTCAAGTAACAGTGTGCGGGTTCGATTCCGGGTCAGGCAAGTACCTACCAATGTAACTTTTCTAAGTTAGGTATATGTACTTTCTAAGTATATCTTGGACGGAAGGTGAAGGAAAAAAACATATTGAGGAAACCTGGACTTTAATTCTGAAATCGCCAACCCGCATTGAGCAAGCGTGGTGATTACAGTCAACCCTTCTTTGTATGAGAGGAGACTTGTGCAGTGGGACGATAAAAAGGTTGTTGATGATAATTTGTACTTAAATGCACTCACAATACATGAGTAATTTCGCGTGGAATATTGACGTGGACTATTGATATGGATGTGGGAAATTAACTTGCCACCCAATCCAAGTCCCTTGTACAAATTCACCTCGTACCTGCCTATATTTGGTACCGGTACCGGTCGAGAACCGATAAAATAAAACAAAATCCTCCTCCCTTCGACCAATCACAACAACAGCCTTCGACGCGGCAGATGTAGGTAAGTATACTTAGTACAGAAATATGTGTGCAAACACTTTTACTACCACCTCTCATTTTCATAGAGATTTGATTCGATTCGATGGGACGAACACACGACCGGAAAGAGATCAGACACAGCATCAACGGCTTAACGTGCTTTCCGAGGCACGGGTCATCATAACACTAACTTCGAGCTCTCACTAAGAAAATGACAACCGGTACCCAAATATCGAATAGGTAGGTACCTAAGAACCGCTAAGTACCGGTACAGAACTTTTGGTGCCTACCGGTTCCAAAACCAGAAGGCCAATTCTTGCAATCTCGCAAAACTTTGTCGGAGTGTCATCTCGACGACGAAGACGAAATAAGAGCATTGAACTTACAAGAAATTTGACTGACGAGATTTTTGATTGACTGCACGGTTAGCGCAGTCGTTAAGATATAGAATGCTGCGCTGCGTGTCGTGAGTTCGATTCCCGTACGGAATAAATATTCGTATGACCTACAAGTGTTGTTCCGGGTCTGGCTGTTTGTGTATGTGAGCTTTATCCCCCTTATTCATAAACGCTGCTACTGAGAAGCGATTCTTTATTGTATAGTTTGGACCTTGTAACGTCACTTTAATAATCCTTTATGAATAAACACCATAGAGTTTATGGGGTTTATTCATAAACGATGATTAAAGTTAAGTGAGGTGCAAACGTCCAAAATGTATACAGTTTAAACAATCGCTAATTATTAGTTTACTTTAAGCAGCGTTTATGAATAAGGGGGTAATATGTGTTTGTAAACACACCCACGATATTTACAGGAAAAATTCCTAGTGTGGGGCAAGGTTTTTCTAAAGAGAAAATTATAAGAAAAATGCTCTTCTTGTCACGTGTACTTACGTGCTTTTTACATGCTTTTTATTAGCTTCACTTGTATGTTTGCTTGCTAATTGCTTGCTTATTTGTTTGTTTGTCCGTCTCTAACTCTTTGGACTACGAGTGAGCGGCTCATTACTGTAAAATGTCCCACCGTTCTCAATACGTTCGTTCGTTCGTTTTTTTTTTTTTTAAGAATATCGAACTAAAAAGTTGAAAATAAATATAGTTTAAAAAACTAAAAAATAACATGCTTTTAAAAACCATCAAACGAAAAAGTTAAAAATATTTTTTATAAAAGCGTGAGGCGCTTAATAAACATTTTTTTTTTTTAATAATTATAAACTAGCGCTTGACCGCAATCCCGCCTGATGGTAAGCAGTGACGCAATCGTTGGTGGTAAAGCGCACTAGTTTATTAAGAGCCTATTCACTCTAGTCTTGAAGACACTCAAATTGTAGTCCGACGGAAACACCGCAGCTGGCAAATTGTTCCAGTCCCTCGATGTACGCGGTATAAAGGAGGAGGCGAAACGTTTCGTCCGGATTATGGCTTAAATTATGGCACTTGTGCCATAATTTTTGTATATTAAGCGCCTCACGCTTTTTTAAAAAATATTTTTAACTTTTTAATTTGATATTTTTCAAAAGCAATTTGTTTATCACCGGTACACTAACTACATTCAGTAATATCTAAAGAATACCTACTTACATACTATATTACACAACATCCTACTTACCTATACTTAGTACCTAACTATATAGGTAGGTACCTACCTCGCTTTCCATATTAACTTTGATGAAATTCCTTATACATAGAAAAGTACAAAGAATTTCATAAAATTTTGTAACATGAAAGCGGCTTGCTCCAGGAAAAATTCCTTACATTTTCGAAAATTCATATAAAAGACCAAATTAAATTAGTTGGCGAAACTGCGCAGATTTGATAGCATCGTGTACTTAAATGTCGCAGCCAACTAGTTCATCATCATCATCATCTCAGCGTTAATCCCAGTCGCATCCGAAGGTTTTTCAGCTTTGGAGTCTGGGGTCAGCTTTACCAGTTTAACTGCTGATTTTCGCTGAACTTCGATATTTTCCGTGGAGCGACTGCCGCCTGACCTCCAGAATCTGAAGGCGATATCGAAGCATTGCAGTTAGACCAGTTAGACAGATGTTCGTATGGCAACCGGGACCAACGGCTTAGCGTGCTTTCCGAGGTACGACCAGACCAGTGCAAAAGTTCTTATTCAAAATCAAAATTGTTTATTTCAAATTAACCATCACTTGGTACTTACTTTTGAATAGTCAATGTCGGTCAGTCCAAGAAAAGTGAAGCTAAATTGCACGTTCCAAAGCGTAGATCTCTATGGAGAAGAACGTGCAAGAAACTCCATGGACACTCTTTTAAAATCATAATATATAGGTTACATTTCTTCGTTACATACTTATGTTGCTTCTATCATGTGAGCACAATGTAAAATTAATTAAAATACAGAAAATGAATTAAGCCCACTGGCAGCTAAGAGTTGACCAGTCTCCACTGACGGCCCCCGTTCACGAGCATGACGCACGCATCAGCCCCACTTAGCTCAACCATATTGAAGGGAACCAAATGACCCAACAACACGCGCCACCATCAGCTAAACATTTAAGTGAGCATGACAAACTCTCAATTGCCAATCTCGTAATGTCAAACAAGTTATATATAAAAAAAACAAACCATAGTCCCTGGTGCCTCACATTCACAAACTTGAAAAGTGCTTTTACATTATACAATACTATATTATTTGCAAAATCATGGTAGCAAAATATTGTGCACAATGTTGAAATAATAAAATAAAAAAGAATATTTGGAAACAACAAAAAGGGGGAATGGTATCTCTTCCAAACCTACAAAATTGTCTGTGGCTGTGCAGCAGGACTGGCATTTGTCCAAGCATTTTTATCAAGGATATAATCTTCCAGTTTATAATATGCTTGCTTACACAGCGTGCGTTTAATGCATGTTTTAAATTTGGACTCATTGAGTTGTTGAATCTCTAGCGGTACTTTATTATAAAATTTTACACAGTACCCCATAAAAGAACTATTTACTTTAGCCAGTCTGAACCGAGGTTGATATAAATAAATTGTTTCTATTCTTAGTATTAAAATTGCGCCTGTAACTTATCTTATTAAAAAGATCAATATTTTTCTATTTTTTTATTACTTCCATTTACTAGGTTTGCAAAATAAAAACACGTCAATCTTTTTTTTTATTTTATAAATTATTTACTAGTGCCTGACTGCAATCCCGTCTGATGGTAAGCAGTGATGCAATCGTTGATGGTAAATCGCGCTAGTTTATGAGAACCTATTCACTCTAGCTTTGAAGACACATAAATTGTAGTCTGACGGAAACACAGTCGCTGGTAAATTGTTTCAGTACCTCGATATCATCATCATCATCAATATTTTTATCGTTCCACTACTAGGCACAGATCTCCTCTCATATAGAGAAGGATTGAGTGTAATCACGACGCTTGTTCAATGCGGGTTAGCGATTTCAGACTTAAAGTCCAGGTTTCCTCAAGATGTTTTCCTTCACCTTTTTTTAATCAGTCATTGGTGTCCAAGATGTACTTAGAAGTACAATCTGTCCATTCTTTGGTTGCCTGGAAGAGATCACATTAGCGATAAGGCCGCCCATTGTATGTTTTTTGTGATGAATGTTTTTTATTCTATGTTTGATTGGTGTACAATAAAGAATATATAAATAAATAATAATAAATAAATAAATAAATTGGTACTTGGTTCACCTGGAATCGAACCTGCACACTCATACTTCAGAGGCTGGTGTTTTTACCACTAGGCCACTACGATGTGCACGATATAAAAGAAGAGGCGAAACGCTTTGTTCGGATCGTAGTGGTATTTGTGTGCCGTAGTCAAAGTTCGATTTGCAGTCTCTTCCCGAAATATTCAAATTACTAGTTTATCCATAGGGCTGACCAAAATCGTCGGACAGATCCCAAAATAAATTCTAATTTCAGCCTCTAACTGAGACCCTAGTTCCTAACTCTTCAGTCAAACGTCGAAAGTAAAATTATCTGTTTTAGGCTTTGTCTAGTCGATCCTAGAAGCGACTGTCTGACTCGGTCAAACGTCGACTGTACTTGTAACATGTTTAGACAAGTTTATGCTTGCGGTATTCCGCAAACATGTTTATACATTCTCTGTTAAATTATCATTTCAAGTTCGTACATTGAGCGGGCGGATGTCTAAAGAATTAAATAAAGATGAGTGAATCAAACAGTGCTGTTACTGTAAACGTGGTTGAAGAAGGTTTAAGACTGAAGTTTAATTAAAAATCATATCTATACTAATATATAAAGCTGAAGAGTTTGTTTGAACGCGCTAATCTCAGGAAGTACTGGTCCGATTTGAAAAAATATTTTTGCGTTAGATAGCCCATTAATCCAGGATGGCTTTAGGCTATATAAACTATAAGTGCTTTATCATCAAAGATTGCATCACTGCTTACCATCAGGTGGGATTGCAGTCAAGCGCAGTTTATAAATATTAAAAAAAAACAAACAGATATATGAGCAAATTATCTGTAAGGGAATCGTTTAAAATCAACCACCAACCAAACCCAAAGTTTTAGATAAAAATGTTTGGAGTTTTAGTATAAACTGATACTTATTGTGTTAGTTATTTTTCCATTAATACGTTATTATTTATTCGGTTATTTTTCCTTTTATACATACTTATTTGTTTAAATGTTTGGCAAATAAATCGCGAATGCAGAGTAGAACTGTCAGGATAGGATAAGTGGGAACGCAAAGGCGTAGCAACCTTCTACGGCGTAGCAATATTCCACGTCGTAGCAACATTCCGCGTCGTAGCAACGTACCACGCCGTAGCAACATTTCGCGCCGTAGACATGCTAATCACTTTTCATTTATTTATAAAGATGAATATTATAAAGTTAAGTTCATTTTTTGATCTATCAGATGTAATTTATTAGCAATAAATATGAAGTGGTGATTTAATGAATATGTAAGTAATATAATATAATTAAAACTGAAAAAACGTCAAATACTGAGACCAGAGCTAGCCAAGAGCATCCACCTACATTTCAGGAGCCAGTGATACAATTGAGCATTCAGTCATTACACCAGAGGGCTAAAGTTAAAATAGATCGAGCAGTTGGTGACCCTTCACGTGAGCAAAGGGCTTAAGTTAAAATAGAGCCGGCAATCGGTTGACCTTTTACGTGACCAAAGGGCTAAAGTTAAAATAGATCGAGCAGTTGGTTGACCCTTCATGTGACCAGAGAGCTAAAGTTAAAGTAGATCGAGCAGTTGGTGGACCCTTCATGTGACCAGAGAGCTAAAGTTAAAATAGATCGAGCAGTTGGTTGACCCTTCATGTGACCAGAGAGCTAAAGTTAAAATAGATCGAGCAGTTGGTTCACCCTTCATGTGACCAGAGAGCTAAAGGTGAAATAGATCGAGCAGTTGGTTGACCCTTCATGTGACCAGTGGATAATTTTTTTGCAAGGAAAATCATTATTAACATACAATGTTGTAATGCGGGTAACATGGGCGTAGCCAGCCTTGGGCTCTGGGTGGGGCAGCAGTCAGCTTATCCCACTCTCCCGGTATTTTTTTTTTCGTTTTTGGGTAATTAGGCACCTTATAGATCAGAGTACAGTTAGGCATCTTTCTAAGTATATCTTGGACACCAATGACTGATTACAAGGTGAAGGAAAACATATTGAGGAAACCTGGACTTTTAAGTCTGTAATCGCCAACCCGCATTGAGTAAGCGTGGTGGTTACGCTCAATCCTTCTCTGTACGAGAGGAGACCTATGCCTAGCAGTGGGACGATAAAAAGGTTGATGATGATGATGATAGATCAGAGCCAGGGTGGGGCAAGCGCCCCAGCTTGCCCCAGTGTGGCTACGCCCATGGCGGGTAATCTTCCGTGCGGAAGCGAGCGGACGAATTTTCACACCCCTATAATTATTTTCCCTTTTACAGATTATCAGATTTCACCATCGGCCCGTCGACCCGACCCGACCCAACCCGTCGTACGGCGAGTTACCACCCTTACGTTGTTAACACCACTACGATCCGGACGAAGCGTTTCGCCTCCTCCTTTATACCGCGTACATCGAGGGACTGGAACAATTTGCCGGCGGCGGTGTTTCCGTCGGACTACAATTTGAGTGTCTTCAAGGCTAGAGTGAATAGGCTCTTAATAAACTAGTGCGCTTTACTATCAACGATTGCGTCACTATACATAGTTTATTATAATTTATATAAAAAAAAAACTTAATACTTTTAAATATTTAAATTATGTAAATACATGTTATCTTGGAAATACATAATTTATTGAAAAACGAAATCAGAATAAAATCAAGATGAATACAAAATTGAACTTGATATTCAAAAATACAATTTTGAAACAGTATCTCAATCAGCTCTCACTCGAATTCAGTCACAGATGTGATTACGCCATAGTTCTCAAAGAAATTGTCGACACTGCGTCACTTGTGACTGGAACTCAGCCCGCTCTGATGACACTCGCGTAATTTCAGCATATTGCGTTGCTGTACTTCACATACTGCTGAAAACCCGGTTCAATAGTATAGGGCACCCTTTGAAATTTTCTAAAAATTTAGGTACATAAGCCGTCAATATTCAATCCACAAATGTAGTAGTCTAAAATTCAAACTAGACTAAATTCAATGTATTATTAATATTATTAATAATACATAGTATTGTATAAAGTCATGTGTTTTTTTTTTAAATGAACAGACAGCTGTGCTGCTGGGGAGTTTGTTCCGCCACTTCTTGTTCCCAGCGAAAGCACTAGGAAGTGTCGATGGCTGAGCGTTTTGCGGGACAGTGTTATGTAATAATAGCTGCGCCACACGGTTTTACCCGCGTTTTTTTTTATATGCCCCGCTTCCATTGGTGTCAGCGTGATGTTAAATAGCCTAAAGCCTTCCCGGATTAATGCGCTATCCAATGCAAAAAGAATTTTTCAAATCGGACCAGTAGTTTCTGAGATTAGCGCGCACAAACAAACAAACTCTTCAACTTTATATATTAGTATAGATATAGATTGACGTTCAAAAAGTGCTAATTTGAATAAATGACTTTTGATTTGTTTTGATTTGAAACAGACATAACATATACAATATGTAAAGAAAACCCTGTCCGACCCATAAGTATAATAAAGGTTAGGCAATCACATGACCAAATAAAATTTGAAATTTTGCATAATCATCATAGTAACAATACTAATCAATTTTGAAACTATCTTTTTTTCCCGCGAATTTACGCTAACTTCCCCAAAATTTGGTGTTTTTAAAAAAATTACAACACCATTTTAGGCGGTATAATTGTCGGCTTTCCTTTTATTGTTTTGTTAGATTATTTATTTCTTTGGCGGCGTCGCGCGTGAGCTTTGTCGGCGACGTAAAAGAAATAACTAGTGATGCACAAATTTTTGCGTAATAACGTTTTTTTATCGCTATTAATCGAAACTTGTATCTGGTTGAATGATTTGTTAAAACACAGATTACCCAATGGTAAAAGTACTTTTGTTTGTTTATCGATTAATTACTAATAACATTATAATAACACAAGTATTAGTAAACAGAAACGAGAAGGACTTATGAAACACAATTTTAGTAAAATTTTTTAAATATTTTAACGGTCAATATCATCGATTTTGAGACAGAAACTGAAATTAAAACTTTGGCATGATTTTCATTTACAGCAGTGTACCTAACTAATTTGAGTTTTGTAAAAGTTCTAAACAATTCCATGCGATGTTGAATCTAGAATGAGAATGAGAAACTTCAATACTAAATCGATAACAAAAATAGACGAGTAAATTGTTTCCATCGAAAATCAATATTTTGATTACTTACACATCCCTATTTACTCAAAGGATGCCGCGAGGCCAACCGCGTAGGTGCAACAATTTTATAAAATAAAAATCATTTTTACTTTAAATTATCAGTTGCGCGTAAACATCGCTTCCGTGAGGACTATTCGTGTATTGTGTGATCATGTCGTTTCCTAATGTAGAGTAATGTAACATACTGATGGAAGGTGTGCTGATGGGAGGCTGTGGTCAATGATTGTGAATGAATGAATGATTGTGGTGCATGGTGGTCAATGTGGTTCCAGTATGACGGTGCGTCACCATATCTTTGTCCTGTACGTGAGTACCTCCATTATCAGTTCGGCGAGCATTGGATTGGTAAGGGTGGACCAACAGTGGCCAGCGTGGATTTGACACCACTTGATTTTTATTTGTGTGCATGGTCGTGCTAATCTCGTGCGACGGTGCCAGGCCTGTATCGATCTTAGTGAACGAAATATGGAACAACATCTTCGCCACAGCCATTATGCTTATCGAATGAAATGATACATTCGGAGAGTCAGACGATCTTCCTACTTAAAAAAAAGTTCTTTGCACGAGCTGCCTAAGTATCATTATTTCTTTCGAGACTCCATAAATGTGGATAAACTACCTATACCTACATGCATGAGGTCAACTGAGGTTATGACCTGTGCCTGTGTTGCCATGAAATTACCTATTTAATTTATTTATTTTTTAGGGGGATTTTTTTTTAAGTTTAGCCCGGTTTTGTAGGCATTAGTAGAATCAGTTATCTATACCTAACAATACCTTCACGGGTCGGACAGGGTTTTAAATTGTATAGACCTTCTATAGATCTTAACACGATATGATTTTCTTGTAAAAGTGGTTTATGACCATACTACTACGGAATGCCATAACAATAAACATCTGCATGTATTCACGGAAAGTTCTTATTTTTATACTAATCTATATTAATATAAAAAGCTGAAGAGTTTGTTTGTTTGTGCGCGCTAATCTCAGGAACTACCGGTCCGATTTGAAAAATTATGTTTGCGTTAGATAGCCTATTAATCCAGGAAGGCTTTAGGCTATAATTATACACATCCCGCTATAACCAATAGGAGCAGAGCAGTAACAAAAAATGTTGCGAAAACTGAAGTCAAAGCGGAGCATAACTAACTCTACGCGAACGAAGTCGCTGGCGGAGGCTAATATACAATAGGTATGTTGAGAAAACCCTGTCCGATCCGTGAAGGTATTGTTAGGTATCGATAACTGATTCTACTAATAGCTACCCTAAAAAAAATAACATTATTCCGCAAAAGGAGGTAACTTAAGACATGTGTGGTAGGCAATACTTGCACGGGCGAAGGGGGTCAACGCGCGCGGCACGCGGTCGCATGGCTCATAATAATTCAGTCGAAAATGGTGGGTATAGTCACTTTTTAAAAGAATACCAAATTTCGGGGAAGTTAGAAATAATTGGCGGGAAAAAATGATTATTTCAAAATTCATTAGTATTGTTACTATGATTATGTAAAATTACATACTTTATTTCGTCATGTGTTCACCTAACCTTTATTATCCTTATGGGTTGGGCGGGGTTTTCTTTTCAAATTCTATAAAGTTGAAGAGTTTGTTTGTTTGTTTGAACGCGCTGATCTCAGGAACTACGGGTCCGATTTTATAAATTCTTTTGCGTCGGATAGCCCATTAATCCAGGAAGACTTTAGGCTATAATTGTTTATAACATCACGTTGCCATCAACAAGAGAGGACCATATAAAAAAAAAACATACCTATGCGGGTAAATCCGCGAGGCTAGTCATTCAATATTGTTGAATTATTCGTTTTATTTTATTCGATTCGTCGATTGCGGTTCGTCATGTTCATGATGTCTGGTGAAGCCGTACGGAGGACGGGTCTGAGCAGTAAGTTGTGTTGCGATGTGTGCCGGGTACGATGCGCCAAATGTTGTTGTGTCGGGAATTTGGTCGTGGAGTCTCCAGATCAATCTCCCTCTGGCGCAGCATCGTTGGTCGTGTTGTTGGGTTTAACATTGCATCACCTCGCTCAACTGCCGTCGTCGTTTCTCTTCGCTCGGTTCTTTTGAATAAATAGGCTCTTAATAAATTAGCGCGCTTTACCATCAAAAATTGCATCACTGCATACCATCAAGCGGGATTGCGGTAAGCACCAGTGTATAATTATAATTTTAAAAAAATCCTCCTCCTCATATTTCCTTATCCTATTTATCAGAGTCTCACAATTCGTGTGCTCTCTTGCACAGAGATAACAGTGGGTGCAATAAAATGCCGCTTGACGTGTACTACTTTGTCTTATAGGAGCGTTGTGAAGGACTGGGACGGCTTGTGAAAGTCGGCTTTGGAAGACACAAGCAGCAAATTCAAGCACTGTTGAGACCATGTCATGCGCGTACACTGTTGAGTATTAATCTCAGTAACAATATAAAAGACACCTTCCAACTACGTCGATGGTAGACCATAACATCGGCTGCCGGCAGAAGTTACCACCCACCAGACAAAGTCTTACCGCCAAGCGATTCGTCGTGTACCGGCATGATGTCTGGTGAAGCCGGACGAAGCGTTTCGCTTCCTCTTTTATACCGCGAACATCGAGGGACTGGAACAATTTGCCAGCTGCGGTGTTTCCGTCGGACTACAATTTGAGTGTCTTCAAGGCTAGAGTGAATAGGCTCTTAATAAACTAGTGCGCTTTACCATCAACGATTGCGTCACTGCTTAACATCAGGCAGGGTTGCGGTCAAGCGCTGGGTTATAATAGGCAAAAAAAAAAAGCGGTTCGTCGTGTACCGGCATGATGTCTGGTGAAGCCGGACGAAACGTTCCGCTTCCTCTTTTATACCGCGTACATCGAGGGACTGGAACAATTTGCCAGCGGCGGTGTTTCCGTCACACTACAATTTGAATGTCTTCAAGGCTATTTGTGAATAGACTCTTAAAAAACTAGCGCGCTTCACCATCAGTGATCGCATCACTGTTTACCATCAGGCGGGATTGCGGTCAAGCGCAAGTTTATAATTTATAACAAAAAGCCGTCTGGAGGACGCGGCGGGTCTGAGCAGTTGTGTTGCGATGTGTGCCGGGTACGATGCACCAAATGGTGTTGCAAGTTTGGTCGTGGAGGGTCTCCAGATCAATCTCCCTCTGGCGCAGCATCGTTGGTCCTGTTATAGGGTTTAACATTGCATAACCTTTTTTTTATTTTTAACGCTGTGGTAATTCATTTACGCACCATACCCCGAAGGGCGTATGTGGGGTCGCCCAGCCAAAGCCGGGAATACCCACTAAACCCACAGCGGCACATCGACATCGCCTGAGTGGCGGGGTCATGGGAAATCGGCCCAGCTTGAACAACCAATCCCCCGCCGGCGATTCCCGCCAATAGGCCCCCCATAAGGAGGGGCCGGTCTGGGTACGTCTTCTGATGCGAGAAGACGCAGCAGCCAAGGGTTTTTTAGCGAGGTGTCCTTCCTCTTTTGCCCGAAACCCCGACCGAACCCCACTCGTTTGCCCGAAAGCAAACGGGGCCCCCAGCTCTTCTCAGTGAGGAGACCGGGTTGCCCGACGGTGACCCGGAGTTCGGGTCACGTCAGCCACCTGGAGTGGTGGCCAACTTGTCGCACGTGTGACCGCCGAAGCGGTCCCCGCGTCTGGTTTTGGTCCGCGCCGGTAAACCGGTAACCCCTATATCTGGGGGCATTCCCCTATCCGCCACCTGGGGACGCGTCCGATGGCAGGCCAGAAACTGCGCACGGAAGCATTGCATTACCTGACTCAACTGCCGTCTTCCATACTATTCACTCAGTTTTGTAGCGTGAATAGGCTCTTAATAAACTAGTGTGCTTTACCACCAAAAGATGAATGGTCTGATTTAAATTAACCCCACTAAAACAACATTATCAGGGTATATAATGTTCCCACTGTAAACACACTCTCTGTAAGAGGGGGTAGACCGTAATCCATCACGTGGGCCCAATGCGGATTGGTACATATCTTCGAATTTTGGTTCTACGAAATGCCGGTTTCCTCACTACGTTTTCCGTCTCTGTTTTGAAAACAATGATAATTAACTAATTTGTATACCTAAAGTAAACATCATCATCAACATCTCAGCGTTAATCCCAGTCGCATCCAAAGCTTTTTTAGCTTTGGCGTCTGGGGTCCGCTTTACTTTTTTTTTCTTTTTTTTCCAGGTGGAAAATCCTCATGGATGTCAGCCACCCTGGGGCGGGCGACAGGGTCTGTCAGACTCTTACTCACTAAAACCACCCGGGTGTTCCAACTCACACCTACACCGGGGGTTGCGAGCACAAATACTGCGTCCGCAACCCCTGATTGGTGCTGGCCCGCCGCAGTAGGCCTCCTCGGGTCAGGGGGAGTGAGGTGTAGGACTTCCCCCGTGATGTCTAAGAGGGGCGCGCGTGGAACACCTCGCCGCCACCTCGAGTCCTGATGTTTGGGGGGCGACAGATGTTGGGGTCCGCTTTACTAGTCTAACTGCTGATTTTGGCTAAACTTCAATATTTTCCATGAAGCGACTGCCGTCTTACATCCACAACCCGAAGGCGATATCGAAGCATTGCAGTTAGACCAATTGTTGAACTTTTGAGGGCTCCAACAACCTATAACGACTGCCACTAGATGTTCGTATGGTAACCGGGACCAACGACTTAACGTGCTTTCGGAGGCTCGAACTGACCAGTGCAAATGTTCAAATTCATGCATACAAATATTTGCACAGCGCGGGGTTTGAACCCACGCCTCCTTGCGCAGCGTCCACGTTTGAAGCTATGACCTGCAGTTTGTACATATGCGACCGTTATCACTGAGCCACTGATCTGTGCAGAAAGTTTGTATTCCCACGAAACATCAAACAAAGAAGATTAGCTTCATCATCATGATCATCAACCTTTTGTAGTCCCACTGCTGGGCACAGGTCTCCTCTCATACAGAAAAGGATTGAGCGTAATCACCACGCTTGCTTGATTGGCGATTTCAGACTTATAAAGTCCACGTTTCCTCAAGATGTTTTCCTTTACCTTTAGTCATTGGTGTCTAAAGGTAAAGATTAGAAAATTATTACTTAGAAAGTACATATAACTTTAGAAAAGTTACATTGGTACGTGCCTGACCTGGAATCGAACGAAGAAGAAGAAGAATCGAAGAAAATTAGCTTGAGAGTTGGAAATGAATTTATACAAGAATTCTGCAAACAAACGCAGCGAGCTAATCGTGATGGATTAAGTAAACACTTGAGGTTTCACTTAACATCACTTAGCGCTGCCCCTCCAGATTAACAGTAACGTGTCTTTACTTAAAACTAATGCAATTACAGCGCCAGAGCAGGACGATACTATTGGAGAGAAAGGGATGAGGAAAGCATACAGCATCTTGCCGTTTGATCAGGGATCACTGGGAGTGACTATACTTGTTGCCCAATCAGTGCTGTAGGATCTACTAGTAATTATATTGCAGTTTGTCTATCTTTATTAAGACCCAATTGACTGGACAATCTAAAGATTCTAAGGTTACCTTTGAACGCGTTGTTGGCTTGAACTTAACAGACATATATATATACAATACTAGCTTTCCGCCCGCGGCTTCGCCCGCGTGGAATTCGGTTATATCGCGCTTTTCAGATTTCCCTCGGGAACATCAATTTGTTTTTTCAATAAAAGGTAGCCTATGTCCTTTCTCAGAGTCTAAAGATTGTCTGTGCCAAATTTCATCAAAATCGGTTGAGAGGTTTAAGCGGGAAAACGTAACAGACAGACAGACAGAGATACTTTCGCATTTATAATATTAGTATGGATTATGGATGTAAAGAAAACCCTGTCCGATCCGTGAAGGTATTGTTAGGTATCGATAGCTAATTCTACTAATGCCTACAAAGCCGGGCTAAACTTAAAAAAAAAATCCCCCTAAAAATAAATATTTTTTATTTTGCAAAAGGAGGTCAATAAAAACATGTGCGATAGGCAATACATGCGCAGGCGAAGGGGAGCAGGGCACGCAGTCGTGTCGCTATTCGCTCATAATAATACCGTCAAAAATGGTGCTGTCACTTTCTTTAAAGTTACCAAAGGGGATGTTTCATTTTGGGCCACCACTATGTGCGCTATATAGATAAAAAGGAAAGAAATAGAAGATTTTCATGAAAATACTACTAAATTAATTTGAATAAAAATACAAGTATATTATTTGAAACGTTTTTAGTGAGATAACCCTTTATTAAGGTAGCCATGACACTGGTTTATGACGTTTCATTGGCGTCTTTGACAGTTCTATTTTCCCGTTGTGTTCGTGTCGAGTGTTGATTGTGTTTATTTAATGGGCTGTATGTTCGGAATTCATGTTTTGTTTTTTTCGCAGTCATATGGTAGATAATATAAATACGATAACCTTAGATACACGACACGTCAATCAAATGTCACTGTCTAAATCTTATTTCGCATATTGCTGACCACCATATTTATTAGCAGTTGTGTTGCACTCCTTGGCCGAGTTAAATTGAATCTGTATAAAAACTAAGCCAAAATATAGGAAATTAACATTAAAAACCGTTAACTATATCGTAACTATACCTAGCATTAATTGTACAATGTGCTGGCCCAGGCTCCATACATTTTTGAAAAAATCTTTGGGGACGTTAGAATTAATTCGCGGAATAACAAGATTATTTCAAAATGCATTACTTGGTATTGTTACCTACTATGATGATTATGTAAAATTTCATATTTTATTGATCATGTGTTTACCTAACCTTTATTATCCTTATGGGTCGGACAGGGTTTTCTTTACATATTGTATATCATTGCTTATCAAGCAATACATAAGTACTTACCTACTAGTCAAATATTAAAATATGTATAATACAATGGTTAGCTTGCGGTATAAAACACTAATAATCGTGCTACGGACGATAGCAGGTCAAGCTACACGAAACTGTCAAATATTCCCAATCAACCCTGAGCCTTTTGCTTCCGGGATAAAGTTGGAAATCTAATAAAGAAACTTGAGAGACTAGAACTGTAAGCGGTTGAGCTTAACAAACCACAGTTTCGGTCAATTGTTTACAGTTGTGATGTTGAAGCTATGCTTGTAAATCCAATTCTTTTCCGAATTACGTCATTCCAGATTCTGTTTTATGCTTTAAAGATAGTCCGAGCATAGCCCACTCCATGGCGTGCTCAACCTTTAATTTGAGGATCGGTACCTTATGGTACCGACAACGAAAAGATTTGAAGGAGTTTCCCAAACTCCGTCAAATTTACTGTACATAAATTAATTTAAAAAATAAATTAATTTTTTACTGTGTCTTTTGTCGACTTCCTTTACTAACGTTGTGTCCACCGAGCTGCATGACTTATTTAAGGATCGAACTTTCCTACCATCTTCAGCGTAGTTTAGTTTTTAGTCGAAAATACTGTTGGACCGCACTGCTCGCTCCAGGGTGAGCAATGAGGATTTTCCACCACGGAAGAAAGGTTGACAACATCGTCAGAATATAATATCACTGTTCTTCGAAGATTTGAAGATTCCATGTGGTGGTGATGATAATATTAAACAGATGAGCGTGAAATCTGTAACAAAATAAAACATTATAACAAACTTATGCAAACAAACAATAAAGCAACCAAAACACCATTACAGGGGAACAGGGGAGCGGGGCCGGCGGGCGCTAAGCGATGGTTTTTAATAAAAATATACCCTCGGCTTAATGTCGGATATGCCTATGGTATCTGTAAAAAGTCCTGCGAAAAAGCCACAATTTCCAACTCACTGCCATTCAAAAATGTTCTTTCAACTCCACCTAATACAGTCAAAATTCGAATGCTCACTCAACTTCTACCTCTTCTCGATGTCTCGCTATTACTAACATATAAAATTGAACCTTAACTGAACAGAATAAAGTTTAATTTTGAGGGACAAGTGGTAGTCTTTAGGGCGAATACAGACAATTGTGTGAGGTAACGCATGGTAACACCGAAACCGCGCGTAGTTTATTATAAGTTAATACGCACCCGCCTTAACTCGGCGGATAGCTTATGATACACTTCGAGCCGAAATTATGGGCGCAGAAAATTATTTTAGGAAAAATTGAACCGTCAGCGGAATTTAAGACACCTCCTTATTTGTAATAAAATATTTATAACTTTTTTGTCTATATTTAAAACCTTATTTGTATAACGACAGTCTAGAGTTTTCTATCATCATCATCATTCTTAGCGTTTATCTCGGTTGCATGACTATCTATCTATTGATAGGCTTCCTCTGTACAGTACTTATCAGTTGTCAATGAAAACAAAAACTACCTACCTACATATTGTTTTCATATTTTATACGGTCGAACGCAGTTGGTAAAGACATTAGAAATATTAACTTAAAATATCAAAACTTTTGTCAATTTCTCAAACTTGAGTATTATTGGTATTACGATAAAACAAAAGAAAACCTTATAGAATAACTCAATTTTATAGTCATAAAACTACCAGTTGTCGTTAATCACAAAAAAGTTTAAAACTTTTTTGAATATTTTTTTTTTCTATTTAGATATCGATACCAATCATATGAGCAGATTTTGCTCTCAATTTCAATTTAATCAACCTCAAGTGTGTCATCTTTCAAGTATTTGTCTGGCAAAATGTGTAATTTTTTTACGAACACTACAAAACTTGTGACCCATTTTTTATGCACGACAGTGCACAGCTCGCTCCCCATTTTAACGCTTCCATTGTAATAAAGTTACACGGTTTTTAACTCGGCGGGCACGGCACTTGCCGCTAACATGTTAGTACTAAGGTACCATACCGCGCTCCCTATACTTTCGACGGCAGATGTTCCGATTTTCCAAAAAAAAGAGATCGGTAATGCATGTCACTTGTTTTGTAAACAGCTCACAAAAATAAGCCTATTGTTATTTTTTATTTAGATAAAAATTAAGACAAATTTTTAACTGCGTTTGTAATTATTAGAAAGAGACAATTGACACAGATCCTCAATCAAATCTGATGAATTGGTGTAGCGGTGAATAATATTTCAATCACTTCGTCAACAATTCGCCTATTAATGGTACATCCGGAAGTTAAAAAGACGCTCATTTATATTTAAATGTGTGATTCATTGGAAGCCACAACTTACTATTTTTTTTTTAATTGTTGTCATAAGAACTGAAACTCATTTATTGCGAAAATGGGTAATTGAGATAAATAAAATTGATACATAAAATAGTTTGGCATTTCCCTAATCCGCCTGAATTGTGCTTTTAATTGGCCTGAAGCGCAGGTTCTACCTAGTTGAGGCAAATTATATATCAGTGCTATTTAGAATTAAGAAAATTTTATAAAAATTATGTACCAAGCTGAGAAATAAACAATTTTTTTTTTTTTTTATTTAATGTAACTTTTCTAAGTTATAAGTACTTCTTTCTAAGTATATCTTGGAGAAAAATGACTGATTAATAAAAGGTGAAGGAAAACATCTTGAGGAAACCTGGACTTTAAGTCTGAAATCGCCAACCCGCAATGAGCAAGCGTGGTGATAACGCTCAATCCTACTCTGTATGAGAGGAGACCTGTGTCCAGCAGTAGGATAATAAAAAGGTTGATGATGATGATTGTGTTATCCAGTATCTGTAGTGTAGGTACCCACCTATCTGGGTTACAGAGGTCAGATGAACAGTCGCTCCAACTAGCCTTACCAAGGAGTATTACTCAGTAACTGTGTTCTTGAGGTCACTTAGACAGTCACTCCATGTAAAATACCAATGAATTCAGCTACATCATCAGGTAAGACTGGAAGCTGACCGAAACATAGTTGGGTAAAGGTTAGTCAGATCATGACATGTGTCCTACTATTCATCATCATCATCAACATTTTAGCCGAAAGACGTCCACTGCTGGACATAGGCCTCCCACAATGATCTCCATGACAACCGGTCCTGCGCCTCCCGCATCCAGGGACCTCCACCAGGTCGTCAGTCCACCTTGTCGGGGGCCTACCCACGCTGCGTCTTCCGGTGCGTGTTCGCCACTCGAGAACTCGTCGGCCCCATCGGGCATCGGTCCTACGGGCAATATATCCCACTATTAGGTAATATTAACAGGTATTAGATATAGTAGGTACTCTTATCATTAAAATGTCAGTTTAGAAGGTTGCGAAGCCATCATTAGTTTTATTTAAAATAAAGATGAACATATACCTCCTTATTCATAAATGTTGCTTAAAGATACCTAGTGGTTAGCGATTGTTTAACCATAGATTTTAGACGTTTACACATCACTTAGCTTTAATCATCACTTATGAATAAACCCCTTAAACACTGTGATGTTTATTCATAAACGATGATTAAAGTTAAGTGACGTTAAAAGGACAAAAATGTGTATGGTTAAAGAATCGCTAATCACTAGTTAACTTTAAGCAACGTTTAAGCCACGGATACACTAAGGGACAAATGTGCCACGACAAGTATCGGCACGTCAAGCGAAGCCGGCCGATGTTGCCCGACAAATATGGCGACAATGCGCAACTTATGTCCGCAGCGACGTCAGATGAAGTCGTGCGACATCGCGAAACTTCGCCTGACATATCTAGCGACATCGCGTGAGTTACATCCATAGCAAAGTAGTACCTAGTAAATGTAGTTGGCGACACGTGTTGCTGATACCAGACATGTCAAGCAAAGTCCGGCAACGTCGTGCTACCTCATCTGACATCGCTGGCGACCCTTGTCGCGTGATGTAGCCAGACGTGTCGACCGAAGTTCGGCAACGTCGTACTACTGCAAAGGGCATTGGAAAGAGCTATGCTCGGAGTTTCTCTGCGTGATCGAATCAGAAATGAGGTGATGCACAAAAGAACCAAAGTCACCGACATAGCTCTTCAAGTCGCTAAACTTAAGTGACAGTGGGCAGGGCACATTGCTCGTAGAACCGATGGCCGATGGGGCAGTAAGGTTTTGGAGTGGCGGCCACGTACTGGAAGACGCAGCGTAGGGAAGCTCCCAACAAGGTGGACCGATGACCTTGTGAAACTCGCGGGAAGCCGATGGATGTGGGCAGGACAAGGCCGGTCATCGTGGAAAGACTTGGGGGAGGCCTTTGTCCAGCAGTGGACATCTATAGGCTGAAGAAGAAGAAGTGCTACTGCACCCAACGACGCTGGCGACACGTGTTGCACGACATTTGTCCCCTAGTGTGTACGTTTTATGAATAAGGGGACATATATACGACGCTTTCAGCATCTGAAGATTACTTTGACAAAATGCTGCTGAAGTAACATTTCATAGAGAATGAATTTTAAATGTAGGTATCCTTCTAAGTATGTAGTAAGTGCAGGTGAGCGGACTAAAGAATAATTCATTTCAAAATGAATATTTCTTCCGCTACCCGCTTAGATCGCTGGCCTGCATAAAGTTTAGGTACCCGATAGTGATGTACAGCTGCAGGTAACAAACCTAATAACATATTATCGTTGGGCTCTACTGCCCAACAGAATAGAATACTCTTTATTATCTATGACAGCCTCCGTGCATCCCCGCGCAGTTCAAATATTTGTATGCATGAATATATTTGCACTGGTCTGGTCGTGGCTCGGAAAGCACGTTAAGCCGATGGTCCCGGTTGTCATACGAACATCTCATGGCAGTCGTTACGGGTTGTTGAAGCCCTCATAAGTTTAAAAATTGATCTAACAGCAATGCTTTGATTTCGCCTTCAAGTTGTGGAGGTCATACGGCAGTCGCTTCACGGAAAATATCGAAGTTCAGCCAAAATCAGCAGTTAGATTGGTGAAGCGGACCCCAGACTCCAAAGCTGAAAAAGCTTCGGATGCGACTGGGATTAATGCTGAGATGATGATGACTCTTTATTATGTATACCATATAAATTACAGAACATAAATATAAGGATTTAACAAAGGTCGACACAATGGGCGGTAATCCCAATGGCCTTCCATAAAAAAATCTCAGAAATAAGCACCAACCAAAAGAAAGTGTTCAGGAAACCTGTTGAACGTTTTCCAATGCACAAGCTGGAAAACTAGGCACACAACCTTCAAATCTAAATAAGAATCATCATCATCAACCTTTTTATCGTCCCACTGCTGGGCACAGGTCTTCTCTCATACAGAGAAGGATTGAGCGTAATCACCGCGCTTGCTCAATGCGGGTTGGCGATTTCAGACTTAAAGTCCAGGTTTCCTCAAGATGTTTTCCTTCACCTTCAGTCATTGGTGTCCAAGATATACTTAGAAAGTACATATAACTTTAGAAAAGTTACATTATTACTTGCCTACCGCGCATTCATATTTGAGAGGCTGGTGTTTTAACCACTAGGCCACCCACGACAATCGAATAAGAATAATGATATGTATTTGCTTTAAAACGTGGTACATGGGTCAGCACAACAAGCTACTACAATCTGTCAAGTTTATTTAATAGATTTTCATGTAACTCCAATGGGCTCCTCATAAATCAGAATGAATTAACAGCAGTCCTATGGATAGAAGAAAATACACACGTGTGTTTGATCTCCGAAACACACTTCATCAATCATTCATGTTAAAAGCGTTCAAGATATTCACTCCACCCTGTCAACTCAGCCACCAGAAGTAGCACGGATATAATTAAAGAAAACATCAAGCATTATGAACAGAGTAAATTAAAAGAACCAAAAATTCACGCCGTGGCAATATTAAAACAATTCCCACAATTAAAAACGTTCAAAATCAGCATCTTAATTGCGTAAGACATTCTTACTATCAATTGGAATCATCTTGAAGGATATTGCTAATCCATAGCCCCATGTGTTCCAAAAATGCGTCCGCTCAAAAATATAAATAACGCAATGAATATTGTCGAACTGTCAAAACTAAACCCATTGCTAGTGATTGTGTGTTAAGCAATATTATCCTGCAGGTCGCTTTCTCATCTCCGCTGACAGATTAAGATAAGAATGTGAACGGTTTTAAAATTAAGAGAACCAACTACCCTTTTGGTCATAAAGGCACTCCAGTTGCAAGTACTACACTTTTACACATGTCGTATGTCCTTCTATCACCTTCATCTTTCACCTGGCGATTCCACGTAGGGTATTTTTTCACAAGGCCCTCAATATGGGTATAAAATCAAAAGGTTTGACTACAATACTAAGATAATTCACTTATTTAATTCTCTACATCTCGATATCGATACTTTCTACCCGGACGCACACCCCTAGTCGGTGCCGGCGTAAGAGCTAAGCCCTGTTTGCGCTCCCCGGGGAACTAATATATTGTTATTTGTTACTGAGATACCCACTGTGAGTTACTTGCTGTTATTTGCGAGCCGTTTGCTCAACGCTCGATATTTGATACTTACATCACCAGAGATTTGTCGGTTTCGTGCGTTCAGCAGTGGTGAGTTTGGAATGTGTGCCTTTTCTTTTTACATGCTTTTTATTAGCTTCACTTGTATGTTTGCGTGCTTGCTTGTTTGTTTGCTTGTTTGCTTGCTTGCTTGCTTGTTTGTCCGTCTCTAACTCTTTGGAGTTTGGACTACGAGTGAGCGGCTCATTACTGTAAAATGTCCCACCGTTTTCAATACGTTCGTTCGTTCGTTTTTTTTTTTTTAAGAATAGCGAACTAAAAGTTTGAAAATAAGTATAGTTTAAAAAACTAAGAAAACATACTTTTAAAGAATATCAAACTAAAAAGTTAAAAATAATTTTTATAAAGCGTGAGGCGGTTAATGTACAAAAATTAGGGCACAAAGCGCCTCACGCTGTTTTTTAGTTTTTTAATTGATTGGGATGTGATATCATCAAATGACTTCTCTGGGCGGAGTGGAAGGGCGTGTCAGACTTTTACTGATTAAGACCCATCCGTGTTTCTTCACTTAAGTACCTGTGCGCCACGGCCACGGTTTCTTTTTTAACAAACCCGCAACCCTAACCCAGGAGGCATCGGTTTTCGTGGACACCGTCACGATGTGCTGACATCTCTTTGAGATACGACGCGCCGTTGACTCGGGCCTGGTCCTTACCGGGCGGCGAGCTGCCCACTGCTCACCGCCCGCAGGACCGTGGAATGCGTGAAATGTGTTAGAATATTTTTTATGAATCCTTTCTATGACAAATATACCTATGAAGTGACTGGCGTGACAGGTCGTCAGATACCACAAAATCTAGCAACGGATATTTTACTAATATTAGGTCATTTTTGCCAGCACACCCAGTAACTGGGTTGTTGAGGTTATATAGGCCATCGCTCTATACAATGTTATTTTTACTTTATAAGAAACCTGAATATATGTACTTTGGTCAGAATAAGCAACTGAATCGATTCCAATCATTTTTCCACCATGTTATATTTTTTCCCTAATACATTTAAAAATTGTTGCAGTGTGGATACCGAACACACACAGCTGACGGTGGATCATAGTATTATGATGAGACAGGGTCCCCTAGCGCTGCGCCGCTTCAGGCGCGGGCAGGCGAGTGTTGCGTTGACCATATTTTTGTTGGGACAACCAAGTAAGATAACAAGCTTATAACTTTGTGGTTTTTTATGATATCTTTTACAAATTTATATTATAGATTCTTTATTACTGGATACGTGTGTAACAAAAAATAACGTTGTATTATATAAAGTCTCTACCAGTCCGCGAGACAAATTCATGAAAGGAGACACCGCACGCAGGCCTCACGACTCGAGTTCGTCGACCTTAAGTAAGACTTTAAGTCTGAAATCGCCAATCCGCATTGAGCAAGCGTGGTGATTACACTCAATCCACCTCTGTATGAGAGAAGACCTGTGCCCAGCAGTGGGAAGATAAAAAGGTTGATGATGATGATGATGCTTTTCGAGGCATGAAACGGTTTCGGTGTGTAACGATGATCACAAATGCAAAGACCAATCACAGCAAACGTAGCGTAAATTGATCGATCGAACTGTACTGTAAGCACAGGTCCGTTCATATGTGGAGTACTGCAGCCACATTTGGGCTGGTGCTGCAAAATGTCACCTGGCTACTTTGGATTTAGTGGAGAGGCGTGCGAAAAGGCTGATTTAATTCCAAACGGTCTCCAAAGCCTGCCACATTGACAGCAGTAGCGAACGCGGCCGTTGCGCAAGGAGGGGCGGGTTCGGTTGTATGCATGAACATCAATATTTGCACTGGTCTGGTCGTGCATCGGAAAGCACGTTAAGCCGTTGGTCCCGGTTGCCATACGAACATCTAGTGGCAGTCGTTACGGTTTGTTGGAGGCCTTAAAAATCTAACAATTGGTCTAACTGCAATACTTCGATATCGCCTTCGGGTTGTGAAGACGGCAGTCGCTCCACGGAAAATATCGAAGTTTAGCCAAAATCAGCAGTCCGACTGGTAAAACGGACCCCAGACTCCAAAAGCTGAAAATCTGCGGAAGCGACTGAGATTAACGCTGAGATGATGATGATGGTCTCCAAAGCCTTCGGCTCCGCTTTTATACCGCTTACATCGAGGGACTGAAACAATTTGACAGTGACAGTGTTTCCGTCGGACTACAATTTGAGTCTCTTCAAGGCTAGAGTGAATAGGCTCATAATAAACTAGCGCGCTTTACCATCAATGATGGCATCACTGATTACCATCAGGCGGGACTGCTCTCAAGCACTGGTTTATAATTTACTAGCTTTCCGCCCGCGGCTTCGCCCGCGTGGAATCCGATTATATCGCGCTTTTTAGATTTCCCTCGGGAATATCATTTTTTTTCCGGGATAAAAAACCCCTATTATTTAATCCGGACTTCTAACTTTATGTCTGAAAATTTTTAAAACATTCGGTTTAGTCGTTACGGCATGAAAACGGACCAAACAAACTCAATTTCCGATTTATAATATTAGTATGGATACCTGACAAAAAAAAACCCACGGGCCCTTCTCGACAAAACTACTACAGCACCGCCAAGTCCTCCAACACTTTAACCAAAACATAAGCAATCACAAAGCTGTGTAAAACGCTATAACAGTTCACAAACCAGTAACCAATGAAAAACCAAAAATCCGCTATACAACAGATCGCACAGATCGGAGCAAAATTTTTCCTAACACCCCTCAGTAAGCCTCGTGATCCCGACAGTAAACACCAACCAGAATACAAACTGCCGCTAACTAGCCTCGAAACAAACATATTTCAAACTGTATTAACGCCTGATTTATAAAACGGCTTTATACGGAAATGGCGGAGAAAAAATTCCGTATTTCGCAAGCCCGGCTTTTTATGATCTCGTAATGGTGGCAGGGTTTAGGCTGAATGATGTATGGAGAGGATGAGCAGCGTATTGGTCATAATGTATACTGGTTTAATATCAGTTGATATCATTTTATACGGCTAGTTTTCTAATACGGGTCCAATTTAATGATACGTTATAGGCTATCAAAATAATCAATTTTGTTCATGGTACCAAGATCGCGATCGCTCTAATAAAAATTCAGCCATCCTATATGTTTAGGTCGAATGTATATTGAAGTTTTCTATGGCATAGTTGATAATTTTTTTAAATGAATAATTAATAGTTCAATTATATTTCAAATCAAATTACTGCGGCGGAAATACTCCAATCTCATTGGAACCTATATGTTCGAGCCGTTTGGGGTTGAAACACTAGGGCCATGGGGTCCGAGTGCACACCAATTATTTCGGGAGATCGCCAATCGTTTAATCGACTCTTCACGTGACCAGAGGGCTGGGCTATTTTTTGGCCAAAGAATCAGCATCGCCATACAACGTGGCAATGCTGCCAGCCTTTTGGCACGTTTCCTGTTGACAGCGATGCGGATGAATTTTTTGATGCCCTCTAGTTTTTTCAATTCCTCCTTTATATACTTGTACATATTTTTTTTTTTTAACTTTTTAAATTATGTAAATATTAGCCATGTAATTAATGAAATTGATATAAATAAATATTAATTACTGCGATAGCCAACCTGCCTGCCAAGCGTGGGGATTATGGTCCACTCCCTCGCACCGAGAGGAGGCCTGTGTCCCAACTGTGGCAACAATATAGGCTGATTATGTTTGTCTATATAATCGCGGTCATGACTAGTTTCTTATAAATTGTAGTTTTATGATTTCCGAATAAATGAATAAAGATAAAATATTCAAACAAATATGTAGAAAATTTTATTTAACTTTTATTTCACCTGCACCCAGATAATGGACCCCCTGATTCTTCCTATCACCCAAATTTGATTACGTCATCATAGATCAGCCATTAACAATTACTCTCAAAGAATGCGTTTGTCGAACAAGGGATGTTATTAAATCAGTGACGTCAGTCGCGTGGCGGGAGCGTGCCCCGACTACAACGCAGGTGAGGCGTGCGCTGCGTCGCTTGCGCACTTTTCAAGTTGTACAACGAAGTTCCTCTGGCGACCTTTGGTTTGAGCCTGTTTCCATAAAGTGAAAACTTCTGCTAGCGCATTTTGCTTTGTTTTTGAACAGTACTGTATTACACACTATGTAGCCAAGCATATTGTACGTTACGGAATTGTATCGCTGACAGAGGTGTTCGGCACTTGTACAGCTATACAGGAGCTAAACTTAGTATTTGGGAACACTATTGGAGCTGCTGAACCTTGGACAATACTATCTTAGCATTGTGTAGATTAAATTTCTTAGTATTGTATAATTGCATGGCAAACGTGTGAGCACAATGTACGAATGTGCTGTAACTCATTTATTTGTTGGGTTAGTCAGTTTTGATTGTGCTCTGGCTGTTGAGAGTATGTCATGCTCACTCAAATGTCTCGCTGATGGTGGCGTGTGTGTTGGGTTATTGGGTTCCCTTCAATATGGTTGAGCTGAATGATGCTGATCCATACGTCATGTTCGTGAACGGACGCCGTCAGTGGGGACTGGTCATCTCTTAGCTGCCATGGCGTATTTTAATTTCTGAATTGCTTATTGTGTGTTTTCTATGGACGCTCTCAGCGTACAATATGTTTCTGCATCGTTCTCACACAGTTGATTTCAACATGAATGATGTAATCAAATATTTGTAACAATAGCTTGAAAATTTAAAAGAGTGTCCATGGAGTTTTTTGCCCGTTCTTCTCCATAGGTACCTACTCTTTGGAATGGGCGACTAGCTTCATCTTATTGACTGACCGACCTTCTGACAATTCAAAAGTGCCTGTAACTGGTTTATTTGAAATAAATGATTTGATTTGATTTATTTGAAACTGAACCTTCACACTTAGATCGGTTGGAATGCTGACTTGCGCGTACAGTATAATAACGCATTCAGGGTGCTCTTGGGGTTGCCGTGGCGCTGTAGCGCGTCAGGGATGTCCGCGGAGGCAAGGGTCGACGGGTTCGCCGCGATCATGCGAAAACGTTGTGCTTCCATGATGGCGCGCTTGCGCACCTCCTCCAATGGCATCCTGAATGTGTTTTCGGATCGGTGGGACTCGCCCCTCTTACGTAGGTGGATAGGAGTCCAGACCCACTTTAGTTAATTCATTACTAACATTAGGCTAAGCTTTCTTTGTACTAACACTATATGGATGTTTTTTAATCCGAAATAAAATTTTGAATTTGAATTTATAGTTACTCGGTTCCAGTTGAACGGTAGTACCAGAACTGTCAGATATTCCCAGTTAACCTTGATCCTTAATGCTTTAGAGATAATGTTGATAATCTAATAAGGAAATCTGACAGATTGTAGTAGCTTGATATGCTGCCGTCTGTACATATACAGTTCTTTGTTTTGTTTTTGTTGGTACATTTACTTTTTTTTCTCTTTAGGTACTCCATTCCTCCACATAAAATTTTCTGTTACTTTGGCGATAAAAGGTGCCTGAGGCAGTAAGTGTCTACTCTCTTAAAGCAAAGTTGGGAAAACTACAAATTGGATATATAGAATACCTGGATCAAAATAGTCTCTAATACTTACTCTTTTCTCTCTCTGTCTCTTTAATATTCTTTCTCTTTTCTTCTCTTCACATCTTCATTAATCTTCTTCTCTTTTCTACTTTCTTCTTTTCTTTTTTCGCATGTCTGGAATATAGACAAATTATAATTTATTATTATTGTATATACACCATACTAATTACAAGTATACCTCGCTAAAGTCGATCTTTAAGACACACAGCTTGCTTTAGTTTTGAGATATATCTTTATTTCCAATAAGATTTATAGTTCACACACATGAGTGTGTACGATTTTTTTTTTATACAAAAAAGTGCTTTATTCAAGACATGCAGTTTTAGATATGTTGTACAAGTAAAACGCACGTTGTTTCATGAAATTAAAAATACTGTAAACAAGTAAGTACTGCAAAGGCAATATTCATATCCTTTCAAATAAAGGTAGGTACATGATAGTAGATCAAAGCGGAATACATCAGAATATCATACGGCAAAGGTGCATTTAATAGTCCGTTGATTGATGTTTATTGGCGGAGGGTTGCTACAATATGACCTACTACACACTTACAGGAGCTCACGCAATATTGGTCCGATCGCTCTTATGTCTTATGCCTTAAGCGTCATTTTGGAACAATGTGATGTCATTCTAAAAGCAGTGATCGACTGGTTTTAATTCGTAGGTGCGTTAGTGTAGTTAATGCCATAACGCAAGTTAGGTGCAGAAGGAACAGAGGACAAAAAAAGAGAAGTAAAAAAGAAGAGTAAGAATAAGTACTATTCTTACTTTCGTTGTTACTCAAATATTTTTAACACAGCATCTTGGGAAGTGATTGGTGTTTTGATTCATAGAGAAGTACTTAGCTTAAGCCTGAAGCTTCTCCCGCGTCATCCAATACCAGCCACCTTTTTGATGTCATCGCTCTATCTCCCGCGTGCATGTCTTAAATTATCCTACGGGAACGTGTTCCAAGATTCGGTTTGTGGTGTTTTGACCAGATTCCCTTCGTCACAAATCTTTCGTTAAAATGTACCTTTCACATTTTCATTCTCATCATCTCAGCCACATGAAGTCCACTGCTAGGCCTCCCCCAAGGATTTTCAAAAATAACGTTTAGACGTGGCTTGCATCCAGCGCTTCAGGTCATCTGACCACTTAGTCGGTGGATGCCCGACGCTGCGCTTGCCGGTACGTGGTCGCCACTCAAGAGCCTTTCTGCCCCATCGGCCATCGGCTCTACGAGCTATGTGCCCTGACCACTGCCACTTCAGAGAGCTAAACCGCTGGGCGATGTCAGCGACATTAGTTATTCTACGAATCTCCTCATTCCTGATTCGATCACATAGAGAAACACCTAGCATAGTATCACCTATCTAGTAAAAAAAAATCTTAACTTTTAGCGATAGAACTTGGAACACCAAACGGAGTTAAACTTCTGCCTACCTCTGCTCGGTGTCATCACTACAGCGTGATGTTAGAGGTTCTCATGAGAACGTTTAATCAGTGCGCATTGCTGACGTAATTTTATTTGACGTCCTGCCTCCGCCCGTCGTTCTGCCCCGCACTGCATCATACTAAAAGTAATAAATATTAGTCCTCCTTTGTAGTTTCACATTGAAGTGCCTATCTGTCTACCTGTCAACACTCATCTTCGAAATTGCTGCACCAACTCGAATGGAATTTTTAATAATCTCTTTCTTTTTGTAAGTAGTAAGAATTTGAAATGAAATGAAATTTGGTCTCAAATTTTCATATTTAGAGTATGACTCGACGTTCTATATTGAACCAGCGGGTCCCCGCGGTTTTAACTGCAAAATTGTCGATTTCATGAGAATACCGGAATAAATAGTAATCTGTATCTTTGCTGAAGTGGGCCTTTTTGGCGCAGCCGGGAGGCACACATTCCAACTAATTTTCTACATTAATTTGTTTTATCACAACTTATTTTATTATTACAATTTTTTTACTTTTTAATGTTTGTCTTTATCTGATGTATTGTGTTTCTTTTAGTCTGTGCTAAATAAAAGTATTTTCTTTCTTTCTTTCTTTCTTTCTGTCTTTCTTTCTTTCATTCTTTCTTTCTTTCTTTCTTTCTTTCTTTCTTTCTTTCTTTCTTTCTTTCTTTCTTTCTTTCTTTCTTTCTATACCATTATCCAGGTCATTGTCTAGCCCATGTGTAAAATTTTATGCAATTCCTTTAAACCGTTTTAGCTTGAAAGCGTAACAAACAAACAAACATAAAAAATCCAATCTTTTCACTTAACAATATTTATAATAATTAGGTTACATAACATTACGCCTGTTTACCCCAAAGTGTGAGACAGAGGTGCATCTATAGTAAGCCCAGCTTTAAATCCCATATAATAGAGGGACGAGGCTATTTACACCAACCGGGCAGAAACCACACTGCTACATAGAAATACTAGATGCAAAATCCCAATAACAATTTACCCGAGCCGGGTATCGAAAGTATGGACTTATGCTCAGCAATTTATCGCTTTCTAACTACTACTAATTACTACTAATTTTTAGCGATTACTCGATCAACGCGACAATGACGATGACAAAATGAAAACTGGTGGTATTAAATCAGATTACAATTTATTCTTGTCTCATTACCCCTCACTGTGGCCAAGACACCTTTAGCCATCTCTGATCAGTTCTGTGAGTCTGCTGGACTGGCAGTGAGTTTACCCTTCATCTTACCTGGGAATCCTACCCACTATCCGTCTGTTACCTTAGGTCTCTTGGTGCAGACATCGCGCACTTATTTATATATTTATTCATTACAAACTATATGGTAGGTCAGGGCTGTAGGGCTTAAAGGACTTAGGGTCGTAGGGACTGTAGGGCTTATAGGTCTTAGTTTAGGTTCTGTTAATTTGCCATATAGGTGCATGTGCTACCGCTACCTTTATTAAGGGTGGTCATACATAATGCTTATCAGCATGTCCAGGTTAGTATTGTTAGTTTTTTTTTTTTTTTTTACAAAAACAGTAATTTTTAATAACTATGATATGGATAACTGGGAATATGTAATGAGATCCGCAGAAGAACAAAAGTCACCGACATAACTCTTCGCGTCGCTAAAATTAAGTGGCAGTGGGCAGGGCACATTGCTCATAGAACCGATAGCCGATGGGGCAGTAAAGTAAGTTAAAGCGCGGGAAGCCGATGAATGCGGGTAGTAAAAGAACAGTCATTGTGGAAAGCTTTGGAGGAGGCCTTTGTTCAGCAGTGGATCTCAGAGGCTGAAAAAGAAGTAGAAGAAGAAGGAATATGTTAATTGTGTCAATCTCTAGCAATATATATTGGAATCAATTGTAACAGCACATACCTACTTAGGACCCATTAACTTAATCAAATTTTATTCCGTGCTGTTTGGCAATCTGGGCTTCTCCCAGTTGCAATAATGTCCCTTTGTGCCGATTGGCCCAGTTCTGTTCTGTCTCCTGCTTGTTATGGAGGGAAGTGGAAAAAATATCATTTTTCTTACTCCTCCGATATTCTTTTCTGATTAATTTCGTTGCGGGACCCAAGAGAGTTGAATCGTTTCTCCGGGACTCGTCGAGCTTCATTGCTCGGCGTTTTTCTGGCAGTCTCCACTGTTGATTCTGGCTTTCAGGGGTTGGAGTGGGTGGAAAATGTGTGGCGGGTTTTGTCCCAAAAAAAAAAAAATCTCTAGCAATAAATGGAAAACCAGCTCACTCCATGCTTATTTCACTGGAAGATGGTTACAGAATCACACTGCAGGACAAAATGTCTAATTTTGATTGACAGCTAACAAGATAATGGCTGGTTGGTATTGACAGGCAGAGTTATAACCGTCACGATATGCACAGCCACGCCCCGACCGCGCCGGAGCTGCGGGTGACTACACGCCAATCACACAATTTACCTACTGGTAATTGATAATTTTGTAGCAAATATAACTGATGGGCCGCCTGGGGGCATTTTTACAGATTTTTGGTTATTTTTTTTTTTTATAAATTATAAATTTAGCGCCTGACCGCAATCCCGCCTGATGCGATCCTTGATGGTAAAGCGCGCTAGTTTATTAAGAGCCTATTCACTCTAACCTTGAAGACACTCAAATTGTAATGTGACAGAAACACCGCCGCTGGCAAATTGTTCCAGTCCCTCGATGTACGCGGAATAAAAGAGGAAGCAAAACGCTTCGTCCGGATCGTAGTAGTGTTAACAACGTGAGGGTGGAAAGTCGCCGTACGACGGGTCGTCAGATGGTGGAACGGAGATGGGGGAATGAAATCATGCAATTCCCCAATAATGAAAAAATATGAAATTTCAAATAATGAAGGAAAATACGCATGATTAGTGTTGGCAACTGGCTGGTTTAGACATTCGTTTTTTAAAATTTATATTTTTTTAAGTTTGTTTTTTGTTAAGTCAAATGTTTTGACGTTTTTCAATGGTTTTTCTTCAGTTCTTCGTTTCCGTGGCATTGTGCGGTGATATTTGGTTTATTTTACAATAAAGTTACTGTTTTCATGTGACCCCGTTGGTTTCATTGCATCCATTACCAGCTACATCACCTCATACAGTCCACGCTTACTTAACAATTAGTGTTCAGACAAGACGCAATGAAAACACAAAAAAAAGAAACATTTTGGAGGAAAATATGTTGGTGGTCGCTCACTGGTATCGGCCCTGTCTTACGAGTTCGGGGGTTCGAACTCCGCAAGCGTTTTACTTTGTAGTACCGATAGTTGCTACTAAAAGTCAGACGTGGGTTTACAGCGTGCTGAGAAGTGGTGAATTTTAATTAGCTGCCTGGTATATTTTTAATTAGATTGTTTTAGCTGTAAGTCATTTTTATTTCTTTGTTTTAGCTGTTGTTGAGGTTGAATTTTAATATTGTCTCTGTCTGATGCTTTTATAAAGAAATTAAATTCAAGTTTAGAAGAAATCAGATTCGACAGAAATGAGAAAAATGTTTTTGGTGAAAGTCAGTTGTAAAAATGCGGTGGGGCTTCATGGAAAATGTCGAAGTTTAGCCATATCTGCAGTTGGACTGGTAAAGCGGACCCCAGACTCCAAAGCTGAAAAGGCTTCGGATGCGACTGGGATTAACGCTGGGATGATGATGATGAGTTGTAAAAATGCGGTCAAAAGGAAATGTTTTTTATAGATATGATCCGATGGTGGGATATGATGTTTTATAGAGTTTTGTTTTTAAAGAATGAAGTGAAAATAAAGTTTATCCGAGTGAATTATGGTTCATTTTCATTTTGAAGCTTTTACTACAGAAAGATCCTAGGAGGTACTGCATCCTATTCATTTCATTATTACTACAGCTGTAAGTCATTTTTGATTACATAGTTTGTTTTAGCTGTCAATTTCTCTCGGTGGTAGGCCATAACATCGGCTGCCGGCAGAAATTACCACCCACCAAAGAAAGTCTTGCCGCCAAGCGATTCGTCGTGTTCCGGCATGATGTCTGGTGAAGCCGTACGGTAGGCGGGTCTGAGCAGTTGTGTTGCGATGTGTGCCGAATACGATGTGTCAAATGTTGTTGTGCCGGGAGTTTGGTCGTGGAGGGTGTTCCACATGAATCTCCCTCTGGCGCAGAATCATTGGTCATGTTATTGGGTCTAACATTGCACCACCTCGCTCAACTGCCGTCTTCTTTCCTGTTCACTAAGATTTTTTAAGTGAATGGGCTTAAAAAACTAGCGCGCTTTACCATCAACGATTGCATCACTGCTTACCATCAGGCGGGATTGCAGTCAAGCACTAGTTTATAATTATAAAAAAAAAATGATTTTTAAATAGTTTGTTTTAGCTGTACCTAAGTCATGCCTAATTAATAAAGAAATATACACTCTTTTCCCATCAGCCAAGTACATTATTCATTTATTTTAGCGCCATCGATCACCGTTACACTTTGATTCTCACTAAAGTTACATTTATTGCTTTTATTTATGACTTGCATGTTCCACCTTTACAGTTTAAACAAACAATAAGGGCGGGTGCACAGGGTAGGGACACCCCGCCGCGATAATGACCTTGCAAACATGCGTTACAATAATAAATAGATATTAGAAGATTACCGCTGCAGGCGGCACGTGGCGACGGCTCGCGGCCGTGTGCTTGTAGTTGACTGTTCCCTTGCACACGACATTATGCATTTTTAGTTGGTTTTCATTGGGGTTGTGCTTAATAACTGGTCGTGGGATGTTACTCTTAATTTAATAAGTAATTCGCACCGATTCCCTGGTCGCAAACTAAACTAAATTTAAATTCGGTGATTTTTTCCTTCTTTTCATTTCATTAAGCAATTGCCAGAAATTTCTAAGTCTAGCCTTCGCATATTAGTTAGCGCCTGACGTGAACTGACGTTTTTTTTTTTACAATTATAAACTAGCGTTTGACCGCAATCCCTCCTGACGGTAAGCAGTGACGCAGCCGTTAATCATGGTAAAGCGCGCTAGTTTATTAGGAGCATATTCACTAAAAAAACTGAGTGAATAGGAAGGTAGACGGCATTTGAGGAAGGAGATGTAATGTTAAACCCAACAACATGACCAACGATGTTGCGCCAGAGGGAGATTGATGTGGAGACTCTTCAGGACTAAACTCCCGGCACAACAACATTTGGCACATCGTACCCGGCACACATCGCAACAGAACTGCTCAGACCCGTCCTCCGTACGGCTTCACCAGACATCATGCCGGAACACGACGAATCGCTTGGCGGCTAGACTCTGGTCTGTAGTGTGACTCTCTGACTGGTGGTGGACTAGAGTCTGGTGGATGATAAATTCTGCCGGCAGCCGATTTTATGGAGCCTCGTCATATTTTTTTTTTTTTTTTTGTAGTTCACAAAACTGGTGTACAATCATGCATACAAAAAATTAATCATAAATTAATACATCTGATTGACACCTACTAGATGTAAATCTAACATGCACAGGTAAAATAAACCACTTATGTGCTATTAATAAAAACTTACAAATTAATAAAAATTTGAGAACAAATATAAAATGAAATCTCAGAAACAAAACTAAAAATAATCATAACATTAAATTTTTGAGTTTAGCTTTCATTGAGGAACCAGCAAAGACATCCACATCACCACTAATAGAGTTGGCAAAAGAAAGCATGCGGCTTATGGGAGAAGAGTTGCCTATATTAGTTCGACTGTGAGGCAGGGCGAATGTTCTTCGGTTAATTAAGCGGCTACCACTACGAGGGACGCTGATTTTGACTTCTTCTAATATTTTGGCAGAATCTATTAAACCATTGAACAATTTAAACAAAAACATAGAATCCAAATATTTCCTACGTGCGCTTAAAGATGTAATTTTATAATGTCTCAATCTGGAGTCGTACGAGCTCAGACTACGACATCTGTTATCAGAGTAACATAAATGAAACAGAAACCTTTTCTGGACTCGTTCGATTCTATCTGAATGTACCCGATAAAACGGGCTCCATTCCGTACTGCAATATTCGAGAATAATGCGAATAACGCTATTATGAATGGAAATAGTCAGGGCAGGTTCTCTAAAAATTTTCATTTCTCTGACGATGAAACCTGACAATTTAGATGCTTTATTAATAATTTGATCGTAATGACTCCTAAAATTTAAACTACTGTCTACTAAAATACTAATTGTATTAACTTCTTGAAGCGGGCTGTTATTAATCGTGTAGCAAACCTGACGTGTTTTCTTTTTCCGACTAAACTTAATGAAGTAACACTTATTTTGATTCAAAAACATATTATTTTCTACACACCAATTGAATACGTTGTTTAAATCTTTCTGAAGCTGAAAAGTGTCAGAATCACTACATATAGATCGATATAATTTCAAGTCATCGGCAAAAATTTTATATATATATATATCTTTATATATATAATTCTGCTGTACGTGTGTATGTCATTGAACTCCTCCTAAACGGCTTGACCGATTTAAATGATTTTTTCTATATGCGTTTGAGTGGCGCCCTGGATGGTTTAGATTCATAAATCAGCCCGGCAGTTAGCGCTGATTGCTTGAAAAAGCGTGTGATCTCGGAAATGTTGTTTCGACTTCTACAGTTTTGTGCTACCCTGGTACCTTGCATCTCTACACACTAGGTACAATAAAAGTTCTTCTATGTCATTATTATGGTTTAGTGATGAATGAGCTTCATTATTTCGGCTTCTCCTACACTTTTGTGCTACCCTGGTACCTTGCAGCTCCACAAAGCAGACAAAATAAAACTTCTTCCATGTATATTTTTTTAAGAAAGACTGAACCGATTTTGTTGAAAATTGGTAGGGAAAGGTAGCTAAGAACTGGGAGAAGGACATAGGAGGATACTTTTTATCCCGTTCCCGTCGTTCCCGTGGGAAAAAATGAGCTTCATTGTTTCGACTTCTCCTACAGTTTTGTGCTACCCTGGTACCTTGCACCTCCACAAACTAGGCACAATAAAGGTTCTTCCATGTAATTATTATGGTTTAATGATGAATGAACTTCATTGTTTCGGCTTCTCCTACACTATTGTGCTACCCTGGTATCTTGCACCTCCACAAAGTAGAGAAAATGAAATTTTTTCTATGTATTATTTTGATTTAACGATGAAATATTTACAAGATGAAGGAAAACATCTTAAGGAAACCTACCTGGACTTTAAGTCTGAAATCACCAACCCGCATTGAGCAAGTGTGGTGATTACGCTCAATCCTTCTCCTTATGAGAGGAGAGCTTTGCCCAGACGATAAAAAAAGGTACATGATGATGATGATGATGAGCTTCATTGTTTCGACTTCTCCTACATTTTTGTGCTACCCTAATTATCCTAATTTGAAAAATAAAAAATAAGATCATGTGATATTTATTGCCTTTAAGGCTTTGAACAAAGTTCGCCGGAATGAAATGAAATCGTTTATTAAGCAAGTAGGATCACTGATCACTTTTACACGTCATGAGTAGCCGGGTCTTTATCTTTATATCTTTATATATATAATTCTGCTGTACGTGTGTATGTCATCGAACTCCTCCTAAACGGCTTGACCGATTTAAATGATTTTTTTCTGTATGCGTTTGAGTGGTGCCGTGAATGGTTTAGATTCACAAATCAGCCCGGCTGAGGGCGCTGATTGCTTGAAAAAGCATGTGATCTCGGAAAAGTTGTTTCGATTTCTCAAACAGTTTTCTGCTACCCTGGTACCTTGCACCTCTACAAACTAGGCACAATAAAAGTTCTTCCATGTAATCATTAATGGTTTAATGATGAATGAGCTTCATTGTTTCGGCTTCTCCTACACTTTTGTGCTACCCTGGTACCTTGCACCTCCACAAAGTAGAGAAAATGAAATTTCTTCTATGTATTATTGCGATTTAATGATGAAATGTTTCAAGCCGATTGATTGATTACAATGTGAAGGAAACCTGGACTTTTTAAGTCTGAAATCGCCAACCCGCATTGAGCAAGCGTGGTGATTACACTCAATCACTTTTCCTTATGAGAGGAGAGCTATGCCCAGCAGGGGGGCGATAAAAAAAGTTGATGATGATGATGATGATGATGATGATGATGAGTTTCATTGTTTCGACTTCTCCTACACTTTTCTGCTACCCTAATTATCCTAATTTAAAAATTAAGAAATAAGATCAGGTTATATTTCCTTTCATTCATTCATTTATTTAATTCTAAAAACAATTTACATTGTGTTGAATGTCTACATACGACCTACACACAAATATAAGAAACTGAGAATTATTCATTTTATACATTATAAGCGAAATTTATATATAGTGCCAAACAGTTTTAAATAAGTATAATTAATGTCAACCAAAATCAAATACAATTATACAAGTCAAAAACAATTACTAATTGCAAATATCATAAGTCCTAATGTCTAAATATAATGTCAAATAGTTTTACATTTAATGTCAAAACAATTTACAATATAATGTCAAACAGTTTAATGTCAAAAGATTGTAGCATCAGAAAAAAAAATTATTCATTTATTATTTTGTGACATTAGTTCCGAGATATTGTACATTTTCAAGGCGGAACAAAGTTCGCCGGGTCAGCTAGTATATATATATATATATACTAGCTTTTTCAGTATATATATATAAAAATAAACTACTATATATTATATAAACTACTACAGTGAACTTATCAATTAAAGCACTTACATATTGTGCCAATCTGATTTAATAAAATAACGTTGCCTAGAAGAGATTGTATTAGCGATAAGATCTTTTTATTAGCTTCACTTGTATGTTTGCTTGCTTGTTTTCTTGCTGCTTGTTTGTTTGTTTGTCCGTCTCTAACTCTTTGGACTTTGAGTGAGCGGCTCATTACTAAAATGTCCCACCGTTTTCAACGCGTTTTTTTGTTTTAAAAAATAATATCAAACTAAAAAGTTGAAAATAAATATACCTAGTTTGAAAACTAAAAAACGTGCTTTTAAAGAATATTAGACTAAAAAGTTAAAATATTTTTTTAAAAGCGTGAGGCCCTTGATATACAAAATCATGGCACAAAGCAATAGAATATATTTTTAAGTAATGTATATTTTGGTGTTACAAAATATACAAAATTATTTTTGTGTTAAAATAAAATATACAAATTTATTTTGGTGTTACAATAAAATATACAAAATTATTTTTTGTGTACAATAAAATATACAAAATTATTTTTGTTTATGCGAAAGCCAAAACACGTGTCCAGTGTTTTTAAGTAAAAGAATCTATGTACAAAATTTCAAGAAGATATCATGAAAAACCACAAGGTTATCCTACTTGGCTGTCCCAACAAAAATATGGTCCACGCTCCGCTCGGGCGGGCACGCGCGTGTTCAAATACAACAATATCTAAATGTATTTGGGAAAAATATAACATGGCGTAAAAATGATTGGAATCGATTCAGTTGCTTATTCTGAACAAACTATTTGCAAGTTTAGCTTAAAAAAATAACGTTGTACATAAATAATTAAAGTGATAAACATATACGCTGAATGTAAAATAAATACGCTAGGAACGAAGAAGGCACAAGGTAAGAGGTAGACTCTCATAAGTGTAATATCAGGCACGTAGACACAATTTAATCAAAGAAACGTCAATACAATAGCATCTCAAGAGGAATGCTCGGCTGGCAGCCCGGCGCGTGCCGGGAGCCGGGACCATGTCGCGACAAGATGGCCGACGGCAGACGACGCAAATTAATTCTCCTTCACGACAGAACTGGCGACGTACGTCTGGGAAACCTGCTGCTGAACGCTGGTTTAGCACAATGTTTATGTTTTCAGGCCTAGTGGTATCGACCGTGACTTCAAGTTGTAGGTCGTAGGTTCGAAACCCCGGCAGGCGCTTTCTTTGTGTTTTTTTTTGTAAATTATAAACTACCTAGTCCTTAACCGCAATCCCGCCTGATGGTAAGCAGTGATGCAAAGGTTTATGGTAAAGCGTGCTAGTTTATTAAGAACCTATTAACACATTAGCGCATTTAAACAAAGTAACTGTTCGGTAAAACTGAAGAGTTGTAATTTCTGCTGTAATATAGATATATGTATGTACATGTATGTGTGGAATAATAATTCTGGCCCCATGACAGCCTCCGTGGCGTAGCGGTAGCGGACGCGGCCACTGCACAAGGTGCGCGGTTCGATCCCCTGCGCAGTGCAAGTATTTGTATGCATGAATATGAATATTTGCACTGGTCTGGTCGTGCCTCGAAAGCACGATTAAGCCTTTGGTCCCGGTTGTCATACGAACATCTAGTGGCAGTCGTTACGGGTTGTTGGAGCCCTCAAAAGTCCAACTATTGGTCTAACTGCAATGCTTCGATGTCGCCTTCGGGTTGTGGAGGTCAGACGACAGTCGCTTCACGGAAAATGTCGAAGTTTAGCCATATCAGCAGTTGGACTGGTAAAGCGGACCCCAAACTCCAAAGCTGAAAAGGCTTCGGATGCGACTGGGATTAACGCTAGGATGAAGATGATGATCCTCTCCCTAGCAACCATGGTGCGAGCCATGGTTGAAAGAGAGAGTGCATGGGAGGCTGCCGCCTCCTTCTGCGAGACCGTCCTCTTGCGGAAGGAGGCAGCGGAGAGGGAGCGGGAAGAGAATGCTCTTGCCGCTCCCATCCGGCGTAGACGGGCGGGGCGAAGAAGGCGGGGGACGAACCCCCGTCTCCTTTAGCCCCCGAGTGTGACCAGCGTGTGTGGGTAGCTCCCGCACGCGCATTGCACTGGTCACCACGTCTGGGGATTATCCATTCCCGGGTAATCCTCCCTAGGCGCGGAAACCGGCCTACATTAGGCCGGTAAGCGCTGAGAGTGGCCCGGAGTCAGATCTTCGGGCCGAGCCCGGGTCACTCTCAACGCAGGGCTCGAGGGAACCGAGTGTTTTAAGTGGGTATTCCCGGCTCCGGCCGGGCGAGTCCCACACACGCCTGTCGCCTAGCTAGCGGCGGGTACGGTGCGTAACGCATTTTACTCGTATAAAAAAAAAAAAGGATGAAGATGATGATGATAAATAAGTCTGGCCCTTGACTCTTGAGGGAAGCTACCTTAAATACTTAAATTAGCTATTTTAACTTAAAGAAAGCATTCTTTTATTTTTTAAAAGAAGCAAAACTACATTCATAATTTTTTTTTTCTGTTTAAGTATTTTTGCCATTGAAATGAAATGAAATTAAGTTAAGCAAGTAGGTTAGAAATTAAGCAAGTAGGATCACTGATCACTTTTACACGTCATGTTTATTTTTACCTCTGAGAAGAAATACCCGAAACAAACTCAGGAATCATCGTCTTTTTTCAAGTCCAGACATTAAAAATAAAAATGTTTACAATAATTTACCTTATAATTGCGCATATTGCTTAATAACAATGCTTAACAGAGCGAGCAGCTCAATCCCAAGATTTTTTGTCTTCTAAATAATCTGTGATTTTATAATACCCCTTTTTGCAAAGTTTGGCCTCTCATTCTCATCTGGTAGAAGTAAAACCATCACACATTTTAGATTCAAATCAATGAGACATATGTAAAATTTTATCGACTTTCTAATCACAACTGTGCTAAAGAAGTTTTCACTTTAAACAATACACATTATACAAAGTATCAACAACCATTTTTACCCGACTACGGCAAAGCAAAAGGAGGGTTATGATTTTGACTGGCTATGTATGTATTTATGTATGTATGTATGTATCATGAAAAAGGCGTAGTCACACGTTCACACGTTACATATACCTACCTACCGTAGCACCTTGACAACGTGTGACTACGCCTTTCCAAACGTGAAAATTTATCTCTACATAGTGAATATTGCATACTTCAGAATAGTATTGTATGACATTATTGTCAATTTACAACGAAGGCATCTTGGTAGAGTCTACTGTGTCCATTTACTTGCAACTACATTAGCAACTTTGTTCAGTTCAGTACTCTGAAAATCTTGTTTTATACTTTTTCAGCGTCGTTTTTTGTCGTAGTTGGGTTTTAGTTTTTTACTTTTTATAATATTAAATATTTGTCGTCATCCGTGGTGCAGCGGTCACCACGCCTGCCTGCGACGTGGAGGCCCGGGTTCGATCCCCGGCCAGATCATGATGAAAAACCATTGGCCTGGGTCTTGGATGTTTATATATATATATATTATAAATATAGTATTGTTTAGTTAGTATGCCATAACACAAGTCTCGAACTTACTTTGGGGCTAGCTTAATCTGTGTGATGTGTCCGTATAAAAAATAAACATACGGAAAAAACCGGCCAAGTGCGAGTTAAACTCGCGCACGAAGGGTTCCGTACCATTATCTTTAAAAACGGCAAAAAAAATCACGTTTTTTGTATGGGAGCCCCCTTTCAATATGCATTTCATTTGAATTTAATAATTTCTTTTTAATTTTAATATATAACCAAATTGGGAACATTTCAAGCGTTATAGCTATCTGTTTCCGTTATTAAAATGGAGCAAAAAAAGGCAAAAAAAAAAATCACGTTTGTTATATTTTTAGTACATATTTGTTGTTATAGCGGCAACAAAAATACATAATCTCTGAAAATTTTAACTGTCTAGCTATTACGGTTCATGAGATACAGATTGGTGACAGACGGACAGGGAAGTTTCATGAATAGGGTTCAGTTATCCCTTTTAGGTACGGAACCCTAAAAACTATTGATACTGCAGTGAGACATAATTTTCTTAACTAACTTTATTTTCCACAGCGGGCACGTTCCCGACTTTCGTCCTGTATACTTTTGCTACTAACACAGCCCTCGAGTCTCTTGCAACCATAGCGACAATCTACCTTGCTGAGGGTGATACGCGACGATCATTGAGTACCTTCTCAGCGTCGGACTGTACTTGACAATACATTACTTAGAGTGGACTGGAAATAAACAGTATTTCCGTATGACATGTTCTTAGGAACATGTCTACTATTTCTACGATATTATCGGCTATAATGTGTGGAGTACAGAGTGTGAAGTTACGCGGAAAGAGCGCATCAGGAACTCCCGCATCCGCGGCAGTCTTCGTGTCCGTGATATAGCAGACAAACTGCAGAAGGGTCGCCCACGGTCACGTCTTACGAAAATGACGAATGTTACGTGGGTAATAAATGTCTTGCCATGGCGCCTCCGCTGGGCAGGAACAAGCGAGGTAGACCAAAGAAGTGCTGGCTTGACGTTGTATGAGAGATGACATGCGTGCCAACAATCTCACACCAGGGGATGCCAGAAATCGTGCGAAAAGGAGGGCTACAAATAGGAAAGCAGACCCCAGACTCCAACGCGAAAGCCGCGGATGCAACCGGGATTATACGCTGAGATGATGACGTTGATGATGAATCGACTATAAGTGGCATCCTATAACAGCCTTATGACGCTGAGTGTACTGATTTCATTACTGGTAAACTGTACGGTTGTCCTCGGAAAAGATGTAAAACCATTAATCCTGGCGGCCAGTCATCATCATCATCATCATGTTTTTTTTACCGTCACACTGCTGGACATAGGCAGCCTCCGTGGCGTCCGCTGCGCAAGGAGACGCGGGTTCGATCCTCGCCCAGTCTGTGCAAATAATTGTATGCATGAACATGAATATTTGCACCGGTCTGGTCATGCCTCGGAAAGCACGTTAAACCGTTGGTTCTAGTTGACATACGAACATCTAATGGCAGTCGTTACGGGTTGTTGAAGCCCTCAAAAGTCCAACAACTGCTCTAACTGCAATACTTCGATATTGCTTTTGTGTTGTGGAGGTCAGAAGGCAGTCGCTTCACGGAAAATATCGAAGTTTATCCAAAAACAGCAGACTGGTAAAGCGGACCCGGGACTCCAAAGCTGCAAAAACTTCGGATGCGACTGGGATTAACGCGGAGATGATGATGATGACTGCTGGGAACATGTCTCCTCTCATACAGAGAAGGATTGAGCGTAATCACCACGCTTGCTCAATGCGGGGTGGCGATTTCAGACTTAAAGTCCAGGTTCAGGTCCAGTTATAAATCTATAGTATTCAGATTAACATCAACTATAAATTCAGGTTTCTTTACCACATTTACCATCACTGATGTCAGTAATCTCCTGCCGCCTGTAAACTTGCCGGGATTTGAAGCATCAACCTCGTGTATTAGAAGCAAAGCCTTTACCCACTGGTCCATTGTGATATTTTTGATTAATTAATCACTTTCTTTCTTCTTGATACACGGGTTTTTTCTTGTAATTTGTCTGTGTTCTAGATTAGTTCTTGGCGACAGAATTAGGTCCTCCGTCGGACAGTGACGGCTATTAATTAAACTTTATAGACATGACAAAGTCAATACTTTGTGTAACATTTGAAACAGTCTAGAGCAGTCCAACTTTTCAGGGTACCGTGAAAACGAGAGCCTGTTACTAAGACTCCACTGTCTGTCTGTCACCAGACTAAATCTCATAATTAATAAGTATATTTATGTAATATTTTTTTATATTTCATAATCATAGATCTTATATCTCATAAAAATATAAAATTGTTTAAAAAATACAGTGATGTCCATAATATAAATACTAGGAACAGGCACAAATTTATTGTACCTACAACAAGGCTCAAGAAAATAGGTGGCTCTTTCAGATGCCAATGTATACATTTTTACAATGGACTTCCAGAAGTGGTTCAAGATCTGAGCCTGAATAAATTCAAATCCTTCATTAAACGTAAGTTGAGTCAGAAAGCATTTTATAGTGTGAAGGATTATATTGAGGACAAAAAGGCTTGGGCTTGAGCTGCGTCCGATTTCTATACACTGATTGTTCTCTGATTTTTCCTCTTGTAGTTTTAACATGTAATTGTTTATGTTATTAATTCAAAGCCTGTATTACACACTATGTAGCCAAGCATATTGTACGTTACGGAATTGTATCGCTGACAGAGGTGTTCGGCACTTGTACAGCTAAACAGGAGCTAAACTTAGTATTCGGGAACACTGTTGGAGCTGCTGAACCTTGGACAAAACTATCTTAGCATTGTGTAGATTCAATTTCTTAGTATTGTATAATTGCATGGCAAACGTGTGAGCACAATGTACGAATGTGCTGTAAGGCATTTATTTGTTGGGTTAGTCTTTTTTATTGACTTAATTGTGCTCTGGCTGTTGAGACTATGTCATGCTCACTCAAATGTCTCGCTGATGGTGGCGTGTGTTGGGTTATTAGGTTCCCTTCAATATGGGTGAGCTGAATGATGCTGATCCATACGTCATGTTCGTGAACGGACGCCGTCAGAGGGGACTGGTCATCTCTTAGCTGCCACGGCGTATTTTAATTTCTGAATTGATTTTTGTGTGTTTTCCATAATGGATGCTCTCAGCGTGTAATATATTTCTGCATCGTTCTCATACGGTTGATTTCAACATGAATGATGTAATCAAATATTTGTAACAATAGCTTGAAAATTTAAAAGAGTGTCCATGGAGTTTCTTGCCCGTTCTTCTCCATAGGTACCTACTCTTTGAAATGGGCGACTAACTTCATCTTATTGACTGACCGACCTTCTGACAATTCAAAAGTGCCCGCTACTGTTTTTTTTGAAATAAATTATTTGATTTGATTTGATTGATTTGATTTATAGGTTCTTGAATGGCGACCACGTACCGGCGTCGGCCGCCCACCGACTAGGTGGACGGATGTAGTGACCAAAATCGCAGGGAAAAGCTGGATGCAAGCCGCGTCCAACCGTTCTTTTTGGAAATCCTTGGGGTAGGCCTATGTCCAGCAGTGGACTTCATGTGGCTGAGATGATGATGATGAATTTCAATTACAGTCACGTCAAAAAATGATTTTTTTACACTAATTGAAATTCACGAACGGCTACTACCGAGAGAAATAGAGTATAATCTACTCGTAGCAGGTATATTAAAGACCAGTTCTGCGCATCACGAATACTGCAGATTCCTTCTACTCTCACCAAGTCATCTGTTCACCATATGCTGCACTAGACTGCTTTGGTAGAATGATGATGATGATGACTTTTATTAAAAAACTAGCGGTCGCCAGCGACTTCGTTCGCGTGGAGTTAGTAATTTGAACATGTCATGCTCCGCTCCTATTGGTCACAGCATGATGTTATATAATTAAAAAAAAAACGAAAAGAATTTTTCAAATCGGACTAGTAGTTCCCGAGATTAGCGCGCACAAACAAACAAACAAACTCTTCTGCTTTATATATTAGTATAGATAGATTAAATGCAAAAGACAAAATGTAAAGTTACTAACTTATACCCGCTGTTTCTGTCTCTGTACCGCATCTTCTTCTTCTTCACAGCCTGTAAAGGTCCACTGCTGGACAAAGGCCTCCCGATGGCTTTCCACGATGACCAGTCTTATGCTACCACATCCATCGGCTTCCCACCATCTTCACCAGGTCATGGTTCCACGTTTTTGGTGGCCGTGGCCGCTACTCCAGAACCTTACTACCCCATCGGCCGGACTGCTCATGTTGGTCATAGCGGGATGTTATATAGCCTACTAGCTTTCCGCCCGCGGCTTCGCCCGCGTGGAGTTCGGTTATATCGCGCTTTTTAGATTTCCCTCGGGAATATCATTTTTTTCCGGGATAAAAGGTAGCCTATGTTTTTTCTCAGGGTCTAAAGATTGTCTGTGCCAAATTTCATCAAAATCGGTTGAGAGGTTTAAGCGGGAAAGCGTAACAGACAGACAGACAGACAGACAGACAGACAGACAGACAGACAGACAGACCGACAGACCGACAGACAGACAGACAGAGTTACTTTCGCATTTATAATATTAGTATGAATGTCCTTTTCGCAACATTTTTTGTTACTGCTCTGCAGCAGTAACAAAAATGTTGCGAAAACGAGAGCTAACGCGGACGTACTACATATTGCTCCCATTATTTTAACTGACGCTTATTTTATACTAGCTTTCCGCCCGCGGCTTCGCCCGCGTGAAGTTCGGTTATATCGCGCTTTTTAGATTTCCCTCGGGAACATCATTTTTTTCCGGGATAAAAGTTGCCTATGTTCTTTCTCAGGGTCTAAAGATTGTCTGTGCCAAATTTCATTAAAATCGGTTGAGAGGTTTAAGTGGGAAAGCGTAACAGACAGACAGACAGACAGACAGAGTTACTTTCGCATTTATAATATTAGTATGGATCAACTGAGCTCTTTTAATTTACGCCGCGCGCTGTAAACTGAAGTCCACGCGTACGGAGTCGCGGGCAACAGTTAGTATCATATAAGGCTCGATAAACTTTGCAATCCTCAAATAAAAGGATTTAATTCTAAAATCTATGAAATAAGAATAAATTTTCAATGCAAATGTTTTATTAACAACAAATGTAAACAATAAAATCTCGTGATGGCAGCCTCCAGGACATACACCATAAACGTGAGAACAGAACTCATAAACGAACACCCGAAAACTATTTGTAAGTACCTCTATAAAACAAAAAGAAATAGGCTTCGTTCTTTTGTTCTAGAGATCTCGACTTTATGCCGCCGTGATAAGGGTCTCTGTATAAATGACCTCCCACGCTTCGAATTGCCGATGAAAACTCATGTGCAGTTAGGGTTGCAAGAACCTGAATTTCACTGCATTGTAGTACAAAACACACACTAGTTAATATACAACGATATTTTTTATTTGTGCGAAACCCGAGACACGTGTCCAGTATTTTTAAGTAAAGAATCTAAGTCCAAAATTTCAAAAAGATATCATGAAAAACCACAAAGTTATGAGCTTGTTATCCTACTTGGCTGTCCCAACAAAAATATGGTCCACGCTCCGATCGGGCGGGCGAACGGTGCGCTGACCTCTGGCGTCAGCTGTTGCGCGGAGTACTATGATTTACCATACGCGCTCAAAATCAAAGCATTTATTTCAAATAAACCAGTTACAGACTCGGTAACCACGCTGCAACAATTTCTAAATGTATTTGGGAAAAATTTAACATGGTGTAGATATGATTGAAATCGATTCAGTTGCTTATTCTGAACAAACTGTATTCGCATAAACAAAAAATAACGCTGTTTATAAGACTTCAATAGACCAATGTTTGAACCAACACGATAATTCCGTAACACATTTACAGTACCTACTAGCAATAACTTTCATTTTGACAGTTCAACAACATTCATTGCGTTATTTACGTTGTTCACTGACAATTTTTTTAAACTTATAAAGCAATGTATTAGCAACTGAACAGCCCTCATAATGAATGATTCAGACTATGATAAAAAATGTGTTTTATGCAATTAGACTATCCATTCGTTTAGCTTACAAATATTGAATCAAAGGCATAAACTAAGTATAGGTATGCACGGGTACACATCAAACTGTACGTAACCTGTATAAGCTAACTTCTGATTGTAGGGAAATGTTCCTAAGAAGCGAGGTCAGCTAAAACTGGTACAGGAAGATGTTTGTTTTCTATCAATAAACTTAATTTTTATTCATGAGTTTCTTAAGAAAATTCAACTAAGCATATTCAACGACCCTGGTTACTCACATATCTGCTTTAGTGACATCAAGAGTTAGCCATTTTTATAAATGTCATTGCTTTAGTAAATATGTAGTTTCTACGAATCGTCACAAGGCAAACAAGCAAATACATAGGTACATAGTTCAAGTTGTGGGTGCTCTCAGAGCACTTAGCGTATGACTCGGTTCCAACTTTCCCCTCAAAAAGGCATTTGTAATAAGACTAATATTTCCATAGAATATTTTATACAGTTTTTTTTTACTTTTTTTGCCTTTAAAGGGAAATTTCATATGACAACTAACTTAATTATTACCACGGAGGGCTCTAGGACACGCCGGTTTCCTCAAGATGTTTTTCTTCACCGTTTTGAGAGCAGCGGTGATGAAATAATTTAGGTACAAAAAGTAAAGCGTCTGATGGGGTTCGTACCTTCGGTCTACAACTTTTAAGTCGCAGTCGATATCACTAGGTCACCGGTATGCTTTCAGCATAGTAGTTTGTTCTAGTATTATCAACCTTTTTATCGTCCCACTGCTGGGCACAGGTCCCCTCCCATACAGAGAAGGATTGAGCGCAATCACCACGCTTGCTCAATGCGGGTTGACGATTTCAGACTCACCTTATAATCAGACATTGGTGTCCAATATACAACGTGTAACAAAAAGGGTATATACATAACAAAGGCATGGCATCTTTACATGATATCAAACGATATTGGAAGGGTTTTTTAATCCTATCTCTTTATGTTAGGAAGTTATGAGGAAAAGCACCGCCTGTGATAGGCTATTATCATATTAGTCGCACAGAGATATTGAAGACATTTATCGGATTTTGGCAAGTAACGTGATGGGTAACGAGTAGTTATTAACGTATGTAGTGTGCTACCACGTTTGTCATGATTTGATTTTAAGAAACACACGAAACCGAAAATTTGGTACCAATTTTTTGAGTATTTTATTTTGAGTTGAAACCCTTCCGAAATCGTTTGATATCATCTAAAGATGCCATGCCCTTGGTATGTAGATACCCTTTTTGTTACACGTTGTATACTTAAAAAGTACATAAAAAAAAGTTACATTAGTACTTGCCTGATCTGGAATGAAACCTGCACATTCAATAAGAATCTATGAACAAAATTTCAAAAAGTTATCATGAAAAACCACAAAGTACTTGGCTTGTAAACCTACTTGGCTGTCCCAACAAAAATATGGTCCACGCTCTGATCGGGCGGGCGAACGGTGCGTTGACCTACTTGAGAGGCTGGTTTTTTAAACACTAGGCCACCACAACTTTAGTACCTAGTCGGAACATTGTATGCTGCTTTTGCAATAATCTATTCTTAAACTAGAACGACGAGTTCCTTCACAAGGAGCTTCGAGGTACTAGATGCTAACTGTGAGCTTGGTGTTTTCCAGCGGCAGCGTGCTGTGCGTGGCAGCCCTATGCGCACGGGCCGGAAGCGGCGCGCGCGCATGCACGGTAGCCGCGAGCTGATACCTCAATTAGCGAGTCAATGTCAAAATTCTATGTGAACTACGCGCCAGCATACAGAGTGTTCTGATCACTTTCAGTGGAAATTTTATACTAAATATTTTCTATACGGGGAATTTCATACCACAAATTAACACCACAGAGTAACTTGTAGCTACTAATAACTGCCGCACGGTTTTATTCATCAGGTTAAGCATAACTTGCCACGGTCGGTCTGTGGATGGGTCAATGTTTTTACACACCAAGATTCCTCCGTGCCACGGATTTTTGAAGGATCATAATGAGACACTTTTAAATCAGACCACAACTGAATTATGAAGGTCAAATAGGTCAGTCGATTTATGTAATATACCTACTGGTTTTCACCTGTTTCCGGATAAACTGGAAACCAGCCCAATGTAGCCTGAAAAAGTACGGAGATGATAAATTGAAAAAACACCACGCTCAGTACCCAGACCTGGTTCAGAGAATTCTGTTATTTAATCATTTCAACACAGTTCCTACTCATCATTGCTCTGCGTCCTTTAAAATATCGCTTAGTCATCATTCGAATGCAATGCAGGTTCCTATTTGGTGGCAACATGTTCAGTCTTTCTTAATCCATTTTTCCACTGATTTCGCTGCAGCCGATCCATGTATCTTGTGAAATATACACCATGAAATTCCACCAGATGCAGGGGATTGTTCACAGCTCACCTGACCTTAGTTTTTAAAATGTTGGAAGTTGTAGTGTAAACTGACTTTCCATACATGTACAATTGTACATACATAATCAGCCTATAATGTTTCCTCTGCTGGGACACAGGCCTCCTCTCGGTCTCTCGGTGAGAGGGAGTGGGCCGTAATCTAACACACCTATGAGAAATAATAAAAAATAATATGAAAAATAATATGAGTTTTTTTACAAAAAACTCATATTTGTTTATAAAGATTCTACTAAGTACGTCAATCAGCGCCTGTAAACTGCAGTTGTCAGGACACGCAGAACATGATATTAAGTGTCTCATCTCTTGTGGAACATCATCATATTTACGCTCCAAAGTGTCTATGAATCTGAGGTGGCAAGTCTCCTTACCAGATTGCCGCTATAGGATCTGAAGACCCACGTGTGGGAGTAGCGAGATGAGGCAAAACGCCAACGAGCATCCCCGTGTCCTCGTGGCAAAGATCGGCGGCGGTCTCTCTTAAACGGCCCTGTTCCAGACCATGGTCCGGAGCGAGAGAGCATGGCAGGCTGTCACCTCCTTCTGAGAAGCAGTGATGCCGCCAAAAGAGCAGGCGGAGCGTATGCGAGAGCCACACTCAGCAAAGAGCGAAGACCGATGCCTGGGTCGGGGTTGCGGGTTGGTCAAAAGAGAAACCGTGACCCTGGCGCAAAGGCAAGTGAAGGAACAAGGCTGTGTCATAGTCAGTAAAAGTCATCATGAGTGCAAGAGAACGGAAGAGGTCATTTGAAGATTTCCCATCGACACCAAAAAAAAGGCGTCTATGAATTTTCACCTGAACAGTTTAATGTCCTCCATGGCGCAGCGGTCAACACGCTTGCCTGCGACGTGGAGGCCCCGGGTTCGATCCCCGGCCAGGTCATGATGGAAAACGATCTTTTTCTGATCGGCCTGGGTCTTGGATGTTTATCTATATACATATGTATCTATTATAAATATAGTATCGTTGAGTTAGTATCCCATAACACAAGTCACGAACTTGCTTTGGGGCTTTGCTTTGGGGGCACAGAAATCGTAATAACAAGATTTCTGTGTTTGGGGGTTATCTGTGTAATTTGTCCGTATATATTTAATTATTTATAGTTTAAATGACTTGAAGATTATTGCTGAACCTTTGATTGGAATGTTAGCAAAATCTGTGTGCTGAACAACGTAAATAAGGCATTCCTACTGTCAGTATCTTGTGTTATTACCCCGCGGATTTCAGCTACACACTGTAGCTCCACAAATGAACAGCGCACGGCCGGCTGTTCACACGTCACGCGGAATATTACACGCTGTACCTCCCCCTCTCTACCTCCCCTCCCTACACACGCCCGTCTATGCGGCCCCTTATATAGGCTAGACCTTCCATGATACAGTTAGAAATTGCCTTCTAATATGGGGTCAAAACTGCAACTCCATAGTTATCTATTAGGTACTCTTTGGATTGAACAACTAGCTTCATAACGCTGACGGACCGGACTTTTGACAAATAAAAATTGCCTATTATGGATCTTTTTTTATATAGTATAATTATAAACTAGTGCTTGACCGCAATCCCGCCTGATAGTAAGCAGTGATGCAATCTTTGATGGTAAAGCGCGCTAGTTTATTGAGAGCCTATTCACTCAAAAAAAAAACTGAATGGATAGGAAGGAAGACGGTATTTGAGCGAGGTGATGCAATTTTAAGTCCAACAGTTGGTTGCAAGTTACATATATAATTTGTAACAGAAACCCTATTGAGATCCATAAGCACTTAAACGATGTATAGACAAAGATTCAACTGTAAATAAAATACTATAAGAATTGATACTCAATTTTCAGTTTCTAATGTTTCTTAAATTACTTCGGTGAATACAGTCGACGGGCGTTTGGAGCATTTTGGAGGACTATCCTATGTAATATTGATGTCAAAAAAGTGCTGATTCTCAGCCTAATTTTAATAAAAGATATTTGATTTTAATCTATACTTATCTATATTACTAATATATAAAGCTGAAGAGTTTGTTTGAACGCGCTAATCTCAGGAACTACTGGTCCGATTTGAAAAATTATTTTTGGGTTGGATATCCCATTAATCCAGTAAGGCTTTAGGCTATATAACATCACGCTCCGTCCAATAGGAGCGGAGCATATAAAAAAAAAACATATCGAAACCTACGCGGGTGAAACCGCAGAGCGCAGCTGGTTTTAAAATGACTTTTCACGTAACTTGTCACGATAGTGGTTTGTCTATTTTTATTTGTAAAGTTCGATTTCATGTCTTAAAAGTGGGCTCTAGTGCCGAAGAATTTGAGAAATAGGTATTTGAAGAAACTATTGCCATCGCGCCGCTTTTTCCGCGAAACTATTCCCCGTAAAGTACGAAAGATACAGTTGCAACTCAAGCTGATTTTACCTACAAAAACGTTGACCAAAAGATGTTTCGTATTCCGCTGTTTTCTTTTTCAAAACACAACAGATCTCAATTATTTTTATATCAAATTTTAGAGGATGATATACCTATGCCTCTATTATTTTCTTTTTTGTCAAAAACTTATTACGTTTGTGTAATAGTCGTCTGAACATCGCGGTAAAAATGGGTTGTTTTTCGGGATTTTGAAACATTATATTTCTTTTATTAATTAAGTTTTCGAAAAAATCAAATAATAGAGGCACGTATCTATAATCAAGATATGAAATTGTAGAAAAAAAAAAAACATTTCTCTAAACCCGTAATCCACGTAGAAAACAGCGGAATACGTTTGTATGAAGAATACGCCACTGGAGTCCCTTTTTAAAAATTCTCATAACTTCCGAACATGTAAAAATGCGATTAAAAATCCATCTAATATCTTTTGATGGCATCCTTAAATCTCGTTTGAAGCTATTTTATTGATTTAAACTAGTTATAAGTAATGCTTAAATCTTGAATAAGGTTCTGTAATACGGTCCTTAGTATGCTGTTCTATGCAAGGCGCCCAAGGTCCATAGGTGCAGTGCTATCATGCATGGCACAATAAGTCACTAGTTAAACCGAAGATTAGCGCCACATCGCGTCCGCCCCTCGCCTTATAAATCAGAGCCCGTGATTTAATATTAATGATGTTTTAACCTTAGTGATTTATTGACGATGGCCCAAACTGTGAGAGGAAGCGATGTTTGTTGAAACAAAAAAATATTAATAAAGTAACTTCTAAAAGAACACCTGACTGTTTGAGTAGATGTGTTCTTGCTTGTGCTTTCAGAGATACATAGGGGTCTAATATCATGCACATTCTATGTTTAATATATACTATAAAAAGGAACTATTAAGCAAAACTGCCTGCAGCGGTCTTCCTACCAGATTATAACAATTAAAGTGTGTTCAAGGCTAGAATTTAGCTCGTAATAAACTAGTGCACTTTACGATCAACGTTTGCATCAATGCTTACAAGCGAGTTTTGTTAACTTTGAAGGATATTTATATAGGTCCAATATGTAAAGAAAACCCCGTCCGACCCATAAGGATAATAAAGGTTAGATTATATACACATGACCAAATCCATACTATACTTACTAATATTATAAATGCGAAAGTAACTCTGTCTGTCTATCTGTTTTTTTTTTTTTTTTTTATAAGTTATAAACAAGCGCTTGACCGCAATCCCGCCTGATGGTAAGCAGTGATGCGATCATTGATGGTAAAGCGCGCTAGTTTATTAAGAACCTATTCACTCTAGCCTTGAAGACACTCAAATTGTAATGTGACGGAAACACCGTCGCCGGCAAATTGTTCCAGTCCCTCGATGTACGCGGTATAAAAGAGGAAGCGAAACGCTTCGTCCGGGTCGCAGTGGTATCAACAACGTAAGGGTGGAAACTCGCCGTACGACGGGTCGTCCGATGGTGGAACGGTGATGGGGGAATTAAATCATGCAATTCCCTTGCACACTCACCAGAATGCAACCTATAGAAGACCGAAAGGCTGGCTACTCTACGCCTGTGCTCCAGGCTTTGGAGACCGTTTCGAGTTAAGTCTGGGTCGCCAATCAGCCTCTTCGCACGCCTCTCCACTGAATCCAAAGTATCCAGGTGACATTTCGCAGCACCAGCCCAAATGTGGCTGCAGTACTCCACACACGAGCGGACCTGTGCTTTGTACAACATTAGAAGCTGCCCCGGTGTGAAGTACCGCCGGACCTTTGCGATAACGCCAAGTTTTCTAGCAGCCACCCTGGCCTTGGACTCAATGAACCGCCCAAAGTTAAGGTTCGAGGAAATCTCTACTCCCAAAAGCTGAAGGCGGTTGGTGCACTCCAAGGATACATTCTGAAAAGTAGGAGCCAAGGTGAACGGGCTCCTTTTGGCGGTGAAAAGACACGCCTGTGTTTTGGCGGCATTGAATGCTACAAGATTGGCTTTGCCCCATTCGGAGACTGCCTGTAGTGCAGCACTCGTACGCTCTACCATAGCCTCTCTTTCGGACCAGATTGCTTCCTTACTAGCCCGAGCTTCCGGCAGATATCTCTCCACAACTGTGCTGTCATCTGCATACCCATAGATACCGGGCATCAGCAGATCATTAATATGCAGCAGGAACAGAGTTGCAGAGAGAACAGACCCCTGAGGAACACCGGCATTGGTCGACATGGGCTCCGATGAGCATCCGTCGACAACAACTCGGAGGGACCGTTCAGTCAGGAAGTCTTTAACCCAGCCAGTCAGGCCAGCGGAAACGCCGTACGCTGGAAGCTTACTCAAAAGGCCAGCGTGCCATACCCGGTCGAAGGCCTTCGAGACATCAAGGGAGACGGCAATCGCTTCCCCATTTCTCTCGAGGGCCTCGCCCCACAAGTGAGTGGCATACACTAGTAGGTCCCCAGTTGACCGATTGCGCCGAAAACCGTACTGTCGGTCACTGAGGAGATCGTTACCTTCCAGGTAAGCCAAGAGGCGCGAATTCAATACACGCTCCATAATCTTGCAGAGTATGGAGGTTCCCTGCTTAAACCTCTCAATCGATTTTGATGAAATTTAGCACAGACAATCTTTAGACCCTGAGGAAGGACCTGAGGTAGGCCTTTTATTGAAAAATTTGATATTCTCGAGGTAAATCTATAAAGCACGATATAACCGAATTCCACGCGGCGAAAACCGCGGGCGGAAAGCTAGTAAAATAAATTTGAAAATTTTGCGTAATCAAACAATCTTAAAGAATTTTGAAGTATCTTTTTTTTCCGCAAAATAATCTTCGCATCCCCGAAACTCCGTACTTTTAAAAAAAGTGTCAACACCATTTTGACGGTATTATTATGAGCGATGCGACCACATGCCGCGTACCCTGCCCCCTGCCGTCGCCCACGCATAGATTGCCTATCGCATATGTATTAAGTTACCTCTTTTTGCGAAATAATTAATAAATTTATTTTTAGGGGGATTTTTTTAACTTTATTCCGGCTTTGTAGGCCTTAGTAGAATCAGTTATAGATACCTAGTAATACTTTCACAGATCGGACAGGGTTTTCTTTACATATTGTATAGAAAAAAAGTATTCGTAGACTGTTTCCCGCGACCTCCTGTAAGTTAGTCGGTCAGACGCGACCCGCTGGTGTCGGCCCCCACTTTTTGTTTATTGCTAATAAGCTATCGTAAGCTATCTACGGGCAAATTGCGTGCGCTGTGGGGGAATGCTCCATTTTTTCTTTACTTCCCTCTGACTTGCGACTTGCAAAAAATATTAGTTTACTTAATAATGTTGTAAGGGGCAATTTTAAAATGTTTTTAGCTACTTTAAAAGTATCATAATTTTAAGTTAGCCAAATCTGACTGAGCGCATCACAGTTGGAGTTGTAAGTACCTAGCTTATTCGTGTATTATTAGTTATTATATAGGTATTTTTAGTTTGTTTTATTCAGTTCTTACCACCATCTTCTATGGGATCTAATGATCTGATGATCACGATGTGTTCTAGCTGTGTCAGGGCTCCACTTTAAAAACGACTAAACCATCGACCAGACTGCTCGCCGACCGCAATCCCGCGCCTACTGTGGCCGGGAGTTCGATGTTGTCTTCTGATCAGGGCGTCTACTGGCGATGTTGTCTTCTGATCAGGGCGTCTACTGGGGTTGGAGACGTGAGGACGCTGATTTCCGCTCCCTCTCTGCCTGCTCCTTTGGCAGCATTACAGATCACTGCTTCGCAGAAGGAGCCGGGATTTGAAAAGACTGGGCTAACATCCATCTTTAGAACTCATTTATTCAGTCTTATATATTTTATTGTTTAAATTTTAAAACACTATATAAACTTGTGGGGGCGCCCCAGTGTGGGTAGGCCCCCGACAAGGTGGACTGGCGAACTGGTGAAGGTCGCGGGAAACGTCTGGATGCGGAAGGCGCAGGACCGGTCGTCGTGGAGAACCTTGGGGGAGGCCTATGTCCAGCAGTGGACATCTTTCGGCTGAAATGTTGATGACGATGATATAAATTAAAACAGACAATCCATACTAATATTATAAATGCGAAAGTATCTCTGTCTGTCTGTCTGTCTGTCTGTCCAGCTTTCACGCCAAAACTACTGAACCGATTGTAATGAAATTTGGTACACAGATAGTCTAGAGCCTGAGAAAGGACATAGGCTATAAAACATCCCGCTATGAATAATAGGAGCAGAGCAGGAACAAAAAATGTTGCGAAAACGGGAGCAAACGCGGACGTACATATTGCTGCCATTATTTTAACAGGCGCTTATTTTATATCAATTACTAAGCTCTTTCGGTTCGATTAAGCTTACGCGGTTGAAACCGCGGGACACAGCTAGTATTTTTATAATTATTAAATTCATTTATCTATACAACCAGTGCTCTTCCTCCTCTCTCTTAGCTGATCTATGCTGTACCCAATAGAGTACATAATTGTGATAAATATAATGATTTCCCTGCCAACTGATGTATATCATTAATGTATATAATTAATTATCAATAATGTATTTATCATTATCATACAATTCATACACAATACAGAATTAAGAACAGAGAATTGAAACCTGATAGGAAAACGCTGGATGGAGAACTAAATGAAGACTTTATAACTGTTGCTGTGTGACCAGTAGTACTTATGTACTATTTTATGTACAATCTATGTGTCCTGTTAAGTGGTGCAGTGCTCCGGTTAAAGAGCAAACACCTCTTTATTTGTCTCATCAGTTAGCGCTCCGCGGCGTGACGCTGGAGTGCTAAAAGCCACAATGACCGTGTCGTCTATCACGACTCCATATTTTCAATAAACAGTAAATAGAACATGAGGAAGCTTCTCTGTCATTGGAAAGGCCGGTTTTCTGGACCGTTTTCTTGTAAAGAAGAATATTTTTTTGTGAAGAAGAAATAAATAAAAACCATTTATTTCAGGCCATACACAACCACTAAGCACCCATACATACAGTCATTAGAATACATTCATTTCAGCCGAAAGACGTCCACTTCTGGACATAGGCCTCCTCCAAGGTTCTCCACGACGACCGGTCCTGTACCTCCCGCATCCAGCGGTTTCCCGCGACCTTCACCAGGTCGTCGGTCCCCCTTGTCGAGAGCCTACCCACGCTGCGTCTTCCACGTGCGCGGTCGCCACTCGAGAACCCGTTGGCCCCATCGGGCATCGGTCCTACGGGCAATGTGCCCGGCCCACTGCCAGTTCAGTGTTGCAATTCTTCGAGCTATGTCGGTTACTCTCGTTCTTCTGTGGATCTCCACATTCCTCATTCGGTAGCAGAATACATACAAACACACTATACAACCCATGAAACATTATGTTACCGAACACAGCTAGCAATATGCCTGCTACAGCATTGCCCGATATAGGGGCAGTCAAAACAACAACTGGTTCTCGTGATGATTGCCGGGAGGATTCGCCCCTCTTACGTAGGTGGATAAGAGTCCAGACCCACTTTAATTAATTTATTACTAACATTAGGCTAAGCTTTACTTTTACTAACATTATATGGATATTTATGTATTTTAATCAAAATATTTTTTTTTAATTTGAATTTGATATAAAACATTATTTTTTGTTTTTGCGAAACCCAAAACAGGTGTCAAGTATTTTTAAGTAAAGAATCTATGTACACCATTTCAATAAGATATAATGAAAAACCACAAAGGTATGAGCTTGCTATTCTACTTGGTTGTCCTACAAAAATATGTTCAAAGCTCCGGTCGGGCAGGCGAGCGCGGTGCGTTGACTTATGGCGTCAGCTACGTGTGCGCGCTCGGTATCCACACTGCAACAATTTCTAAATGTATTTGGGAAAAAAATATAACATAGTGTAAAAATGATTGGAATCGATTCAGTTGCTTATTCTGAACAAACAACATATATTCAGGTTTCGCATAAATAAAAAATAACGTTGTAAGGTCAACCGGGGCAATTGCGTCATATAAATAGTTCACTCGCCTTTAAAAAAATAAATCACACTAATTATAAATTTATTTAAAAAAAAAAATAAAGAAATTATCTGTGTACAAACTTAGTAAATTATTCCTTTCATTAGTTACAGTAAATATGAGTAGTTAGACTTTTTTTTAAAAACAGTAATTTTAGACGCATTTTCCCGTATTGGGACAAACGCGTCTTCATTAAATAAGTTTTAAACCTATGATGTTTGAAGATTGAAATAACTTTATATTACTTCAACAAAATTTTTGTACACAAATCTTACAAAAAATTATAAAAAAAATGCCGAATAACTATTACATCGGAAGCGATGTCATAAAACTGGGAAATTGCGACTATATTTTCTTAGACGCATTTACCCGCTGTCAAATCCAGACGTTTAGAACATTTTCGTTTTGTAAGCAAAATTAAAATAAACTGTCTAGCAAAATTACTTTTATTTTAGGGCAAAAATCAAATTTCATTAGGTAGACGACCTTTTTCTATTTGCAGTCAGAGCTCTTACAATTTAGATTTTTATTGCCGGCGGCCCCGTTTCTAGAACATAATTTTAGCATTTTTACATTCATAACAAATCTCGGTATAAATATCTCGTCAACACGAATAAAAAAGCCCAAACACGAGGTAGCTACGATATACCGTTGACGAATTCCCTCGATTCTCTGTGGTCTCCATTATCAGATCAGTTCTAAACCTCCATTGTATTATAGTATCGTCGTATACACATTAATATCAACTTTGTAACTGATGCTCGCAAACAATTTTCAAGCATCGCTCTTGATTTCTCAGGGTTTCCATCATCATATCTTGGTCCTGATGACGATGGGATCAAATGGCGAGTACTTATACCGTTTCAAAAAAGCATTTCTCAAATCGGTCTATTTATCTTCGAGTGATCGGTGAACAGTACATGAAAAAATAAAAATAAATAAAAGATGCAGACGAGTTGAGAACCTCCTCCTTTTTTTTTAAAGTCGGTTAATAAAATTTACTACAAATAAAAACCCAATAAAGGTTTCAGTTCTCTGGTTTTGGGGCAATTGCGTCATATGACGCAATAGCCCCGAGACAGCAGACGCATTTACCCCAAACATCCAGACCAAACCTAAAAAATTAAATCTTCATTTCTCTACAAATAAAAAGATTTAAATAAAAATAACTATCGGTATAAACAGGCTATAACATATTGTTATAGCCTGCCTATACACAATATGTTTTTCAATAAGTTTTCAGTTTTTAATGTGAAATGCTCATGCATTTCACATTAAAAACGGAAAACTTAGGATCAATATGCATTCTTAAGGATTTTAATCACTCATCTCGCGGAGCACGACTTGACAAAATACACGCTTGTGCGGTACAACGCCATCTATTTAAACTATATGTTTTATTCAAAGTGAATAAAACCAGATGGCAGAAGAGGTTGGTTTTCAATTAGATTTTAAATTATTTCGATTAGACGCAATTGCCCCAAAGACGAAATTGCCCCGGTTGACGATATATCAAATTCAAAATCCGGTTAAAATACATAAATATCTTCTGTCCTTTTCTTAATGAAATAGAAAAAAAAGATAAATTGTACCTAAATTTGGTTAAAATTGTGATCAAGGGTCTTTTAGTACTTGGATGATAACATAGGTAGCGTGGCACAGTATAGTGCCTGTATAGCACCAATCACAAACAGCGTCAGGCGGCATACAATTATCACGCCTCTGTCACCGGCTATTGTTTTAGCGCCTCTCTGTGATGTTTGTCGGCGCCCTGTAAGGCGAGCAACGGTAACCTGCATCGATTCACTTTACATCTAATAACTGTTCTATATCCGTTCGTCTGTGGAAAATCCTCAAGAATGTCCATGGGGTCTGTCAGACTCCTACTGACTAAAACCACCCCGGTGTCCATCTCACACCTACACCGGGGGTTGCGAGAACGAATACTGGTTCCGCAACCCCCGCTTGGTGCTGGCCTGCCACTTTGGGCTTCGGGTCAGCGGGGGGAGTGAGGTGAATCACTCCCCCCGTGACATCTAAGAATGGCGCGTGGAACACTTCAATGTGCTTCGTGTACTGACTTATTTTGTAATTATATCGAATTATTTTGCACCAGTGTATCGAAACCGAGACGGTAATAATATAGACTTATTTTGTAATAATATAGATTTACTAGCTTTCCGCCCGCGGCTTCACCCGCGTGGAGTTCGGTTATATCGCGCTTTTTAGATTTCCCTCGGGGACATCAAATTTTTTCGCGATAAAAGTAACCTATGTAAAGGATATAGGCTACTTTTTACTCAGGGTAAAGATTGTCTGTGCCAAATTTCATCAAAATCGGTTGAGAGGTTTAAGCGGGAAAGCGTAACAGACAGGCAGACAGAGTTACTTTCGCATTTATAATATTAGTATGGAATAGCTTTCCACCCGCGGCTTCGCCCGCGTGGAACTCGGTTATATCACGCTTTTAGATTTCCCTCGGGAATATCAAAATAAAAGGTAGCCTATGTCCTTTCTCAGGGTCTTAACCTTAAGATTGTTTGTGCCAAATTTTATCAAAATCGGATGGGGTCTATTTTCTGATATGAAAATATACAATATGTAAAGAAAACCCTGTCCGATCTGTGAAGGTATTGTTAGCAATCGATAACTGATTCCACTAATGCCGACAAAGCCGGACTAAAGTTAAAAAAAAATCCCCCTAAAAAATTAATATTATTTTGCAAAAAGAGGTAACTTAATACATGTGCGGTAGGACACCCTTCCGCGGGCGACGGGGGGCAGGGCACGCGACGCGTGGTCGAATCGCATAAGCGTACTGTCAAAATGGTGTTGTCACTTTTTTTTTAAATTACCAAATTTCAGGGAAGTTGGAATTAATTCGCGGGAAAAAAGACTATTTTAAAATTCATTAGTATTGTTACTATGATGATTACGTAAAATGTTATATTATATTTTTTGGTCATGTGTTTACCTAACCTTTATTATCGGGTCGGACAGGGTTTTCTTAACATAATGTATAAAGAAACTTATAATGTTTGTTGTCTATGCTTTACAAAACCATTTATCTGTTGAAACTTCAGTAGGGGGTGTTCTGGGGGATTGTTCTACACTGCAACGCGTACCGATAGCAGCTAGTAATACATACACACACACACACACACGCGTTAAAAAAACAAACGTATTTGTTATGGTTTTTTTTTTTTCTCATTTCCCTTTTTGTTGTGCAAGAAGAGCGGATCCTTCAACTACAGGTATTTCTATGCCTAAATGTAGACTCCTTGACTAGTAATATTTAGGTACATTACTAGTCTAGGAGTCTCCATTTGTCAAAATGATATGAAATAAACTTGTAGTGAAGACTAGTCCGGTAATAATATTGTGTGATCAAAATGCATATTGCACACATAGAACGGAAATTTAGATGATTCTAATAAAATAAATATATACGGACAAATCAGATAGATTGAGCTAGCCCCAAAGTAAGTTCGAGACTTGTGTTATAGGATGCTAACTCAACGAGACTATATTTATAATAGATACATATAAAGATAAACATCCAAGACCCAGGCCAATCAGGAAAAGATCGTTTTCCATCATGACCTGGCCGGGGATCGAACCCAGGCCTCCACGTCGCAGGCAGGCGTGTTGACCGCTTCGCCACGGAGGACGACCTAAATAAGTACCTATTACAAGTAAACAAGATTCATGAAATTAATTATAGCTATACTAGCTTTCCGCCGGCTTCTTCGCCCGCGTGGAGGTCGGTTATATCGCGCTTTTTAGATTTCCCTCGGGAATATCAGTTTTTTCCGGGATAAAAGGTAGCCTATGTTCTTTCTAAGGGTCTAAAGATTGTCTGTGCCAAATTTCATCAAAATCGGTTGAGAGGTTAAGGCGGGAAAGCGTAACAGACAGACAGACAGAGTTACTTTCGCATTTATAATATTACTAGCTTTCCGCCCGCGGCTTCGCCCGCGTGGAGTTCGGTTATATCGCGCTTTTTAGATTTCCCTCGGGAACATCAAATTTTTCCGGGATAAAAGGTAGCCTATGTTCTTTCTCAGGGTCTAAAGATTGTCTGTGCCAAATTTCATCAAAATCGGTTGAGAGGTGTAAGCGGGAAAGCGTAACAGACAGACAGACAGACAGACAGACAGACAGATAGACAGACAGACAGACAGAGTTACTTTCGCATTTATAATATTATTATGGATTATGGATAAGTATTTCTGAATAACGACACGTATGATACATAGTCATACATAGGTGAAATGTGATTACAAACTTATTTTATTTTATTAATTTATTTATCTATAAGTAATCGTGGTGGCCTAGTGGTTAAAACACCAGCCTCTCAAGCATAAGTATGCAGGTTCGATTCCAGGTCAGGCAAGTAATAATGTAACTTTTCTAAGTTATACTTTCTAAGTACCTATATCTTGGACACCAATGAATGATCAGGTAATGGTAGGATATCGCCTTCAGGTTGTAGCGATGAGACGGCAGTCGCTTCACGGAAAATATCGAAGGTTAGCCAAAATCAGCAGTTAGAGTGGTAAAGCGGACCCCAGTATCCAAAGCTGAAAAAGCTTCAGATGCGACTGGGATTAACCCTGAGATGATGATGATGATGTATTTTCTAAGTTTACCTTGGACATCAATGACTGATTATAAAATGAAGGAAAACATCTTGAGGAAACCTGGACTTTAAGTCAGAAATCGCCAACCCGCATTGAGCAAGCGTGGTGATTACGCTCAATCCTTCTCTGTGTGAGAGGAGACCTGTGCCCACCAGTGGGACGATAAAAAGGTTGATGATGATTTATTCATCCAGGTAGGTGGCTCTTCCGAACAGGAAGACGTTTTAGGGTCCGTCACTACGTTATAAATAATCAAATAGGTACATAGCAAGTCAGATCACTACAGCGACATAATGGCTAATGAAATTTCCGTGTCGCTATAAGTTGAACGACAGTGTACGCTGTCGAGACTCGAGACGCAAATGAAATGTCCTAATCTCAGGGGCATTCATTACGCTATCATATTTAGGGTGCACGCTTCGCCCATAATACTAACATAATTATATTTTTTGAAGCTTTTTCAGCTTTGGAGTCTGGGGTCCGATTTACCAGTGTAACTGCTGATTTTGGCTAAACTTCGATATTTTCCGTGAAGCGACTGCTGTCTGACCTCCACTACCCAAAGGCGATATCGAAGCATTGCAGTTAGACTAATTATTGGACTTTTAAGGGCTCCAACAACCCGTAAAGACTGCCATTAGATGTCCCTATGGCAACCGGGGCCAACGGCTTAACCTGCTTTCCGAGGCACGACCAGACTAGTTCAAATATTCCTATGCATACATACAAATATTTGCACTGCGCGGGGATCCAACCCGCAAGGCACAAGCCTACTTAATAATAATATACATATATAGATCCATAATTATACACCCAATAAACACATCTAATAATTTATAACAAATTAAATTATTTGAATTGCTACATATCTCTCTTTCTCGACGAGTACATATTGATCATTTACCTTGTAATAATATCTATGAGACACATGTGGAATGAAAATATAGATGGAAGACTTTAATTTAAATTGAATACGAAAATCCGCCTTTAGCAAGCGTAGTCATCATCCATCAATTCTAGCTTTGCCCTGCAGTGATATTATTTATTATTTTTTACATTTCGGAAGAGTGCCAGCCCTAGAGCGGTGCACACCCGCGTAGGGCGCGGTCCGCCGGGACCAGCCGGACACGACTCCGCCATTATGACGTCATCAGCGTATACTGAAGTGATGAGGTAGGTATCTACTGAAGGAAGAAACTTGAACAGAACACTGAAAGCTCGGAAATACGGCGAGGGTGAAGTTTTTAAATAAATAAATTCAAGAACGTTTGTTTTATTTTTGTTACAATTTATAGATACGTCTACAGATCCAGTGCTGGTGCGAAAGCATCTTCTCTCTAGTACTTATTATATTGAAGTTACCATTGTGAAAGTGATCCAAATCCAAGCAATATGGTGGCTATTAATGGAACTGAGATGTGGTCGCTAACAATGGGCATTATAAATAAGCTCATAGTCTCTCAAAGGTCTATGCTTGGGAGAGGGGCAATTCTTGGGGTTTCACTGCGTGATCAAATCACAAATGAGGAGATCCGCAGAAGAACGAGAGTAACCGACATAGCCCGAAGAATTGCAACACTTGAGAGGGAAATCTAGTGGAGCTTTCTCACAATATACAAACGTATTCCGCTGTTTTCTTAGTGGATGCCAAAATGGAGATTCCTTGACATGTAATGTCAATGAATCTCCAATATTGATATGATATAAGCTTATCATCATCATCATCAAACCCAGCGTTAATCCCAGTCGCATCCGAAGCCTTTTTCAGCTTTGGAGACTGAGGTCCGCTTTACCAGTCCAACTGCTGATATGGCTAAACTTCGACATTTTCTGTGAAGCGACTGCCGTCTGACCTCCACACCCAGAAGGCGACATCTAAGCATTGCAGTTAGACCAATTGTTGGACTTTTGAGGGCTCCAACAACCCGTAACGACTGCCACTAGATGTTCGAATGACAACCGGGACCAACGGCTTAACGTGCTTTCCGAGGCACGACCAGACCAGTGCAAATATTCATATTCATGCATACAAATTACTTGCACTGTGCGGGGATCAAACCCGCGCCACCCTGCGCAGCGGCCGCGTCCGCTACCGCTACGCCACGGAGGCTGTCATATGATATAAGCTTATATTTTTAATTTATTATTTACGTCACAAGGCACTTGAACGTATAAGAGGATAATTGATAAGGGGACACATTGGATCGCCAGGTAACGATGAAGCTGACAAACAGGCCAGAACGGCCTCCGGAACGTCTGTCTGTGGAACGCAGTCTCTTGTGCCCTCTTCAATTAACAACTGTGGTAACTACAAAAAGGATAATACCGGACTAGTCATGCTCAAAAGGCTAAATGTTTTAGAAATCTATGTCGATAGTATTTATAATATAAAAAGGTTAGCCGAAGGAAGCAAAACATGTTTAGGTGGAGATTCATAGAGGACTCCGCCTTGGAGTATAGGTACCTAAATGTTTTGCTGTTCCAAAATCGTTGAGAAACTTAAGAGGGGACTCTAGTGGTGCTTTCTCCATACAAACGTATTCCGGAGTTTTCTTCGTGGATAACGCTTTTAGAGTAATTTTTTTCTGCAATTTTACACCGTGATTAAACGTGCCCCTATCATTTGATTTTTTCCGAAACTTAATTAATTAAAGAAATACGATACTTCTAAATCGCGAAAAATAACCCATTTTCACCGTGATGTTCAGATGACTATTAGACAAACGGGATAAGTTTTTGACAAAAAAGAAAATAATAGAAGCATAGGTATACTTTTCCTCTAAATTTACTTGTAAAAATAATTGAGATCTGTCGTGTTTTGAAAAAGAAAACAGCGGAATACGAAACGCCTTTTGGCAACGTTTTTGTAGGTAAAACAAGCCTGAGCTGCAACTGTCCTTTTCGCACTTTACCGAGAGAGCTTGGAAGCAGCGCGACGACAATAATTTCTTCAAATACCTATTTTTCAAATTCTTCGGCACTAGAGTCTCCTCTTAAGAGACTAAAAAAAACACATCCCCTCTTTACGTATATGGGGGGTCCCATAACAAAACGTCATCATCATCATTTCAGCCGAAAGACGTCCACTGCTGGACATAGCGTTTTCATTTTTAATGTCTGGACTTGAAAAAAGACGATGATCCCTGAGTTTGTTTCGGCTATTTCTTCTCAGAGGTAGTCAGTTAGGAAATGCCGGCTTCCCGTAGTTAAAAAAAAAATCGTATGACGTGTAAAAGTGATCAGTTTCATTTCATTTCACTACACCTAACTTCTCTCGGTGAGAATTTTACTGAATGGCTGATCTGATGTGGTCACATTATTTTGGTTTTGTTAGGGATTTTGTTACAAATGCCGCTGCCTTGGGGCATTTGCTTTACCAATGTCATAGGTAATACTTACATAGATAAGTTTCTATCCTAGAACTCCTGAAATGTTTCTTGTAACATTAATGTAAGTGTAATCATCCTTAATCTGACGTAACTTTACATTTGTTTTCCTTTCTTACTGTTATTTTTTAGTTATTTCCTATAAAGTTTAGTGCTTGTGGCGCCTCCTATTACGTTTATGGGCATGAGGTGCTAACCTACAGGAAATTACTGCACTAGCCTTAGATGTAGGTAACTAAGTAAATAAATAGGTACATTATTTTAGAAGTTGAATAGTGAAAACTGTAAATAATAGTTGCTCGGTGACATAAACAGGTACTTAGAAATTTGTTTTGGAATATTTAATTAATATTATATTTATTACAATCTGTACCTACATATATACTTACTTACCTAGTGCAGGAACAGGAGGAGTCTGGCTTGATATAACTTTTTATAACAAGATACCCTCTGCTTTGCTAGACTTGCTTTTTTCAAAGGGATATTATTCCGTAAAGTTATATGTTCTTTCTAAGTATATCTTGGACACCAATGACTGATTACAAGGTGAAGGAAAACATCTTGAGGAAACCTGGACTCTAAGTCTGAAATCGCCAACCCGCATTGAGCAAGCGTGGTGATTACGCTCAATCCTTCTCTGTATGAGAGGAGACCTGTGCCCAGCAGTGGGACGATAAAAAGGTTGATGATGATGAAATGACTAATAATTAAATGATGAGAATAGCTGGTCGCTCTGATTAACTCAAGACAATGTTTACCTATAGACAATAAGAGTTCATATAATTTACCCTTTATATGTGGGGCTTTTATTTAGTTAATAAGTTTTTACTTATTTACATTTCCATTTTAATAATAGATATTTTGTTTTTTCGTTTTGCTTTGCTGGTATTTTCGCGTGGTTGGCTGGCATAGGTATAGTAAATAATTTCATTGTTGTTGTATTTTCTTATGTTCATTACTATACATAGTATTGTATAAAGTCATGTGTTTTTTTTAAATGAACAGACAGCTGTGCTGCAGGGGAGTTAGTTCCGCCACTTCTTCTACCCAGCGAAAGCACTAGAAAGTGTGCGTTTTGGGGGACTGTCTTACGTAATATTGACGTTCAAAAAGTGCTGATTCTCAGCCTAATTTGAATAAATGACTTTTGATTTTATTTGCATAATTTCGAGTAAAATAAAATTCCAACAACATTGTCTATTGTGCCGCCATCTGTTGTGGCTTTAGTACACCTTATATATTTATGTCAGCGCCATCTATTTTTTAATCCATGAAACCGTAAAACACACACAACAACATAGTAAACTATAACCAATTAGCTCTTTCACAAATCTGTTTATATAAAGAGGAACAGGAAGAGTACAATTAGAATAAAATTAGACTAAAATTCAAATAACATCGTCTATTGTACCGCCATCTGTTGTGGCTTTAGTACAACTGATATGTTTATGACAGCGCCATCTATTATTTTATACATGAAACCGTAAAACTATGACACATTCACAACTACATGATAGACTATACCCAATGAGCTCTTTCACAAATCTGTTTATATATAGTAGAACAGGAGGTGTACAATTACAGTAAAATTAAATTAAAATTCAAATAACATCGCCTATTCTGCCGCCATCTATTGTGAATTGTGACTTCAGCACAATTAATATATTTAATTCAGCGCCATCTATTATTTTCCGAAAACGTAAAACTAGACATGACTACACTAGGTATATAAAGTTCTGCTACTCGACAATAGATGGCAGGAAAACTAAAGCTCTTCCAGAATTTAGAAATATAAAATGAGTTAATAAATACAGTACAAAAAAAAGAAGTTCGAGCTTTATAAAAATACTTAGGCCAATAATTATACTTACTTATATTTAGTAATTCGTAAACTTCTGTCTCTACGGATTTCCATTTTTTTATTTATCATTTGCTTCGATTCTATATTCGAGCTAGCTTACACAAAATACGGCTATGTGTATATCGATATTCTACGCGCAGTTTTATGGCGTTGAAAATTGAAAATCCAACAGCGCGCGTTAAATTCAGATATACAACTATTACAAAGTCAAAAACACCAAAATCACAGAATTTATTTGAAATGAACCATTATGGCTGTCTTTTGAATAGTCAAAGGATCAGTCAGTACCTACTGCAACTCCGTGGGTTGTTTCAAAAAATACCATGGCCTCTGGCTCACAGGCAAGTGAAGGAACACGGGTGGGTTTTAGATAGTAAACGTCTGACACGCTGTTTCGCTCCGCCCAGAGTGGGAGAGGTCATTTGATGATTTCGTATAGGTAGGTACGTAAAAAAGTACCAGTCAGTAAGTTGTTCAGCTAGGTAATTGTAGTTGAAGATGCAGCATGTCGGTGACGCGAAACCATATGATTTCCGGGGTACCAAAAATCTCACAAGGGACCTAAAGAAGTGTCCATTTCATAAATTAAAAACAAGCAAGTTTAAAGCTTACTAGATTATAAGATTTTAATATAATGTAATTCCCCTGCCTGCAGGCTTTACAGTGGGCCCGGGGCCTCCTTCTTGATCATCACCATCTCACAGAAGTAAGCTACTTCTGTCCAATTCTCTGTCGCTGCCAGCATAGCCCGATCCTGGCAACTAGAGTCCGCCGCTCCGAGGACCACGCTGGGCACTCCTCGAGTCGAGAGTGTGTTGTGCGGAATCTAGGATACTTCCACAGTGATAACAATTTATCGTGGCTTCTCACCCAATTCTGGTCAGGTACTCACCGAAGCAAAAATGTCCGGTGAGCACCTGGGTGAGATTATAGGATATACGGTCCACGCTTTTCAGCCAGACTTCGAAATGAGGCAAAATGGTTTGGACTACACGCTTATGCGAACAGAGGCAGAGGCCTAGAGCTATAAATGTCGCAACGGACTATCAATCTTCCATAACTAACTAGGTATACAATATGTAAAGAAAACCCCGTCCGACCCAAAAGGTTAATAAATGTTAGGTATACACATGACCAAATAAAATATGAAATTTTACGTAATCATCATAGTGACAATACTAATGAATTTTGAAATAATCTTTTTTTTCTGGGAATTAATTCCAACTTCCCCAAAATTTGGTAATTTTTAAAAGTGACAACACTATTTGTGACGGAGCGAATGGCGATGCGACGCGTGCCGTGTGCCCTGCCCCCCTTCACCCGCGCATGTATGCCTACCGTATTGCCTACCGCACATGCATTAAGTCACCTCGCTTTTTCGAAATAATATTAATTTTTAGGGGGATTTTTTTTAAAAAAAAGCCCCGGCTTTTTTAGGTATTATTAGAATCAGTTAACGATACCTAACTATACGGTTTTCTTTACATATTGTATATAAACAGCTAAGTATGTGTTTAGTTGACGCTCGTCTGCGCGTGAGTAGAATCCGTCCACCGACTACGTTATTATGGCAACGAGTGTGAACCTCACGTAATATTGTTACAACATTTGTTATGTACTCGCGCTGTGACAATTACGACCGATGTGCGCCGCATCTTAATACTGCACTCGTTCAGTTTTTAGCGGAAGTACATTTTAACATTACATTTTTTCTGACTAGACTTGCCTTACAATGCATTTAAATCACAAATCAAATCCAAGCTTTGTTCAAAGGCATATTATTCTGTAAATGGCTATTTAAATGATAAGAATAGCTGGTCGCTCTAATGTCCAGAATTAGCTTACTGACATATTATATGAGTTCATATATTTTGCTTTTTACAATGCACAAATATGTGAGCTGTACGCCCTTTATGCCAGGCTCTTTTATTTAGGTATGTAATAAGGTTTTACTTTTTACATTTCCATTTATACATATATTATTTTTTGTTTTGCTTTTTTGGTATTTTGGTATTTTATATATATATATATATATTATTTTTTCTCTTGTACTATTGTACCTACACAGCATTGTATAAACTGTTGTGGTTTTTTTTTCTAAATGAACAGACAGCTGTGCTGCTGGGGAGTTTCTTTCGCCACTTCTTCTTCCCAGCCAAAGCACTAGGAAGTGTCGATGGGTGGGCGTTTTGGGGGACTGTCTTATGTAATATTGACGTTCAAAAAATGCTGATTCTCGGCCTAGTTTGAATAAATGACTTTTGATTTTGATTTTGAACAGTCTCCAGATTCGATGGCAGCGTTGAGGCTTCCTCTTCTGACCCGGGGAGGAGCAGAGTGGGCCGGCGCCGGTCGAGGGTTGCGAAAGCATGGTTTGCAAAGCAAGTTATTACACTGCGAAAATGGAACATTTCTATTGATAGTGTAATACGCAATTAACAGCCTCCGTGGCGTAGCGGTAGCGAACGCGGCCGCTGTGTAAAGAGGCGCGGGTTCAATCCCAGCGCAGTGCAAATATTTGTATGCATGATTATGAATATTTGCACTGGTCTGGTCGTGCCTCCGAAAGCACGTTAAGCCGTTGGTCCCGGTTACCCTACGAACATCTAATAGCAGTCGTTACGGGTTGTAGTAGCTCAAAAGTCCAACAATTCGTCTAACTGCAATGCTTAGATATCGCCTTCGGATTGTGGAGATCAGACGGCAGTCGCTTCACGGTAAATATCGAAGTTAAGCCAAAATCAGCAGTAAGACTGGTAAAGCAGACCCCAGACTCTTAAGCTGAAAAAGCTTCGGATGCGACTGGGATTAACGTTGAGATGATGATGGGAGTGTGATACGCAATCACCCTGTGGGCCGACGGTATCCAGGTTCCGGGCTATTACTGAGTAATTCAAGATGGAAAACCTAATCAAAATCAAATGTATGTAATTTACTCAAATTAGGCTGAGAAACAGTACTTTTTGAACTTCAATATTGCATAAGACAGTCATCCAAAACGCCCTTCGGCACTTCCTAGTTCGTCCCAGTAGCACAGCTCTCTGTTCAGTAAAAAACAACTGATTTTAGAATAGAATAGAATACTCTTTATTATGTACAACATATAGATTTATCATCATCAGCCTCTACTCGTCCACTGCTGGACATAGGCCTCCTTCATGGCACGCCAACAAGCTCGATCCTGAGCAGTTCTCCGCCAGCCACTACCAGCCACCTTTTTGCTGTCGTCGCTCCATCTCGCCCAAGTGCGTCCTACGCTACGTTTGCCGAGGCGCGGTCTCCACTCCATATAGATTACAGAAACTAAATATAAAGATTTTACAAAGGGTGACACAATGGGTGGTCTTATCGCTAAGAGCGATCTTTTACAGACTTTGATATATCTTTTACTGTATATAATCAGGTGTGATGCTTAACTGATTAGGCATGTAAAGTAACTAACATTGCAAATCAAAGAACATATTTATAATGCCCGAAATAAGCACCGAACCCAGGACCGCAAACTCAACAGTAGCGCTTACATTTGCGTATAATAATACGTAAAATATTATGATTATTTGAACATAGAAAAGTACCTAAAGAATGTAGGTACCGTATGTAGTTACAGGTAAATAAGTTTGTAATTCTAATTATCAAATTCACAAAATCTCACACATTTTGCGCAAATGTCGGAGGTTCTTCAAGATATTGCGAAAGTGGTGCACGTATGCGCACTTAGACCATGTCAAGGATTTTGTAAATATGATCATAACTCGGTCTGGAGTCCGATTCACCTACAGATTGCCTAGGATACTTTGATCCATTACGTTGACGCTACTGGCTAAGAGACGAAATATGAATAATCGCCCGTAATGAAAGTTCCTTCATTATGCATTCTGCAACTCCTCTAATAAAGGTAGTAGGTATTTAAGAACATCGCTAACAACTGCTGTAATAAACCTTGTCTAAACAGAAAGCATTGCCTAGCAACACAGCAAACATTTTTAATTTATTTACAGAAAGTCGTTTGTCAAAAGCACAAAGCACACGACGTGACCAGTTTCACACTAAACGAAGTCGCCGGTACAAAGGGTCCTACCCATCTTAGAGGAGGTAAACGACATAATTAGCGACCCAGATTTGGTTCAAAACGATTTCCAAAGCTAACCCAGCCTGTCGGTGTTCTATAGGATTAGGATACAATTTGGAGAGAGTACACAGGAATTGCATTGCTTAATTCCCCCATTTGCGTTCCGTCATCGGACGACCCGTCGTACGGCGAGTTTCCACCTTTACGTTGTTGATACCACAGCAATCCGAACGAAGCGTTTCGCCTCGTCTTTCAAACCACGTACAAAATCGTGTCTTCAAGGCTAGAATGAATACTTATGCTCTTAATAAATTAGTGCGCTTTACCATCAACGATTGCCTCAAAGCGGGATCGTAGTCAAGCACTAGTTTAAAAAGTAAAAAAAGCTTTAATGAGAGAGAAAAGTAAAGAGCTTTGACCATGAATGTCAATGGCATAAGAGTAGGGGAAGGCCAAAGAAACGTTGGATGAAATGTGCGAATTATGACATGTTGCGCCCACCACAAGTAAGAAAAAGACATGTTGCGCCGACCACAATTAAAAAAAATACATGTTGCGCCGACCACAAGTAAGAAAAAGACATGTTGCGCCGACCACAAGTAAGAAAAAGACATGTTGCGCCGACGACAAGTAAGAAAACGACATGTTGCGCCGACCACAAGTAAGAAAACGACATGTTGCGCCCACCACAAGTAAGAAAAAGACATGTTGCGCCGACCACAATTAAGAAAAAGACATGTTGCGCCGACCACAAGTAAGAAAAAGACATGTTGCGCCCACCACAAGTAAGAAAAAGACATGTTGCGCCGATCACAAGTAAGAAAAAGACTTGTTGCGCCGACCACAAGTAAGAAAAAGACTTGTTGCGCCCACCACAAGTAAGAAAAATACATGTTGCGCCGACCACAAGTAAGAAAAAGACATGTTGCGCCGACCACAAGTAAGAAAAAGACTTGTTGCGCCGACCACAAGTAAGAAGAAGAAGAAATTGGAATAAGGCCAGGAGTGGGAGCAGCAATATCCAAGTGGTATGGGCTGCGACTTATAAGTTGTAGGCGCTTTTTCTTCAACCTATAGGGGTCTACTGCTGGACAAAGTCCTCCGCTAACGTTTTCATTACATTGGGGGGGGGTGCCATAATCCCCACGGTTGGCAGGCGGGTTGGGGATGACAGTACTTTAATGTTCCACAGGAGAAGCGCTGCTGTCCGCTTCCCTAGTGAGAGTTCCCTTAGTCGCCTCTTACGACACCCACGGGAGGATATGGGTTGGTACTATTGTAAGCCCGGTACCACACGGCTACTCGGGCGTTTCACTTTGCGTAAATTATTTCATCACCACTGCTCTCAAAACGGTGAAGGAAGACATCATGAGGAAATCGGCACGTCACTATAGGCAGAAACTTCGAAGACATGCGACATCTGCCAACCCGCACTGGGCCAGCGTGGTAGATTACGGCCCACTTCCTCTCATTGAGAGGAGGCCTGTCTCCCGCATCAACCATGAATGTACGGTTCAGCTCAATCAGGTCGAATCACTGTCTCCTAAGATACAGGTATTCCCCAGTTTAGGAGGCAGGATTTATTGTTTTATTATACAAAATGTAAAGAAAGCCCTGTCCGATCCGTGAAGGTATTGTTAGGTATCGATAACTGATTCTAATAATGTCCACAAAGACAGGCAAAACTTAAAAAAAAAATCCCCCTAAAACAATAAATATTATTTCGCAAAAAGAGGTAACTTAATACATGTGCGGAAAGCATCCCCATTCCGCGGGCGGCGGGGGCAGGGTACGCTGCACCTGTGACGTGGTCGCGTCGCTATTCGCTTATAATAATACCGGTGTTGTCACTTTTTTAAAAATTACCAAATTTCGGGGATATTGGAATTAATTCCCCGGAAAAAAGGATTATTTCAAAATTCATTAGTATTGTTACTATGATGATTATGTAAAATTTTATATTATATTTGGTCAAGTGTTTACCTAACCTTTATTATCGTTATGGGTTGGACAGGGTTTTCTTTACATATTGTATAGACAATTACTTTTTTCTTTTATGGTGTGCAATCCCGCCTAATTGTTGGTAGAGCGCACCAGTTCATTAAGCCTATTCACTTAAAAAATTTAGTGAATAGGAGGGAAGACGGTAGTTGAGCGACGTGATGCAATGTTAAACCCAACAACACGACCAACGATGCTGCGCCAGAGGATGATTGCTCTGGAGAACCTCCACGACCAAACTCCCGACACAACAACATTTGGCGCATCGTACCCGGCTCACATCGCAACACAACTGACCCGTCCTCCTTACGGTTTCGGGTATGATTGTCGTTGTTCAATGAGATTGTGATTACAGTCTGAACTTTATTAATGACGGGAATCGGCCTTCTAATCCACACTAATATTATAAATGCGAAAGTAACTCTGTCGGTCTGTCTGTCTGTTCCGCTTAAACCTCTCAACCGATTTTGATGAAATTTTGCACGGACAATCTTTAAACCCTGAGAAAGGACATAGGCTACCTTTTATTGAAAAAAAAATAATATTGCCGAGGGAAATCCAAAAAGCGCGATATAACCGAATTCCACGCAGGCTAAGCCGCGGGCGGAAAGCTAGTATAAATATATACGGACAAATCACACAGATTAAGCTAGCCCCAAAGTAAGTTCGAGACTTGTGTTATGGGATACTAACTCAACGATACTATATTTTATAATAGATACATATACCTATAGATAAACATCAAGATCCAGGCCAATCAGGAAAAGATCGTTTTCCATCATGACCTGGCCGAGGATCGAACCCAGGGCCTCCACTTCATGATGATGATTGTCGTAGAAATGAGATTTTAATTACAGTCTGAACGTTTTTAATGACGGGAATCGGCCTTCTAATGTTAAGTAATTATTAGGGTTGTAACGGAGGCTTGTTAGCGGAGGCGGAGGCGGAGGCGGAGGCGGATGCGGAGGCGACGAGTCTCACCTCCGCGGATGCGGAGGTTAACGGAGGCGGAGGCGGAGGTGAAAGTACATATAGAAAAAATTGAAATTTATGGTTAATTAGAACAAAATTTTTATTTTAAATACGTACTTTAATAGTAGTATACTTGGTAAAAAAAAAAATTACCTTCTTGTAATGAAAATTAAGGAGAAACAAATTGTGCTTGCCGCATTCCCGCCTCGCACTAGTTGATTCTTGACCATTTCGCGCTCAAACGCGGCCGGATGTTTGTCGAGCGTCGCAGCTTGCGCGTTATTTATTGCATAAATACTCAAATAAACCTCCGTTATAACTCCGTTAAAAATTGTGCGGAGGCGGAGGCGGAAGCGAAGATACGATTTCTTGCGGAACTTCCGCAGTAACGGAAGCGGAGGCGAAGCTCCGTTACAACCCTAGTAATTATTACGCATTATTACGCTTACCTCCTACATGCGTAGAATACAAGCAGTGCAACTTACTTAGTACATAGTTACAACCGTATTCAGTGTTGCGTCATGCGATATCATAGCACAGGTGTGACCGCGGTGGCTTTCTTGGCCCCCGGCAAGAAAGTACAAGCCATTGAGACTCTTGATAAGTATGCAGATATACCTACGTAGGTAGATACCTACAGAGATGAGGAGAGAGGATTTTGGCTGCGGTATTGGAGAAGAAATAGTTAATAGTTGCGTTGCGGTGGCGATGTGTTTTTTTTTTTTTTAATAATTATACACTAGTGCATGACTGCAATCCCGCCTGATGGTAAGCAGTGATGCAATCGTTGATGGTAAAGCGCACTAGTTTATTAAGCCTATTCACTTAAAAAACTTAGGAAAGGCCGATGACGGCAGTTGAGCGAGGTGATGCAATGACCAACACGACCAAACGATGCTGCGCTAGAGGGAGATTGATCTGGAGACTCTCCACGACCAAACTCCCGACACAACAACAATTGGCGCATCGTACCCGCCATCGTGTACGCTTTACCATCAAAGATTGCATCACTGCTTACCATCAGGCTTGATTGCAGTCAAGCACTAGTTTATAACTATTAAAAAAAAAATCAAAGCAAATTATATCTTCCTCCTCCTCATGACTAAGGGTCGTAATGTTCCTGTGGAATTATCTTCTCCTTTAAAATAGTTCGCCATCTATTACGATCCCTGGCTGCCAGTATAGTATCATGCAGGCGCTGTCCAGAGATGAACGAATTTGTTCAGTCCACCTTATTGGACTGCGATCTCTAGAACGTCGTCCATCCACCTTCCCAGTAACCATCAGATATTCGAGGTTTTCTCCATCCTTTCTGGCAGTTACGTTTCTAGATCTCAGGCTTAGAACATAATAGCTACAATAGGGATGTTTCCTGGGTAAAAAAAAATTGATTCTATTTAGTCCGTCATTCATATTATAGAAAAATATTGGAAACAAATTATACGTAGATAACGTATAATTTGTTTTATCAAATCAATAAAAATTGACAAATATAAAAGACATCAAAGATCAGGAGTGGCGGCTGGTGACGTCACTGGTCGCTAAAAAGTGTAGCGTGCAGTGACGTCACACGAGTTTTCAACGCGCTATGTCGTCTTCATTTTCTGTTTATATGAAAAAAGAAAAAGCATGTCTAGTATTTTTTGGAAATCTGTCTGACGGACTAATTAGTTTTTTTTTAGTCAAATACCCTATTTGTTATATACGTACAACTGTAACGGTACCTACAAACGCCACATTTAACAACGCGTCATAGTGACGTCACACAAATTCTACATCTCGCAAGCAGAGTTTACCGTGCAACTAGCATATACACAACTTCCTAATTTCAACCGTTGTTGAAAGTTGCAAGTGCCCGCCAGACATAACACCCGTCTGGTCGGAGGATCCTCCCTTTTATATGCAGGATGAGTGAACTGTACTCTCTGTTCCTCGTGTCTCCATCATCATCATCAGCCCCTACTCATCCACTGCTGGACATAGGCCCCCTTCATGGCACGCCAACAAGCTCGCTCCTGAGCAGTTCTCCGCCAGCCACTACCAGCCACCTTTTTGATGTCGTCGCTCCATCTCGCCCAAGAGCGTCCTACGCTACGTTTGCCGAGACGCGGTCTCCACTCGAGGACTCGTTTACCCCAACGGTTGTTGGTCCTGCGGCATATGTGACCAGCCCATTGCCACTTCAGCTTGCTAATCCTCTCAACTATGTCGGTGACTCTGGACACTCTGGTCGCGCGCGTCACCGCTCCCGCGCCGCGGTTTCAGTGTGGCCAAGCACTTCAATACAAAGCAGCTTTAAAAGCACCATTTTACAATATGATCATCAACTGGGATGCACACCTAAACATGTTACTCACACATACAGCGTAGGTAAGTAAATGCAACAGACGCAGTAATGCAGTATGCGCTCACGCAACTAAGCTTGAGAGCCTGCTAAGAATGGATACCGCAGTCTATATGTAAAAACGTCAAAAGGAGTGGCATCTTCTAGTTATTTTGAAAAACGAAGCGTTTCGCTTCTTATTTTATACCGCGTACATCAAGGGACTGGAACAATTTGCCATCAGCGGTATTTCCGTAGGACTCCAATTGTAAGTGTCTTCAAGGCTAGAGTGAATAGGCTTTTACTAAACTAGCGGGCTTTACCATCAACGGCAATCGTTGCGCAATCCCACGGGCACAGTTCTGCCCGAAGACAGACGCAGGCAAATCTACGAAATGGCCTGCAGATATGACTTCCTCATCATAGAAGATGATCCGTACATGTTCTTGAATTATACAGACGTGAGTACATTCATTGAGTTATATACGTTGTGGAGCAGACACATTTTTTGTATACAACACTTCATTTTTTTATACAACACTTCACTCGGTGGTATGCCATAACATCGGCTGCCGGCAGAAGTTACCACCCACCAGACAAAGTCTTGCCGCCAAGCGATTCGTCGTGTTCCGGCATGATGTCTGATGAAGCCGTAAGGAGGACGGGTCTGAGCAGTTGTATTGCGATGTGTGCCGGGTACGATGCGCCAAATGTTGTTGTGTCGTAGAGAGTCTCCAGATCAATCTCTCTCTAGCGCAGCATTGTTTGGTCGTGTTGGTCTTGGGTTTAACATTGCATCACTCCGCTCAACTGCCGTCATCCTTCCTATTCAGTTTTTTAAGTGAATAGGCTTAATAAACTAGTGCGCTTTACCATCAACGATTGCATCACTGCTTACCATCAGGCGGGATTGCGGTCAAGCGCTAGTTTGTATTCTATAAAAAAAGATGACTTTGCACGGTCTAAATGGCTTTACGGCTAGGCCACAGATGCTTAGCATCGTAAGTTCCACGTAAATTTAAGGTATTATTGACAGGTCAAGAGAGTTCAGCTAACCCTAATAACGTAGGTAACAAATTATCAATCGCAATCTGAATAGATTTGAAGGATGTAGCTAATCTATTGCTTCGTGCGTCTGAGAAATGTGTCTGATCAAAGTAAAAAATAACGCAATGAATGTTGTTTAACCATCAAAATGAAACCCATCGCTACTGATGGTGTGACGCAATGACTCCACGACTGTGGATATTCATAAAGCTACATAATCAGCCTAAAATAGTGTGTGTTTTATCATTGATAAAATATTAAACAGATACGATATATTCTAACAAACTGACCAAAAAAAATGTGCCGAACACAGCAGCAGCACATATGCATATTTTTATTCGGCATCATTGGTACAGTGTGAGTGAGATGGGGCACAATCTAAAGCATAGAGAAGAAAAAGATGACTAGTGTTTGTCGTTTGCGCTGTTAGTGTTTGTCGTTTGTTTTTACGAGTGTATCGAGAGTGACTAAGGCGAGATGCAGGACTTTCCTTCCTTTTGTACGCTTCATTTTCAGTGCGCTAATGACATATCTACCTTAGTTTAATATTTTATCAATGTGTTTCATTCAAAGTTTAATTAATTTCAAACTTTTTAATTAATTTCTATACATTAAGAATTACCTATAATAAGTCAATTCAATCAATTAAATCAAAAGCCTGAAACACAGGTTTAAATAAACCTAGTTCGGGTGGTCCCAACATCAGTTTTAGATCGTTATTTTATAGATTTATATTATGTTTTAGACTACAATAAGTTAGATTTTACGATTGTTATTATTAAGATTTTTATTACTATACAAACATACTTTTTGTACATTCATTATTGTTCTATGTTTTTTAATAAATATCATTATCATTTTATTTTTCAAAATATCATTTTCATTTTTTTTTTCAATTATTTAATTCCTTTAATTATTATTATTTTATTATTTTGGTATTATTCTTGTTTGTGATAATAAGGAATATACCCCAGTCACTTATTCAATTATTATTTATAATTTTAGTGTTCTTCTTCTTCTTCTTCAGCCTATAGATATCCACTGCTGGATAAAGGCCTCCCCCAAGAAAGGGGGGGAGTTGCCATAATCTTAGTTTTAAATTTTAGTGTTCAAATGTTCTTAATTAGTTAAGTATGCCATCTAGTGGCACTTTTTTTAACGTATTCCGATACTGTTAAGATGCGGATAATGCAGTGGGCTGCAATATTATTATAATCATGTTATATTACTGTTTCTAAATATTTTATATTGTAGCTGTTTATTGTCCCATAATTAATAAAATAAAATAAATAAAATGTTCCCACTATTGGGACACAGCCCTCCTCTCGGTAAGAGGGAGTGGGCCGTAATCTACCACGCTGGCCCAGTACGGATTATAAAACTACGATGCCCCTAAAATTATAAATACGAAGCCTCAAACCGGACACGACATAGATGAGTGATAGATCGAAGTCCTCAACTATACAGAATGTGTTCTCCATTATTTCATTCAAGCTTCTTGGTTGGTGACGTCAGGTGCCCGCGCCAGCTTACGCAACGAGGGCGTGCCGAAGAAAGTGGTGAGCCCATGTGTTTACACATAAGTGGCCAACAGCCAGGCACCGGGCACTCTGAGTCTCCGATATAGTAAATAATCTTACAACACACGTTAATAATACCACATTTCTCTTCCGAGGGCCGCTGATGGGTTGGACCGGTCGTCACGGTTGTGAGCATGAAGTAGAAATGTACGGTATCGTGGAACAAGCATTGGTTTTTTTACTTTTTTTTTATTAGCTTCACTTGTATGTTTGCTTGCTTGCTTGTTTGCTTGCTTGCTTGCTTGTTTGTTTATTTGTCCGTCTCTAACTCTCTGGACTACGAGTGAGCGTCTCATTACCTACTGTAAAATGTCCCACCGTTTTCAATAAGTTCGTTCGTTCGTTTTTTTTTTTAAAAAGAATATCGAACTAAAAATTTGAAAATAAATATAGTTTAAAAAAACTAAAAAATACGTGCTTTTAAAAATATCAAACTGAAAAGTTAAAAATAATTTTAAAAAAAGCGTGAGGCGCTTAATATACCTACAAAAATTATGGCACAAAGCGCCTCCCGCTTTTTTTAAATATTATTTTTAACTTTTTAGTTTGATATTTTCTAAAAGCATGTTTATTTAGTTTTTTAAACTATATCTATTTTTTCGACCTGACCACACGTTTGGCGCAAAGTCGCGTGTTCGATTCCTGACCGGAACAAATATTTGTATGGCACAGGGTATATACAGGTAGTTGTTCCGGGTCTGGCTGTTTGTGTATTTGAGTTTATATGTTTGTAAATACATTCATTGGAGTAATTCTTAGAGAGAGGGAAAAACCTATATTATTTATTTATACAATATGTTAAGAAAACCCTGTCCGACCCGTAAGGATAATAAAGGTTAGGTAAACACTTGACCAAATAACATATGAAATTTTACATAATCACCATCGTAACAATACTAGTGAATTTTGAAATAATCTTATTTTCCCGCGAATTAATTCCAACTTCCCCAAAATTTGGTCACTTTTAAAAAGTGACAACATTATTTTAGACGGTATAATTCTGGGCGAATAGCGATGCGACCGCGTGCCGCGTGCCCTGCCCCTCTTCGCCCGCGCCTGGATGGCCTACCGCACATGTTTTAAGTTACCTCTTTTTGCGAAATAATATTTATTTGTTTAGGGGGATTTTTATTAAGTTTAGCCCGGCTTTGTAGGCATTAGTAGAATCAGTTATCGATACCTAACAATACCTTCACGGATCGGACAGGGTTTTCTTTACATGTTGTTTAAACTTTATTGTTTACCAAACCCATACATTAATTCAAAAATAAATTCACCACTCCAAAATATACAATGAGCGGCCTTTTCGCGAATGTAATCTCTTCCAGGCAACCTTAGATATTACATCCAGTAGGATAATTGCGTAATATATTATCTGTAGCAATGGGTTTCATTTTGACAGTTGTACAACATTCATTGCGTTATTTACGTTGTTGAGCAGACACATTTTAGAACGTAGAGAGCAATGGAATAGCAATAAGCTTCAAATTGATACCAACTGGTAGTAATGGTGTGTTACGTAATTAGGGTGCTGGTTTTAAATCATCTGTGTGCCAAATTTCATTAAAATCGTTTCAGTAGTTTTGGTGTGATAGCGTAACGAACATCCATAGATACAGGCTCACAAACTTTCGCATTCCTAATGTTATTAATAGGATGGATGTGTCTACAAAAATGGTTAAATCCATACTAATAATGCGAAAGTATCTGTCTGTCGGTCTGTCCGGCTTTCACGCCAAAACTGCTGAACCTCTTATAATGGAATTTGGTATACAGATAGTCTAGAGCCTGAGGAAGGACATAGGCCATATAACATCCCGCTATGACCAATAGGAGCAGAGCAGTAACAAAAAATGTTGCGAAAACGGGAGCTAACGCGGACGTACTTCATATTGCTCTCATTATTTTGACAGGCGCTTGTTTTATATCAATTGTTGTGCTCTTTTTAATTTACGGAAACCACCGCGCGCTGTAAACGGAAGCCACGCGGACGGAGTCGCGGGCAACAGCTAGTTAATAGAATAAATGTGTCTACAAAAATGGTTACTTAAATATCTTTATAAATTACCTGTCACGTGTCCATGCAAATTAGACAGACACAACTTTCCTTGAGAGCGACGGTCAATGTCGTGACGTAGCATGTGATATTGACCTCTACATTTTAATCCTTTCATCTATGATACTAGTAGCCGCCAGCGATTTCGTTCGCGTGGAGTTAGTTATGCTCCTCTCCTATTGGTCGGAGCGTGATGTTATATAGCCTAAAGCCTTCCTGGATTAGTGGGCTATCCAATGCAAAAAGAATTTTTCAAATCGAACCCGTACTTCATGAGAGCGCGTTTAAACAAGCAAACTCTTCAGCTTTATATATTAGTATAGATTAAGCAAATTAATTCATTAATTCTGCAGTAATAGAGATTGTGAAATGGTAAGCGTAATTTCGGACTTCCGCCAAAAATAATTTCGACAAAATCTCTAGATCTCTATTTAGCGTAGGTATTATTTGTGGTTCCGTGCCCAAAAGGTTGGAATAACAGACAAGACAGCGGAATCTTAGTTTTCTTCTTCTCAATCTATAAAGGTCCACTGCTGGACAAAGGCCTCTCCCAAAGCTTTCCATGATGACCGGTCTTGTGCTGCCCGCATATACCGGCTTCCCGCGACTTTCACCAGGTCATCGGTCCACCTTGTTAGGGGCCTACCTACGCTGCGTCTTCCGGTACGTGACCGCCACTCCAGAATCTTACTGTCCCATCGGCCATCGGCCGTCACACCCCCCTGACCCGAGGAGGGCCACTGTTGTGGCCCATCAATCGAGGGTTACGGAAGCAGTGTTCGTTCTCACAAACCCCGGTGAAGCTGTGAGATGGAACACCGCTGCACAGGGGTGGTTTTTAGCCAGTAAGAGTCTGACAGACCCCGTCGCCCGCCCTAGGGCGGCGGACATCCATAAAGATTTTTCATCCCGAAAAAAAAATGGAATGAGGATGCATTCTGGTCAGTGTGCCATGCTTTTTCACATTGGCTTCCCAGCTGTCTTCCGTACTTGCTGGTATGGTTATATCAAAACTTTAAAATAACGACACCATCGGGTATGGTGGAGGTTCGTTTACTAAATTAGGTAAAATTCATATTCATAGCACTCGTACCTATACCGAAATGAACAACAAACCACATAATGGAGCACTACTTAATATTATCCCTTAAACTATTTTGGTTCCAACTCATTAAGGTACCCTTTGTCTAATAACAGTGTGTACGACAAAAGGAATAGAACTACAAATATTCTGTCCATGACTTTCACGAATCTGTCGATCCGACACTTACTGTATGTATGTACAAATTGTTAAGAAAACTATGTTTTCAAAGGAGCTAAGTGAGTTGTATAAGAATTTCACCGGTCCAACAATGCAGGAACGTACAGAAGTCCCTCGAGGATTGTTTCTGATAAGTTACTACATTTTGGCGCCAATTAAATACTGAATTTAAAATTAGTTTAGCTAAATTTCAATTTAGTTTAGGTCAATTTAAATTTAATTTATCTAATTTTCCATTCAGTTTAACCACATTTAAATTTAGTTTAGCTAAATTTAAATTCAGTGCATAGATTTATTTCTATTTCATTAAATATATGGCAGAAGATACATATTAGTTTAGTACTGTCAAATTAATCTACGTCGTATTTTTTGTAGCCAGGATTTTTATTCATATCGAAACTGTTTATGAAGTACCCTAGTGTGCTTTGAAAACATTGTAAAATCCAATTATTTTTACAAGAGTAATCGTGGAGTAGGCACATAAAACTTAGAAAAGTTACATTGGTACTTGCATAACCTGGAATCGAACTCGAAGTTTCTAAGTATATCTTAGACACCAATGACTGATTACAAGGTGAAGGAAAACATTTTGAGGAAACCTGGACTTTAAGTTTGAAATCGCCAACCCGCATTGAACAAGCGTGGTGATTACACTCAATCCTTCTCTCTATGAGAGAAGACCTGTGCCCTGCAGTGGGACGATAAAAAGGTTGATGGTGTTGATGAACCTTAACTTTGGGCGGTTCATTGAGTCCAAGGCCAGGGTGGCTGCCAGGAAACTTGGCGTTATCGCAAAGGTCCGGCAGTACGTCACACCTTGGCAACTTCTACAAAGCACAGGTCCGTTCGTGTGTGGAGTACTGCAGCCACATTTGGGCTGGTGCTGCTAAGTGTCACCTGGCCACTTTGGATTCAGTGGAGAGGCGTGCGAAGAGGCTATTTGGTGACCCTGATTTAACTCGAGATGGTCTCCAAAGCCTAGAGCATAGGCGTAGAGTAGCCAGCCTTTCGGTGTTCTATAGGATGCATTTTGGGGAGTGTGCGAGGGAATTGCATGATTTAATTCCCCCATCTCCGTACCTTACGTTGTTAACACCACTACGAACCGGACGAAGCGTTTCGCCTCCTCCTTTATACCGCGTACATCGCGGGACTGGAACAATTTGCCAGCGACGGTGTTTCCGTCGGACTACAATTTGAGTGTCTTCAAGGCTAGAGTGAATAGGCTCTTAATAAATAGTGCGCTTTAACATCAACTATTGCGTCACTGCTTACCATCAAGCGGGATTGTGGTCAAGCGCTAGTTTATAATTTATATAAAAAAAAAATGAACCGTGAAGTTTCTTCTCTATAGGAAAACACCAAAAGTGCCTATATTTGTTTGTTGTGATTAGGTTTTCTGCCACTGAACGTCGTTGTGGCAAGCTGCGTACCAACGCAAATGACGCTAACAATCCTGCCACACAACACCATGTAAGTAAATATTGCTAAAAAAGTTATGTATGACATTTTCACACTTTTACCTCTTACATTAGTAGGTATCTGTTTTATAATTCCTGCCAATCAAATCGAAACCCTAAAAAAATTGGAGATATACCCCCTTATTCATAAACGCTGCTTAAAGTTAACTAGTGATTAGCGATTCTTTAACCATACGTTTTTGATCTTTTAACATCACTTAACTCTTATCATCCTTTATGAATAAACACCATAGTGTTTAAGGGGTTTATTCATAAACGATGATTAACTTAAGTTCCACCATCTGACGACCCGTCATACGGCGAGTTTCCACCCTTACGTTGTTAACACTACTACGATCCGGACGAAGCGTTTCGCCTCCTCCTTTATACCGCGTACATCAAGAGACTGGAACAGCTTGCCGGCGGCGGTGTTTCTGTCGGAATTCAATTTGAGTGTCTTCAAGGCTAGAGTGAATAAACTAGTGCGCTTTACCATTAACAATTGTGTCACTGCTTACCATCAGGCGGGATTGCGGTCAAGCGCTAATTTATAATTTAATTAAAAAAAAAAGTGACGTGCAAACTTCTAAAATGTATGTTTAAACATTCGCTAATCACTAGTTAACTTTAAGCAGCGTTTATGATAATAATAAAAAACTATAATATAATATAAAACTTCCCTTTTAGCCTTCGTAAGACGTGGTGGCCTTTTTTCCAAACTGGAAAAATCGTCATGGACTATCCGCTCCGCTCGGGGACGCGGAGGGGTGTGCCAGACTCTTATCGGTTAAAAAACCACCTAAGCGTTCGTTATCTGCCTTTCCGGGGTACCAGGTCCTCCCAATTCTACGGTACCGCCGGCAGGACTTGACCCATCGTCGGAGTTCGACGGGTCTCTTCTCGCGCGAGCAGCCCACAGCGGCTACGCTCCTGATCTGAGTGGAGTGTGCAAACTCGCCACAACGTCATCTCGGCCATGTGACGGACGTTGGACTCCCCGGGTCCGTCGCCCGTCAACCACTCTCCATAATACAGATAGAACAGATATAGACAGCCTCCGTGGCGTAGCCGTTGCGCAAGGAGGCGCGGGTTCGATCCCCGTACAGTGTAAATATTTGTATGCATGAATATGAATATTTGCACTGGTCTGGTCGTGCCTCGGAAAGCACGTTAAGCCGTTGGTCCCGGTTGCTATACAAACATCTAGTGGCAGTCGTTACGGGTTGTTGGAGCCCTCTAAAGTCTAACAATTGGTCTAACTGCAATGCTTAGATATCACCTTCGGGTTGTGGAGGTCAAAATCAGCAGTTAGACTGGTAAAGCGGACCCCAGACTCCAAAGCTGAAAAGCTACGAATGCGACTGGGATTAACGGTGAGATGAAGATGATGACTCTCCATAATGCGTCCCATAGAACACCGACAGTCTGATTAAATTCAACAGCTGCTTCACTAAATGTACATTTTAACGACATACCACAAAAATATCAGCGTTATCCTGATTAAACATGTAAATTGATTGCGTCCATAATCTTGGGACAAATGCCTCAACTACCTGCTCAACTCAACTATCACCCAGGAGCGGTCTATAGTACAGGAAACACAAAAACTTACCCGGCATCAAATTAATTGGAGAATAAAAAATATATCATGTAACCTACAGGTGCGGGGACGCAGGGACGGACTGCAGTAACACCGTTATTGCGTAATACACTCATCATCATCATAAATAGCCTATAATTTTCCCACCGTTGGGACACAGGCCTCCTCTCAATGAGAGTGAGTGGGCCGTAATCTACCACGCTGGCCCAGTGCGGATTGGTAGATGTCACATGTCTTAGAATTTTTTTTGGCTCTAGGACATGCCGGTTTCCTCACGAAGTTTTCCTTTGCCGTTTTGAGAGCAGTGGTGATGAAGTGATTAACACAAAGTAAAGCGCCTGATGGGGTTCGAATCTACGACCTACTTACAACTTGTAAGTCGCGGCCGATACCACTAGGCCACCGCTGCTCTCACTAATGCTCTTACTATTTGCTCGAAATACATTATTAGGTACTTTCCATTTAAATCTTTTTGAAGAATATTGCTAACGTATTGCTCCGTATGTTCCAAATAGTTGTCTGCTCAGCAACGTAAATAACGCATTGAAGGTTGTGGAACTGTCAAAATGAAAGCCATTGCTACTGATAGTATTTATACGGTGGTAGGCCATAACATCGGCTCCAGGCAGAAGTTACCACCCAACAGACAAAGTCTTGCCGTCAAGCGATTCTTCGTGTAGCTTTGGTGAAGCCGTACGGAGGACGGGTCTGAGTAGTTATGTTGCGATGTGTGCCGGGTACGACGCGGCAAATGTTGTCGTGTCAGGAGTTTGGTCGTGGAAGGTCTCACAATCAATCTCTCTCTAGCGCAGTATGGTTGATCGTGATGTTGGGTTTAATTAACATTGCATTACCTCGCTTAAGTGCCGTCTTGCTTCCTATTCACTCAGTTTTTTTAGTGAATGGGCTGCTTACCATCAGGCCGGATTGCGGTGAACCACCAGTTTATAATTATAAAAAAAATGTTATACAATTAACCACCACCACTGCACTGTCGCATTAGATAAAGGCCTGTAAGGACAGTTGAAAGAGTGATAAATAATAAATAAATAAATAACCCGCTGGTTCAACAATTTTGGATATAACTTGGCCCCGGTTCCGGAAACTAGCTGCTATAACAGACCTTTTATGTAATCTAAACATTCCTTTGACAAAATCGTAATATAATTAAGTTCGTAGAACTTTCACCAGCAAGCTTTTGGTCAGGATAGTTTTAATAGCGCCCATAAAGATTATCGCCTGTCAATATAAACTTAATTTACCAAAAGAGAAAAGCTACGCTTTATTCCCTAGCTCATAAAAGTGGGGTAAAAGTCAAGTAGAGCTCAATAAATAATACACAGTTAACAATAAATTAATTCTGTGAGTGTTAATAATGACTCTTAAGTCAAGATACTAATTTTGTAAAGTCTATTTCAAAGCTCTGATTCACGCATTAATTATTAGTTAACGAATGCGGCCCTGGCAAGTGATAGTCAAGTTGCATTCAAGTGACGGAGTCTTGGAGTCAGTGTTCGCGCGCCGGTCGACGTGATAACACGCAACTTAGACTTAACTTAAAACTTTCCTATTTTCCCAAAAGTTAAGTTTAGTAAACAGAGTGTGGTGTTGAACCATTTTTGTATTTCGAAAAATGTGATTCAGTCAACGAACCGGTTTGGTTTTGGAATTGTTGTTTTTTTTTTTTACTTTTTTTATTTGGGATTTTTTAAAGTGAACGAACTATAGAGGAGGTTTTATTTGGAATTAAAGTGACGGTGTTTTATTAAGGTAAGTTTTAAACAAAATATTATTCGTCATTATAAAGTATAATTTTCTAGGAAAATCGTAAAATCATACAAGAAAGAAAAAACGTGTTTTGCGGTAAACTTGACGCAAGAAATACAAAAAATAAAAGAAATGGTTGAGGGAACATGCGTTACATCCACGAAAAACGGCTGTCGCTCAGCATTACTCTGTGATCCTATGTAAAATAAGTTAGCTTCTCTTTAAAAGCTTAAGTAATAAAGAAATTTACAGGAACCGCTGAAACCTTATAGGTTGATTATGTATAAGTATATGGTTGTTTACGGTATGTATGGTTACAATCGTTCTTAGCGAACTGGCCCATAACTCAGGAAATATTTCATCGATTCTGTATAAAAATTTTGATTTTATGGTTACAATCGTCCTTAGCAGATTTCTGTACTTTGCAAAGATTCTTCAGTGAGTCGCAGTTAATTTAGAAATTGTTCAGGCATTTATTAAATCAAGGGGTTAGTTTACAACCCTTTCTTCCTAAGGGGGAAGTCGGAAACTACTTACAGACCACTTTTTCTTTTGATTCGTTATCCTTCAACAATTGACTATTATTATCAGTGAATCTCACGTATATGTACGGTCCAAAGTAGGGTTCCCAGATCAAAATTCAAGAGCAAATTTCGGACATCGGATGAAATTTCCGTATTAAATCGAGCATGTATTGCGTTGCGTGCTTGATTCATAAATTTGTTTAATTTATGATTTGTTAAGGCTTTTATTTTGGTTTTTACGTGATTTGTTGAAATTCCTAGCGGCTTAGGATTCCCCCGCATTCCGGCCAAAGCACTATATTACCGGACATGTCCGAAAAATTCAGGATGTATGGCAACCCTACACCCAAGGAGATACGTAACCAGGATCGTCAAAAATACCTACTTGAAGTAGGAATCCGACGGATTTTTTGAATATATTTCTATGTAATTAATAAAAATATAAGTAGTTTAAAAAACTAAAAAAACATGCTTTTAAAAAATATCCAACAAAAAAGTTAAAAATAATTTTAAAAAAAGCGTGAGGCGCTTTGTGCCATAGGTACCTACTTTTTGTATAAACATTAAGCGCCTCACGCATTTTTAAAAATTATTTTTAACTGTTTAGTTTGATATTTTTAAAAGCATGTTTTTTAGTTTTTTAAACTACTTATATTTATTTTCAACTTTTTAGTCCGAATTCTTCAAAAAAAAAAAACGAACGATCGAACGTATTAAAAACGGTGGGACATTTTACAGCAATGAGCTGCTCACTCGTAGTCCAAAGAGTTAGAGATGGACAAACAAGCAAGCAAGCAAACAAGCAAACAAACAAGCAAGCACGCAAACATACAAGTGAAGCTAAGAAAAAGCATGTAAAAAACAATTTTTGAAAACATCTATCAGTTTCTTACTTACATAACTTCAACTATACCCGACGCTTCTGGGTTACTAATCTCCTTTGGTAATTATAGAAGAACCGATACGAAAATCCATACTAATATTATAAATGCGAAAGTAACTCTGTCTCTCTGTCTGTCTGTCTGTTTGTCTGTTACGCTTTCCCGCTTAAACCTTTCAACCGATTTTGATGAAATTTGGCACAGACAATCTTTAGACCCTGAGAAAGAACATAGGCTACCTTTTATCCCGGAAAAATTTGATGTTCACGAGGGAAATCTAAAAAGCGCGATATAACCGAACTCCACGCAGGCGAAGCCGCGGGTGGAAAGCTAGTAAAAAATAAAACACAATGTTTCGTTAGCAAGATGTTATGATGTCCGAAAGCAGACGCATTCGTCTTTCGCGGACAGGTTACTTTCTCTCTCAGTTCAAGGGCGTAAAACTGGCTATAAAACACAGACACACACATCTTGTATGTGTTAGGCGCATTCACAGCTAACTAGGAAAATAATAAAGACGTTTGATAGATCCTTAATTCCTTACTGATATTATAAATCGGAAAGTGAATTTATTTATTCCGCTTTCACGCCGTAACTACTGAACCGATTGCTCTGAAATTTTGCAGGCGTAAAGTTAGAAGTCCGGATTAAAAAATAGGGTACTTTTTAGCCCGGAAAAAAATTGATATTCGCGGGGGGAATCTAAAATGCGCGATAGAAACGAAATCCACGCGGGCGAAGCCGCAGGCGGAAAGCTAATATACAATATGTAAAGAAAACCCTGTCCGACCCATAAGGATAATAAAGGTTAGGTAAACACTTGACCAAATATAATATAAAATTTTACATAATCATCACAGTAACAATAATAATGAATTTTGAAATAATCTTTTTTTCCCGGGTATTAATTCCAATTTCCCCGAAATTTGGTCATTTTTAAAAAACTGACAACACCATTTGTGACGGAGCGAATAGCGATGCGACCACGTGCCGCATGCCCCGCCCCCCTTCACCCGCGCATACATGCGCGGGTGAAGGAGGGCGGGGCTATCGGGTTGTCTACCGCACATGCATTAAGTTACCTCGCTTTTTCGAAATAATATTTATTTTTTTTTGGGGGATTTTTTTTTAAGTTTAGCCCAGCTTTGTAGGCATTATTAGAATCAGTTAACGATACCTAACAATACCTTCACGGATCGGACAGGGTTTTCTTTACATATTGTATAATAAAAACATTTGTTCAGTAATCAGTACACCTGTGACCTGCAAACGTCTAAAATGTATGGTTAAACAATTGTTAATCACTAGTTAACTTTAATCAATGGTTATGGGGCCATTATGTCAGCTAGCCACACCAATAAACGAAAATAATGTTTGCCGCCCAACGAAGTGGGCACAGTAGGCCTAGTATGAGTTTTCATTACAAAACTCGATCGTCGATATCGAGCGCGTTTGGCTTATCGATTGGCCCGCTTTAAGGTTGTAAGAACTCTCAACCAATGAGAGCGCCAGACGTGCTCGATATCGACGATCGAGTCTCATGATGAAAACTTATACTAGGCATACTTTTATATGTATTTATAGTTAAGGAATAATATAATATGTAGACTGAACATGCATTTTCTAACCCAACCCGCACTGGGTGGTAGATTACGGCCCACTCCCTCTCACCGAGAGGAGGCCTGTGTTCCAACAGTGGGACAATAGGCTAATTACGAACATACTTTTTGTACTAGATCGTTGGTTCGAAAGTTTAGCGGTGAGCATGATTATTAGCTACCAAAGAACTCTTGAATAAGCGGAAATATTGAAGTGTTGCCGTTGAGAGAAAAGCAAAGATCTACAAGTCTCTCATGTTACATGAGACTTTCTAGTCAAGTAATAACTAACGTTATTAGCCATTATCGTAACGGTAATGAGCGAAATCGACTATTTTATTTACTTTTTTACAAATTTACAAATAACCTCTTACTTCTCAGACAATTTGATATTTATTTGTAGTGTTAATGTGATATTTGAATATACAGTTTTAAGACATCTTAAATATGTATGGACAAAATAGCTCTGAGAAAGTACGGACGACAGCAGGTCAAGCTACACCTAACTGCCAGATATTACCAATCAATCTTGAGCCTTAATGCTTTAGAGATAAAGTTGAAAATCTATAAGGAAATCTGACAGATGCTTGATGTGGTTTCGTCTGTACTAGAAATATTTTATTTTTTGCCAAATATCTTACACTAGTTGTAGTAGTCGAAGTAAACAGCCTCCGTGGCGTAGCGGTAGCGAAAACGGCCGCTGCGCAAGGAGGCAAATATTTGTATGAATTAAATATGGATATTTGCACTGGTCTGGTCGTGCCTCGGAAAGCACGTTAAGCCGTTGGTCCTAGTTACTATACGAACATCTAAGTAGTAACAGTCGTTACGAGTTGTTGGACTCCTCAAAAGTCCAACAATATTGGTCTAACTGCAATGCTTCGATATCGCCTTCGGGTTGTGGAGGTCAGACGTCAGTCGTTTCACGAAAAATATCAAAGTTTAGCCAGACTCCAAAGCTGAAAAAGATTCGGATGCGACTGGGATTAACGCTGAGATGATGATTATGATGATCATGAGTTGTAGTAGTCGTAGTCGGGCACAGAATCCTAATAACAATAAAAATGCGAAAGTTTGTGAGAATGCACAGATGGATGTTTCTGAGAATGCACGGATGGATGTTTGTGAGAATGCACGGGTGGATGTTTGTGAGAATGCACGGATGGATGTTTGCTTCTCTTACATGCGAAAACTACCTACTGAACGAATTTGAATTTTCTAACCTGTAGGGAAACTGCGGAACACACCATCAGTAGCGAAGGGTTTCATATCGACAGATAAACAACATTCATTGCGCTATTTACATTATTGAGCAGACACATTTTTTCTTACTCCTCCGCTATTCTTTTCTGACATTGATATAATATTAAACTAAGGTAGATACGTCACTAGCGCACTGAAAATGAAGCGTACAAAAGGAGGTAAGTCCAGCAAGTCGCTTTAGTTTTCGTCGATTCTATTTAAGCGCAAATGACAAACACTAGCCATCTTTTTCTTCTCTATGCTTTAGATAGCGCCCCATCTCACTCACACTGTGCCAACGTGTGAAATGTACGCAGAATAAAAAAAATACATGTGTGTGCTGCTGCTCCGATCGGCACATTTATTTTGGTTAATTTGTTAGAGCATATCATATCTGTTTAATATTATATCAATGTTTTCTGATTAATTTCGTTGCGGGACCCACTGTTGATTCTGGCTTTCAGGAGTTGCAGTGGGTTGGGAACAGCGTGGCGGGTTTTGTCCCAAAAAAAAAGACACATTTTTTGAACATATGGAGCAGTGGGTTATCAAAATGCTTCAAAATTATTCCGATTGTTAGTAATAGTATTGTTAGTGTAGTATATTATGCAAATAGACAGATATTGTTGAATGTTATCGCTTTATGTCTATCCTGTTGTTTAAGTAACATCTGTTTATAATAAACTCAATGAAAACTCTGTTACCATTTGCTTTCATCGCGGAAGAGTAATCCAAAGTTCTTAATCTCGAATACATCGGCATTTCCTATTAATATAGCCGCGATCGGCGAGCTCCACTTTCGCACTCGGATTCCGGACTCAAACACGACCAGACCAGAATAGACTACCTCTGGAGAATGTTACGATACAATATCTCAAGATTCCAACATTACAATACTTCATAGTAATATTATGTCGTCGCTCCCTCTGCATCCAACAAGGTTTATATGAAACATCACAAAGTTATGAGCTTATTATGTTACCTGCCCCCTAATCGGCGAACACATTTTTGTCAAATGATTGCGACTGTTAGGATCACTTGGACCAAACGGACCAATGGGCAGCCCGAACGATCCCAACTAGTTGCAATCATTTCAGAAAAATGTGTTCGCCGATTAGAGGGCAGGTTATCCCAACAAAAATATGGTCAACGCGCCGGTCGCCGCCTCGACCCTGCAGTGGCGCGGCGCAGCGGGCCCCTAGGACACTATGATCCGCTGTGAACAGTGTCGTATGCTCGGTAACCACAATGTAACATTTTTGAAAAGATATTTGGGATAAAAAAAAAATATATTTTTTTGTGTTAATAATGGCACGAACCGTACCATTATTAACACAAAAAAATATAAAGTTGTATTTGTTGTTATAGCGACATCAGGAAAACATTATTTGTGAAAATTTTAACTGTCTAAGTATATCACGGTTTTTGAAATACAGCCTGGCGACAGACAGTCGGTGGAGGATTAGCAATAGGGTACCTTTTGGTACAACATAAGGTACGTTCCTCTAATAGCCGCTGTGTCCGGCCTTAGAATATAAATACCAACCCATATCCTCCCGTGGGTGTCCTAAGAGGCAACTAAGGGAACTCTCTCAAGGGAAGCGGGCAGCAGCGCTTCTCCTGTGGAATATCAAATTACTGCGATCTACAACCCGCCTGCCAAGCGTGGGGAATATGGTAAACCTCTCCAACTTGGGGCAGGCCTTTGTCCAGCAGTAGAAGCAGAAGCAGAAGAAGAAGAAGGCGAACGAGTTACAGGCCTTGGTTTTATAACCTTGGCGTTTTACTTTATGTAAATAAGGCATGTTCTGAAACCAATACTTTTAAGACTGTTTATTTATTTAAATAGAACGGCAGAAGCCAATTACACTATTTAAACACAAACTACACTAAACATTAATAAAAAAGAAGAGAAACATATAACAAACAATACAATAAAATCATTAAACAGACACTTTAAACATACACTTATTTAATTCAGTCATGCATTCTTCTCACAAAACTTCAAACATTCTGACAGTATCATCTTCCATTCATCCACGAAAATATCGAGATCAGTGTTTGAGTTCAGGAGAGCGTTAATAGCTGCTAATGTCCGAGGAATAGGCGACTTGGAGTGAGCAATAGTTCAGCTGGTCGGAACAGCCAGTAGCCGATGTTATCTGCCACGACAGTAATTGTCAGGGACAAACACATTGCAGATCTCATTGTGCAGATCAGGATCATCCGTAATCCCTCTGAGTATTTTAAAGACTACAATCATCTGATCGCGCGAACGTCGTACTTCAAGTGAGTTGAAATTTAAGCATCCCAGCAAAAAATTGGTGGCATATAAATAGGGATAAAACTCATACACGTGCTTGTAAAGATACCTGAGGAATGCTCTTTGTACTTTCTCTAAAGCTAACACATACTGCTTCTCAAAAGGATTCCATACACATGCATTAGACTCAAGCTTGCTACGAACCAATGCCCCAAAAACAAGCTTGATAACGTGGGAGTTATGGAAGTCACGACAGTTCCTTAAAACAAACCCAAGACGCCTGAAAGACTCCTTGGTAGTACATGACTGTTGCGACATCTTTAATCTCGTACCGGGCCCTGATGGTGGTTGACGGCCCATTCCTTCTCACCGACAGGAGACCCGCACTGAGATCCCAACAGTGGCAACATTTTAGACCGATTACACTGTATTTACTGTATTAAGATGTACTTAGAAGTATATCTTGGACACCAATGACTGAAGGTGAAGGAAAACATGTTGAGGAAACCTGGACTTTAAGTCTGAAATCGCCAACCCGCATTGAGCAAGCGTGGTGGATCATTGAGCAAGCGTGATGAGAGGAGACCTGTGTCCAGCACTGGAACAATAAAATGGTTGATAAAAGGTTGAACACTGTATTCATACTCTTGTATAGAATAACTTCAATATAATTGAACAAGAAACAGTAACAACAAATAATTTTGTTTTGTACCTATGTAGGTTCGTACAAACACATACACAAGTCAATATAACATACCTACTTAGAACATAGGAATGGTAGGAGGACGAAGAATGTAGGAATGTAGGATGTATATCCGTTATTGTAATGTGCCGTAAACAGTGAACAAATTATATTGCATCAATATACAAATGTGTTTATCATCATCATTATCATTATCAACCTTTTTATCATCCCACTGCTGGGCACAGGCCTCCTCTCATACAGAGAAGGATTGAGAGTAATCACCGCCTTTGCTCAATGCGGGTTGGCGATTTCAGAGTTAAAGTCCAGGTTTCCTCAAGATGTTTTCCTTCACCTTCAGTCATTGGTGTCCAAGATACTTAGAAAGTACATGTAATCTGTTTATAACAGCTGAAAATTTGTAACTTGCAAAATAATATTTAAATAATAAAGGTTTGCCAATAAAAACGCAGACTGTAGATGAATAATTAGGGATAAGTATACAAATTGATGCAACTGACACAAATTGTTCTCAACCTTGTGGTAACTTAGCTTTTGAAACTCAATCAAATTTAGGGGCAATTTTGAAGTGTCAACGAGACGTTAGGTGACCATTTCAATGCGTCAAGAGAAAATCTGGGTATTAAACTCCATAGACATTTTTAGAGAAGATCTGGGCATTAAACTCCATAGACATATTTTAGAGAAGATCTGGGCATTAAACTCTATAGACATTTTTAGAGAAGATCTGGGCATTAAACTACATAGACATTCTTTTGAAGTCTAAGATATATTATAAAATATTAGTTCCATAAATATCGTTAAAATTCCTATTGACTATTTATTCTCCATGTTCGGCATATTACGTGGGTAACAAATGTCTTGCTATGGCGCCTCCGCCGGGCCGGAACAAGCGGGGTAGACCAAAGAAATGCTGGCTTGACATTATAAGAGATGACATGCGTGCCAACAAGCTCTTACCACAGGATGCTAAAGATCGCGTGAAATGGAGGAGAATGTGCAGGAAAGCGGACCCCGGGCTCCAACGCGAAAGCCGCGGATGCCACCGGGATAACCGCTGAGATGATGATGATGATGATGATGATGATGATGATTGATTGTTATATCTCTTTATTTATAAACGTTGAGACCTTTAAATATCTTAGTTCTCGCCCCACCATGTCATGTGATTTAGCTGGTTTGTCAATTGAGAGTCAGTATTTTCATATTTACTGACATTATAACTTTAGGTTCAAGTTCCACGGCTTGCATTGTTATAAGTTTTCGTGTTTAAGTACGAGACTTTTGACATTTTTTTTATGTCTTTTTTTGTATTATTAATATTTACTTGTAATGTACATTTTGTTTGTGCAGAATAGACAATATTCATTTCTTTATTTCATTGAAAATTGTTCTAGGCTTTTAAGTTTTTTATGTTGCTAAACCAAAAGCTTTTCGGAACATTTATAGCAACGGATATATTTCAAAATGATCCAGATTTTGATTGGGATTCTGCTACGCAATTAGAGTGCTGATGTATGAACGTAAATGAAAGAAAAGGAGTATTTAATTAGAATTGTGGCAGGTAGAGAGTTCTTAGTTCCTGTCTATGCCAATGGAAAGATGACATGCTTGAATGTACGTATCTTCTTCTTCTTTAGCCTATACTTAGAGATCCACTGCTGGACAAAGGCCTCCCCCAAGGCTTTCATTACTTTAGGGGGGGTGCCCTAATCCGGACACTTGACAGACGGGTTAGGAATCCCAGTTTGCCCGCGAGTTCCCTTTGTCGCCTCTTCCGACACCCACGAGAAGTAATGAGTTGGTACTATTCTAAGCCCGGTACCAAACGACGGTATATCTACGTATTACGTATACACCAGTATATATCACCGCAGACTATACATACAACACGCTTCAAGTGACCGATATAAACAAGTCTCATCAATCGCCGGTCTCCGATTACCTTATAAGGGCCAATCCGACACTTTTACTGAACCTGACGTAACCCAAGAATGCTTAACTTCACAACAATGTGGACAGGCGTCACCACATTCAGTTACTAACCTGTCGGTAACGCCCATTACTTTCTCATATTAAGAAAGTGGTCACCCAAAGATTTGGCCGCCCAATATGCTAAACTAGAGAAACCCGGAAACGATACAACTTTGGCGACTAATTAAACGGAGTTTAATCACTCGCGACAGCACATCTAGCTACTAAAATACGTCAAATTTCTTTATTAGATTTTCAACTTTATCTCTAAAGCATCAAAGCTCAGGGTTGATTGGGAATAATTGACAGTTGCACAGTACCTCCTGTCGTCAGTACCACTATCTACCATTGATCTGCAACAATTAACGAGTTATATAAGGCTGTTTTGTATTGTTGTTTTGACTTCGATTAAAAAACGCCTCCGGAGATTGGATACGATAAAATCAAATCAATTCGAAATCAAAAAACCCAGTGTTGTTGTGAATGTTCTAATAGAAAACGGAGTCAATAGAATTGAATAAGTAGATATTTTGAGATAACAGAAGGAAAAAAAATGAACATAACTGTTTGAGGTGTCAGAGATAATTTAGCTTTTTCTTCGGAAAGATAGACCTTGTCTTGCTTTTGCAGTTGTCTATGCTTCTTCTACTTCTTCAACCAATAGATGTCCACTGCTGGACAAAGACCACCCCAAGGCTTTCCATGACCAGTCTTGTGCTGCCCGCATGCATCGGCTTCCCGCAACATTCACCAGATCTTCGGTCGATCTTGTTGGGGACCTCCCTACGCTGGGTCTTCCGGTAATCTTACTGCGGCGTCGGCTATCGGTTCTACGGGCAATGTGCCCCGTTCACTGCTACTTAATTTTATCGTCTGTTTCTAAGGTGCGTATTCCAGAAGGAAAGTCAAGCATTGATCTCTGCTTAAACATTACTTAAAACTAATTTCAACCAATCAAATGGCTTGAAACGAGACTTAAGTAAAACTTGAGTTTTGAGTTACGTTCTGTAATACGGACCTAAGTCTTCTTCTAGCCATCCATATTCATAGTGAAAACTATCCTCACGACTAAATTAACGATGCTTCTTCGACATCACATTACTGGGTGTTATAACAGCTACTTACATAAGCCTTCCAGTACATAAATAGCTACAATTTCCCAATAAACGGGTCCTTTCTAAGCTCATTAACTAGTTATGGTGTAAAAATGTAAATACACCGGATCGCGCATGCGCGGTCGCGTGCGACTCGCGCGCCGAACATCTAGTGCAGTGGGCCGGCGGTTTTCATTGCACACACGATTTACATTTTCGTTGCTAGTTTTGTGAGAATTAACATTTGATTTAAATAAATTTGGAGGGGAATGGATAAGCAATTGTTGGATTATGACGGCTAATTAGAGGTTATAACTTTGTAATGGTTTGTGGTGAAAGATAAGTGCACAATTTTTGTGTCAGATAATAAGGACTGGGCTAAGTGTTTATCTTCGGTTGCCGGTGTGTCCTAGATTGATGAACTAGGGTAATCAAAGTATGGTGAAGATTTGTTTTAATCCTTATGAACTAGTATTTGACCGCAATCCCGCCTGATGGTCAGCAGTGATGCAATCGTTGATGGTAAAGCGCGCTAGTTTATTTAGCCTATTCACTCAAAGAAGACAGTTGAACGAGGTGATGCAGTTTAAAACCAACAGCACGACTAACGATACTGCACCAGAGGGAGTTTGATCTGGCGACCCTCCACGACCAAACTCCCGACACAACAACATTTGGCACATCTCACCCGGTACTCATCGCAACACAACTGCTCAGACCCGCCCTCCGTACACCTTAACCAGACATCATGCCGGAACACGACGAATCGCTTGGCGGCAAGACTTTGTCTGGTAGTATTGTATTATCGTTATTGTCTGCCTAACGTCTATTAAGAATACAGAAAGGCGTGATGCTAGTTCTTGTGTTTCTTTATGTTATTGTGTTGTCGTAGAAATCATTTTGAGGAAACCAGGACTAAAAGTCGCCTTAAGAAACCAAGACTGAAATCGCCAACCCGGATTGAGCAAGCGTGCGCTCGTTGTGCGCTCGTCGTGCGAGCGTACTTGCTCAAGGTTTGAGCAAGTACGCTCAAACCTTCAGACCTGGGGGGCAATCCAGATAATTCAACCAAAACACAACCAAACCATAACTTTAGTTATGTTTCGTATCGCGCTAACCTTTTGACAGATGGTTTAACCATAACTGGATCACAATTGGAACGTAACCGCTGTCAAATGAAAAAAGTTGAAACAAGGCTACGTCTAAACGATAACATCCATACTAATATTATAAATGCGAAAGTATCTCTGTCTGTCTGTCTGTCCGGCTTTCACGCCAAAACTACTGAACCGATTGTAATGACATTTGGTACACAGATAGTCTAGAGCCTGAGAAAGGACATAGGTTATAAAACATCCCGCTTTTACCAATAGGAGCAGAGCAGGAACAAAAAATATTGCAAACGCGGACGTATATATTGCTCTCATTATTTTAACAGGCGCTTATTTTATATCAACTGAGCTCTTTCAGTTCGAAGCTTACGCGGGTGAAACCGCGGGGCATAGCTAGATCATTTATAATTTATTTAGTTTTAATTATTATATCTGCAAACGTAGCGTAGGACACTTTTGGGCGAGATGGAGCGACGACATCAAAAAGTGGCTGGCGGAGAACTGCTCAGGATCGAGCTTGTTGGCGTGCCATGAAGGAGGCCTATGTCCAGCAGTGGACGAGTAGAGGCTCATGATGATTATTATTATATCTGACGAAATGATTCACTCATACATTGATTTTACTTCAATCGAAGTTAAAACCTTAGCGCGATACGAAATGTGATCGAAACTAAACCGTAACTTTAACTGGATTATATACGAACAAGAATTCAAGTTCCACTGTTTTATTTAGCGCAATTACCCGCCTGCGCCCTGCAGTGGGACGATAAAAGGTTGATGATGATTGTGTTGCCGTGCCGTATGCCGTGTGACAGTGTGCACGGCGTGTGAATACCGCGGGGACGACGACCGGCGCGTGCGCTTTTCCGCGCGCTATCTAGACCGATCGGAACAATTTCACTATTTCCTCTGGCTGGCTATTTGTGGAACCATTTACAAAATCTGGGAAGGAAAAGGTTGATTTTACAGTTTCATTTTGCTTATTTAGCGAATGAGAGCTGGCTAAAATGAAGTGTCATATTTTGACCGTCTTGGGTGTTTTTTGTTTTTTCTTTTTATTTAGTAGACCCTCAAACGTTATTCATTTATTTCATTGTACCAGCTGCTAGATTCTGTAAAAATCTCACCAAGTGAAGTGAGCTTTGAATGAGCCAGCTCGAGAGTCTCCATTTTCTTTTTCTTTCTATTTTTTAAAAAGTTGCCCCACACTAGCGTTTTCTACGGTATCGTGGGTGCAGCATAACTAACATAACCACGCAAACGAAGTCACTGGCGACCGCTAGTACAATATGTAAAGAAAACCCTGTCCGATCCATGAAGGTATTGTTAGGTAAGTACCGATAACTGATTCTACTAATGCCTACAAAGCAGGGCTAAACTAAAAAAAAAAAAACCCTAAAAAAATAGGTACTGTTTCGCAAAAGGAGGTAAATTAATACATGTGCGGTAGGCAATACATGCGTGGGCGAAGGGGGGCAGGGTACGCGGCACGCTTTCGTATCGCTATTCGCTCATAATAACACCGTCAAAAATGGTGTTGTCACTTTTTAACAAATTACCAAATTTTGGGGAAGTTGGAATTAATTCTCAGAAAAAAGGATTATTTCAAAATTCATTAGTATTATTACTACGTTGATTATTTAAAATTTCATATTGTATTTGGTCATCCGTTTACCTAACCTTTATTATCCTTATAGGTCGGACGGGGTTTTCTTTCCATATCTATAATCTATACTAATATATAAAGCTGAAGATTTTGTTTTTATGATTGATTATTTGTTTGTTTGTTTGAACGCGCTAATCTTAGGAACTACGAGTTCGATTTGAATTTTTTTTTTTGCGTTGGATAGCCCATTAATTCAGGAAGGCCTTAGGCTATATAACATCACGCTGCGGCCAATAGGAGCGGGGCATATAAAAAAACGAGGGTGTGTGGCGCAGCTAGTAATATATAAAGCTGAAGAGTTTGTTTGTTTATTTGAACGCGCTAATCTCAGGAACTACTAGTTCGATTTGAAAAATTCTTTTTGCGTTGGATAGCCATTAATCCAGGAAAGCTGACTGAAGGCGACCATTAGGAGCGGAGCATAACTAACTCCACGCGAACGAAGTCGCTGGCGGCCGCTAGTTGTATATAAACTGACAAACACAAACAGCCAGACCTGGAACAACTACTTGTGGTTCATACAAATATTAAAAACCTATGCACAGATCGCGGCAAGCGAAGTTTAAATTCATGGATTGACTTGTGCAGCTATTATTTCTTAGCCACGAGCCATGAGCCACGAATTTTCAGAACCATAACACGGATTATATGTGAACCAGAGCATGAAGTCTAATGCAGACTTCGAGTATAACTCGTAAGTTGTAACTCACATCAATATAACCAAATTGTGTCGAAAAGAAAGTACTAATTTTGATGGAATTTAATTGAATAATTTAACGTTTGTTAATGAAGAAAGTAATAAAATAGTCTAGGCGTTAATAGAAATAGTTATGAGAATCAATTAAAGAAATTGATCATATCGATCTTTGAGAGGAACAGACAATTGTTTTAGATAAAGTCTGGTGAAGCCGTACGGAGGACGGGTCTGAGCAGTTGTGTTGCGTAGTGTGGCGGGGACGATGCGCCAAATGTTGTTGTGTCGGGAGTTTGGTCGTGAAGAGTCTCCAGATCAATCTCCCTTTAGCGCAGCATCGTTTGGTCGTGTTGGTCTTGGGTTTAACATTGCATCACCTCGCTCATCTGCCGTCATCCTTCCTATTCCTAAGTTTTCTAAGTGAATAGGCTTAATAAACTAGTGCGCTTTACCATCAACGATTGCATCACTGCTTACCATCAGGCGGGATTGCAGTCAAGCACTAGTTTATAATCATTAAAAAAAAACCACCACGATCTGGACGAAGCGTTTCGCCTCCTGATTTATATTGCGTACATCGAGGGACTGGAACAATTTGCCTGCGGCGGTGTTTCCGTCTGACTACAAATCAAGTGCCTTCAAGGCTAGAGTGAATAGACAGTATACTAACGCGCTTTACCATCAACGATTGCGTCACTGCTTACCATCAGACGGGATTGCAGTCAAGCACTAGTATATGTATAATTTATAAAAAAAAATCTATCCAGCTCCTCAAGATTTTTGAACTAATTTAGAGTGAGGAGGTAAGACGTTCTAATTTGATCTAAGTAAGAAAAGGATAAGAATGTGCACTTCTGACGGTCAATTGAGAAATTCACAGGCAAAATCACAGGGAAACGCTAGATGCAGGCCGCGTCCAACCATTTTTTTTTTTTTGGAAACCCTTGCAGGAGGTCTATGTCCAGCAGTGGACTTCGTGTGGCTGAGATGATGACGATGATGATGAAATTAAGCAACGCCTGATGTAAATTAACGTATTTTAGACGCCATTTTTTTAATCACGTCTAAACTGTCTGTGGTTCTCGTCATTTGACAGACTTACTTAACTAATATTTTTTCTTCTGTTGTCCTTTTCTTACCTCACCATTTACAATTGGATTTAGATTTCATATTTTTTTATTATTACGTTTTTATTTTTACTGTATTGCCGGTTTGGTGCCACTTTTAATTGTCTGTTGCATCGGGTGACGTCTCTACGTCGACGCCGGCTGTCGCTGAAAACCAGCGCTGGGCTCTGTTTTTGCATAGAGTCGCAGCATAATGCTGAGCGACAGCCGTTTTGCGTGGATATGACGCATGTTTCCCTTAATTATTTCTTATTATTTATGTTTTAGTAAACTCTTGCGCCATGTTTACTGAAAATAAAAGTTTTTTCTTTCTTTCTTTCTTTCTTTCTTAATGAAATAAAAAGAAAAAGATGCTATGAACTTTAAATTAGTTTAGTTTGTGGACTCGAACGGAATCTGGGCCATTATTCGTGAACGGAAACTATTACAACAATACAAAAACAATAGCTCCCAAGTGACGACAATTGGTTACTCACTATTACCGAAATTCCGCGTTTCGTTTATATTTCATTTTAATTTATTTTTCAACTTTCGCCGAAAACCCGTCGAGGTAACGCGGTCGACGACTTTCTTCTCGCGCAACGTGAACCGATGCGTTTACGTTACCTTTTGTTTGGTGCGGTCATACTAATTATTGGGTTACGCAAACTTAGATGTAATAGCTGTTTATTGTTTTTTTGGATTCGCCTTATTCAGTGATTTAGTTTTATTTACTTGATGGTGACTTTGTTACGAAAAACTGCGTTGAAAAGAGAATTAATATACCATTCCTTTTGCAGTACGCGCGGTACGTACTACTGCAATACATGGCAACAAAATATTATAGTTATGGGGTAATTATGTAATAATTAATATGTCATCATCATCATCATTACAACCGAAAGTCGTCCACTGCTGGACATAGGCCTCCCCCAAGGCTCTCCACGACGACCGGTCGTGGGCCTCCCGCATCTAGCGGTTTCCCACAGCCTTCACCAGGTCGTCGGTGCACCTTGTCGGGGGCCTACCCACGCTGCGTCTTCCGGTGCGTGCTCGCTATTCGAAAACCTGTCGGCCCCATCGGGCATCGGTCCTAAGGGCAATGTGCCACTTTACTGTGGCAATTCTTCGGGCTATGTCGGTTACTCTCGTTCTTCTGCGGAAACCCCAAGCATAGCCCTCTCCATTGCCCTTTGAGTTACCTTGAACCTTCTTATAAGGCTCATTGTCAGCGACCACGTCTCAATTCCATAAGTCATCACTGGCAACACACACTGGTCGAAGACTTTTGTCTTGGGACACTGCGGTATTTCGGACGAGAAGATTTTACGTAGCTTCCCGAAAGCAGCCCAGCCGAGTTGGATTCGACAATTGGACCTCTTTCTCGAAGTTCGACCTTCCTAACTGGATAGTTTGTCCCACGTAGCTGTCAATAACTTCGAGAACAATAATAATTAATATGTATTTATGTGTAAATAGAAAAACAAAGATACACTGAAAATAAATTTTGACTAGTTTATGAACAAGAGAATCGATCACCATTATTATTAACGCCCTGTAAAAATACAGAGTTTTGAAGGAAAACGCACACGGTAGGTTCGTACCTACGACTTTTAACTTGTAAGTCATGAGTCACGACCGAGACCACTAGGCCACCGCTGCTCACTGGACTTATCACTTAGCCTTAACTGGGAATTAAATCCATGACTCAGTGTTCTATCTAACAACCTATGTGACCACTAAAGCACAAACGATCCAAAAACAAATCGATCCATTTCTTTCATCGTCATCATCAACCTTGTTATCGTCCCACTGCTGAGCACAGGTGTCCTCTCATACAGAGAAGGATTGAGCGTAATCACCACGCTTGCTCAATGCGGGTTGGCGATTTCAGACTTACAGTCCAGGTTTCCTCAAGATGTTTTCATTTACCATACATGGTTATGATTACAATCAGTCATTAATTTATTTAATCCGATTAAAATTACTTTATACGAACATTGATTTAACTCGACTTCCCTCATCGAAGGATATTGCCAGTGCATAAACTGTCGGTCGTCGTTTTTCTGTGTGGCAACACTGGCTTTCACACGGTTCGGCGCACGCGCTGATTGGCACACTAATTGTAACATATTAAACCGGGAGCCGAACGGAACCAAACGTGTTTATCACTCTTAATTGTGACATTAATATTACTGAACTGTATTTAATAAGGTGGTAATATTTATATAATAAGGCATTGATAATTGATACATCCTTTTATACGTAAGTATACTTATCTTCATTATCAATTAAATTGAAACATGTCGATAATAATTATCACTGACATCCACGGTATCAAGATAATAAGGAGAACTAGGCAGTAAGATGTATAGAAATTAATGAAGACACTTCTTAATTTCGTGCCTCGGAAAGCACGTTAAGCCCTTGGTCCCGGTTGCCATACGAACATCTAGTGGCATTCGTTACGAGTTGCTGGAGTCCTTTGTCCAACAATTCGTCTAACAGCAATTCTTCGATATTGCCTTCGGGTTGACGTCAGACGGAAGTCGCTTCACGGAAATCGAAGTTCAGGCAAAATCAGCAGTTATACTGGTAAAGCGGACCCCAGACTCCAAAGCTGAAAAAGCTTCGGATGCGACTGGGATTAACGCTGAGATGATTTCCGTCCGCGATTAAGTTATAACTTGCACGTATTTATAAGTATGGTAAGCGTGGACGTTCCTGACCATATTACTATAAATAAATATAGACCATGATTTAATTCCCCCATCTCCGTTTCACCGTGGCAAGCCCCGTCGCACGGCGAGCTTCTACCCTTAGGTACGTTGTTAACTCCACTACGATCTGGACGAAGCGTTTCGCTTCCTCTTTTATACCTCTTTTATATCTTTTACTAAACTAGGGCGCTTTACCTTCATCGATTGCATCACTGCTTACCATCAGGCGGGATTGCAGTCAAGCACTAGTTTATAATTTAAAAAAAGGACCCATCTCGCTCGCAACTTCGCTTCGCTTTATTGATATATTGTGATGTAAAGTGAGCGCCTGAAACACAGGTTTAATAAACCTAGCTCGGGCATGTCGCTAATTTTACATGATTCTCTGTATAATAATACGTTCTGTATGACCTTATGTATATTTTTAGTCACACATAATACCTAGCTGTTATTTAGGCAATAAGATATGTATGTAATTGTATAAGAATATTTTTGTAGCTTTGGTTTTACAATGTTGTGTAAGTTTTATGAATAAAGATTGTTATTAAAGTTATTATTAACTATCACAGCAAAGGTACTGGATGGTTTGTTTTTTAAGAGTGGACTCTAGTGCGCAGGTATTTGAGAAATAGATATTTGAAGAAACTGTTGCCGTCGCGCCGCTTTCAACCTGTACAAAAGTAAAAATGGGTTATTTTTCGGGATTTTGAAACATCATATTTCTTTTATTAATTAAGTTTTCCAAAATCAAATAATAGGGGCGTGTATAATCAAGATGTAAAATTGCAGAAAAAAAATCACTGCTCTAAAAACGTTATCCACGAAGAAAACAGCGGAATACATTTGTATGGAGAAAACGAAACTAAAGTCCCCTCTTAATGTATATTGTTTGGCAGCCTCTCAGAGCACGTGGCTGTGAACTTGTGAATATCTGAATGATAAAATGGCGATTGATAACCACAAGAGTCGCCTACACACATTAATAAAGACCTCGAGCCCGTAAAAGTAATCAGATGCATCTCATTCATTTGATTAATCAACAAGGCAAATGTTAGAACCTACATAAACCTCGCACATTCTATCAAGATCAACCCACGTTCAGATGCAAAACGTGTATCAATTATGGGCCGTGTAAACGTTGCGTGAATCTTAAAGCTAGCGTATTATACAATATGTAATGAAAACCCCGTCCGACCCATAAGGATAATAAAGGTTAGGTAAACACTTGACCAAATAAAAATATTAAATTTTACATAATTATCATAGTGACAATACTATTGAATTTTGAAATAATCTTTTTTTCTGTGAATTAACAACAAAAACACCATTATTGAAAAAAATATAATAATAAAAGCTAAATAATATTTATTTTTATGAGGATTTTTTTAGCTTTAGCCCGGCTTTGTAGGCATTAGTAGAATCAGTTATCGATACCTAACATTACCTTCACGGATCGGACAGGGTTTTCTTTACATATTGTTTAAATACATAAATAAAACTAACTTTGACGCTGAATCCATTGTTCACAACAAAATTTACATTAAATTTAGTTTTTCTATCTAATATTAGTTCAGTCCCTTCAAATTAGTCAGCGTTTGGCTCATTTCTGTTCTTTTTTTTATAAATTATATAAGCGCGATCTCGCCTGATGGTAAGCCGTGGTGCAATCGTTGATAGTAAAGCGCGCTAGTTTATTAAGAGCCTATTCACTCTACCCTTGAAGATACTTAAATTCTAGTCCGACGGAAACACCGCCACTAGCAAATTGTTCCAGTCCCTCGATGTATGTGGTAAAAAGAAGAGCCGAATCGCTTCGTCCGGATCGTAGTGGTGTCAACTCCGTGGTAGTGTTGCCGTTATGAAAACAAATACTGTAAACACATGTGTACATTCTCACCATACCTATAAGTATAAATTTACCATAAATGACATTGTAACTAACATTTTGTAACAATATAACTTTCATGAGCGTACCCAGCTTCTGGTGTAGGGGAGACCAACTGGCAAATCATGGCTAGGGGGGGTAAATGAGGTCTAGGGGGAGCAAATCAGATTTTTGGGGTCGAATCATCCACGGCTATTTTGTCTTACAAACTACACAAGCATATAGAATAGAATAGAATACTCTTTATTATGTACACCATATAGATTACAGAACATAAATATAAAGATTTTACAAAGGGTGACACAATGGGCGGTCTTATCGCTAAGAACGATCTTTTACAGACTACCTTTGGATGGAATTCTAAGGGGAAGGATAAATAAATAATGTAGGTAGTCTACAGTGTACTATTTACATAGATTATACAAAAAATATATACGTTAAGTGTATAATACTAGTTTAAATAAATTTATACATCTAATTAATAAATATAATACAAGAGCAAATAAAATATAATGATATGTTTAAAGAGAGAGGAAGTGCCTTTTTTATCATAGTTTTAAAAGTAAAACGGGGGGGGGGGGGGGTGTCCCCGCGCAGAATAATCTTGTCTGTTCTTATAGGTGTCATAGGAATCTATCACAATCATCATCAGCTTCATCATTCTGACTGATCGACTCCTTTGACAAATTAAAAGTTCCTGTAAAAGGTTTAATTGAAAAAGATAGTTTGACTCTTTACAAGAGCTTCTATCTTCAAGGGTCTCCTTGATCCCACTTCAAACAAAATCTCAACTGATTTTAGCAAACGAAAATACATAAATGCTTGCGTTAATTACATTAGAGGATTTCCTTTATACCAATGCCAATGGGGATCCGCTGTTATAAATGCAATAGAATAATGGGGAGATATCGCGAATGAATAAACTATTGGACTATTAACATTTGAACCACATAAATAATACATCGTTTACGGTAAATCTGTTGCATATATTTATGATATTGAAACCCGTACCGACCTTTTTTTTTTGGTGTGGATGGGAAATCATCAAATAACCTTTCCCGCTCTGGGCGGAGCGGAAGGGCGTGTCAGACTTTTACTGACTAAAACCCACCCGTGTTCCTTTACTTGCCTGTGCGCCAGGGCCACGGTTTCTCTTTTCACAAACTAACAACTTTGGCCCAGGCATCGGTCTTCGTGGACTCCGTCACGGTGTGACATTTCTTTGAGGCGCGCGTGACACACAACGCGCCGTCGACCCGGGCCTGTTCCTTACCGGGCGGCGAGCTGCCCGCTACTTGCCGCGCCTACGGCGGTCGGGAGGTCGATATTGTCTTCCCTGAACTCCCACACGCGCTCCGCCTCCTCCTTTACCAGCATCAATTCTTCGTAGAAAGAGGTAACGGCCTGTCATACATTGGACGCGAGAGATCGCCGCCGATCGCCGCCACGAGAACACGGCGGTGCTCACCCCAAGACGGTCAGACCTCCACCATGTCCTCAGGGCGATCCCCTTAGTGGTGACACCCTGACGTTTTCTCCCGCCTTATCCGAAACAGGAACCTCCCGAAACAGCCGTGTCCGGTGAGGACCTGAGTCAGGCGGAAGGTAAAGACGCCGTGGCGCCTTTCTAGCCATTCCTCAAAAAGGGGATTTACCGCCGCTACTGATGCGTGCCCAGCACTAGGTTGCGACAATCGCACTCTCCATGTCGCCATGAGATCCCGCCGGAGCTCTGTCAGCCGTACCGTAATTTCTTTTGGCAGCGTATTATGTCCCCTCTCGACTCTTCCACATGAGGGCGAGGCCTTCGGCCTCCAGATACCCTTAGTTATATGACTCTCACCTGCAACATATCACTCAGGACTAATAAAAGGCCATTCTGCCATATTACACACCTTTGTACGAAATAATTACTCAAAGTTGACTCATACATATGCAAGGCGAGAATAACAAACAGCTACTCTATAATTTTCTTTAGTCTACTGGCTTGATATAATAGTATATACTTTTAGACATAGGGTGTGGATGAAATGCTACGGCCACGCCAATATAAAAAATACTACAATACTGAATAGATAATGGTACCGGAAGTGTACTTGACCTATTATATAATATCGATTCATTTTGATTCAATTTTCCATTATTATTATCATCTCGGCGTTAATCCCAGTCGCATCCGTAGCTTTCAGCTTTGGAGTCTGGGATCCGCTTTAGCAGTCCCAACTGCTGATTTTGGCTAAACTTCGATATTTTCCGTGAAGCGACTGCCGTCTGACCTCCACAAACTGAAGGCGATATCTAAGCATTGCAGTTAGACCAATTGTTATACTTTTGAGGGCTCCAACCAACCCGTAACGACCGCCACTAGATGTTCGTATGGCAACCGGGACCAACGGCTTATCGTGCTTTCCGAGGCACGACCAGTGCAAATATTCATGCAATTTTGATTCAATTTTAGCTCAGTTTAATCATAACTCAATGGTAATTACTAGATACATTTCTTCCGAGCATAATTAGTAACTGCTGTGGTCAAATATCCTCAGCAAGCTTAAAGACCTAAGACTCTAAGAGCAGCTGTGGTCTAGTGATATCAGCTGCTCATTACAAGTTGTATGTCGTAGATTAGAAACCCAACAGTTTCTTTACTTTGTGTACATTATCTCATCACCAGTAACGTTCAAATCGGTGAAAGAAAACTTCGTGAGGATATCGGCATGTCCTAGAGCCAAAACGTCGAAGATATGTGAATGTGACATCTACCAACCCGCACTGGGCCCGCGTGGTAGATAACGGCCCTCTTCCTCTCATCGAGAGGAATAGTAGTAAGTAACTTTATTATAAATGCGAAAGTATCTCTGTCTGTCTGTCTTTCTGTCCAGCTTTCACGCCAAAACTACTGGACCGATTCTAATGAAATGTGGTACACAGATAGTCTAGAGCCTGAGAAAGGACATAGGCTATATAACATCCCGCTATGACCAATAGGAGCAGAGCAGTAACAAAAAATGTTGCGAAAACGGGGGCAAACGCGGACGTACATATTGCTCCCATTATCTTCACAGGCGCTTATTTTATATCAACACGCGGACGGAGTCGCGGGCAACAACTAGTAGTATATACTTTTAGACACAGGGTGTGGTTTTTTTTTAATAATTATAAACCAGCGTTTGACCGCAATCCCGCCTGATGGTAAGCTAGTATATACTTTTAGACACAGGGTGTGGTTTTTTTTTTATTAATTATAAACCAGCGCTTGACCGCAATCCCGCCTGATGGTAAGCAGTGATGCGATGTTGATGGTAACGACGGAAATATTTGATATTCCTGGGGAAAATCTAAAAAGCGCGATATAACCGAATTCCACGCGGGCAAAGCCGCGGGCGGAAAGCTAGTAGTTTATAAATATAAAAAAAACGCACATCAAACGTCTTCCATTCCTAGACGAGTGAATCGCCTTGGAAGTCGTACAATTTCAAAATACCTACACACCGCTTCCCAGACAATTGATCTATTAAAAGCTCTCGTACTTCCTGGGTAGATAGCGTGAATAATAAAGAGTAATGATTTGAATGCCGTCTTTGAAAACAAGCCCGCACCGTGAAGGACTCTGCATTGTTAGCGCTGCCCGCTTTAACCGCACGAGTAGCCTCCGAAGATCCAGATAAGAAAGATTCATTTGATGTAGCAACTGGATTCTGACAGTGAGCTTGTTTGGGTAACTCTTTCAACGGATAATAATGAAATACTTATCAATCAAGACTGGTTGATGCTACGCAATTATACTTTATTAGTAAATAAGGGAAGTCATACATGTTCTGCGAGATTTCCAGGGGGGGGCAGCCGCCTCATCTGCCCCCCATGGGTACTGGACAAAGGCCTCCCCCAAGGCTTTCCAAGCCGACCGGTCTTGTGCTGCCCGCATCCATCGGCTTCCCACGACCTTCACCAGATCATGGGTCCACCTTGTTGGGGGCCTCCCTACGCTGCGTCTTCCAGTACGTGGCCGCCACTCCAGAACCTTACTGCCCCATCGGCCATCGGTTCTACGAGCAATGTGCCCTGCCCACTGCCACTTAAGTTTAGCGATTCGCAGAGCTATGTCGGTGACTTTGGTTCTTTTGCGGATCTCCTCATTTCTGATTATTGATGACTATTACATCACATCATCACAATCATCATCAGCAGGGTAATTGCGTAGCAATGGGTTTCATTTTGACAGTTCTACAACATTCATTGAGAGACTGGTTGATGCTACGCAATTACCCTGCTAGACTAATAGGCTAATTGCCGAAGACACTATCAGTAGCAACGGGTTTCATTTTGACAGTTCAACAACATTCATTGCGTTATTTACGTTGTTGAGCAGACACACTTTCGAACACAAGGAGCAATGAAATAGCAATAAGCTTCAAAATGATTTTAATTTATTGTAATCGTGTGTTACGCAATTATGGTGCTGATCCTAAGCAGTATTGCTTGAACGAGGCAGTCAATTACTATGTATTACTAGCTGTTGCCCGCGACTCTGTCTCCGTGGACTTCAGTTTACAGGAGCTCAGTTGAAATAAAATAAGCGCCTGTTAAAATAATGGGAGCCCGCGTTCACCAAAGTTTTCGAACATTATTTGTTACTGCTCTGCTCCTATTGGTCATAGCGGGACGTTATATAGCCTATGTCCTTTCTCAGGCTCTAGACTATCTGTGTACTAAATTTCATTACAATCGGTTCAGTAGTTAGTAAAGAAATACTTTCGCATTTATAATATTGGTATGGATTTTAGTTGGGAATAAACCTAGAAATCAGAGGGTTGTGGAGGAAACTTCAATTAGACTCGAGGACACCGACTTAGAAGAAAGATTTTTTTAACCTTGCATTATACTAGGAATTTCTGTTGTGGGTGCGCTCACAAACATTTAAACTTACATGCACGAACAGGCAGACCCGGAACAACTACCTGTAGGGCATACAAATATTTGTTCAACAAAACAAGCAACACAGCAGTAATTAGCTTAAAAACCTTTGTGCCAAACTTACCTTCATATGGATATTGGGAGAAAGAGCAGGACAGTCTTCATTTCCTTTTGTTTAACAAAAAAAGGTAAACACTACGCTATATCGAAATTGACAGCCTCCGTGGCGTAGCGATAGCGAACGCGGCCGCTGCGCAAAGAGGCGCGGGTTCGATCCCCGCGCAGTGCAAGTATTTGTATGCATGAATATGAATATTTGCACAGGTCTGGTCGTGCCTCGGAAAGTACGTTAAGCCGTTGGTCCCGGTTGCCATTCGAACATCTAATGGCAGTCATTACGGGTTGTTGGAGCCCTCAAAAGTCTAACAATTGGTCTAACTGCAATGCTTAGATATCGCCTTTCGGGTTGTGGAGGTCAGGCGGCAGTCGCTTCACGGAAAATATCGAAGTTTAGCCAAATTCAGCAGTTAGACTGGTAAAGCGGACCCCAGACTACAAAGCTAAAAAAAGCTTCGGATGTGACTGGAATTAACGCTGAGATGATGATGACTACGCTATATCTAAATCATCACCATCATCATTTCAGCCGAAAAACGTCCACTGCTGGACATATGCCTCCCCCAAAGTTCCCCATGACGACCGGTCCTACGCCTCCCGCATCCAGCGGTTTCCCGCGACCTTCACCAGATCGTCGGTCCACCTTATCGGGGGCCTACCCACGCTACGTCTTCCGGTGCTTGGTTGCCACTCGAGAACCCGTCGGCCCCATCGGGCATCGGTCCTATGGGCAATGTGTCCAGCCCACTGACACTTTAATGTTGCAATTCTTCGGGCTATGTCAGTTACTCTCGTTCTTCTGCGGATCTCCTCATTCCTGATTCGATCGCGCAGTGAAACCACAAGCATAGCCCTCTCCATTGCCCTTTGAGTGACTTTGAGCCTTCTTATAAGGCCCATTGTTAGCGGCAACACACACTGGTCGAAGACTTTTGTCTTGAGACACTGCGGTATTTCGGACGAGAAGATTTTACGTAGCTTCCCGAAAGCAGCCCAACCGAGATGGATTCGACGATTGGCCTCTTTCTCGAAGTTGGACCTTCCTAACTGGATAGTTTGTCCCAGGTACACGTAACTGTAACCACTTCGAGAACAGAGTCTCCAATCTTTATAGGAGTCGGTACAACATGGGCATTAGACATGACTTTCGTCTTGTCTATGTTCATTTTAAGACCGACTCGCTCGGAGGCTCTACTGAGGTCTTCGAGCATTGGATATCGAAATATATGACATAAACTAGAACACGTCCCGAGTCGTTTTGTATTAATGTGGATAAGACGGATGTCACAAATTCCGTGACAATCACACGACAAATCTGTTCGCCCGTAACTTTCAAGGTTAACTAGTCCATTACATTTTTTCTCTTACCAAATTGGGCTATGTATGTACCATTAAGATTGTCATTAGAAAACTTAATACACCTACATACACGATAAGTGCACAAATTTAAATGGATAAGACAGGAAATTTGTTCTTAATTAGTGTTTCCTGATTAAAACCTGTTTTATTTTTCATTCGTGATTTGAAAAACATAATATGTGTACGATACCATTTTTTTTTTGTTCCGGGGTAGTAATTCCTCAATGGAAAACCACCCCGGTGTTTCTCCGGTCACGTGAGCACGAAGCCGCAGGAGTCCTTGATTCTGCCGCGGCCCCACACTCTCGTGCCAGCCCGGTATGTGCGGGCCTCGGCACGGGGTAGTGAGGTGTTAAACTACCCTCGCGCGCGCCTACGTCTCGGGGTGCAACGAAAATAGGGGGCGGGGACTTCCCCATGTCCCTCGGCCCTGGACCCATTCATGGGGGCGGGAAGAGGGCGTTATCGGCCCTTCCTCGGCGCCCGGTGCGCTTTCTGCGGCCTGGGACAGGAGTTGAGATCTCCCTCTCCCGGTCCGCAGCTTCCTTCTGCGACATCACGTCCTCGCAGAAGGACACCACCGCGTCCCACGACTCTGCGCTACCGACCATCCTCCGCACTACTGCCGGCAATATACGATACCATACCATAACACCCAGTTTTAAAGATGGAGGCGAAATCCAACTATGAGTAGTACTAGATGCTTACATGAATTTATCCATGTGTTATTTCTTCCTCCACCGACTTTCCCCATTTTGAATTTTCCACCATTTCTGACCGACGCGACGCATCATCTGCCCTCGCTACGTATTATTTCCTTTTCACTTAGAGTTTTTCTGTCATTTTTTCTCGGCTCCTAACCGTCATAACATGATGTCAAATAACCTAGCCTTCCTCGAAGATTGGACAGTAAATGCAAAAATAATTTTGTAATATGGCAAGTAGCTCTAGTGATTAGCGCATTCAAACAAATAATCACACTCTTCAGCTGAATTAGATCGCAGTTTCTATTATTATTAGCCAGTTACATCCATGTTAATAACTTAATAAAACATTTTCACGCGGGAAATGAATAATCCGGGCAACTGTTAAAACTTAAACTTTCATTTCAGACGAACGTAACTTCCTCAGAGCACTAAAAAAAGAGCTTTTTAAGCAATATCCAGTGATAATTTTTTTTTTTTGGTCATTATAACGTGAGGTAACGACGAAATCCGGTTATGTTCGATAATTAAGTGTAACACGTTCGCGGTAAGTATTGTGTAACGGAAAGCCGTGTCTGTAAATGCTATTATATGTTATGATTATATCCTCTTAATATTTGAAGTTAGTACCTATAACTCACGACACAGCATACCTTGAGTTATTTTTCTTGTCTTTACATGTATTATTTAATGTTTATGCAGATGGTGTCGATTCCTGGTTCACAAACTAAAATCTTTTAGTTCATCATAATCATCACCATCATCAACCTTTTTTATCGTTCCACTGTTGGGCACAAGTCTCCTCTCAAGGATTGAGCGTAATCACTACGCTTGCTCAGAGAGACGCCCAACATAGCCCACTCCATAGCTCGCTGAGCGACTTTAATCTTGTGGACTAGTCTGACCGTTAGTGTCCACGTCTCGGCTCCGTAAGTCATGACGGTTAGGACGCACTGGTTGAAGATTTTTTTCTTCAATCATTGGGGTATGGGCGACGAAAATACCCGACGAAGTTTACCAAATGCTGCCCATCCCATCTGGATCCTTCTATTTGCCTCAATGCAGGTTGGCGATTTCAGACTTAAAGTCCATGTTTTCCTTCACCTTGTAATCACCTTTAAGTTCAGTTTCTCTAAATTTAAGTTCAGTACCGGCGACAGCACATCAAGCTACTACAAACTGTCAGGTTTCTTTATTCGATTTTCAACTTTATCTCTAAAACATTAAGGCTCAATATTAATTGGGAATATTTGTCAGTTTCGGGTAGCTTGACCTACTCTCGTCCGTAGGTAGGTACATCTCATTATTTCTACTTCATTAAGAAAAGGACAGAATATAAATATTAGTATCGTCCTGTCCCTCTTTAGAAGACCATCGATCAGTCAGAGATACCTCATTGACACTACTTCTGTATGGCTACCATTTTCATTACGAGGTTCAACCATAAATATCGATCACGTTTGTCGCTCCTATTGGTTGAGAGTTCTTACAACCTTGAAGCAAGCCAATCGATGAGTCAATCGCGGTCGATATCGAAGATCGAGTCTTCATAATGAAAACTCATGGTAGCCACACTGGCCAGAAGCTGAGCATAACCTAGATTTCATCATCATCACCATCATCATCAGCCTCTACTAGTCCACTGCTGGACATAGGCCTTTTCCAGCCACCTTTTTGATGTCGTCGCTCCATCTCGCCCAAGGGGGATGCCCTTGGGGGAGACCGCGTCTCGGCAAACGTAGCGTAGGATTACGCTACGTTTGCCGAGACGCGGTCTCCACTCGAGGACTCGCTTACCCCAACGCTTGTCGGCCCTGCGGCATATGTGACCAGCCCATTGCCACTTCAGCTTGCTAATCCTCTCAGCTATGTCGGTAACTCTGGTCCTCTGTCGGATCACCTCATTTCTGATACGGTTCTTCAGAGAGACGCCCAATATAGCCCGCTCCATAGCTGGCTGAGCGGCTTTAAACTTATGGACTAGTCTGACCGTTAGTGTCCACGTCTCGGCTCCGTAAGTCAAGACGGGTAGGACGCACTAGTTGAAAGAACCTAGAGTTAACCTAGAGTTACTAACTACTAATACAGGTCACAGTTGCTACCCGTACACCTGATAGAATCTATAAGTGTCCTTCAACACAAATTTGCAAAGAGAATTGCTTTTAACTACAAGCCTCTCACCATACATATGTTACGTAGATAAAGTATAAAACTAGAGCACTATATGCACTGAGATTTACCTAGTCAAACGGTGTATGCAAAACGGAACAGGTGTGGCCCTAACCTACCAACATATCCTGTACTTAACTTATTACCTGTTTGATAACATACACGATACGTATACAACGTTAGTTTTTGTCTATGCTAAACCTGAATATCGTTTGTTCAGAATAAGCAACTGAATCGATTCCAATCATTTTTACACAATGTTATACTTTTTCACAAATACATTTAGAAACTGTTGTAGTGTGGTTACTGAGCGCGCCACGCAATTCACGCGTGCGCTCAGCTGACGCGACAGGTCAATGCACCCGGCTCGTCCGCACGAACGGAGCGTGGACCATGTTTTTGTTGGGACAACCTAGTAGGATAACAAGCTCATAACTTTGTGGTTTTTCATAATATCTTTTTGAAATTGTGTACATAGATTCTTTACTTAAAAATATGTGTTTCGGGGTTCGCATAAACAAAAAATAATGTTGTATAAACGTACACTGTCCTTCTTTTTCTCAGCCTATAGACGCCCACTGCTGGACAAAGGCCTCCCCCAAGGTTTTCATTCCTTTGCGAAGGTTTGCCATAATCCCCACGCTTGGCAGGCAGGTTGAGGACCGCAGTAATATGATATTCCACAGGAGAAGCGCTGCTGCCCGCTTGCCTAGTGAGAGTTCCCTTAGTCGCCTCTTACGACACCCACTGGAGGATATGGGTTGATACTATTCTGTACCATACCATACGGGTCAAGCCAGTTGATATGCCTTCCTTCATAAGATTAAAAAGAGACAACAGAACAACACCTGCACGATAATTATACACTCCTTTTTGTCCTCCTAGGTCGACACGACATTTCTCCGTCACATAATTTTTTTAAAGCGTTGTCAGTAGCGTTTTATTGATCCCTTCAATACGACCAACCTTCATCTTACTTTAAACCGTTACCTTATAACATAATTCGAATCTCTAGCATGTCGTCAATAACACTTCACATACAAATGTATTTTTTGACTCGTCTTAAAATATTTTAACGCTAAATACAAACTGTTTAAAGAACAAAATAGCTACAGGTGTTTCTGGCAATATTCAAGTATTACCTATACAGGCGAAAATTACAAAGCGAAGTACTAAAGAGCTTACAAAAGTAGAAGTAAATATTTAAATCGTTAGATTCACCCTGCCGCGTAAAAAGATGGTCGCGTATCCGTTCATTTTTGATGCCAGCGACACCCACAACAACAACTTCATTGTCAATTAAACGTCATTATTAGTATGTGACTTCTACTCAATGCGAAAACTCTTTCACGAGACTGAAGGCAAAATCGAATGAAAATTTTAGTAAGCGAATACCAAATGTCTTTCATTGCTTTTCGAAACGCCATTGGCGACATCTAGACTAAGCCAGTAGGCTGTGGATTACAATTTATAGTATTTACAACATCATTACCGACCGTCTCGGCATCCATCTTACCGTCTGCCCACTTCGCTACATAAAGTAAGGCTACACCGTTGGATAAGGACGGACACCCACACCACGCACTTTGTTAACATAATGGTATTGCAATCACATCTATTGTATTTTAATTCAGACGGTCCATGATAGCTTTTGTGGTAGTTGTTTTGTTGGTATTCAGTAATTCCAAATTCTGAATTGACCTCGGGTCGTTAATTGATCTTGTGTAAGTTGTAGGATGATGCTGAGGTGTTCATGGAACTGTGTAGGTACTTCAAAACACTTACTGCGTTGGATGTTGGATTTTGTTTGTTCTTGATTGTAGGTGCTTATAGCTGAAACACAAACGTAACCTCAATTGTATTATAGATATAAAGTTGAAAATCAAAATCAAAGTATTTATTTCAAGTAAACCAATTATAGACTAAAGAGCTATGCTCGGAATTTCTCTGCGCGATCGAATGAGAAATGAGGAGATCCCCAGAAGAACCAAAGTCACCGACATAACTATTCGAGTCGCTAAAATTAAGAAGCAGTGGGCGGGACTCATTTTCGTAGAACCGATAGCCAATGGGGCAATAAGGTTCTGGAGTGGCGGCCACGTACTGGAAGACGCATCGTAGGGAGGCCCTCAACAAGCCGGACAGATGGCTTGGTGAAGGTCGCGGAAAGCCGATGGATGCGTGCAGCACAAGACCGGTGATCATGAAAAGCTTTGGAGGAGGCCTTAGTCCAACAATGGACCTCTATAGGCTGAAGAATAAGAAATTACAGGCACTTTTGAATTACCAAATAGTCACTAATTTAGTAAGTCAAAGCTAGATGCCCATTCCAAAACGTAGGTCTCTCTAGAGAGGAACAGGCAAGAAATTCCATTGATATTCTTTTGAGTCATAAAATTTAGGTTAGTTAGGCTCGTGTTACTACAAATTTACCTTTAGGCGTTTTGCTCAATCCATTGTTACAAACATATCTACGCCATCATCATTCTCCAAGTGTACCTCATCTCAATTCTACTTCTAAGCGTTTCGATGGTAATCTAAATGGACTTGGCCCAGTTCTTGACTACGTGTTCAAAAACGTAGTCGAGAATTGAGTCGACTCTATTTGGCGTCAAAGCCATCACTATCCAAATGTATTTCGTGTCGTAGCAACATATACATACTGGTCTGTCGACTAACGTCAGCTCGGTACTCATCCCTTTCTAGCTGTCATCTTTCACACAGTCCATACATCTTTTGCAATCTTTCCATCACGTCACATTATTTCCTTCGATTCAGTTGTCATATAAGGTGTGTTGGGGTAAGATCGGCACTGGGGTAAGAACGTGCAAATCGATTATCCCATTTATTTGGCTTTATTTTTTAATGCTATCTAAATGTAGCTAGCATTGAAAAATAAAGCCATGCTAGCTAAATATAGAAAATAACTCTGCAATTTCCGTTTGAATGCAAACCGACTGGCGGCCATCCTGATCACAGAAGAATGGATTGAATATTAAATGAAGAATGAACAAAGTCAGACGTATGTGAAGGACAGAGCACTTTACTCTGTTATTTTGAAGTTGTCATTCTTCTACTTCTTCTCAGCCTATAGAGGTCCACTGCTGGAAAAAGGTCTCCCCCAAGGCTTTCATTCCATTGGGGTGCATTGCTATGATCCCCACGCTTGGCAGGCGGGATGGGGATCACAGTAATTTTGTTATTCCACAGGAGAAGCGTTGCTGCCCGCTTCCCTGGTAAAAGTTCCCTTAGTCGCCTCTTACGAAACCCACGGGAGGATATGGGTTGGTACTATTCTATGCCCGGTACCACACGGGCAAATTGAAATTAAAGTTGTTATTATAATGTCAAATCTATTAGTAATAGTATACAAATAAGGTAGTAAAATTTCTCCCAATTGTGAGGAATGTGGAGTTATCGAGGACCTACAACATCTATTGATGGAATGTGTCCAATATGAGTCCAGTAGGAATAATTTAGTGAGATCATTGAATTTGAATAGAACTGATGTAGGTATGTTCCATACAATTCTATCTCAACCAAATGGTGACGATGCAAAAGTGTTGTTCAAATTCATGGCCCACGTGTTGTGAAAGTGTAATTGTTTAGGTTACGATGGGACTGACATACGCGATGCGTAAAAGTCCCTTTAATCAATATAGAAAAAAAAAAAAGGTAGTAAAAGCAATGCCATTTGCTACCTTCTTTGTGTACACACCTTCTTAGTTTCTTCGTTATCAACATCCACAGCCATTGAAAATCCATGCTCATGCTTCAGCTTTATCCAGGTTCTATTTGCAATAATAGTACTGCAGTCTAAAGGCATATTGTTGCAAATAAAACCGCGTATCACAGTTAACTATTATTTTCGTAACTGAAGAATTTATGACAAGCAATGTTGCAACACCATGCGTGCCGACCACAGGTACGCATAATGAACCAGCTCCTTATTTGGCACTTGAGATGGAACCAGTTGGGTGTAGGACGCGGCAATTACAAGTGAAAAATTGCCTTAGAGCCTTGTGCAATGTTTTTGGAGATAGTAACTAGAATCTTCTATTTTCAGCTAAGATGGTACGAATGACAGCAGGTCAAACTATCCGAAACTGTCAAAAATTCTCAAATCAATCCTTATGCTTTAGAAATGAGGTTGAAAATCTAATAAAGAAATCTGACAGATTGTAGTGTGATTCGAATCAAAAAAATGCTGATCATGAATTCATGAGATCATGATAGTAGTGGTAGCCCAATAGTCATGGTTTGAACCCCGACAAGCTTTTATTTAGCCTTTATTTTATGTGAATTATTTCATCACCACTGCACTCAAAACGGTGAAGAAAAACACTGCTAGGAAACCAACATAAAATCAAAATTCATTTAATTAAAACACAGGTCCGCTCGTGTGTGGAGTACTGCAGCCACATTTGGGCTAGTGCTGCGAAATATCACCTGGATACTTTGGATTCAGTGGAGAGGCGTGCGAAGAGGCTGATTGGCGACCCAGACTTAACTCGAAACGGTCTCCAAAGCCTGGAGCACAGGCGTAGAGTAGCCAGCCTTTCGGTCTTCTATAGGTTGCATTCTGGTGAGTGTGCAAGGGAATTGCATGATTTAATTCCCCCATCACCGTTCCACCATCGGACGACCCGTCGTACGGCGAGTTTCCACCCTTACGTTGTTGATACCACTGCGACCCGGACGAAGCGTTTCGCTTCCTCTTTTATACCGCGTACATCGAGGGACTGGAACAATTTGCCAGCGACGGTGTTTCCGTCACATTACAATTTGAGTGTCTTCAAGGCTAGAGTGAATAGGTTCTTAATAAACTAGCGCGCTTTACCATCAATGATCGCATCACTGCTTACCATCAGGCGGGATTGCGGTCAAGCGCTTGTTTATAACTTATAAAAAAAAAAAAAAATCAAATTAGACTGAGAATCAACACTTTGAACGTCAATATTACATAAGACAGTCCCCCAAAACGCCCACCCTTCGCCACTTCCTAGTGCTTTCGCTGGGAAGAAGTGCCGGAACAAACTCCCCAGCAGGACAGCTGTCTGTCATTTAAAAAAAACACATGGCTTCTACTAATACACAAAATTAAATGAAACTATCCACCATATGTCAGCTAGTCACGTCAATATACCAGAAAAGCAAAAAAAAAACATTAAAACTAACAATGTAAGGAAGTAAAAACTTTTAGCTAAATAAAAGCCTCCAGGAATAAAGGCCGCGACAGCTCATATATTATGTACGCAATTATAATTATTACTCATAAATAGGTATACTAAAACCAAAAATTCGATGAGATCGTCTCGAGCAGAAACAGGTACGTATTAGTATGCACGAACTCACAGTAGAAAATTTAATTTAATTTTAATAATAGAATGAATCTTAAATGAAACTCCATAGCCATAAAACTTTATCGATTTCTTTGATGGCATTCAAATTCATGTCAAAACTACAATAAATTGCTGAATATTCTATGCATATTTTCGCCATTTTAATGAAATACGTTTAACGATATTCCAATCCGCTGCATAATAATAGTGAAAGAATATTTATTCGTCTGAACTTCGCAGTAACAGCTAAATCTTCAAAGTGAAAACTCCTAAAGGCTTTTTTTTAAAGGTCATTTTGCCTTCTTTCTTAACAGTAAACGAAACTGCTGGCACCCTAATTGGGTAACACACTATGGTTCGTATTCCAGAAGGAAACTCAAGCATTGATCTCTGTTTAAACATTACTTAAAACTAGTTTCAACCAATAAAGTGGCCTGAAACGAGACTTAAGTAGAGCTTGAGTTTTAAGTGACGTTCTGTAATACGGACCTATGATTATCAAATGGAATCGCTCTGAAGCGTATTGCTTATCCATTGCTCCGTTTATTCAACAAATGTCTCTGCTCAACAACGTAAATAACTCAATGAATGTTGTTGAACTGTCAAAATGATACCCATTGCTACAGATAGTGTGTTATGCAATTATCATGTGGGTTCGTGACACTAGCGGGAGTACTCGGCTCCAGTCGGTTCATGGCGATGAATCTCGTAAACGCACTCTAAATGAATGAATTTTCTATAGCATAATATATTGTAACCTACAATGTTCTATGTGTTCTGGGCCTGTAGCCAATGTAACATAGCTTCGTAGCGAAGCGAAATCGAATACCAAACCAACCAATGGCGGGAACGATTGACCACGTGATTTATCGCGTCGCGTGGTCAATCGTTTTCGTTATTGGTTAGTTTAGTATTCGATTTCGCTTCGCTACGAAGCGATGTTACATTGGCTACAGGCCCTGGTGTGTCAACATCCCGACATACAGAACTGCCAAGGCACAGTGCGGTTCAGTGCTGGGCGTAGATGCCACACGTCTTCGAATTTTTGGTTCTAAAACGTGACAGTTTCATTACGGATCAGTCGTACCGTACCTATATGCTTGGCACTGAATCGCGTAGACTATACCATCGCCTAGCTCCATAAAGAATAGAGGTAAACAAACCAATTTAGGGTTATCACAACTCACATTTTACAAATCTCCTGTTATTTACATGATTATCGACTTTTACATGTTAGTTATTTATTAACAATTCCTATTGCAGCATATTTCAATAGAATCACTAAAATAACATGCATAATAACTTGGTATTTCGAAAAACCATTGAAAAGTCGATATTAATTTTACGTGATAGCCCTACGAAAAAAGAAAGATGGATGAAATATTTTGTGGAATTCAACCAATGAATAAAGTTGAGGCATTTGTCAATACAATTTTGCGTATTTTAATTACTTTCAAATCTACTTTAAAACACATGCATTGTAATACTTTCAAGTATGGACTAATTATAATTATATGTATAAAAAAATTGAACCTATTAGGAAATTAGCTGACATGTGTGTCATATTTCATTCAAATCGGTTAAGCGTTCTATGCAAATCATAAATATCTAAACATCTAAAACTGTTTAGATTAGTAGGAAGTAGTACCTATTATTACTTTTATGAAAATCATCTATAAAAGGTTGTTAACATCTGTTTTTTAGGCGTAAACTACTCGTTGCCTAGCAACGGTATGTTTACCTCTATTCTTTATCGAATTTGGCTCAACGTGCTGTCAGGAGCACACATCGTTCTTTTTGCTTATGACTATTTAATTTTGTTCAAAAATTAACAAGCGTTCCTCTTTTGTTTACAGGTAAATCATCAAAAACTAGTTTTATTGTAGAGTTTGCATAAGATGAAGTGAAGAATGAAAATCAAGGTAAGTAAAAATTTCAAGTTAAAAAACAACAATGGGCCAAGAAAATCTTTTCGAATGTCGCCTTTACTGTACAAGCAGTTCGGCTATGGAATGACTTGCCCGTATCCATAAGGCGAGCTCAAACTCTGTCCACTTTTAAAACTATGATAAAAAAGCACTTCCTCTCTCTTTAAACATGTCATTATATTTTATTACTGCTCTTGTATGATGTTTATTAATTAGATGTATACAATATGTAAAGAAAACCCTGTCCGACCCATAAGGATAATAAAGGTTAGGTAAACACTTGACCAAATATACTTAATATAAAATTTTACATAATCATCATAGTAACAATACTAAAGAATTAAAGACAACTAAAGACAACACCGGTATTATTATAAGCGAATAGCGACGCGACCACGTCACAGGTGCCGCGTGCCCTGCCCCTCGCCGCCCGCGGAAGGGGTTGCGTACCGCACATGTATTAAGTTACCTCTTTTTGCGAAATAATATTTTTTTTTAGGTGGATTTTTTTTAAAGTTTATCCTGTCTTTGTGGGCATTATTAGAATCAGTTATCGATACCTAACAATACCTTCACGGATCGGACAGGGTTCTCTTTACATATTGTATATTTAGTTTTACTAGTATAATTCATTAAACATATATATTTATTATATACTCTATGTAAACAGTACACTGTAGACTACCTACACTATTTCTCTCTCCTTCCCCTTAGTATTCCATCCAAAGGTTGTCTGTAAAAGATCGCTCTCAGCGATACGACCGCCCATTGTGTCACCCTTTGTAAAATCTTTATATTTATGTTCTGTAATGTATATGGTGTACATAATAAAGAGTATTCTATTCTGTATTGCAATAATTTCTTAACAAGATATCGGATATTGTATCAGAAATGTTTGGTCATAAAAGTATGGTGCAAACCACACATTGTGAAACCTTTTTAAAATTTAGTAACGCCATCGTAATAACGACAAATAATTAATCAGTCGTCCCATACAAAACTTTAATGATACTCGACCCAAATGTCTGAGATGGCTATTATATTAAACACACATTTTTTATACATGTATGTATGCATGTATCTTCATCAACCTTTTATCGTCCCACTGCTGGGCACAGGTCTCCTCTCATACAGAGAAGGATTGAGCGTAATTACCACGCTTGCTGAATGCGGGTTGGCGATTTCAGACTTAAAGTCCAGGTTTCCTCAAGATGTTTTCCTTCACCTTTAGTCATTGGTGTCCAAGATATACTTAGAAAGTACATATAACTTTAGAAAAGTTACATTGGTACTTGCCTGACCTGGAATCGAACCTGCACACTCATACTTGAGAGGCTGGTGTTTTAACCACTAGGCCACCACGACTTAATGTTCGTATGTATGTATAAACTGATGATATTGACAAGATACTACATACATAATTAATACTCCCCATCACAATAATAACCTTATTTAACCAAGTCTCAACCTTTTACCATAGTGCCCTGAAATAGAAATCAAAATAAGACCCAACGCTGTGGGAAAAATCTCACTTATTTCTATACAAACCCATCACATCCATACTTGGTTATTTTATAAATATATAAACTGGCTTTAGTTCTGTGTTTCCAAGACATGGCGCACCATAAATAGGCGTCAAAGTACGGACGACAGCAATCAACCTTGGTCCGTAATGTTTTGGGGATAAAATTGAAAATCTATTAAAGAAATCTGACAGATCGTAGTAGCTAGATGTGGTTTCGTCTGTACAACTCAGACATCTCAGCAAATAGACACAACGATAGGCTGCGGCAGATTTTTTTATATATTTTGTTCAAAGTTCTGCTCTCTTGTCTTTTATACTGAATTCGGGATAAGATTAGATACTAAAACAAACCTTTTCACAGTCCGTTCAGCCGATTTTTACTTCTATTCTGTAGGCATAAGGAAGGATTCTAAGAAAAAAAAATGTGGTTACAATGACAATTAGTTACTGCAGCTACCATTTGCCATACCTCCAACGCCATAAACAGTCAAAATCGATTGAAAGGCCTGTGAAAATGTTTGTTTTTAAATTTCTATTCTTTTTTCGAATGGACTTTTATTGTCAATTAAGTTAGGGGATTAGAAAGATCTCACTCTACAGCGTTATTTTTTGTAAGTATGTATACGAAACCCGAAACACGTGTGTAAAGAATTTACGTACAAAATTTCAAAAAGATATCATGAAAAACCACAAAGTTATGGGCTTGTTTTCTTACCCGGCGGGGATGCCCTGTCCCACACGCCTAGTACTATGATCTAACGTGAGCTGACTTGCGAGCTCGGTAACCACACTGCACCAATTTCTAAATGTATTTGAGAAAAAATATAACATGGTGTAAAAATGATTGGAACCGATTCAGTTGCTTATTCTGAACAAACTATATTCAGGTTTCGAATACCTAAAGAAAAAATAACGTTGTATATTGTGACTACGCGTGGTGCTCACGTACATCTGTTGACCGCCGGATGCAATTTCCAGCACCAAGGGAATTGCAACTAGAGCCGTCCATAAACATTCGCAAGACACACAACGAAGTGATTTAGCACTGAAGTGATCTTTTCAACGCCTGTCCAAAGAGTAATGTACTATTCATGCAGTGAAATTCCGCGTGCCGGATGCTGGGGCATCCTAGATTTCTAATGAGGGAAACTGTGTTTAATTCTACACGCTTTATATTAATACACGTCATATGACGTTCTTGTTGTGTTTGGTGGTACTTTAGAACATTGTAACTGTTAGGTAAATACTGCCATTTCGTTCGCTATTGTGGTGTGACCAGAAAAAAAACAAAGTTTTTGTTTTAGTGTGGCACTAGTTATGATTTTGTGCCAATTTCAAGTAAAATAAAAATCTTTAAAAGTTCTTCTTTCTTTCTCTTATGGCTTCGCACGGTTTGTGCATTTAGCCAATGTCCCGTAATGAATTATTCATGTCGAAAAAGACGGCCGCACGAACCGAACACACTATAAATAATTTAAAAGTCCAATGAAAAATGAGCGTGGCACTCATCTTAGCTTCCCGCCAAAAAAAAAAAACAAAGTTAAAAAGTCACTGCATTTGTTTTTGCCCTAAGGATCTGAATGCCAGTGCTTTATAAGGAGCAATATTATCAAATGATGAACGAAAGGGCGAGTCAGGTTTTGACTAAAACCTACCTACTCGAGTTCCTTCATTTTCCTGTGCCTAAGGCCACGGTATAGCTTTCAAACAATCCGTGACCATGGAATGCGACAAATTATATAGTTTTGTGAGTCATCTAGGAACTGCTGATAACATTCTAATAATAGAGAATTAACTCTGTCAATTGTCTTAAATAAACCTTAACGACAGTACTTATCTATTACTTGTCAAGACGAAATTTCTTTCTAATGAAACTGATCCTTCACGCTTGGATCGTTGATGCTAATTCGGGTATATACTGGCTTCGGTCTGTCGGTGATGCTAAATCGTGTTTACTCATCTCATGTAAATTTTCACTTGTATCTTGTCCGTGTGATCATAAAAACACTACCCCTTATAGATACTACAGTCCCGTAACAATTATTTTACTTCAGTAACACTAGCAACGCAATAGCAACCTTATTATAACTATAGTAAAGATCACTGTGATTATGATATTACATTTTGCTTAAATACAGATAGTTTCAACATAGAGGGAAATGTGAAAAGTTTGTACTCAATCAATTCTTTAAAACACTGTCTTAATATCCTCAATAAAAAGGTAAAAGCCATTTAGTCATAAAAATAAAACAAAGTTTAATAACACCACAGAGTTTTTATGACAAAACAGTCTTCAGTAATTTTAAAACAAACCAGGCCAATGGGTTCGTTTTTCAAATTTCTGAAGACTTGAAGAGGTTTCATTGACATGTTTCATTACTCCTAAAGACAGTTTGTCAACGATCAAGATTTGTTTTAGGAATGAGGACCTTCGTAAATATCACATTTACTCTCAACTTTTAAAATCAATTTATAAATTATTCAGACTATAAAATTATAATTCTTCTAGAAATCATTTCTAAAAATGTTTTCAGAGTTACTTTTATCAAATTAAGATCGTTAAATAAATTACTAGGAAACTCACAAATTCAAGTGCAGTCTATAATTATTGTCAAGAACTATGATAGACTTCAAACAACATTATTATTATTTTAATGTTGACAGGTAACGCCTCGGGCATTAAGTCCGCCTTTGTACAACATTTTTTATTACTTGTATAAAGTTTCAATACATATATCAATAAGCAATATTTTAATTATCTACGAGCCGCCTAAGGTATCTAATAAATCAAGAAATATTCGAATTGTAATCAATCAATCGAGATTTCCGGAGACAGCTCCACAAATTATAGGGACCAGAGAAGGTTATCATAAAAATACAAAAAGGTTGCATTCTAATGATTTTACAATAATACTGACAACTTCCGAGAAATACTCGTGAAGGATGCCATAACATGAGAATAAAAACAATTTTTAAAAAAAACTTTAATGGCATCGCTTAATTTTTTGATAGCAGACCGGCCACTTTTACAAAAAAAAAGAATGAAAAGAGGTTACATATCTAGAAGGAAACGTCTGATACCATACCGTCGGATACTGATACCATTTCAAACTCTTTCTCTATCAAAAAGCTACACTATAGCGTATATTTTACAGCTTTAATTGACTACCAAGAGGGCGAAGTCGTAAGCAGATGCTAATGTTACATAAACAGCTATACGCAGTTTAATACATTTTGGCATTCCAAGTTACCCTCCATGCAAAGCAACCAACGCAATAATGGAATGCGCAGCAGGAACTTCTAACAGACTCGCTAGAAATACAAGATATCATGTATCATCCGCTCGGATTACCAAATAGAGCCTATTACTCAACGAAGTGAGCCTATGAGCCTCCAAACAACTTTCACTCTCATAATCAATACCTAAAAGCAGCATTCGAAATTTAAAAAAATATTTGCCATAGATTGTGGACGCTCCGTCAAAGCTTTCACCGGTCATTTGGCGGGGTGGTAGGGTTGTCAGATTGGCATCTATGACCCGTTTTCTAGGGAAGATTTTAAAAAGTATGCAAAACTGTTCATACATAATTATAAATGTTAATGGATGGAGAAGACGATGGCCTTAGAAGAGAAAGATGGATTGTGTGAGGAATGATATGTAAGAAAGCGAATGAGGTAAGTGAATGCTATGAGTGTGACTGTTGACAGGTGAGAATGGAAGTTGAAAACGTGCTGCTCTCGGACAAAGCCAAGAGAAAAAAAAAACGTGCTGCTCCGACTCCAAGTAATATGGTACAAGGGCAGAATATGAGGATGATATAAATCACTCGTTTCATAAAAGACCGTATTGTAATCTTAAATTGTTTTATTGCCACCAAGTACGATAAAATCATGACAGTGTGGCACTCCTCGATTCTCCATAATGATAAGATGTTGAAATGTAATGATACATTTATGTTCATTGGTACTTTTGACTACGATAGCCTCGTGAAAGCTAAAAAAGAGAACCAATTAAATAACTCGACTTAGCACACGAACTTGTTGATGTGTGAATGTGAGTTCGGCTGTCATTGTGCCGATCGTCGTATCGGCCAAAGACAGCCGAACAAAAATGATCAATATCTTTCAACGCTCTCGTTAGACGATTGGTTTAAGAGCCTGATTTAGAAGGCAGTATTCCTCGATATGTCGCGTATCGTGAGCAGATTCCTTCAGAGAGACCAGACCACTGATATTTCGTGGCGTCCGTCCATAAAGCTGGGGTATGCCCCACACTACACTAAAAGAGAGATACATATTAAGCGGGAAAAAGAAACTAATACTTCCTAACTGATTAGTGACCCGTAGCAGCCCTATCAGTCACGTCCAACAGGTGCATCGACCTGAAAGAATTAAAGGGACCCAGTGTTTACTAACTACTTTGTTCGAGAGGAGAAAGTACGCGTAAATTAACTGGTACTATCCTTTAACACTAGCCGCTATGCAAATATATGCACATGAATATTGTCAGTATGAAGCCAGAATTATAACACATATACAACCTTTTTGCCAAACTAGGCTGAATGGATGCTTGTCTTTGCATGACATTAGGATGTCAAAAAAATAAAACGACAATTTCTAATTTTGCCAAAGATTCGATTACATTATTTTGTTGTGATATTTTAATTATGTATTACGAAAATTATTGCTTTTTTTTTGCTCAATACTTATAACAAATAACAATTCTCCCAGTAATAGCAATGGGTTTTGATCATTTCACGCCGATGAACGGAGCGTGAGTAAAGAAAGACATAAATTTAAGTGATCCTCTTAAAATATATTGACTGACATTCTAACGTACACTGTGAAAATTAATACATCTCTAGAAACTTTTTGGGCTCAGCTGCTAATGATGCATACTTTTTTTTAAATAAAAGAGCCCTTTTTGGTCGTGGTTCTAAGTTAAACTAAGTTATCCCGCCGTTATTATAGTTACTGCGGCCAAATGTGACAGGTAACCAAATAGTTATTTTTTGTCACATTTGGCCGCAGTAACTATTATAACGGCGGGATAACTTAATTTAACTTAGAACCACGACCACACTTAGACCAACCACGTGCGAGTCGAGCGAGCACCAGCATCCCAATGAGAGACCAATGGTAGGCCATAACATCGGCTGCTGGCGGAAGTTACCACCCACCAGACAAAGTCTTGCCGCCAAGCGATTCGTCGTGTTCCGGCATGATGTCTGGTGAAGCCGTACGGAGGACGGGTCTGAGCAGTTGTGTTGCGATGTGTGTCGGGTACGATGGGCCAAATGTTGTTGTCTCGGGAATTTGGTCGTGGAGAGTCTCCAGATCAATCTCCCTCTAGCGCAGCATCGTTTGGGCGTGTTGGTCTTGGGTTTAACATTGCATCACCTCGCTCAACTGCCGTCATCCTTCCTATTCCTAAGTTTTTTAAGTGAATAGGCTTAATAAACTAGTGCGCTTTACACTCAACGATTGCATCACTGCTTACCATCAGGCGGGATTGCAGTCAAGCACTAGTTTATAATTATTAAAAAAAAAAAAAAGAGTTTCACAAAAAGAGGCTGAAAATCTCATTATTTATATGTATAACTAATACACAATAGTTTAAGTACACAATAAATCAACATATATTATTTCTCCAAGGGTCTGAAACCGTTTTCTCCCTTTTTCTCTCTTTCTATCGAACCAATCAGAACGTCCGACCCACCAATCGACAGATATTCGTCCCTGGTACCATGGAATACTATTTTCAAATTATTCCGCTTCACTGTTTATTTATAAAAACGAATTTCCCATACTTTCTTTCCCCTCAAGCGGTTCTGTTAGTATAGTGCGAATTTTTCGCACGGGTCAGCTAGTTAATGCTTATTTCGAAACCTGCAACATCACTTTTGCTTCCAAATAAAATGAATAGGTTCAAACTATATTTATTTTAAAGATACTGGCCCCAATTCCCTTGTTCAAAACTAAACTAACTTTAAGTTCAGTCCATCTCTTTCTTTCTATTCCATTAAGAAAAGGACAGAACATAATATGTTAGTTTAGACCTGTCAAATTAGTCCACGTCTGACGTAAGTTAATGTATTTTTGGTCGCCATGTTTATAATAGCGTCTAAACTGTCTATGGAAAATCTTAATTTGACAGGATTAAAATAAAATGTTATCTCCTATCCGTAATATTAGCGAATTATGAATACACTCCATATTGTAGTAGAATATCTTCTTCATCGTTTCGTTCTTGACAGAACGGCCGTGGTCACTATGATTGATTTCGAGACGTACCTACCTAGATGTAGCTCGCCGCACGATCTGTCTCCATCTATCTCTGTTGGACGACCAAATATTCTGAAACAAACTTACTGTAACACCTTGTGTACCATATTCTAGCAAATAAATATTTTGATTTGATGACATTTTTTTTTTTTAAACAAATCAAGTCAATGCATTTCCGCTAACTGTCATACATCACCAAATTTTGCACGTCAAAATGTAACTTTTTATAAGTGCAAATTCTTAGCCAATTTGAATAAGTGACTTTTGATTTTATTATAGTTCAATAAAAAAAATTGGAAAGCAAAATTTAAAATTCGAATAAATACGCGCCGAAAATAAAAAGCTATCAATGTCAAAGTTCATCTAAGATGAATGAACGAATGAGTCTGCATTGTTTTACGTCATGTCGTGTCGTGAGAATGAGCAGTTCGAGTCAAGGTTGTGTTTTTGTTTGCGATAAAAAAGAATACTTTTATGTAATTTAAAAAGGTGACTGAACTTTTTGCTGGGACTTAATTTATTTACGTAAGCTGCGACCTTGTCTACTTTCATGTAATTAAGTATTGTTTTCAGGAATAAGGTTCGTGGTAAAGTAGTAACAGCAGAACGGGTTGATTGGAAGTTAAGCTACGCTTTCCGCGGTCAGTTCGTGGATGGGTGATCCGACACACATCGAGATCCTTCTATGCACATTAAGTCGCTAGTCCCGAATGTCATTTATAGATCTTTCATAGTCAGCACGGGTACTCAGACGTCCTAAAGTCAGACAAACAGTATTGATTTAGCCAGTAACTATGTTGTATAGGTCAGAATTAGATACGCAGTCGCTTCAAGTAAAATATTCATAGGTATATGTGGTCAAACTGAAAGTCGACCTCAAAGATAGTTTGGAACACAGGGAAATTAATAAAATCAGTGATTGGTTCAGATTTGTCAATGTACGCGTGGAACAGTGTACTTATTTACATGACGTGCATGTGAGTGTAAAATTTTTGGCGACATCGGGCCTTGAACAAATTGGGCTCTGTCACCGATCTCCTTATATTTTTGATATTCATTGTGATACGGAGAAATGAGGAGAATGTCGTGAGGAGAGTTTTAATTATGAATGTTGATGGCTATAAGAGTAGGGGAAGACCAAAGAAACGATGAATGGAATGTGTGAAGGATGATATGGCTAAGAAGGGGGTGACTGCCGAGATGGCTTCTGATAGGGATGTATGGAAGAAAAACACATGTTGCACCGACCCCAAATAAATTGGGATAAGGGCAGGAGAATGATGAGAATGATGATGGTTTGGAATAAGCTCGGCAGATTGTTAAGTCCGAAGTTGATATGTAATGACGCTTCTTTCATTAATTGATAACATGCGAATAAATTCTATTCAAGCAACACGGACACAGTTGGCATACCTAGTGGCTTAGCAATCGACTGCTGTATTGCGAGTCACGGATTCGATTCCTGCACAGTAAAAATACTTGTAAGATCTACGGTGTCTGTGGTAGTTGTTCGGTTCTGGCTGTTTGCGTATGTGAGTTTACTTAGAGTATATAAAAAAAACTTTGTTATTCAATGACATTGATAAAGATTAATGTCGCCAGTCGCAACATCACATCTCTCACGTACTTTGTCATCATCATTAATGATTCCGATTGCCACATAGTACTTTACATAGGTCGGTAAGAACTGTCTTAAGTTAATGTATGACATATGTCATTGTTGACATCTGTCAACGAAAAGATAATTCATACTAATATTTTCAGAAGCATTAGGTCGAGTATTATAAATGTGAAAGTGTGTGTGCCTGTTTCTGTTTAGATTTTTCATTTTCTTATTTTAGCAGTAAGAGGGGGGGGGGGAGGCAACTTTTTTATTTAAGTACTAGCTTTCCGCCCGCGACTTCGCCCGCGTGGTGACCGGTTATATCGCGCCTTTTAGATTTCCCGCGGGAACATCTAATTTTTCCAGGATAAAAGGTAGCCTATGTTCTTTCTCAGGGTCTAAAGATAGTCTGTGCCAAATTTTATCAAAATCTGTTGAGAGGTTTAAGCGGGAATGAATACCTATTCATAGATACACCACAGGTATGTGTTTGATGAAAAAAAAATTTGAGTTTCTGTTCTAAGTAAGGGGAGCCCCCAATATTTATTATTATATTTTTTATTTTTGCATTAAAATCTTAATGCGGTTCACAGAATACATCTACATTCTACCTACCAAGTTGCAACAGGATAGCTCTTATAGTTTCGGAAAAAAATGGCTGTGACATACGGACGGACAGACGGATAAACAGACATGACGAATCTCTATGGGTTCCGTTTTTTGCCATTTGGCTACGGAACCCTAAAAAGTGGTTTTAGGAGAGATATCGTTATGTGAAGATTGTCACTCATCTACAGACTGACCGCGGCTATTCTAGCTTAACCTGTTCGTCGACTTGTGCGGCTATTTAGCCACGGACCCCCTAATTTAAATAATTTATTATTTCCGCTAAAAGAAACTACGTTGCGGTCAATCTGACACTGCCGGGGTCACTGACCTCACTTTCATTGCCAATGGCGGATACTTTCCACTAATTTCGCATAACCTTGTCATCTGATGTTATGCCTAATTATAGCCATAAAATTAATGGCCCTTTCTTAATTTATCTAACAAACGCTATTAAGGTAAAGTGTCGCAGTAACTAGTATGAAATCGGAGTTTTTACGATATGTCTATTTAAATTTTTAACATTTTTAGTTTGAGTTGAGTAAGTACCCATGGTACTTGTTAAGAGAAACTTAGTACATAATCAGCCTATATTGTTCCCACTGTTGGGATAAAGGCCTCTCGATGAGAGGGAGTAGGCTGTAATCTACCACGCTGGCCCAGTGCGGTTTGGTAAATTTAGTACTTTTTTTTATATATATATTGGGATACATAAAGTTACCACCAACCAGATAATATCTTGCCGCCAAGCGATTCGTCGTGTTCCGGCATGATGTGATGATGATGAAGCCATACGGAGGACGGGTCTGAGCAGTTGTGTTGCGATTTATTGATTTATTTATTTATTTATTCTTTCGCACATGATATGTACAGAGCCGGACTTAATGCCTTAAGCATTCTCTACCAGTCTACCACAGATGGTGAAGAGATGAGATGGTAGGTGCGATGTGTGCCGGGTACGATGCACCAAATGTTGTGTTGGTAGTTTGGTCGTGGAGGGTCTCCAGATCAATCTCCCTCTGGCGCAGCATCGTTGGTAATGTTGTTGGGTTTAACATTGCATCACCTCGCTCAACTGTCATTTTCCTTCCTATTGAACAAGATTTTTAAGTGAATAGGGTTAATAAACTAGCGCGCTTTACCATCAACGATTGCATCATAGCTTGCCATCTGGCGGAATTGCGGTCAAGCACTTGCTTATAATTATTAAAAAATAAAATACTTACTAGTTCACCAAATGCATCATCTTCAATCATTTTCAAATATCAGTTTTGCTTTAAAAAGTTCAACAGACATGTTTGTATTATCTCGTATTATTCATCATTGGCCTGCTCCTATACCAATTTGTTTATCTACATGTCTTTTTAACCCATACATCTTTTTAAATATCATCTTTCACACATTCATACTTTCCTTGGTCTTCTCCTAATCTTATAGCCCTTCACATTGATACTTCAAAACTTTCCTCAAGACATTTTCTTCATCCTTCCGAATCACAGACATTATCTCACACTATATTAAAATTAAGTGTGCAATGTGCAGTTATTTCAATTCTCTCAATGTTTATTACGTTACATAATGAATATGATATCAACATTAAAATTTGTTCAAAAACATTAACTTTTCCCCAATTACGTAATAAGAAACCACTGAAACTCAAATTTTATAGAACCAAATTATTACTAGAAAGTAAAAACCCACTCAAAATTTTCGCCGGACTAATTTAAAACCGACAAGTCTATGAAATAATGATCTAATTTGTCCAATCGCACAATTTTCTTGTTCACGGTAAGGTGATTGGCGAAGCAAACCATGTCAACACAACAATATCATAGAATCATATTCACGGTCGCTTCCCATCAGACGATGGTGTATCATCGACAACTTTCTTTGACATCCATTTTTGTTAATAATAAACCCATGGCTATTGTTATGGCATCCGATAAATTAATAAATGTCACTTTCTATCCGTGTATTCTTACTGTGTTTATCTTGGAGAGAACTGACTTCGGCAAAAGAAAACATCGAGAGTAAGCCTGGACCCTAATTATTACTAGAAGTTTTCCGCCCGCGCCTTCCGTCATCTAGGATAAAAGGTGATCTAGGTCGTAGACGACCTATGTGCTAAATTAATCCTAAACTGGCCAGCCGTTTTAACGTGGAAGCATAACAAAGAAACAGATGGCAAATCAAATATTTTATTGACATGTTAAATACATGTCAATAATATCTTTTTTAAACTGTTTGAGTTCGCCATTTCCTGAGAAAAAAGGCTGAATCCAACTCAGAGGTCACAATCTCTTTTACAGTCCAGACATAATCGACCAGATCATATGATGTCTTGCAACAATACAATCTGGAAAATCTATGTATGAGATGACCTTTTGCGGAAGCTACCACACAGATTGAGAGGACCTGTCCAGTCGTGTAGGTCAACTCAAATGCCTTTCCTTCTTCGTATGAAAAGAGGCCTTTGCCCCATGGTGGTACAATAATAGGTTGGTATTTATATTTACACTTTCTATTTGATTTACATAGATTCGTTGTGCTTTTGTGAATCAATCTCTTAAGACCTTTTGATATTTTAGTTGTTTATTTATACTTTCACTTGGAATTTTGCAAGTGTTGTTGTATTGGTTTTTGCCCATGGGGCAGGCTAGCCAAAATTGTTCAACAAGTATCTATATCTATTTTAAAAGAGCTATGTTAAATGTATGAGTTTGTGATAAAGAAAAATTGATGTTCCATAAGTAGCAGAGAAGTGTGAAGACAAATATATGAATGAAGACTAAAGTTTATTGTATCTAAATAATATAAGCATGATCCACAGCTTAATATTAATGAATAGTATTTTCTGAGCGTAACTATAAATAGACTTATAATTGAGTGTGGAATTGTTTACCTTTTTACCTAAACTAGTACACCTGTCACTTCGCTTAAAGTATTTTTCCCTGCCACCAAAATAAGTTTTTACACAAGCTGTATGCTCATGTTCCTTATATTGACACCAAAATTAATTAGCTGAAATTGTCGCTATCTAAGTTTTTCAGGGCATTTTTAACTAACTGTAGACTTATGTTTGCATTGTCTTAGAACCTTGACACTTGAAGTATGAACTCCTTCAAGGTTACTTTATGAGTGCTAAATAATCAAAATCAAATTCAAGACTATTGGATCCATATAGTGATAGCATGAGATTATCCAATGTTATTAAATAACAAATAAAAATAACTGTGGGCTACACTAATTGGCTACATGAAAGAATATGTGCACTCACATATCTGCCAACCTAGAGTCTAATAAAAGCTCCGTCAACCTTGTCCAGCAGTGTAGTTAAAATACGGTTAGTATTGATCAATATTGGGTAATTGGTAAAAAAAAAACAAATTTGCTTATAGTTACTGAACCTAGCTTCTTCACTTTACTAAGGTTCGTTATCAAGGCAAAACCTTGATAAAAATATATATATAGAAGACAAGCAATAAGCGAGTACACATAATCTTTACGTCTAGTTACAAATTAATTAGCAAATATGAATAATTAGAACCAAATGCTTCCCCGAAATCGCCACAATATCGTTGCACACCGTATGCATGAAAAGCATATAATGGCATGAAAGTCGCAAAATTCCCGCTGTCGCGAACAGGCCTGCTGCACTGCCAAACCGAGGCAGCCCCAAGAGTATTCTCAGCTTCATGCTATTTTCTGCATTATCCTCTTCCTGGTATAGCAACGCATATGTCATTAAATACTTTGACATACATTTAGAAGTAGCACTATACTGCAACCTTTACATACCTAAAGTTGAAGTTATAATATGTCTAACAATAATACAATTCCGAATATTGATCGTGAACGTGATCATCACTGATGCTGCAATACGCATATCCCTCCCTACAAGCACACTTATGAAAATTTGGAAGCTAGGTGCATAGCTCCAAAGAAAATCCGCTCTCTTAAAGATGACGAAAAAGTAGAAGAAGTTACGTACAATACTATCACTGGTCCATAAGATATAAATATTCGTATAAACGCAAACGATATGTCCGGCAAAAATGCCTAACTTTGTGTTTGTAATGGCCAGAGTAGGTAGTAGGTAGTAAGATACTTAGAAGCAGTCAAAACTGCTTAGAGGGCGTGACGACTATGCCTTATCAAATAATAATCAGTTTAGTCGTGGTAAAGGGCAGTTAGATTATTTATTGATCGGTCTACTTACTCCACTTGTTAACCTTTGCGAGTAACTGTTCGCTGCAAGGCCTCCGTCTATGTGCCTATTAGCTACCAATTGTTTTTGTGCTTCATTGCAGTACAGCTACTATTTGCAAATTGGATTTCCTAACTGTTTTTGCTTAGTGTGGTAGCTGATTGATGGGATCGTGTGAGTGATATTCCTATTGCGGTACTCTAAATCTTAATATTTAATACATCTAATTAACCTTAGTTTTTATGCGAAGCCTCTAAAGTTATTCGCAACTATTGTTACTAAAAATTAAGTGCGATATTACTACTGCACCGTGTGTGGCGAAATTTTATATGAAATTTAGTAAATAAATTATCATTAATCTCAGAAACGTCTTGCAATGAAGTCATGAAATTTATACACTTTGAGTGCTTAAGTTTTATATAAAATTGGTATATGCTTGCAGGCTTCAAGTTTTTTATGGCTTAAAAAGCGAAATTTTACACTTGACCGTGCGAAATATTTTTCGAGATTTCATAAGACACCGCGATAGCTATATGAAAAATGTCGACGAAGTCGTTTTCTCAATAACTTTCTCCAATGATTAATGCTGGAGAGAACCTCCCGATATGGATGTTCGACTTTTGGGAATTCATGCAGGTTCCACATGTGAAATTTCACATTCGAGATTTTTTATAACTTGTAAATCTGCATTACTTTATTACCATGATATGATTAACATCTTGATATGCCATAACTATGTAGTATGAACTAGCCATTAACATGAAAAGAACCGACCGAAACGACCTCATCAAGTTTTTTGAATATGATTGACGTGTAAAAATGTTTGTACGGACGACAGTAAGTCAAGCTACCCCAAACTGTCAAATATACCCGACCAACCTTGAGCCTTAAAATGTTAGTGATAAAGTTGAAAATCTAATAATCTGACAGATTGTAGTAGCTTTATGTGTGTCTGTACAAACCTACTCAAAGAGATAAAATCATTTAACGATGGCGAAGAAATTAATCTCACTTTGATAAAAGAAAATTATTGCACTCTTTGGAATCACAATTTCTATGATAAAAGAAAACATAACGGTAAACACAAAACAAAAATCTTATATAACTTAAAAAAATAATGTCAAGCTACCTAATCCGACAAGTTATTCCGCAACATAATTCAGCCATAAACATTCACAGAACATTTTACAAACGCAGGTGATAAACATAAGTAAATAAAATTCACTTTTTACTATGAGCAAGTCTGAGAATCGGCCGTTTTCACTTTCGCCGAAACTTGTCGAGCGGCCTGTCGCATGATTTATGTGTGCGTTGTCAACGACCTGTCACTACGCGTGTCATTTGTCTTAGTGTGCGTGAGTAATGATGTGAGGATAGCAATGCTTTTGATAAGCACAACATAATTGGTTTTAATTTTATGGTGATTTTTGACATTTAAAAGTGTGCCAGCCAGTGTCAGGTTGTTGTTATCTCGACTGAATCAAAGAGGCCAGCTGTGTCTAACTAGTATCCATGACGAGTTATTTATTCAATTCGTTACAGAGCCTAATTACTTGATCGACGCAAATGGGACTTAATATAGCTACTAGCTAGGGACTTAGTATCATCATCATCATCATGTCAACGTCAATTCCAGTGGCATCTGAAGCTTTTTTCAGCTTTAGAGTCTGGGGTCCGCTTTACCAGTCTTATTTGAGTGTCTTCGAGGCTAGAGTGAATAGACTCTTAATAAACTAGTGCGCTTTACCATCAACGACTGCGTCACTGCTTACCATCAGGCGGGATTGCGGTCAAGCGCTAGTTTATAATTTATAAAAAAAAACTGCTGATTATGGCTAAACTTCGATCATCATCAACATCATCGACCGTTTATCATCCCACTGCTGGGCACTGGCCTCCTTTCATACAGAGAAGGATTGAGCATAATCAACACGCAGGTTCTTAAAAGTCCAGGTTTCCACAAGATTTTTTCCTTCAACTTATAATCAGTCATTGGTGTGTGAAGGAAAACATCTTGAGGAAACCTGGACTTTAAGTCTGAAATCGCCAACCTGCATTGTCAACGTTTTCCTATGTGTCTTGAGTAGCCTTTTCTATAGATCATATCTTTCAGTACAGAAAGTTCTTTTCTAAATTAAATGTACATGCAATCTCTACAAGATCAATCTCCCTCTGGCGCAACATCGTTGGTCGTGTTGTTGGGTTTAACATTGCATCACCTTTTTTTTTCTGGGTGGAAATCCTCATAGAATGTCCGCCGCCCTGGGGTGGGCGAAGGGGTCTGTCAGACTTTTACTGACTAAAACCACCCCGGTGTCTCTTCTATCACGAGCGCGCGGGACCGCGGGAGTCTAAATTCTTCCGCAGCCCCACACTCTCGTGCTGGTCCGGTCTGTCCGGGCCTCGTCTCCTGCACGGGGTAGTGGGGTGTTAAGCTACCCCGTGCATCGCCTCAGAGGCGCGCGCTGGCACTCGCGCGCGCCTCCGCCTCGGGGTCCATCAATAGGGGGCGGGGACTTCCCCATGTCCCTCGCCCCTGGACCCATTCATGGGGGGCGGAAGAGGGCGTTATCCGCCCTTCTTCGACGCCCGGTGCGTCTTCTGCGGCCCGGGAAGGGAGTTGAGATCTCCCTCTCCCGTTCCGCGGCTTCCTTCTGCGACATCACGTCCTCGCAGAAGGACACCACCGCGTCCCACGACTCTGCGCTGCCGGCCATCCTCCGCACTACTGCTGGCAGCGTCAGGTCGCCTCCTACTTCATTTGTGAGGACACGGCGCCGCTCCTCCCAAGCTACACACTCGGAGAGCGTGTGCTGCGCCGTGTCCTCCCCGCATTGGACGCAGTGGTGGCACCGAGCGTCCGGTTCCCTGCCTAGGCGACACAGGTACTTGCCGAAGCAGCCGTGCCCCGATAGCACCTGCGTCACCCTGAACGACAGGGAGCCGTGCCTTCTCCCGAGCCAGTCGTCGAGTACTGGCCGGATCGCCTCGACGGTAGCGAGGCCGGCGGTAGGGCTCATAAGCCTCTGCCGCCAGTCCGCCACCAGGACCTGACGGAGCTCCCCTCGGCGCAGCTCGATCTGCCGCTGCGCCGGACTGGAGCCCCGTGTCCGCTCTTCCTCGCGCCATCGGTACAATGACGCGAGTACTTTCGCCTCTAGGTCCCAGGGCGGGGATCCGGCCAGGACGCAAGCCGCCTCGTAGGAAATCGTGCGATACCCGCGGACGACCCTGACGGCCATCGCCCTCTGCGGCTTGCGCAGAATGGCGAGTGTTCCGGCCGTCAGGTCCATCGCCCACACAGGGGCCCCATACAGGGCCATGGACCGCACGATTCCCACGTATAGCCGCCTACAGGCGGCGCTCGGGCCCCCCATGTTAGGAAGCAACGTTGACAGCGCGCCTGCTGCACCCATCAGCTTGGGCGCCAGCCGCCGGAAGTGGGGTCCGAATTCCCATCGGCTGTCGAGCACCAATCCCAGATACTTCATGGCGGACTCGACAGCTATCCGGGCACCACTGACCACGATATGTGATCCCGGCGCCGGCGCACGCCGGGGGCCATGGACAACCATGGCCTCCGACTTGTCAAGGGCCACCTCCAGGCCCAGGCGCCGGATGCGGGTCACCACCTGTGACACCGCAGCCGTGGCTATCAACGTCGCCTCCCTGTGCGAGCTCCCCCGGGCAGTGACAAGCGTGTCGTCCGCATAACACGTCAAGTCGGCGCCCGACGGAAGCTCGCCTCTCAGCACCCAGTCGTAGCCGATGTTCCACAGGAGCGGTCCCAAGACCGATCCCTGTGGAACACCGCACGACATTTGGTGCCGACCGGCACAACATTGCATCACCTCGCTCAACTGCCGTCTTCCTTCCTATGCACTCAGTTATTTGAGTTAACAGGCCTAATAAACTAGCGCGCTTTACCATCAACGATTGCGCCACAGCCTACCATCAGGCGGGATTGCGACCAAGCACTACTTTATAATTAATAAAAAAAAACGATTTGATAATTACAAGTTCCATAGAACCTAATCAATAAGAATGCGTCTGCTCGAAGCATAGCTTATTCACAATTACCCACGGACCCGTTTACTTGCAGTTGTTACGTAACTGCATCGTTATGCAGGCACATCACTACGCGGAGAGAAATGACCCCGGTTTGACCTTGTACGAAGCGCGCGGTCGTTGACTTGTGAACTTGATTTATAGAGACACCGAATTTGTTGTCATGATAAAGTGAGATTTCACATGACAGCCTCCGTGGCGTAGCGGTAGCGAACGCGGCCGTTGCGCAAGGAGGCGCGGGTTCGATCCCGACTGGTCTGGTCGTACCTCGGAAAGCACGTTAAGCCGTTGGTCCCGGTTGCCATACGAACATCTAGTTACAGTCGGTACGTGTTGTTGGAGCCCTCAAAAATTCAACAATTGGTCTAACTGCAATGCTAAGCATTGCAGTTAGACCAATTGTTGAATTTTTTTGCCGAATAAAAATATGCTTATGTGCTGCTGCTGTGTTCGGCACATTTTTTGGTCAGTTTGTTAGAATATATCGTATCTGTTTAATATTTTATGAATGTTACCCACTCTAAAAATCAGACTTGCCATCACCTTCGGGTTGTGGAGGTCAGACGGCAGTCGCTTCACTGAAAATATCGAAGTTTAGCCAGCTCAAATGATGATGATGATGATGATAGAGTGAGATTTCACGGTGCTTCTAGCTGTAAGAATAGACATATATGTTATAACATCACGCTATGTGTCTCCAAAAATTAGGCAGAGGCCATATTTCGTTTAGTTGTGTTTATGACCTAACTTTTCTAAGTGTATCTTGGACACCAATGACTGATAACAAGGTGAAGGAAAACATCTTGAGGAAACCTGGACTTAAAGTCTGAAATCGTCAACCCGCATTGGGCAAGCGTAATGATTACGCTCAATCCTTCTCTGTATGAGGGAAGACCTGTGTCCAGCAGTGGGACGATGAAAAGGTTGATGATGATGTTTATGACCCATATAATAGGAGTTAGCCTTATTCCCACCAACCACAAATCCACAAATGGACCACTGACGGATTTCTAGGGACAAAATCTACAGTTCCCAAACTGGTTCTTCAATCTAGCTCCGTACCCTGAGGTTGTAGACTTGATTTCCACACCGTAAGCGGTGTTAGGCGCTACAGCTGAGTATGAATCTAGTGACTAACGGGTGACTCTCTCGATGGTAGGCCATAACATCGGCTGACGGCAGAAATCACCAGACGAAGTTTTGCCGCCAAGAGATTTGTCGTGTTTCGGCATGATGTCTGGTGAAGCAGTTGTGTTGCGATGTGTGCCGGGTACGATGCGTCAAATGTTGTTGTGTTGGGAGTTTGTTGGTGAAGGATCTCCAGATCATCTCCCTTTGGCCCAGCATCGGTGGTCGTGTTGTTGGGTTTAACATTGCACCACCTCGCTCAACTGCCGTCTTCCTTCCTATTTACGCAGCTTTTTTGTGTCAATAGGCTCTTAATAAACTAGCACACTTTACCATTGCATCACTGCTTACCTTCAGGCAGAATTGCGGTCAAGCATTAGTTTGTAATTATATAAAAAAACAGGTCAAAGAAACATTGTCTGCCTCCTTCATCTTCTTCTTCTTCTTCAGCCTATAGAGGTCCACTGCTGGACAAAGGCCTCCCCCAAGTCTTTCATTCCTTCGGGGGGGTTTGCCATAATCCCCACGCTTGGCAGGCGGGTTGGGGATCGCAGTAATGTAATATTCCACAGGAGAAGCACTGCTGCCCGCTTCTCTGGCGAGAGTTCCCTTAGTCGCCTCTTACGACACCCACGGGATCGAGCTTCTTGGCGTGCCATGAAGTAGGCCCATGTCCAGCAGTGGACGAGTAGGGGCTGATGATGATGATGATCACACGGGCAAGCTCATTACACCTTCATTACGATGAGATTTTTTACAAAATCGATTGGTTATATATTATGATCGTAAAGGAAGCAAATGGAATATTCATAACAATCTTAGCTGGTGATGTATTGTGGTTTATACAGTATGTGTGTAACACGGGTAATAAACAAGGTGCCTGGAAATTACGACAGTTACTTGCGGAAAGCCCGTCCACTATAAAATAACAATAAAAATAATTTATTACGATTACGAGCACTAGGAAGCGCCACTGCGGAACCCGATGAAGCCAGAAATCGTGCAATTTAGCTAAATGCCAGCCCACACTGAACAAGTAGGAAGCCAACGGCTTGTGAACTCTGCAAATCTTCACTTAGCATAACTTTCTAAGTATGTTCCACACCTCAAATAAGCTTAAATTTAATAATACAGACAGTTTTTTTTAACTTTGCCTCACACTAGGAATTTCTCCTGTATTGTGGATGCGTTTGCAAACATATAAACTCACACACACAAACAGCCAGACCTGGAACAACTACTTGTAGGTCATATAAAAATATTTGTTCCGTGCGGAAATAGAACCCGCTACACGCAGCGCAGCAGTCAATAGCTTAACCACTGCGCTAGCCACGGAGTCAGCGTTATGCTTAATAGGGAAAAAAGTATCAAAATAAATTGCATTTTACCAGCAGAATGTCATCAGAACATCAAGTACAAGTGATGTTTTTCTTCCATACTTCTGTAGCTGTCGTCGTCTGGGCAGTGATTCTCTCTTTCAAGCATACACACAGTTCATCCATTGCAAAATGAGCTGAACAAGTCTTAAACATGAACTCCAACAACCAAAAGATAGACTAAAGAAGTGTAAATTCTAAAAAAAAATTTCAGTAGGAACTCGGAACCACACGTCGGAATAGATACTGGCGTCAATTCACTTTTTCACAAACCAAACTAAGGTCCGTATTACAGAACGTTACTCAAGCATTGATCTCTGCTTAAGCAATACTTAAAACTAGTTTCAACCAATCAAAAGGCTTGAAACGAGACTTGAGTAGAGCTTGAGTTTGAGTGACGTTCTGTAATACGTGTTTAAGTTCAGTGCATCTTTTTATTTTTACTTGATTCAGAAAAGGATAGAAGATAACATTTTAAATATACCGCTATGACCATATTTTTGTTGTTATTTTTTATGAAGTATTAGTTATTAAATCAAAATCAAATCAAAATCAAAATTGTTTATTTCAAATTAACCATCACTTGGTACTTTTGAATAGTCAATGTCGGTCAGTCCAAGAAAAGTGAAGCCACCATGGACACTCTTTTAAAATCATAATATATAGGGGTTACATTTCTTCGTTACATATATAAGTTGCTTCTATCATGTGAGCACAATGTAAAATTAATTAATACACAGAAAATGAATTAAGCCCACTGGTAGCTAAGAGATGACCAGTCTCCTCTGACGGCCCCCGTTCACGAGCATGACGCGCGTATCAGCCCCACTTAGCTCAACCATATTGAAGGGAACCAAATGGCCCAATAACACGCGCCACCATCAGCAAGACATTTGAGTGAGCATGACAAACTCTCAACTGCCAATCTCGTAATGTCAAACAAGTTGCATATACAACGTGTAACAAAAAGGGTATATACATACCAAGGGCATGGCATCTTTAGATGATATCAAACGATATCGGAAGGGTTACAGCTCAAAATAAAATACTCAAAAAATTGGACCAAATTTTCGGTTTCGTGTGTTTCTTAAAATCAAATCATAACAAACGTGGCAGCACACTACTTACGTTAATAAGTACTCGTTACCAGTCACTTTACTTGCCAAAATCAGATAAATGTCTTCAATATCTTCATTCTTCAGTATGATAGTAGCCTAACACAGGCGGTGTTTTTCCTCATAACTTCCTAACATAAAGAGATAGGATTAAAAAACCCTTCCAATATCGTTTGATATCATGTAAAGATGCCATGCCTTTGTTATGTATATACCCTTTATGTTACACGTTGTATATTAGGATATACAGTATGTTAAATAACAGAGGGCGTTCCCTTAAACTCGTTAATATATATCATTAATAGATTAAAATAAAAATATCAGCATAGAAAAATAAGCATAAAAATCCGAATAAAAAAAAATCTAATTGGAAATAAATTTGAAACCTCCTGTTTTAAATCAAAATAGTAGTCGTCATGTATAAATAAATTGCGACGTTGCTGTCTTTCATGTTCGCGTGTACAGTGTGTTTCTTTTACATGTCAATTTAAAATTTTTATTGAATATTTTCCTATTGGAAAAAATTTTAAAACATTTTGTTTTCGAATGGAAATATTTTTTTAGCATGTATGTATGCTATACTATTTCGGGTTAACGGGAACGCCCTCTGTTAGTTAACATACTGTATATATATATATATATATATATATATATATATATATATATATATATATATATATATATATACAATATATATAAAAAAAAAAACAAACCATAGTCCATGGTGCATCACATTCACAAACTTGAAAAGTATATTCCATTGACATTTGCACAAAGATACTCTAATGCCATAATAAAAAAAAAAGTATATTCGGGTTTCGTATGAAGAAAAAATAACATTGTAGTAGCGCGCTTTACCATCAACGATAGCATCACTGCTTATCCTCAGGCGGGATTGCGGTCATGCACTAGTTTATAATTATTTAAAAAAGGTACCTATGAATGACTGCGATTCACAGAAATTCCGTCCAAGCCATTTCCAATTTTCTTCGTCACCCACAATGCCGAAGATCCCGTAATGTTCGTTTCCCGAGAAAGCAACGGACAAGGAAAGTGGGTGTCCAAGAAAAGTAACACCGGTATTCAAGTATTTAGTCGCGGCTACATACTCTCATTTCCGCTAGAAAACCTGCCGCATCTTGAAGTTGTTAAAGATATGCGTAATCACTATCATTTCACATGTGTATATTCTTGAAGACCTTTACTTATACTACTTTCTTTTCTTTCAGGTGAGTTCGGCAATTTTGGTAAACTTCTTGAGATGTACAAACGCTGTCATCATTGAATAAGGTATAGTAAACTTCTATCAGAAATACAGACGACGGCAGGTCGAGATACCCGAATCTCAAATATTTCTAATCAATATTGGGCCTTAAAGCTTTAGAGATAAAGTTAAATAGAGTAAAGAAAAAGGTCGCGGGAAGCCGATGGATGCGGGCAGCACAAGACCGGTCATTGTGGACAGCCTTGGAGGAGGCCTTTGTCCAGCAGTGGTCATCTATAGGCTGAAGAAGAAGAAGATTAGGACAAAGGAAATTTTATAGATTATAGTAGCATAACGTGCTGTCGACTGTACAAAGAAATAAAATTTTCAAAGAATTTCCATAATTAAATTATAGCAATTCTTTGAAAATTTGATTTATTATCACAATTTTGCCAACAACACGTGTAACAAATTTTGTTACACGTGTTATTGGCAAAATTGTGTGCCTATTCCACAGAGGCCATTGATCAAGAGTTGAGGTTGAACCTCACCTTGAAAAAAGAAGAAGAAATAGCAATGACAATTTTCTTCTTTTGGTTTCTACTTGTCCCCATAGTTGTTATCATATCATCTTATATCTACGTCCCGATTTACCTTTTTAACAGTTTTCCAAACGTTAACTAGTGCATGTATGCATTCATAAACCATGAGTCGGTGCATTAGGTACGCTTTGCATCTAAACCGGTTCGAACCAGTTAAAACCAGTTTCGTCCAGTTCCAACTGGACCGGCCACTCTTCCTGTCATTTCACTTATTTTTTGTGAAACTAGCATGCGACCTAAAGCCCGTGTCTATGTAAAACTAGTTCACACATTCATTATGAGGCTTATCGTCTTAGCAACTAAGTTTGTTTTTGTTTTTCCCGTCGTTTAACTTAAATTTGTCATAGACGACGTTAAAAGTGGTCGTGTCGCGTTTATTTGCGTGTTTTATTTATGGATGTGATCTAAATTTCTTCCTTAATTATACGAGAGTTTCTTTTAGAATTTATCAGCGAAAATATATTTTTAATGGATTAGGTATGTAATCATCATCATCATCATCAACCTTTTATCGTCCCACTGCTGGGCACAGATCTCCTCTCATACAGAGAAGGATTGAGCGTAATCACCACGCTTGCTCAATGCGGGTTGACGATTTCAGACTTATAAAGTCCAGGTTTCCTCAAGATGTTTTCCTTCACCTTCAGTAATTGGTGTCCAAGATATACTTAGAAAGTACATATAACTTTAGTAAAGTTACATTGGTACTTGCCTGACCTGGAATGGAACCCGAACACTCATACTTGAGAGGCTAGTGTTTTAACCACTAGGCCACCACGACTTCACGATTATGTAATAAGTCGAGTTTATCAAAGCGTTGGGCCGATGGACAAGTTGGACCGATGACCTGGTGAAGGTCGCGGGTAGCCGATGCATGCGGGCAGCACAAGACCGGTCATCATGGAAAGCCTTAGGGGAGGCCTTTGTCCAGTTCCATAGGCTGAAGAAGAAGATCTAAGAGATTCAATCTGAGGAGTCTTTTTACAACTATCTACAACTCACGCGAGTTAACTGTGCACCGCGCTCTGGGACGTCATTAGGACGGTACCGTTTGTAAAATATGAGAATTATGATTTAAAAATATAAATTACATTTCTTTTTTTGATGATAAAGCGTCATAGACTCATAATACTAGATCATTTTACTCATAACGTTTTGCAATTAAATTGATACATATGGACTGAAATATAATGTTGGTGCAACCAACAGGCTTCACCAATGCGTCGAAAATGTAAAAAAACAAAAACTTAATAAAAAAATAACTTAACAAAGCAAAAACTCCACAGAAACATCTAACATAATCTACTTCTCTTAGTAATAGGTAATAATAGGGGATTTATACTGTATTTAGATACGGCCGCCAGCGACTTCATTCGCGTGGTTTAGTTATGCTCCGCTCCTATTGGTCGCAGCGTGATGTTACATAGCCTAAAGCCTTCCTGCATTAAGGGACTATCCAACGCAAAATAAATTTTTAAATTGGACCAGTAGTTTCTGAGATTAGCGCATTCAAAAAAACAAACAAACTCTTCAGCTTTATACATTAGTGTAGATTTGTAAGAAAGATGCTATCGCTACTTATCGCTTACGGCGAATGCGGGGTTCGCATTCCAGCGAGGTGCACAGTTAGCTTGCGCGAGCGGATCGGCTTCCATTCTACTCCGATACAGTTAAATACCCTTTACATGGAGCGATGGCCCATCTGAACCCCACAACCCAGTTCCTCATGGGAAACAAGATACCCTTGGTAACACTGGTAGTCAAACTTTCGGGCTCCAGACGACCCAAAAAGATCACCATGGTTTTTTTTATATAATTATAATTTAGTGCTTGACTGCAATCCCGCCTGATGGTAAGCAGTGACAAAATCGTTGATGGTAAAACGCACTAGTTTATTAAGCCACTTAAAAGACTAAGGAATAGGAAGGATGACGGCAGTTGAGCGAGGTGATGCAATGTTAAACCCAAGACCAACACGACCAAACGAAGCTGCGCTAGAGGAAGATTGATCTGGAGACTCTCCACGACTAAACTCCCGACACAGCAACATTTGGCGCATCGTACCCGCCACACATCGCAACACAACTGCTCAGACCCGTCCTCCGTACGGCTTCACCAGACATCATGCCGGAACACGACGAACTCTAAGACTTTCTCGTGTATCGTGGGTGCGTTTACAAACATATAACTCACTTATACAAACATCCAGACCCGGAACAACTAGGTCATACAAATATTTCTTCCGTGCGGGCATCGAACCCTCTAAGAGATTCACATTTTTACCTATATTTATCTTCTTCTTCAGCCTATAGACGTCCACTGTTGGACAAAGGCTTTCGCATTCATCGGCTTCCCGCAACCTTCATCAGGTCATCGGTCCACCTTGTTGGGGGCCTCCCTACGCTGCGTCTTCCAGTACGTGGGCGCCACTCCAGAACCTTACTGCCTCATCGGCCATCGGTTCTACGAGCAATGTGCCCTGCCCACTGCCACTTAAGTTTAGCGACTCGAAAAGCTATGTCGGTGACTTTGGTTCTTCTGCGGATCTCCTCATTTCTGATTCGATCACGCAAAGAAACTCCGAGCATAGCTCTTTCCATTGCCCTTTGTGTGACTCTGAGCCTTCGTATGAGGCCCATTGTGAGCGACCACGTTTCAGTTCCGTAAGTCATCAGTATCACTCATCATGGTGGCCTAAAGGTTAAAACACCAGCCTCTTAAGTATGAGTGCGCGGGTTCGATTCCAGGTCAGACAAGTACCAATGTACCTTTTCTAAAGTTACATGTACTTTCTAAGTATATCTAGGACACCAATGACTGAAGGTGAAGGAAAACATCTTGAGGAAACCTGGACTTTAAGTCTGAAATCGCCAACCCGCATTGAGCAAGAGTGGTGATTATGCTCAATCGTTCTCTGTATGAGGGGAGACCTGTGCCCAGCAGTGGGACGATAATTTTTTTTAACACACACTGATCAAAGACTTTAGTCTTCAGACACTGTGGTATCTTGGACGACGAACGACGTTGTTCTTCCTATATCTACATATATGCTGCTTTATTACCTACTTATATTTATTTAATTACTTTGTGAGATATCTCCCGCAAAGGAAACAGTTTTCGCGATAAGCTCATTTCTGAATGGAGAAACTTTCATTTTGTTACTTTCTATTGCAAAATCCGTTTCACCATCTTGATAATTATTTATGTATGTTGTATTCGATCGTCTGTTAATAATTTTATTCAATATGTAATATAAGTTGGCTGTATGAGCAATAAAGATGACGGATGATACCGAGCAACAGAACAAAAGAAACTAACCATAATAGCACATCAAGCAACTATGTCAGTCAAATTTCTGTAATAGATTTTCAATTTAATCGCCAAAGTGTTAGGGTTCAAGGTTAATTGGGAAAATTTGACAGTTTTGGATAGCTTGATTTGATTTAGCTGGTGTCTAGAAGGGTTGACTCCTAACACATCATCATCATCAACCTTTTTTTATCGTCCCACTGCTGGGCACAGGTCTCCTCTCATACAGAGAAGGAATGAGCTTAATTACGATGCTTGCTCAATGGTGGTTGGCGATTTCAGACTTAAAATCCAGGTTTCCTCAAGATGTTTTTCCTTCACCTTATAATCAGTCAGATTCCTAACACATTGAGATTAAATTAGTTTCGAACCTATTCGTATTATTTAGCAATTTACTGGTACTTACATAGGTCAAACTAGATTAGCTAGTATATAAAAGGTAAGTAGCGCGTAAAATGGTTGGATGGTTTTGATATTTTAATTTATTTATTTAATGACTATGGACAACTTACAGCTAAAACAAACAGGATAAAAAAATATGTATGTCAGATTGACAGCCAATTACAAGTCATCACTTATAAAAACAGTTTGTAAAGAGATAGTGTGGACAACACAACACAGCTACCTAGCTTATAAAAATAAAAAAAATAATAAAAACATAGACCACAAAAAAAAGAAACCAGAAATTAAAAAACAATCAATATAACATTACAGCTGTTACACACAAATATAACAATTTTAAACAAAATTAATGCCATGATAAAACAAAAGATTTTACAAAAAAAACTTCAAATCAAATCAAAATTGTTCATTTCATTTCAAATTAACAATCACTTGGTACTTTTGGATAGTCAATGTCGGTCAGTCCAAGAAAAGTGAAGCTAAGTTGCACTTTTTTTTTTTCTTTATTGATTAAAGGGACTTTTACGCATAGCGTATGTCAGTCCCATCGTAACCTAAACAATGACACTTTCACAACACGTGGGCCATGAATTTGAACAACACTTTTGCATCGTCACCATTTGGTTCCCATAATATATGGGTTACATTTCTTCGTTACATATTTATGTTGCTTCTATCATGTGCGTCACTTAGAAATGGATTAGGTTAATCTGAAATCAACAAAATAAGACATCATGAAATCATTTTAATTTTATCATTTTTACCTTTGACATCTGCAGGGGTTTCATGACTAATTTAAATTGGCACCTATATAAGTCATTGGATTTGTCGTGAAATATTTGGCTAGTTAGATGAAGACCGTTCTTCTTCTTCTTCATCGTCCAATAGATGGCCACTGCTGGACAAAGGCCTCCCCCAAGGCCACGATGACCGGTCTTATGCCATGGAACCATTGGTTCCCGCGACCTTCACCAAGTCATCGGTCCACCTTATTGGGGGCCTCCCTACACTGCGTCTTTCAGTACGTGGCCGCCAGAACCTTACTGCCCCGTCGGCCATCGGTTCTACGAGCAATGTGCCCTGCCACTGCCACTTAATTTTAGTGACTCGAAGAGCTATGTCAGTGACTTTGGTTCTTCTGAGGATCTCCTCATTTCTGATCCCGAAGACCGTTATTCACACCAAATTGATGTAGAAAGTACTAACAATAACTCTAAAATGCCAAAACACAAGAAAACATCAAAAATAGAATAGAAGATATACAGCACATACGATTGTATAACGCTCTACTTACACCGAAGAATCAGTACGCTTCGCTTAACGAATGAAACAATTCAAACAACTTAACATTGATACTTAAAATGTATCTTATCGTGTAAATCTTAGAGTTTTGAATTGAACAACTTTCTGATCAAAGGAAGAAATCAAAATCAATTACAGACTGATTAATGGTTTTAGTTGCGAAGTGAAAATGAGAGAGTAAGTCGATAGCTGGCTGCTAAAATTTAGCAGACTAATACTTTTATTCATAAACGTTGCTTAGTGTTAACTAGTGATTAACGAATGTTTAACCACATCCACTTATACTAATGGACATTCCTTAGATATGAGAATTGTAGCACTCCGAAAGAAAGAGAGGAAACGAAGTTATCGTCTATCTTTATCTCTCTCAAAATCATCAATCATCTATGAGGAAAGAGACAGTGCTAGACCGAAAGCATAGGCCATCTCTCTCACTCTTTTCAAACCAAAAAAAATAGGTACTGCAGTTTATACATATACGGTATGTCCATTAGTACATGTCTATGTTTAACCATTATATTTTTCCTTTTACAATTATTAAAGTTAAGTGATGTGAAAACGTCAAAAATGTATGTTTAAGCATTCGCTAATCACTAGTTAACTTTAAGCAACGTTTATGAATAAAGAGGCTTATTGTGTTAGTGAATACTTTAATACTATTTAATTAAAGGAAGTTCTTAAACTTGGAATACGTCTTTGATCACGGGGAAGAAGTATAGTCTTCCAGAACTTATTTTAACCCCATGGTTAAAATAAGTTCTGGAAGACTATACTTCACTTCTATACTTACTTCTTTTATATTCTGGAGTTGATACTTCTTCCCAGAGAGAAGATAATCTACCGAAGATAATCTTCAATGAGATATGTACCCATGTACATATCTCATTGAAGATTATCTTCGGTATGCACAAGGGTATGTGCAAACATAGGTACCTACTACACTCTCTTCCTTTATTCTCAAGAAGACCTATCTTCTCTCTGGGAAGAAGTATCTACTCTAGAATCTCTACGAATAAAGCCTTAAAACAACAATCTACATTAAGTTTTTTTTTTCATTCGATTGTCATTTATTTTTTTGTTTGTTCAGTTACAAGACTGGATTTTAAATGAGAATATTAAGCTAAAGACCGTGGGCGCACTGTTTTTGTAAAGTCAGAATGTGCATCCACTTCAACTACTATATTGCAAGCTACAATTCGATGATACACATTACACAATTCTAAAACTCGTTCATCAATTAGATGCCGATGGATTGTATAAGCAATTAACTAATAATCCAATTATGGCCGCGTATGTGTTCAGTGAGCAGAAAACCACAAATGCAATGACCGAACTGAATGGAATTTAAGCGTAGTGTTATATTAGGGGCAACAGTAGTCAATAGATTCTGTAATAATCTTACCGTTAAACTTTAGGGTAAGCTATCAATGAACCCGAGGTGGCGACGCGCAGTGTTCCACGCGCGCCACTCTTAGACATCACGAGGGTAGTTAATACACCTCATTCCTCTTGCATGCATTTTACTGGAAATTAGAGATAGTTATTTTTCTTTGCATTGTAATCAGTCTTGCCTCAGCCACCAGCTAATATCCTGTATGTTTTGTAATTAAATTAATATTTAAAAATAAATATTTTTTTAACAAAAGTCCTGACCAAAACATAACTCATGTATTGTATTTCTTTTTTCATTTAAACAAAAAATGAAGACGACACAGTGCGTTGAAAACTCAAGTAACGTCACTGCTCGCTACACTTTTTAGCGCGTGATCTTTGATGCCCTTTATTTTTGTAAATTTTTATTGATTTGATAAAACAAAATATACGTATCCAATATTTTTCTATAATCTGAATGACGGACTAAATAGAATCATTTTTTTTAACCAGGAAACATCCCTATTCTTTGTAGTAGCACCGACGATACAAGGGTAGTTCCTAGTGCAGAGAAACCTTTTAGTTTTTCAAAACAAATAAAATTAATATTCCTAATAGTTAGTTTTGGTGATCCTTAGGAAGACCAAACCGAAACTGCATCGCAACCAGCATCAACATGCAAATCCAATTAAGAACGAATTTAAGTATCACAACGACAAGATAAATACTAAAAGACCTGCTTTAATACATTGTAATGGTGTTCCTCGTATCAAAAGTAGTTTTATTGCTTCGTCTATGAAAGTAAATTGCGCTAAGAAAGCCGCTCTATTTGAAATTAGTATCTCATGGTCCATATACAAGGCTTTCGAAAGTTTGAGATTTATTGCCTTAATAGGATGAATATTTGGTACATACAGATTACCAGCTGTTCCGTGCAATGTGTGTGTCTATTTCTTACTTATAATATGTATATACCAGCTGAGCCTGACGTTGTTCTGTTTCCCAGAACTTGATCACAGCGCTATCTACCGGTTCCAACTATAAACCTAAACCATCTCGTTAAAAAACGCACAAAAACTATTATCAAATCAGTCCAGCCACTTAGGAGTTCAGCAACATAGACATAAAAGAGAATTTAGTGCATGATTTAGTTCCCCCATACCGTTCCACCATCAGACGACCCGTCGTACGGCGAGTTTCCACCTTTACGTCGTCGTTAACACCACTACGATTCGGACGAAGCGTTTCGCCTCCTCTTTCATACCGCGTACATAGAGGGACGGGAACAATTTGCCAGCGACTGTGTTTCCGTCGGACTACAATTTGAGTGTCTTTAAGGCTAGAGTGTATAGGCTCTTAATAAACTAGTGCGCTTTACCATCATCGATTGCGTCACTGCTTACCATCAGGCGGGATTGCGGTCAAGCGCTAGTTTACAATTAATAAAAAAAAGAATTATGTATATGAGGAAGGCAGGTATCAGTCTTTGATCCCGGATAATCCTGCAGCATAACACCTCCAGCATTAAAAGAAAGTTATGGAGTAGATCCAACCAAAACCGTAGCATTCATAAACATTTGAGTATAGGGAAGAAAACAAGAATTGCATTAGGAATGTTATGAGCAGTGCCAGTTCAATATTAGCTACTGGTTTAATGTCCGCGATGCAAATGCACCTATTTGTGAACCTGCTGATTGCCGTTAGCTGTTTCTAAGTTTCACGCGGGCCACAAACGTGAGCCATCGACTGGACCTGTCGCTGTAGCCTAGTTTCTATTTAGATTGTGGAGCCATGATTTCAGCTTAGAATATTCTAGGAGAATGTATTAAATATACACAGCACTCTGGGTTATAGTATCATGGTCATTAAGGTCATCGCAGTAAAACAATCGGGAACAATTAGGTAATTAAGTAAGAAATTGGTAGATTCATCAAACATATAATTTATTCTTTTTCTCTATCTATATTTTTTTATCTCTCTCTACTGTTTATATTTTGTACGTATGTATTTATTATATATTTTTTTGTGTTTCTCTTTCAACTTCTCTTTTATATCTTTGCACCTACCATGTTTTGTCTCTGCATCACCTTAAGATTGACTGGTAGAAAATTCCTAAGGCATTAAGTCCGCCATTGTGCAATGTTTTTCTTTCTGCATAAAGTTTTAATAAATAAATAAATATTGTTAAGAAGCAGATATCTAAACTAACATCGGGTATAAAAGATTTTTCGCATATTTGTAATGCTGTCACATTAAAACGGCTTATCTTTGGCATATCGGTAAACTGTGATGCCAAATTATGACCATATGGTTAGATTACAACATAGTGCTTTCGATCCTGGCATTCTTACAGAATCAACGCTAATTCGGATGAAGCCCCAGAGTGCATCAAATTTAGAAAAAAAAAACAATAAATTCTTAAATTAAATTTAAAACTGGAGGTTAAAATATCCATAGAGGTCTTTAAAAGCTAATGTATCGTTGATTCTATTGGGTACTATTATAAAATATCACTGTTTTTGTGGACATATATTGTATTTGACTTCAAGATAAAAGATGCAACAATCTTTGAAATACAAGAAGTAATCTCCATCGTCACCTGCAAACCAGCAGTAGCTTAGTTCCATACCACTGATGCAGATTATGTAGCAGATAATTGTTACCAGTTCTAAGATTAAGATTCTGATCGTAACCCAACGATTAACAAAGTCCTTGTACTTAACAGACACTACAAACATTCTCCATTTGATTTATATACCCAACCAGATGACATTTGCGTTGATACTAATACTACGACATCGTGGCCAATTACTGCTACAAAAAATGTCATCTATTATTGGCCAACATGATCTATATTTGTCCGCGTCTTGCGTCTTAATGATCGATTCAACTTATAAGATTTCATACATGATTGAATTTACTAAGAGTTTATATATTGACTTGAAATAAAACCATTTCAAAATCATCAAATACTGCTCTTTTAATATTTGTTTGACTTGCTTTATTTTTCTTTCTTAATATTTCACCATCATAGTCATCATTGCGTGTTCCAAATCTGGGCTGGTTGATTTCCATAGTTGCGTTAATTGTTTGTACGTATATAAGATGTAGACTAGGCCACCATAATAATCACACAATGCTTATGGAACTATGATTACAATACCGCTAAAGTAATTATTATATCAGCGGTGTTCAAGAGCATCGACGTGTAAACATCAACAATTATATCAACGACCCAGAAAATATCGCTCTAAAACTTTAATAATTTTACCACTTTTATAAATTATTATTACTTTATCAAACTATCACATTTCAAAACTATACTACTGATAATTATGTGTTACGCTATTGCCCCGATGATAGTTATTTACTCAAGTATCGTTAATAGTTTTTGAGGGTGAACTGTTTTCTCGTTTTCTTTAAAATCTTAAATAAATATCTCACTTATCTTCTTTTTATTTCAAATCTCATTTTTATTTTAAAACGTTATGCACGCCAATGGTTCAACCGGTCATTCCAGATCACAATATTGTTCAGAATCGATTCAGGTCTCGTTGTTGTATGGCTCGTGTTTATCATCGCATCGGATGACATGTAGGAAGTCTGAGCTCCGGTGTCTCCACCGCAACATGAACCATATATTGTAATCTCTTGCTACTGTACTGTGTTTCATCATGGGCACTTGTCCATGATGAAACACAGTACAGTAGCGGTCGGCAGACGGGTGTTGAGACAACACCCGTCTGGTCGGAAGATCCTCCCTTTTCTATGGAGTATGAGTGAACTTTACACCCTGTTCCTCATACCTCCATATTGGTGACCCCGACGTGATCTTCAGCGCAGCCTTCGTGCAAAAAACTCCAGCGTGACGTCATCATCATCACTCCCGCTCACCGTAACATGAACCATATCTTGTAATCTCTTGCTACTGTACTGTTTCATCATTGTTATTATGTATTTTGATTGTTTCGGGTCTGTAAAATATTTCATCGCATATATCTATGCTAGTATGCCTACACCAAATCTTTACGTCCGTTTTAGAAGCAGCAACTAGCTCCAAATTTCTGAATAGTTGACCGATTCCTTGACAATCCACAAGTGACTTACTGAATCGTAGAGGTTCTGATATTTTAGCATCACGGACTAGGTAAACTTGGGCTTAACTTATCAAGATCAATCAGTAAACAAACGTTGTAAAATCACTGGGTTTAAATGTCAAAATGGATGTACCGCAGGGCTTGATATTAGGACCATTCTTCTTTTTAGTAATGAAATGAAATGAGCAACTATCTTCATCTGTCTGATTGACGGGCCCCTTGACTATTCAAAAGTACCTATTGTTAGTATATTCTAAATAAATGCGAACTTAATACTTTCATCTGTCATGAGTCATGATGAACAAATTCTCACCAACAATTAACATGACTATAGCTATTTGAATAGTATTATATAATACATATATAACACAAATTAAAGTAATTTAAACCATGCATATCTATCGTTCTCCACTGACAAACAAAGTTACACTGCCGACCAAAAAAAGTCCAACAGTCAAAAACTAACAAGTCACTTTCACTGAAGCAAATTATATCAAACAAAGAGAGTGCTGTCCGTCCGTCTGTAGACGATTGTTTGCTATTGTTAGCTGTGGGTTGAACACAGGTGGCGTAATAAATAGGTCAAAAGGTATCCGTCTTTATGGTCAGTAGTGTAATGTTCGTGGAAAATTTCATGCAAATAATTTTGTATAATCTGTTTTGTTGTCAATGTTATGGTGGGAAATATTGTGCAAGAGGTGGCCAACGACACCATTAATTGTTACAAAATCAGGAAGAATAATCACAATTTGCTTCGACCAATAACAATTGATGTCGACACACTTAATAAAACATATCGTAAATACCATTTTCGCATGTAAATTATCTGGTAATGGCAATTAAACACACATAAAATGGCCTACGGCATAACGAAATTATTTACGCAAAAAAGACAATAAATAATAAAATGGTGACTTTGTATAAAATTGCGTAAAACCGAACGCACAGAAGTGGGTAAACGACGATACTCGTTCCGTTCCACGCGACGCAACCAAATGCCCGAGATATGCAACCGCGCATGTCATGGCCCGCAGATACACGTGTGTTACTGCCTGTTTATTCCGTTTTTTACTGTAGGAAAATTAAGATTATAATCAGAACTGACTAGTAAATTCAATTCCACGATCGCATAATAGACTGGTCTATGAATGCGTTTTAAGTTTATTATGCGAGGATATAAGTAATAATAGATAAAATATTGTTTTTTTAATTGCTATAATTTTACACTAGGAGCAGTTGACTATATTTTAAACCGAGTTTCCAGTTTTGTTCGATGTTTTTGATTATAGCTTGACGTCGTCTTCCAGGACACTGTATACAAGTTAAAATTAAAATTACTAGCAAAATTCCGCAGTCTTGAATGTTTTCAATAAGCGCCTAAAAAAAAAATTTAATTCAAGTTTTTTTTTTTTTTTTATGGTCGGTTGGTGGTTTAGAATAAACATACATTTTTTATTATATGTACTATGTAATAATTATTATCGGAGGAATAAATTAAATACATATTCATAGGTTTCATTGAATTGTACTTCTTTGACTTCGCCTTTCCCCGTTACGCGGGGTCGGCTTTCCTGGTGCTGAGGCGCCACTGATTCCGTTAGTATGCGTCGTCATCTGAAAGTCCCAACAGCTTCATATCCTTGCGGACATTCGTCATCCATATAGTTGGGGCCTTCTCCTCCCTCTCGTCCTTGCAGCCATGGAAAGGCACTTCTTCACGACATGGTCGTCTGGCCTTCGCTGTATATGACCGTACTATCTCAGCCTAGACTCCGTGATTTTTTCTGTAATTGATTAAACTTTGCAAACGGAGTTAAACTGCAAAACGATATCGAATCTATAATTAAACATTCCAATTCTTACAATACCAACCCTAATTGAGTAACATACTATTACTCACAATTTAAATCATTTTGAAGGATATTGCTAATCTATTGTCTTCATTCTTCTTCATATTATCCAAAAACGTGTCTGTTCAACAACGTAAATAACGCAATGGATATTGTTGAACTGTCAAAAATGAATATTGTTGAACTGTCAAAAATGAATATTGTTGAACTGTCAAAATTAATATTGTTGAACTGTCAAATAACGCAATGAATATTGTTGAACTGTCAAATAACGCAATGAATGTTGTTGAACTGTCAAAATAAAACCCAACCTTTTAAGACCCACATCTGCTAACGAAAATGGTAGCTACCTATTGGTAATGGTAACTATTGCATGGGCGTACCCAGGTGGGGGCAGGGGGAGGCAACTGCCCCCCCCACGCCCCGCCCCTAATTCGCACAGAACATGTATGAACTCCCCTAATTACTAAACAAAGACTTATCTCTAACTTTTAAATAAACCACGCAGTACACACTGACAGAATGTACGCATAATTGCCAAGAAACCGCGTGCGACTATAGGGCACAAAGATTACCCACTCTAAAAATTCGACTTGCCCCCCCTAGGCCTGACTTGCCTTCCCAAGGCCTGACTTGCTCCCTCTAGGCCAGAAGCTGAGTACGCCCATGGTCTATTTATTGTAATATAGTTAAATATCTTAACTCTTCTGTCTCTAGAACAGTCATATAATACAACAGAAAATCTTCGTAACCTCAATCTTGTCTCATTACCCCTCACTGTGGCCAAGACACCTCTGATCAAAAGCCATCTCTGATCTGCTGGACTGGCAGTGAGTTTACCCGTCACCCTTACCTGGAAATCCTACCCACTATTCGTGTGTTACCTTAGGTCTCTTGGTGCAGACATCCGGCACTTATTTATACACTATGTAACAAAAACCCTGTTGTTCCTTTCAAGGGCATATACACTTACCTACAAGCACATCATTAATGAAATTATAATTTCCCTAAATAATTATTATCTAGTGACGTAGTAGGTCAAAATCAAATAACTATTAAAATCGACACATTGGATTTTTTTTTTTAGATTAAGTATCTGATTTTATAAGTTAAACAAATTTATGGGAGCGTTCTACGTATGTCTGGTTTCTTCATGCAAAATTACAGAGTTAAGAAATCAGTTAAAGATTACAAATATGAATAATTTAATATTGATTTTTAAAAGGTAGGTTCAAGGAACAACAGGGTTTGTGTTACATATTGTATAATTATTTATTACAAACTATATGGTAGGTCAGGCCTGTAGGGCTTATAGGACTTAGGGTCGTAGGGACTGTAGGGCTTATAGTTCTTAGTTTAGGTTCTGTTAATTTGCCATATGCCGCATGTTCTACCGCTACCTTTACTAAGGGTGCTCGTAAACATATTACTTAAATTCTCATTGTCCACTTCCTCCGCGCCTCACATGTACCGAGGGGATGCTTCGCGGCGCACAAGAAAACGCGAAGATAATGTATGAAACAACGCAACTACCAACAGTCGATTACACGCCAACTCGAGTCAACGATCGATTGACTAATGAGAAATAGCTACATTCCTTGCGACGTGACTGCAATACGTGTGGAGTACACACGGACACGTCCATCGTCAGCCAATGACCGGCTTTTTTTTGTTCTGGATGGGAAATCATCAAATGACCTCTCCCTCGCTGGGCGGAGCGGAAGACTTTTACTGAATAAAACCCACCCGTGTTCCTTCAATTGCCAGTGGGCCAGGGCCACGCTTTCTTTTTTTAACCAACCCGGAACCCTGACCTAGGAGACATCGTGGAACCTGTCACGATTTGCTGACAAGTCTTTGAGGCGGGCGTGAAACACAACGCGCCGTCGAGCTGGGCCTGGCCCTTGCCAGGCCACGAGCTGCCCACTGCTCATCGCCCGCAGGCCCGCGCCTATGGTGGCCGGGAGTTCGTTGATGTCTCCCGACCGGAGTGTCTGCTGTGGCGCTGAGATTCCCACTCTCTCACGCGCTCTGCCTCCTCTTTTGCCAGCATCACTGCTGCGCAGAAGGAGGTGATGGCCTGCCATGAATTCTCGCTCCCGACCATGGCCTGGACCAGAGCCGGACGCGAGAGATCGCCGCCGATCATGACAGGCTCTCATGCGATGACTGTCATTCTCAAAGAAGTTATATACACAGCAGAGGTTTAGGTGAATTAAGATGTTAACATAACTCTTCATCTGATAACATAAGTTATTTTTTATTACCCAACTTTACTTTACGGCAGGAGAGTGTTATTTAATTAACAGCTTTAACGCACCTATACTCTGTTTTTTAATCTCGTAGACTAAATTGACACATGCAAATGTCAAATTTACATTATTAATTTTGTATTATTACGTTTTTAATAAGTACCTACACATTATTTCAGGATAACTTATTGTAAAAAAACGATACTTGATTTTATGAACGCTAAGTTTCGGCACTATTTAAGAATTGCAATAAACTGCCAACACTCGTATAAATGTCAGTTTAGTCTACGAGATTAAAAAACAGAGTATAGATATTATCAAAATCGCAACTAATTTATTAAAAACAGACTGGGAACCAGCTCTTTTAAAGAAACTCGACCGCATAGCGCCTGATCTTCACTATTTCCTAGTGCTTTAGCTGTAAAGAAGTTGCGCAAAGCACTCCGGTGGATATAATCTCAACGTTCGTTGAGATAACACTAATAAATAATAGCTACACGCGAATGGACCATCGTGGGATAGTTTAGACGTAAAATAAAACCTTATTTAGTAAATTGCACGCAAATAAATAAACATTAAGGATGTCCACACGCGAGGACAGTTTCCTTGTGACAGTTTCCAAACATACACATAATAGCATCCAGGAGCGATATTCAAAATAATTTTAAAGAATATTGGAAATCCATTGCTCCAAATGTTTGAAAAATTTATCTAATCAGCAACGTAAATAACGCAATACTGTAGAACTGTCAGAATGAACTCTTTTGCTATTGATATCGTGTTATGAAATTACTCCGCTGGGCATTTGGAAGGCGTACGAGGGGCGAAGAAGCCAACTAGCAAGGAGCCGTTAGACGATTTCAATTAAACCAACCGACGATCTTATATTTGTTTACATTATGCAAGTGTCAGGGTGTCGTGTACTGGAAGACGCAGCGTAGGGAGACCCCCAACAAGGTGGACCGATGACCTGGTGAAGGTCGCGGGAAGCCGATGGATGCGGGCAGCACAAGACCGGTCATCGTGGAAAGCCTTGGGGGAGGCCTTTGTCCAGCAGTGGACATCTATAGGCTGAGGAAGAAGAAGATGCAAGTGCACACAAAGACACATCCTTGCCAGATTGTCGCCATAGGATCTGGTGGCCAAAAGCCTCTCCCTCATGTGGGAGTGATGAGAGGAGGCAAAACTTTGCTGCCACGACAAATCGCGATATGGCGGACAGAGCTCCGGCGGGATCTCAAGGCGACATGGAGAGTGCGATTGTCGCAACCCAGTGCTGGTCACGCCAAAATAGCGGCGGTTAATCCCCTCTTTGAGGAGTACGGGCTTGCGGGCGGCGAGCAGTAGGCAGCTCGTCGCCCGGTAAGGACCTGGCCCGGGTCGACGGCGTGTTGTGTTTGACGTTAGAGGGAACTGCAGGGTATTCATCATCATTATCACAGCGGATAATCCCGGTTGCTTTCGCGTTGGAGTCCGCTTTCCTACTAATACACCTCCATTTCACACGATCTCTGGTATCCCATAGTGTGAGATTGTTGGCACGCATGTCATCTCTTACAACGTCAAGCCAGCACTTCTTTGATCTACCTGGCTTGTTCCGGCCCGGCGGAGGCGCATGGCAAGACATTTGTTACGTAAGACGTGACTGTACCAGCGTAGGCGACTCTCTAGCAGTTTGTCTGCAATGTCACGGACACGGAGACTGCCGTGGATGCGGGAGTTCCTGATGCGGTCTTTCTGCGTAACTCCACACATCCACTGCAGCATATTCATCTCCGTGACACGCAGCTCCTGCTTGTGTCGCTCAAGCACAATCCATGCCTCACTGTCATACAAAAAGGGAACTGCAGGGTTATTATCATTTTGACATTTCAACAACATTCATTACGTTTTTGGCGATGTTGAGCATAGACATTTTTCGAAAATATAGAGCAATGGATTAGCAATATGCTTCAAAATGAATGAAATTTATAGTTATAGTGTGTTTACATAATTAGGGTGTTGGTTAACTAGAACTATGAAAATACTATCATTATTCGCAGCTCGTACGACTACTTACTACTGCTACTTACACAATATTCTCCATGTCTATACAGTATGTTAACTAACAGAGGGCGTTCCCGTTAACCCGAAATAGTATAGCATACATACATGCTAAAAAATATATTTCCATTCGAAAACAATATGTTTTAAAATTTTTTCCAATAAGAAAATATTCAATAAAAATTTTAAATTGACATGTAAAAGAAACACACTGTATACGCGAACATGAAAGACGGCAACGTCGCAATTTATTTATACATGACGACTACTATTTTGATTTAAAACAGGAGGTTTCAAATTTATTTCCAATTAGAATTTTTTTTTTATTCGGATTTTTTTATGCTTATTTTTCAATGCTGATATTTTTATTTTAATCTATTAATGATATATATTAACGAGTTTAAGGGAACGCCCTCTGTTATTTAACATACTGTATAACTACTGTAAATATAAACGCACTACCATTATTTAACTTACCGTATAATATTGGTTTTGCAAGTAAAACTATATAACTCAGCTTTTCCTCTCCGATGTTGCGGTGAAACGGTCATTATGAGAAACCGCCGACTTTCACTGAGCAACCAATATATTAATGGTAGGGCGATCATGGTGACAATGTTTGTAATGTGATCGATGCTTGTTGGCTGTTGGCCACAAACTGGCGAAGTTGTCAACAGTTTACATGAAACCAAACTGTCAGGCTCTTAATATCCATGTAGACTTACAGACGCCAGTACGTAGCGGTGCAGTGGCGTAGCGGTAGCGGACGCGGCCGCTGCGCAAGGTGGCGCGGGTTCGATCCCCGCACATTGCAGGTATTTGTATGCATGAATATGAATACTTGCACTGGTCTGGTCATGCCTCGGAAAGCACGTTAAGCCGTTGGTCCCGGTTGCTATACAAACATCTAGTGGCAGTCGTTACGGGTCGTTGGAGCCCTCAAAAGTCCAACAATTGGTCTAACTGCAATGCTTCCATGTCGCCTTCGGGTTGTGGAGGTCAGACGGCAGTCGCTTCACGGAAAGGTCGAAGTTTAGCCATTTCAGCAGTGGGACTGGTAAAGCAGACCCCAGACTCCAAAGCTGAAAAGGCTTCGGATGCGACTGGGATTAACGCTGTGATGATGATGACTAACAGACGCCAGTACATCAAGCTACTACACTACGTCGAAATTTATTTTATGAATTTTCAAAATTTATTCCTAAGGCAATGCCAAAATGTGCCTAAGTGCATAGCGGCGGTAATTCCCCTCTTTGAGGAGTGGCTAGAGATGCGCCATGGCGCCCTCACCTTCCGCCTGACGCAGGTACTCACCGAACATGGCTGTTTCGGGAGGTTCCTGTTCCGTATAAGGCGGGAAGAACCGCCAGGGTGTCATTACTGTGTGGAACATGCTGAAGACACGGTGGAGGTCTACTCGGCTTGGGTAGAGCACCGCCATGTCCGACTCTGGTCCAGGCCATGGTCCGGAGCGAGAGTGCATGGCAGGCCGTCACCTCCTTCTGCGAAACAATGCGGCTGGCAAAGGAGGAGGCTAAGCGCGTGAGCAGGGATCCCTGCACCCTCAAGCCCCTAGCCTCCGCAAAAGACGCCCTGGTCGGGAGACAACATCGAACTCCCGGCCACCGTAGGCGCGGGCTTGCGGGCAGGTGGGTGGGTTTTAGTCAGTAAAAGTCTGATACGCCCTTCCGCTCCACCCAAAGCGGGAAAGGTCATTTGATGATTTCCGATCCCAGACAAAATAAAGGCATTGGGTACAAGATTGATTGGAAAAATTTAACAGTTTCGGGTAGTCTGATTGGCAATCTGTACATTCATGCATCATCACTCAGACTAGCCTTTTTTTTTTTTTTTTTGTTCACCCAGTGGGAATCTCTACCAGACCGTCCTCCGTCTGAGGGTCGACGGAGGGTGTGCCGGGCTCTCACCGGCTAAACCCACTGGAGCGTTTCTCTTCTTGCCTATTGCCGGGGGTACGGGGCCTAGTTTGCATTCACCGCGTCCCCGGCAGGCCTTGACCCGCCGCGCGCGAGTTCGGCGGGTCCCTCTTCCTCCTCTCCTTCCATCAGGTAGGCGTGTAGGAACAGCCACTACACGCCTACTCCGGCCCTAGTGACGGACGTCGGACTCCCCCGGTCCTCGGCCCGTCGGCCTCTCCTTATGGAGGAAGCGGGTCGACCTCGGCTTCCCTCCTCCTCCGGCCAGCGCGCCGTCGGCGGGACGGGAGAGTGCTCAGAGCTTCCCTCTCCCGTTCGGCCGTCTCCTTCGCGGAGATTACCTCCTCGCAGAAGGAGACGACCGCGTCCCATGACTCCCCGCTGTCGACCATGGCTCTGACCACGGCCGGCAGCGAGAGGTCGCACCCGCCGATCGCTGCGGTGAGCGCACGGCGCTGCTCGTCCCATGCGGGACACTCCTCGAGGGTGTGCAGCGCCGTGTCCTCTGCCCCGCCACGGCAGTGATGGCACGCCGGTGTCGGCTCCCGACCGATACGACACAGGTAACTGCCGAAACACCCGTGTCCGGTCAGCACCTGCGTCGCACGGAAGGTGAGCGTCCCATGCCTCTTCGGGTCGATCCACTTCTCCATGCAGGGTCTTACCGCCGCTATGACGGCGTGCCCCGCACTGGGTTGCGCAAGTCTCGCACACCACTCCGCCACCAGGACTTGGCGGAGCTCAGATCGCTTCGCCTCGATAACTCTCGGCCGAAACGATCTTTCGCCCCGCTCTCGGGCCTCCCCGCGCCACTTGTAAAGCGACGCGAGGGCTCTGGCCTCGAGATTCCAGGGCGCCGATCCGGCTAGGAGGCAGGCCGCCTCGTAGGAGATCGTGCGGTATCCTCTTATCACCCTGACAGCCGTCGCTCGCTGCGGCCCGTGAATGACCGCAAAGTTGCGAGGCGTCAGGTGATCCGCCCACACTGGGGCCCCGTAAAGGGCCATTGACCGCACGACTCCTAGGTATAACCTCCGGCACGATGAGTCGGGCCCCCCCAAGTTCGGCAGCAGCCGCGATAGCGCGGCTGCGGCCGTCCTCAGTTTGGGGGCCAGTTGCCGGAAGTGCGGCCCGAAATTCCACCTGCCGTCGAGGACGAGACCGAGATATCTCATCGTCGCCCCGACGGCAATGCGAACGCCTCCTACCTCGATGTGTGAGCCCGCAGGTGGACCCCGCCGAGCCCCGTGGAAGCACAGGGCCTCGGATTTGTTGAGGGCCACCTCCAGGCCCAGACGCCGGATCCTGTGGACCACTTGCGCAACCCCTGCCGTCGCTAGGATGGCTACGTCGCGATACGTCCTCCCTCGCGCAGTGACGAGCGTGTCGTCAGCGTAGCACGTGACACTCAGACTAGCCTTCCCCAACTATCTTGGGGTCGACTTTTTTTTTTTTTTGTAGTGTGGCACTAATTATGACTTTGTGCCAATGTCAAGTAAAATAAAAATCTTCAAAAGTTCTTCTTTCTTTCTCATAAGGCTTCGCACGGTTTGTGCATTTAGCCAATGTCACGTAATGAATTATTCATGTCGAAAAAGACGGCCGCGCGGACCGAACACGGAGGATTTGGTTCAAAGCCATGATGTGGCCACTATGCTACAATATTTCACTGTTCTTTATGAATTATACACTGAATGCACTTTTTACTACATAAATCACGCGTTTTTATTTAGTAAACGACACTATAAATAATTTAAAAGTCCAATGAAAAACGAGCGTGGCACTCATCTTGGCTTCCCGCCAAAAACTCTGGGGTCGACTTCCTAATCTACTGGTTCTCTGGGATCTCCACAACTCAGTTCCATGGTAACCGGAACTTGACTGCAAAGGACAGCCAGACGGGACCAATGGTTTCGTAGTCGTAGAAACTCAAGCATCTCAGAAAGCCCAGATGCCTATTCGACTATTATTATTAATCCACAAGCCCCCTGTGAACACTATTACTCACTATTTGGATAATTTTGAAGCATATTGCTATAATCAGTATATTCAAAAATCTATCTACCCAACAAAGTAAATAACGCAATGAATGTTGTTGCACTGTCTAAATGAATCCCATTGCTACTGATAATGTGTTACATAATTACCCTGCTGGACATGCAATGCCAATAAAGTCGGCTTAGTTCTTTTTTAGTTTAGGTTTTGTGTAGCGTCCAGGACATTAAATCAATCCATACGATTGAAGTGTATATAGACTTGCCAGTAAATATCAAGGAATCTCGGTGGTAGGCCATAACATCGGCTGCCGGCAGAAGTTACCACCCACCAGACAAAATCTTGCCGCCAAACGATTCGTCGTGTTCCGGCATGATGTCTGGTGAAGCCGTACGAAGGACGGGTCTGAGCAGTTGTGTTGCGATGTGTGGCGGTTACGATGCGCCAAATGTTGTTGTGTCGTGAGTTTTATCGTGGAGAGTCTCCAGATCAATCTCCCTCTAACGTAGCATCATTTGGTCGTGTTGGTCTTGGGTTTAACATTGTATCACCTCGCTCAACTGCCGTCATCCTTCCTATTCCTTAGTTTTTTTTAAGTGAATTGGCTTAATAAACTAGTGCGCTTTACCATCAACGATCGCATCACTGCTTACCATTAGGCGGGATTGCAGTCAAGCACTAGTTTATAATAATTTAAAACAAAAAAGAATCGTAAAGGTCAAATTGATTTCTTTAATGTTAACACCTACAATATCACTTATATTAAAGTGTTATTTTATTGTGTCCAGTGGTCAAACTATTGCTAATCCGTGCAACAGCTATATTAAAAACAGTGAATTGTAATGATTGTCTATCCAATATAAATGCAATAGCTATTATCAGGCAGTTGCGCTTGGCAATTACATGAATACCAATACCACACATACATATTATATTGGTCTATTTTGGCACACAACCAGGGTAGAAACATCGACGTGCAAATTAAAACCATGAACCCACACATGGCCTTCTCTTGAATTAGTTTTACTTTTTTTATGTTATAAACAAGTGCTTGACCGCGATCCCGCCTGATAGTAAGCAGTGATGCAATCGTTGATGGTAAAGTGCACTAGTTTATTAAGAGTCTCTTCTTCTTCTTCCTCAGCCTAAAGATGTCCACTGCTGGACAAAGGCCTCCCCCAAGGCTTTCCACGATGACCGGTCTTGTGCTGCCCGCATCCATCGGCTTCCCGCGACCTTCACCAGGTCATCGGTCCACCTTGTTGGGGTCTCCCTACGCTGCGTCTTCCAGTACGTGGCCGCCACTCCAGAACCTTGCTGCCCCATCGGCCATCGGTTCTACGAGCAATGTGCCCTGCCCACTGCCACATAAGTTTAGCGACTCGCAGAGCTATGTCGGTGACTTTGGTTCTTCTGCGGATCTCCTCATTTCTGATTCGATCACGCAGAGAAACTCCTAGCATAGCTCTTTCCATTGCCCTTTATGTGACTCTGAGCCTTCGTATGAGGCCCATTGTGAGCGACCACGTTTCAGTTCCGTAAGTCATCACTGGCAACACACACTGGTCAAAGACTTTAGTCTTGAGACACTGTGGTATCTTGGACGACGAGAAGATGTAGCGTAGCTTCCCGAACGCTGCCCAACCGAGCTGGATTCGCCGAGACACCTCTTTCAAGAGTCTCTAATATTTATTTATTCTAGCCTTGAAGACACTTAAACTATAATCAGACGGGTTCCAGGGCCAGTCATAAAAGACGAGGCGAAACAGATCGTCCGGATCGTAGTGGTGTCAATAACTGAATTCTTCGTTTCTTAGAAGGTATAGTCTATCGCGGTCAATATTTATGGAACAGCCATTGAAAATCTCAACGCATGGAGCTTCAGAATCATGCGCTTAAAGAATCTATCGTAACATGCTACTTAATGTACAGGTAAGGGTCAAATGTGCATTACCACTTTTGAACTTTATTGCACTAACAATAAGTGTCAAAAGTGATACTCCACTTTTGAACCTTACTGTACCCGCTATACTGTATTATACCCTAAGTATAATCAGCAAAACTTTCACTATAGCTAAAAACTTATCTACTTGGTCAAAACCGTTGTTGTTTTTGAAAATGGACAAACAGAAGGACGGACGCACTTTCTCGTAGATAAATATAACACATAATGCAGGTACCAATTAGCATCGAGACGAGGAAAGTACATTAGCTACAATACGATACGTTCAATTACCTGCGCTGGGAGCAACGCGGGGCAAGTTATACGTTTGTAGCGAACGAGACATTGAAGCGAGGGCGATTAAAATAAGCAGAAAGACTAGTTGCAAAAAAAACAAAGCCCTATCATGTATCTATACTAATACATACCTAAAGCTGAAGAGTTTGTTTGAACGTGCTAATCTCAGAAACTACTGGTCCGATTTGTAAAATTATTTTTGCGTTGGATAGCCCATTAATCCAGGAAGGCTTTAGGTTATATAACATCACGCTGCGGCCAATAAGAACGGAGCATAACAAATGGTAATAACCCCACGCGAACGAAGTCGCGGGCGGCCGCTAGTATCATATAATATAGGTAACGCATCTAACTAACATGCCATAAGCAAATATAAACTTCGAGATGCAGAGGCACCGGTCGATTGAAGGTGAAGCCATGCTAGCCGTGGTCGGTTCGGGGATCGGTGACTGTTTAACACATATCGAGACATACTCTGTGCTGTGGAAAGCTCTCTGAGGACGACTCAGGATAAGATTTATCCAGGTTTGTTATGTTTTTATGCATAGAAAAAAAACAACGATTTTGTATGGAACATACGTACTCAACTCAAAATCGTTGTTTCTTATAGACACAAGTTGAAGCTGTATAATAGTGATTACTCATTCTAAGAGTGACAACGCCCTTTTTTTTGTTTGGGATGGGAAATCATCAAATGACCCCTCCCGTGCTGACCCAGGAGGCATCGGTCTTTGTGAACCCCGTCACGACATGCTGACATCTCTTTCGACTTGTGCCTGGTCCATGACCAAACCCTCAGCGTACTATGTGTGTGACAATATCGTAATTCTTTGATAATCATTACGGATCATCAATCAGATGCCAAAAAATCAGTCTGACCACCAGTCTTACTAAAAAGTAACTGTTACGTAGTAATTGGATTGTGGATGCCAGATAGATGTTGCTATATGTAAAATGCTCTGGAACCTCACCCATTACATAATTTGGTACAAGCAAGCAGATTAATTGGCAATCCTATGAAGATCGACGATCCTTGAGAGAGAGAGATTTTTGTATATGCTATTGGGAATAATTGGGGAGGTACAATATCTCCCCGCTACCGCTCATGTCTTGTGCCACAATAGTAATCAAGTGAGCCTTTCCACTTTATACTAAAGATATTAGATTAATACACTGTCTTGTGAAATTTTATCGAAACCCATTCATCGTACGTTACTGTGGCATCTTATACGAATGCCTCGAGATTTTCCCAGTTTAGTATGTAACGTAAGATTCCGTAGCGGTCTTCGTGTCTGTGACATTGCAGAAAAACTGCAGGAGGGTCGCCTACTCTGGTACGACCACGTACACCACGTACACACGTCTTGCCATGGCGCCGGGCCGGAACAAGCGGAGCGGGGTAGACCAAATAAATGCTAGCTTGACGTTGTAAAAGATGACATGCGTGCCAACAATCTCTTACGACAGGATACTAAAGATCGCGTGAGATGGAGGAGAATGTGCAAGAAAGCGGACCCCGGGCTCCAACGTGAATGCCGCGGATGCAACCAGGATAAACGCTAAGATAGTGATGAGTATGTAACGTATGATCAGGGGTTGGGCAGTGGTATTCGTCTTTTTTTTTCATCTATAATTTCACAGTAGTATATGGATGGATGGATGTTTGTTAGTATTTGACGCAAAACCTCCTAAATGGATCAAATTTCATACATAAGTGTATTATAACCAAAATTAATATATGGGTACTCTTTATTTCCTAATGCGGGTTAAACCACGGGGCGCAACTAGTACGCAATAATCGCTACTTTAAAATTAAAAACACCATTATCGATAAAACACTAATAAAATGAATTTAAAATAGAAAGGGGACATAAAACAGACACCTATTTTGTTTAATGATCGCGTACTATAACTATTTATGCACTTGAAGACGTTCTTGTAGCAATTATAAATATAAAACGGCAACATTATGTGCGCTAATTAGGCATTTCAAGGCATTACATAAGGCATAACGCACATTAGTACATAGGCATACAAATCAGTAATCATAACTGTTACACAATTGCACATAACTTTCAAGGTGTTGCAGTTTGTAATAATTTTACCCAAAATATTATGTCGGTAGGTTGGCAACACTACATAAATCACGCACAATACCTACGCATTGCACGATACACTGGCGCAACTTCTAAAAAAAGATAATATGTTTTATGATAAAGATTAATAAGAAACCTTGGAACAAAATGATGTGTCGTCTCCCGTAGTAATTTTACCCAAAATATTATGTCGGTAGGTTGGCAACACTACATAAATCACGCACAATACCTACGCATTGCACGATAGACTGGCGCAACTTCTAAAAAAGATAATATGTTTTTAGATAAAGAATAATAAGAAACCTTGGAAAAAAATGATGTGTCGTCTCCCACACTGAATTGTAGGGTAATTGCAAAACACACTATCAGGAGCAATAGGTTTCATTTTGACAGTTCAACAATATTCATTGCGTTGTGTCTGTTGCTGAGAAAACATATATTAAGGAGCAATGCATTAGCAATAAGCTTCAAAATTATTGAAATTGAGAGTGCTGCTTCAAGAATCTAAATATCTCGAAGTTGTACGATACACACGCATCAGCTAATTAACAACTATTGTGTACCAAATAATATTCTTTCTTTATATTGCCAACCCGCACTAGGCCAGCGTGGGGCCAGTGTGGTAGATTACGGCCCACGCCCTCTTATCGATAGAAGTCCTGCGGGCTGCGGCCCTAGCCAATGTAACATCGCTTACTAGCGAAGCGAAATCGAACACCAAACCAACCAATGGCGGGAACGATTGACCACGCGACGCGACAAATCACGTGGTCAATCGTTCCCGCCATTGGTTGGTTTGGTGTTCGATTTCGCTTCGCTATGAAGCGAAATCAAATACCAAACCAACCAATGGCGGAAACGATTGGCCACGTGGTTTATCGCGTCACGTGGTCAATCGTTTTCGTTATTGGTTGGTTTGGTATTCAATTTCGTTTCATTGTGAAGCGATGTTACATTGGCTAGGGCCCCTGTGTCCCTACAATGGGAACGAATATCTTCGCCGTTTCTTCCTGTGAATGTTTTCCTTCATCGTTTTGAAATTGCATAAAAGAAATTTGAATTTCGGATTACCGCGCCTTAACGCATATTTGATATCGTAGTTCGTCCTCGTTAAATTTTTCATGCGATCACTTATTGACGATCTCGGACTCCTGCGGCGGTCAGCGCTCGTTGAGAGGTTCAGTGAGTTCCTTTTTCTCTGAGGCAGCCATGGTCGCTGCGTTTTGCAAAAAGCACTTGCTTATATGCGTTAACTTACCTGTCAAGGTCTCCTGTTTTAAATGGTACTCATCATTTCAGACGAAAGACGTCCACTGCTAGACATAGGCCTCCCCCAAGGATCTCCACGACGACCGGTCCTGCACCTCCCGCATCCAGCGGTTTCCCGCGACCTTCACCAGGTCGTCGGTCCACCTTGTCGGGGTCTACCCACGCTGCGACTGATATACTACTAAATTGTACTATTGTGTGTTAAACAGCCGGGATACGAAAAAATGAAAGAATAATTCATATGGATCAGATAGAAAAATAAGGGCTATTGTTGCATCACATTTACGAGACAGTGCACACAATGACGTTTACCAAGTTGCGCAAGCGCCGCAAAGATTCACACATGCCTGGTTGCATGGAACACGGAGTTACGGCTTGTGGCCTAACGTTACGTGCGTATGACCAGCTAAATGACCTAATATTCAGTCCACAGACTAACCTTAGCTCGTAATTAGTTGGAGGACACAAAGACCTCAACGTTTTGCTTGAATTCTAATGTGTTGTGTGTACCAAGTGGTTATTGTGACAGATTATGAGCGGGCTCACCACGTTTAGCGAAAACACTTGATTTCGAGCCAATGTTTGCAGAAAATAGTTATTCACAATCTGAACTTGTCTTTATTAACTACACCTGTTATAATACATAGATCCTCTTTATTCTTCTGCCCTGAACCCAATTTATTTCTTCTGTACTTCCCTATTAGTAGCCATCTCGGCAGTCACCCCTTCTCTAGTCTAAATTCTTCACCACCCATGGTTGAGTGGTAGAAAATGCCTAATGCCAATGCCAAAATAAATAAATTAATAATCTCGATCTCTCCATCGAATCCATCCATTCTTTCTTAGATTTTTTCATACTCTTACAGCCACCGACATTCATACTCAAAACTCTGTTCCCGACCTTTTCCTCATTCCACCGCATCACATCCTCATATTTATGGTGCCATATATTCAGACTTAGCTAAAGAAATTGAATTTAGGATGGACACACACTCGACTTTTTTGCAGCAAGAATTTTTAGTAAATATTATAAACTTTTCACGTTACCTACACGAAGTCAGGCTGACTGTAAAACTTCCTGTAATGTTAATACGTTACAGGAAGTATGATATTCCAGAGCATGGCAGGATATAGTGGAAATCCGGTTTATTACGTAAAATCTCACCAAGATCCGCTTGTTACTACGGGTCATATTAGGGATCACGTCACAAGTTCTCATGGTGATTCGTAGATTTTTACAAAATAGATCAGCAGAGCGTAAAATAGGAGCGATTTCGTGTGACAGCTAGATCGAATCAGAATAATAACATAAGCCTGTTGTGTGTTCCCAAAACATAGGCAGTACGTGTCAACTTGCGGCGTTGCTTCAACTAAATTTTGTCTCAAGATACTATCAAATGACTGTAATCTTTGTTTGACGACAGTTTTTCTCAAACCATTGTACAATAGCAATCAAGTTCCCTCATCTGGGACATTGTTCGGACAAAAAGTCCCAGACGTTATAACCGTCTTGACCTGCAGAGTCATTGCGTAAAACCCTAACAGTATCAATGGTTTTCATGTTGAGAGTTCAACAACATTCTCATTAGTAAGCAATAGATTTGCAATATCCTTTAGAATCATTCAGATTTTATTGCACTATACATGTCGGCTGCTCTTGGATGAATTGGACTGCTAAAATAAAACCAAAAATTAAGATAACACTGGGGGATTTTGGTGCTTGTAATGACAAACCTGTTATTTAAACCTCTATAAAAACTCACCCACTATTTTATTAAGAACTTGGTTTTTCGAGATATCAGCAAGTAGATAGTCGACCCTTCATGTGGCCTATTTCTTGGCCAAAGAATTAACATCGCTGTACGGACGACAGCATGTCAAACTACCCGAACTGTCAAATATTTTCAATCAACCTTGAGCCTTAAAGCTTTTGAGATAAAGTTGAAAAACTAACAAAGAAATCTGACAAATTTTAGTAGCTTGATGTGCTGTCATCTGTACAACGTAGCGATATTGCCAGCCTTTTGGCAGCGATTCGGACGAATATTTATACGATTTTTGATTCTTTTTTAACGATTTGATTCCCCATGATTAGATTGCAAATTTTTACATGTACATGTACTATTATTTTAAATGTTAGCTTATATTATGTAAATAGAATGTATGCTTACTACATACTTATTTCCTTTCATTTCAGATGGCGCACCGCACAGTGCTCCACTTGGCCTGTCTCGTGACACTACTGGCCATAACGTCAACAGCGAAGAAGGATCAATCGAGATGGTCTCGTCAAATCAGCACATATACATCAGACATCAGCGACTGGGTGCCGCTGTCCGCCCCCATCGAGAGGGATGAACCACTACCACCAATCAAGAGACAAGCTGTCGCAGAACCGAGAATACTGACAGAACCCTTCCCAGGACTCACAAGACCAACAGGATTCGGCCAAGATTCCTTCCCCTCAAGGAATTATTACAACGCGCCCGCGAATAGACACCTATACTTGCAATCCGTGCCGTCTGCTCCACAGAATTATCTGACAGACCAAGGATTCGGACAAGGCATTCGATTCGGTCTAACACAGCCTAACTTTCCCCTGAGCCAAGGATTCGTGGCTCCCCCTTTCAGTTTCGATAGCGTCCAGCCGCAAAAGCCCAGACCACAAGGCATTCTTAACCCAGTCAGCTTTACCCAAGCGTTACCAGGTGCTGCTCAACCAAAACCTTTCCTGAGTCAAGGACAAAAACCTAAAGTAGAAACGAAACTTGTTGATGGATACCGAGCTGAGAACGTTAGCAGTTTTAATTCAATGAAGAAACCTCAGTCGCTACAGAAGATCAAGTTTGATACTATTGATAAACCATTAAGACCAGAGACATTGACACCGAATTCTAAAAATGAGAGGGAGGAAGTTCAGCTTTTGTACGTCCCCGTGGAGTCACTAAATAGGGGACAATTTAATTTCAGAAATCCCTTGACAACTTCTCAGTTGGTGAATACGGAATTATATTCTCAGACAAACTCAAAACCCAACCCATTGAAACAAACCTTTATTAATGAATACCAGAGGCCAGCTGCTAAGCCAATTGACCCTGTATCTGGACACAACTACTTTTCAGAGTTCAACTCTCAATTAAAAGACATCGACCAAGTGCCGAAATACTCGACGATTTCAACTCCTTTCCCGACGCAACCTCCAACGACTCCAAAACCGAAGAAGCTAAAGCCCCACCAACCACCGCTAGCTATTTTCATGACAAAAGACGTCAGTAAAAATAGTCAAGTTAAAGTAGGTGACGTTTTATCATCTTTGAAGAATGCCGATACTATTGCTGTTTTGGATTCAGTGAATCCATTGAACGCACCCAAAGTTTTCATTGGACCCTCTACTTTACCACCACCAGAAAACTTCGTTAAATTCGAACTGCCTTACTTATCGAACATAGAGAACAGCGACAAGAAATTAAAACAACTACCATTCTTTGTAGCGCCTTTGAGTTATCACACTCCAAACGGATTCGCCAAAATTCCTTTCCCATCTCCTCATGTAGGATCAGTCGTTATTAATTCTCAAATCCGTGATTCAGCACAAGGACAGGTGCCTTCACAAGTGGGCCATAATCAGAATTACTACGCGGTAGCGCAACCGCAGTACAAACCAGAAAAACCTGTAACACAAAAGCCTACATTCAGCTACTACAGCACTTCCGCACCTAAACCAAGTCCTATGCCAAATTACCAGTCTAACTACTACTCGTTTGAGCCGCAGACCGTTTCATCTATCAGACCGCCTAACCAACCTGAGGCGGCAACAAACCCTCCTAAAACTGGTTCATACTTCATTAATAATATGGGTACTCAATACAACTCGCAAGAGTACAGCTTCCAGCCACAAAACAATTACAAGTCATCAGAACAAAATGATCAGTATAACTTCCAGAAGAAACCTGATTATACGACTACACTACGGACGACTACGACTACAACGACCACGACTAAACCGCCTTCTACTTACCCGAGTCAATTACTCGAGACTCACAACCCGTACTCTATCAACCAAGCATTCCACTTTAGCACTCCGTTGGACTACCACAACTATTTCGATGACGTGAAACAACCCTACGTCAGCCCTGGTGCTGCAGGTCATTCATCGCTACCACCGTCACCGTCTCCCACACCATCGCCGTCACCATCACCAACCCCGGTCAGCCCGTCAACTATTGAACCACAACCAGAACAAATAATTACCCAAAAACCAAAGTATCACCAGCAAACACCGCCAAGCTACCTCCAAAACTATACTCCTGAAATACATTACGATTCTGACCAAAATTTAAAATACCCTGTCTTTAATCCAACTGATTATTTTGCTAAGACTGAGTTAACTTCTCAACAGACTCAGCCAAACCCTGTTAATACTGATAAAAGTTCCCCAACTAACAATAATTACAACCAGGAAGTGACTACACCAGTAAGGAATAAGTACCACCAAGATGTGACTACTCCTGTAAGAAACAATTACAATGAAGATGTGTCTGCCCCAGTAAGAAACGATTACAATCAAGGTGTGACTTCTCCAGTAAGAAATAATTACAATACTGATATTACTGCTCCAGAGAAAAACAATTATAAAACAGAAGTTAATACACAACTTAGCAACAGTTACAACACAAACATCGACGATCAGGTTAACACATACAAGACCGAATATAATCAAAACGTTGAGACCCAGTCTTCTGTAGACCAAGACGTTCCATCGGGTCACTTAGACGACGCAAACAATTTACCAACCGTTTCTGACATAGATACACTGCCAAAGTACAATACCGACGAGTATAATTCATATCAAACCAATGTTGATACCGCCGAAGTTAATCCTTCTTCGTCGTCTACAACAACAACCACAACAACTACTCGTAGAACCCCACCGAGAAACAGAGGTCGTCCTCGATACACCACTACCCCTCGATCTGAATCTTACGAATCGACTGCCAAAGTTGTAGTAACAAGGCGACCTTTGAGAGAAAGAAGACCTCTTCCGTCAAGGCCTCGATATGAACCAAACAAAATCACTACTGAAAAACCAAGCAGAAAACCTGCAGATTCTAGTGAGAGTACAACTAAATCTACAAGACAAAGAACCAGAGGTCGCATTCAATTTAAACCTTCGGAAAATGAAGATTATGATAGAAGAGTCAAAACTCACAACAACAAGGAGGCAGATCTTGCCTACCAGAGAGATGTATTGCACCAGAATTACCCAGTAACTCTAATGGAGCGCATGAGTACTGTAGACATTGAAGCCATGACTGAACCTACCCCTAAACAGACCTCGGAAAGAGTCTTAGAGCCTATTACTGAAAATGATACCGAAAATGCTTACACAAATGAAAAAGCAACAATAACTCAAAATTTTTCGAATACTGAGTCAAAGGAAGAATCTGCTTTGCCAACATTTACTGCAAGGAGTACTTTATCAGCAGAAACTTCATACGTTCCCAATTTATCATCTACTCGCCAAGAATACTTCTATCAATCAAGGAGCAGTATTGCACCAGTTGAATCATCTGCTTTTGATGAGACGAGTCCTGAGAAAGAGGAAGATATCTACGTCAAGCAAACAACTCCAGTATCGAATCTAGAATATGCTGAAATTAGCTCATACGCAACAGAAACGCCTACCAGCCCCGCTACAGAACAAAGTGTAAGTTATTCAATCAGCAATGAATTTGGTACTGCTAAGCAAGATGAAGAACCAGCTACAGCCCCTGAAATAGAAGACATTAAAACCGAAAACCAAGAACAACCGGAGATCGAAGAGGAAGAAAATACTGTACAAACTACACCATCATACAACCGAGTCCGTGTGCGCCCTGGAGTCATCAGACAATATCATCAAGCTTCAACAGAATCATCCAGAAACAAGGAAAGGAGAAGACCTGGTCAATCAGTAACTTACAGACCTGCTTACGACAGAAGACGAACAACTATGAGGATAGATGAAATCGAAGCTGACTTAAAAACAAAGCAAGTACATGCTAGGCCCGAAGTACAAGAAATCAGGCACCCTGTTTATAGACCAGAACCAACTACAGAATCTTCTGCCACATCACCGTCAACAACTGACAATGCTACCAAACGTGGTCACTTCCGCCGTAGGAGACCATCATACTCCTACACGACCACATCGACCGAGTCATCCAGTACTAAGCGTATTTATGAGGTAAAGAACAGGTTTAGAGGACGAAGACCTACTGAGAAACCCACAGACAAGCCAGATGTACAAACAGAAGCACCCACATCAACCACTAGAAGCCAGCTTCATACCAGATATAGTCATAGACCCAGATTGTCTGAAAGGTACAACAAGAAATCCGAAAGTGAAGACACTGAAGATCAAGATTCAAACTTTTCTATAAACAGACCGAAATACGCTGAGCCCGAAACAGAACAGTGGTCACCCAAAATCTCAAGCGATTCTTTTAAACCGTACAATCCCAACGACATAGTAGATGACCAAAAAATTGCAACAACTGAACGTAGATCAGACAAAGACAGTGAATTAGATATCATTACTGCAAGAAATGAGTTGGAAGATATTCTACTAACTGTGACCCCAGCAAGTAACAATAGAGGCACTAAGAAAATTCCTGAAATTCCTCCAACTTTAGAAGCTTTAGTAGAACAGAGCAAAGTTACCAGAAGCGACTCTACTGACTCCATGTCCACCTTCGAAAGTATGTTGGAAGAAGTTATGAAGAGTTTAGAGGAGCAAGACCAGGACGAATACACCAAGAATGTCAAAAAACACAAAGGCGGTGAGATTGGTGAAATTCCACCGGAGAGAATAATATCTTCTGGGGACAGTTACGTACAGAAGTCGACTACGACGATAGAAGACATTACGACTGAGCAAACCACGGCTGAAGACTCTTCTCTTATAACCGAGGTAAGAATTAGAACAACTTTAATAGTATTATAGTACTTAATGTATAGGTATTTAAAAAATTGTAACAGCCCCATAAATTTAAGGAGAAGTTAAGGGCTTTAAGGGCAAAAATTTGTTAAGGTAGCGCTTTGTGTGGTTAAATATTTTACCTAACTAATAGACTTTTTCTCATTCTAGGATGATCAAGACCGCAAGAGCCGCCGTCGTGGATTCTGGAAAAAAGTCAAAGTGCGCCCTGCGACCACAGAATCCATTGAATTCGCTGAATCGCAATACTACACCAACACCGTCAACCGCCTCGGACAGCCTATCCAGCAGTCCAAAAACATTCATGATAAAACTGAGAAAATTGAGAAACCCAAAGTTACAACCTATAAACCAACGTATAATTTCATAAAAGACCTGTTTTCTAGCGATGCCGAAGCTGACATTGATACGATACCTACTGTAGATATACCTAAGCTTACTAGCGAAGCGGCAGAAAAAGACGAAACCCTTATTACTGAAGAAAGTAAGCAGACAACCGTGTATCTAGAAAAAGAAACGCAAACTGATACTGCGACAAGTCCTGGAGATTTAGATTTAGGAACAGGCTCGCCTGACCCAACCATTGACAACATGTATATAACTACTCCTACGGAACCGACGACCACTAGCAAGCCTGAGGCTATCAACCGCCCCGATGCTGGATTTAGTTTCATGGACTATTTATTTGGAACATCAGAGGACAACAATAAACAGTTTGATAGCGAAATTGCTACTGAAGCCGAAACTACAACAACTACAGAGTCAGCTAGACCTAAAATCGTAACCACAGAAAGTGCTTTCATTCCTGATGAAATAACGACTGTCTCAAGAAACGATGAAAGCACGGAGAATATTAACGCTGTTATTGACAACAAGAAGTTAAATAGCACAACAGAGAATCTAACAGAGAATCCTGTTGGTGTTACGGAAATCTCAGTAGTGAAAGTAGAAAGTTCCTCTGTGTCATCATTCATGAATCCAGTGAATGTAGTCAGCACGTCAATGTCTACAGAAGTATCGCATGAAACGGAAATTTGCTTTAGAGGAAAGTGCATTAAAACTAGCAAAGATATTCTATAAATCCCAAGTGATCAGAAAATATGGTGCTAATGACTTGTGTTCAAAGTAGTGAATGTGTGAAAGGACAATGTATGATATATACGAGTTGCTACTTAAGCAAGTTTAAGCTTAGTGGCTCAGTAAAATTCTTTTTAGTATGAAATATGTATTAGTATTTTCATGGATTAGGTATTTGGTAAGGTGAAATCTTGTAAATAGTATTTTGAGAGGCTCTTTACTTGGTTCCACCTGAGTAATCATTAATTATAATGAATTAATCTTAACTTTCTTTTACTTTTAGGGTCTGTGACCACATGCTTTAAGAGTTCACACTATGTAATATATTCTTACGTAGGTAGTTATTAATTATTAAATTTAAACGTTTTAACATCTTTTATATATATATATATATACTACCTAATGTAAATATGACTGAAGATTTTTATAACCATTATTTTTAAGAACTTCTTGTTTACTATTTATTTTCTTAGTTTAATTTACTACTTAGTTCTTCTCCACATTTGAAGAAAATGCCCTTATACATTTTCACAATCATGGGAAAATCAAAGACGCTACTTGTATGCTATCCCACCCAAATAACAACAATCTTGTTTATTTGATAGATATTATATAAGAACTATCTGTTAAATAACCACTGAAATTGTAATTGTATTAAAAATAAAATAAAAGTATTACCAATAGTTTGTCATTTTATTGCTACAATCCGATTCCTAATGCGCAAATGCCCTATCTGTTTACCGTTGTACTCTTGCAACTCTATCTCTAGCTATTTTAATAATATGTGTTAACTTGAAAATGTGATTGCTCTTATTCAGAAAAGTAACAATATCTTAGCCTATCGATTCTGTAAAAATCATACCGTAAAAAATTTGGAGGTGTGAACAGTTATTAGTGTCAATCCTTAACATTAATTGGGTTTGACAGCTAACTTCACGCTCATTTCAATGTTTACGAAATAACGCTGCAGGATATAGTCAATAGTAATACAATTTTCTAGCTAATAATGTCCCACTGCTGGGCAAAGGCCCCCTGTCTTTCCATCTCACTCTGTCCAGCCGACCTAATCTCGCACTATAGCACATGGCCCAATATTTATTATACGAGTATGAATCATATGCTCATATATCATATGATCGTCATATCACTAATCATTAGTGATATGAAGATTAGTGACTAATGAATGCCCGGCTTAGAAGAGTCCAGCTCACCCCACCTTTTTCGTTTAAAAGCACTAGTTTAGCCTATTTATCGTCTGACATGCAGCAGGTGGTGTTATGCAGCCCAATCCCATTTAAGTGTGGTAGCTTTCCGAGTGACATCAATTATTTTAGATATATATAGATTAATACAATAAAAATTATCTGGCGCTATATGCTTCGCAACTATCTTAACTGAAGAGTTAAAGGATAAAGAACTTAACGTTACTATACAGGATAAAACAAAACGCAATTTTTTGACATATCACATTTTGAGACTTGAGAGTGACAGATTAAAAAAGAACAGTGAAATATTGTAGCATAGTGGCCACATCATGTCTTGACGCTAAACCGCTCCTTATCGTCCAAACGCGGGAAACGAAAGGAGTTAGATTAGTTAGGATAAGTTTAGGATAAGCTAGGATAAGTTAGGATTAATTAGGATAAGTTAGGATAGAAGTTTACTCAAGAGAATATTTACTGAAGACTAGGCTGTATGGCGTACTCTGCCTTTGCCTTTTCCGTTCAGAAGAACGGAAAGAATTGAACCAAAAAAAAAATTGAGAGTGACAGACGCGCGTGACAGCCAGCTTGTTAGCATTTGGGTTGTTCGAGGTTATAAAATTATCGTTACAAAAAAATAAACAAAATAAAGATTTGAAAATGGACATCGAAATGAAAATTAAAGACGACATGAAAGCTTTAGGTTGCAATTCCGACCTTAAAGTATCACTCGCATATAATCTGTACATACACTTAGTGGATGATAAATTGATGTACGATACCGAGTACTGTTACAACAAGGATATAGATACTCTTTACATCGTTGCTCGACCGAAGAAGAACGAGAAACTCAATATATACGTGCCTATTCCAACTTACGACGAGATCAGCGTAGATTTCATCAACAAAATACAGGAGAATCTGTGCACAGTCGAGACCGGACCAACCGTAAATCTGGCATTCGTTGAGTACGACTTTACAACAGTGATATACACTTTTACTAAGGGTATAGTGGACCGACCGCCTGCCGATAAAGTTTCTCAACTACGAGTAAGGGAAGGAAGACGAAATTTTATCGATAATGAGTTAAGAAAAAGTAGAAATCAGATTTTGAACGACGCTCTGAACGGCGGTGTTGTGGAAGATGACGACTGCCAAGTTCTGGATTGAAAGAGGTTACAAGCATTATGGGACTTATTTATATTAGTACAAAGGACCAAAGTCTTGTACATGATATTTGCAGACTGCTGCTGCCAGCAAAGTACTGCTTGCTATTGCACAGCAAAATAATAGAGGTAAATACAATAATGTTAATTGTACATCAGTGTACTTGTGTATGGAATTTAACCAATTATATTGGTCCAGTCTGGTACATGCTCTGTGAAAGTTAATTGTATTCTGTACCTTTCGCAGAAAATGTTAACACACATTGTCATAGCAAAGTGCAAGAAACTCTGTACATACTCTCTCTTCATTATTAGAAGTAACAAAAAAGTTTGGTTCTATAATATGGAAAATTAAAACTGTTTAGCTCTACACATAATCACTATCTGTAGATAGGTTATTATTTGTCAAACTTTTGCTAATTGTCACAGGAATAATTATTATTATGCTATCACTGTATGGTGGTGGCATTATAGATGATATTAAAGCCAAAAATTAAGCAAGTTAATATCACTAAAAGCGTGACGAAGCATAAGTCGCCAACTGTTGTTACCAACCCAATATCATTAACACGAGGCAATATGTCTTGATCTCTCTGATGATAGTCAAAATATTGAGAATTTCTGTGAAGATGATTAAATTATAGGTATATTTTCTAAGTTAGTTATAAATTTTCTTTGCTACTATTATGACTGGGAAGAGATGTACAATATTTTCATTCCTAAAGTAAATATAACTCTACTATAGTAATAATGATTAAATATAAGCTGAAATGTCATATATTCTGTACATAGCCAAGTTATATCTATAGGACTATTGTCCATCAGCTTAAGACGAAAGAGGCATGTTTCTGAGGTAGTCAAATGTAAAATATAATATCAAGTTTCCACAACAGCTGTGGAAACTCACAGCTGTTGTGCTAAGTCTAACGTCACAGTTAGTTCTATTCAATTTAGCAATGTCACTAACAATGTATAATGTTGCTAAATCGAAGAGTACCAAAGTGACACACATATGTTCTACTGTCCTACAGAAATAAGTTTTGTACCAACTAATCCATACTAATATTATAAATGCGAAAGTAACTCTATCTGTCTGTCTGTCTGTTACGCTTTCCCGCTTAAACATCTCAACCGATTTCGATGAAATTTGGCACAGACAATCTTTAGGTCCTGAGAAAGAACATAGGCTACCTTTTATCCGGGAAAAATTTTATATTCCCGAGGGAAATCTAAAAAGCGCGATATAACCGAACTCCACGCGTGTGAAGCCCCGGGCGGAACACTAGTAATGCCATAAGCTCCTGTAATTTCTTTGTATTGCAATATGAAAAGTGGGTGAAGTTATATAGTAATATGTACTGTATAAATACGCAAAGATTTAAATTTCAAGATTGAACCCTCATGGTGCTTGGTTACACAAAAATGTATGTATTTTTTTTTTATCAATTATATAAATAGTGCAATAGTTGACCGCAATCCTCCCTTATAGTAAGCAGTGATGCAGTTGTCAATTCATAAAAGAGTAATATTTTTATTTTTGTTTATTTTCTTTAAGTTCTGTAACATTCCATTATAATCAGAATTGGTTGGCTACTAAATCACAAGCAATTGTTTTAATACTAAATTAAATAAGTAATTGTAAAAATAAATATAAAAACAAAAGGAAACTTATGTTAAAGTACTAGTAAATAGTTAGTTGTTTTATATTTTTTCTACAAGCATTTTAATACTTACTAAATTATAAACTCAAAATCAAAGCATTTATTTCAAATAAACCAGTTACAGGCACTTTTGAATTGTCAGAAGGTCGGTCAGTCAGTAAGGTGAGAAATTATATGAAAGTACTGATTCTGTTCATACACTTTGTAGTATTGCCAACAAGAAACTGAGAGTAATTGTGTGTTCTTGTTGATATTTATTACTAGCAACACTTGTTAATTCTATCTTCTGAAAAAATTATAAGTTAATCATCGTCTGTCTAGCCTTTCCCAACATATTGGGGTCAGCATCCAGTCTAACCTGAATAGCAATATTTTACATAAAAGCAACATTAAAATTATTTCTATGTATTTGAAAATCAGGTCGACATGAGAATTTTTTAGAAGCTACGCTTGGTGTGTCTTGAATTTAATATGAGCCATTTTAGTGCCAAGTTTAGTTGCACATAGTGCTTTCAGCCAATAATTACATATATGTTTTTATATTAAATTACCTCCATATTTGGAGAAAATTACCCTACTTTAGGCTATGGTAGGCTTATAAATGTGAATAAACTTTGTGCAGACAACGGCACATCAAGCTACTGCAATCGGTCAATTTTTTTATTGGATTTTCAACTTTATGGCAAAAGAGTTAAGACTTAAGGTTGATTAGGAATATTTGGCAGTTTCGGGTAGCTTGGCCAGCTGTTGTCCATGCAAGAGTGGCATCGTTCAGCTGTCAATACAGCTTCCGTTGACAAGTGTCAACGCTGCACTCAGTACACGTCAACGCTGCACTCAGTACACATGTCATAGATACGCAACAAACTGTACAAAAGACAGCAGGTCAACCTAACCTAAACTGTCAAAAATTCCCAATCAACCTTGAGCCTTAGTACTTTATAAATAAAGTTGAAAATATAATAAAGAAATCTGACAGATTTTAGTAGCTTGATGGGCTGTCGTCTGTACATATCCAGATTTAGTTGACCTCACATTATGTAGGTTATTCTTGTACAAACTGAAGGCTACTTATTAATTTAAATATTATGGGTTATTTATAGGTTGTTGTATAGCCATCGTTTAGTACTGTATTTAATGATACTGAAATAATACCTAAGGATTAGCATAAGGTTTTTAATATGGATGGAATCCAAACCAAAATGACATTAGTTCAGACAGAAATCACAAACTAGGTATTTATTTTACATATATGATTAAATATTTATTTTAATGTCCAATCAAATGTAGAAACACTAACGTTAATATTTGACACAGTCTGATAACGGCAGGGGCGTGCACAGACATTTCGAGTGGGGTATGCATATTCACTACCGAAGTGTGTGCTTATACAAACTTATTTTTGCTTTATACGAATCCTGAATATAGTTTGTTCAGAATAAGCAACTGAATCGATTCCAATCATTTTTACACTATGTATGTTATATTTTTTCCCAAATACATTTAGCCATTGTTGCATCATGGCAACAGCTGACGGAGGTCAACGCCCCGCGTACCCACCTGATCGGTAGATTGGATTGCATATTTTTCCTATAATAAGCGAATCGTCGTGACCACGGAACGCAAAATTTTGTTTACTAGCCCCGCACGATGATATTGCGATTGGCGGCCATCTTGGTGACGTAGTCGAACTCGCACCGTCAGTACCGTTCGCAAGTTCAGTCCGCGCTTACCCACTTACGCACATCGAATATTTTTGTTAGCTTTTTGTTTTTGTTATCCTGTTTTATTATTGTTCTTGAGTTTTGTTGTTTAGTTTTGTTAGCTGTTACTCATTAAAATGAGTAAGAAATTAATTAATAGTCGTGCTCGTTAAATTATAATTAAAGTGGACAATTATTTTGTTAAAGAGAAAGAGGATTGTAAGTTAGTTCTTGAAAGTATAAACCGTGCTTAGAAAAAGTGCTTCGGACATTTTAATACCGAAGCAACTGCTTACAGTTATTAAAAACATTTTGCAAAATTCTATCAAAGTCACGGAGTGTGTGGCATGTGCCACAGGCGTTGCAAAAAATACTGTGACGAAATTGAGACGAGAGCATGAGTCAGCAACAGCCAGTGGCAGCAAAATGAGAACTCCTACTAAAGGAAAAAGACAAAAGAAGTAATATTTCGACGGGTTCTCCTTAACAGCTTTAAGAAATATTATAGATTCAATGTGTACGGTGAGGAGAGAAATACCCACAATGCGCAAAATCTTGGCGGCTTCAAAAGTAGACCTTAATTATACTGGTAGTGAAACTACATTAAGAAAAATAATGAAATGTGATTTAGGCTACCAATTTAAACGATGCTACCAAAAAGGACTGGCCCTAATTCAAAGACCCCAAATTCAAGCGTGGAGGGCTAAATATTTACGACGTATGAAAGAAAATGACTCGCTTGGTAATAACAAAAGACCCGTTAATTATCTCGACGAAACGTGGATACACGCACACTACACGGTAGAAAAATGTTGGCAAACAGCAACCGATGGAGTGAGACGGAACGACAGCCCCGGCCGCCGATGGATAATAGTTCACGCGGGAAGTTAAAGCGGTTTTGTTGACAATGCCCTTTTAATGTTTAAAGCAGACACCAAAACGGGGGATTATTATGATCAAATGAATGCTGAGAATTTCACCAAGTGGCTTACAGAAAAAATAGTACCCAACATACCACGCAACTCCAAGATTGTGATGGACAACGCCCCTTATCACAGTAGGGATGAGAATAGGCCACCAAGTATGAACAATAAAAAACAGTTGATTGTTGAGTGGCTACAAGCTCACAAAATCGACTTTCCCAACGACAGTACAAAACCTGAACTGTATTTATTAATTAAACGGCACAGACCGCCGAAAAATTATAAAATTGACAATTTATTAGCTGGCAATGGCCATGAAGTCGTTAGATTACCACCTTACAACTGCGACCTCAACCCCATTGAGTACATTTGGAACCTGGTAAAGATGAGGGTGTCAGAAAAGAATCTGGAGCAGTTGGAAAGTCGCATTGAAGCTCTGACGTTGGAGGCGTTGGCGTCAATAACTCCAGATGACTGGCGAAAGGAAGTCAATCATGTTAAACGACTTAAAGAGGAATATTGGAATAAAGATCGAATAACTGACGAGTTATTTGTCATAAATAAGGCGACGACAGTGAATCGGAAACGACAGACACAGAAAGCAGTTCTGATTCGGAAGACTATATACATTTTTTTACATATTATCCTGGTTTTATTTATAAGCTGATAGATGTAGGTAGTAATTAAAACATGACTACTACACAGTGGACTCTGGTTCAATTCCCGCTCGCAAATTAACAGAAATGTAGTTAGAAAAAAATAGTATACATGTAAGAAAGATATACGAATAAGTATATTTTTCTTACGTCTACAAAAATTATTTCCTTGAAATTTTTAATAATGAAAGTTTATTTGTCAGAATATGGGTGAGTAGGTATACCTACGAAAGAATGTTAAATGCAAAATTAATATGAATTTTATTATACAAACACTCTTAATAAAGAGTGTAATAAAATTATAAAATACAAATAAACCCTTAACCCTAATATTAATTTATACATACACTCTTTATAAAGAGTGTAATAAAATTATAAAATACAAATAAACCCTTAACCCTAATATTAATTTTACATTCAACATTCTTTTGCTAGCTGTCCTTTTGTGTGACAGATGACGTCACAACGCTGTTATTGTGACAAGGTTCCATCGCAATATCATCGTGCGCGGCTTATACCTAAAAAGCAGACGATATCGATTAACCTTTTGAAATTTTTTTGTGTTTGAAAATGTTTATTTTAAATGTCTATTCAAACTAGACTCTATTCTACCAAAAATTTGGTACTTTAAACAAGAATCTAAGGTTCTTTCATTCCAGAAGGAAACTCAAGCATTGATCTCTGCTTAAGCATTACATAAAACTAGTTTCAACCAATCAAAAGGTTTAAAACGAGACTTAAGTAGAGCTTGAGTTTGAGTGACGTTCTGTAATACGGACCTAAATGTTTTTCCGACGAATCGTATTTAGAGGAGGCTTTGTGAAAATATTTAAATCTGAATATCCATAACCCCAAAACATTTTATTAACATGTTTTGAAAATAATATACACGGAAAACAAAATAATTTGTGTGTATACCCCTGCTAACCAGTTATAATTATCATAATACTTTTTATTAAAACAACGTGTGACATTACCTTTCTTTTGAGTTAAGTTCAAGTCGCGAACACAACGCCCTTTTACAACTATTTTATATTTTTGCTCAAAACTTAATGTTAAAAAAGACACTATTTTTAGTTTACCTAAACACACATCACCATAAGAGAACAGAGCTCACAAGAATAATTTTCCATATTTTAGAAAGAAATACTTATCTAAAGTAAATAAACGAATTCAATTCAGTTTGCACTCAAAACGACACCCAAACATCAATATTCAATATGGCCACAAAAAAGATTACGTAATTTATTATTGTGAGTCTGGTAAAATAAAAACGTATCTTAACGAAAAACAATTAAGTACGCAATTTGTCAGCTTTTTGAATTGGCCGGATTATAATAAGCACTGCCTAAATCGGTTCATTTTCTCAATGAAATTGCACAGTCGCACACGAGAAGCTTACGCACACATTCAAACAATTTCATTCAAAATACGACCACACACGCTAACCAGGGAGGCATTTTAGTTCGTGCTAACGTCGCTCTTTCTCCGTGGCGCTAGAGTGACGTGTATAGATGATAAGCATAATATGTGTTAGCTAGTTCGCGCTAGCCCCAAAAGATGGCAGTGTTTTAGACTGTAGTGTTTTTTAAATAAAATTTTACTGTACTACAAAAATTATATTTTAATACGATTTGGGTGTTCCGAATTAGAAAATTATCAGGGTATGCAGTGCTTATATGCCTCTATGGAGCGCACGCGCCTGGATAACGGCCCAGAACATGGGCATACCCGGGGCGGCAGCCCCCTTGGAAAACTCGCAGAAAATGTATGAACCCCCCATTACCTACTGATGATGATGATGTTCCGACCGATTTCGGCCACGGCGACCACTTCGACTCCTAACCGATGATTTGGCGCTCATGCGCCCGAAGATGGCTTTTGTAGCCTATCTTGGCGGCGAAACTTCGTGCACACTGAGGGCACGTAAGCACGCCGTCGACCTACCTACTACCTACCAATACCCAATCACCATCAACCAATTACCTACTAATCAGAGTATACACGGGGACTTATATAGGACCATTTGCGTCTATTTGCCCTACACACTACACTACAAATACCTAATGTTTCATGTAGTTGTGCTTGTGTAGTTTGTAAGTTTGTTCGACCCTAAAAATCTGCTTCCCAAGGCCAGAAGCCGGGTAGGCCCATGGCTCAGAACGTGAGGCGAGTTGCTCCGCAGTTCTAATTTCAGCATCAGAGTTTTGAGAGGTGCGGTACAGTGCAGCCCTTAGCGCACTTTAGGCTGCTGCCTCGAATCATGCGGGCAGCGGGGCGGCGGCGGCGAGTGAGCGGCAGGATCTTATGCGTAAAATCAAACAGACCGGTTCTCGAAAACAGCGGGGCGGTGGCGGACAGCGTGCGGTGTACTTCTCGCGCTCGAATCTTGCGGACAGCGAGCGGTGATCGAGCGTTAGGAATAACTTTGAATCAAAAAGACGTTGCCGCCATTGTTCAGACATTTCTTTCGCGAATAAAAACAAATATCTCGTCGACACAATCGTGAACACAACACTACGCGGCTATAATGACGCGAGATCTGTCCGCTAGTTTCGAGTAGGGTTGTAACGGAGCTTCGCCTCCGCTTCCGTTACTGCGGAAGTTCCGCAAGAAATCGTATCTTCGCTTCCGCCTCCGCCTCCGCACAATTTTTACGGAGTTATAACGGAGGTTTATTTACGTATTTATAAAATAAATAACTCTCAGACAACCGTCCGGCCGCGTTTAAGCGCAAAATGGTAAAGAATCAACTAGTGCGAGGCGGGAATGCGGCAAACAAAATTTGTATCTTCTTAATTTTCATTACAAGAAGGTAATATTTTTTTTACCAAGGGTAAAAAAAAAATAATTTTTTTTTTATTAGCAAAATAAAAAAAAGGTTTTAATTAACCATAAATTTTAATTTTTTCTTTATGTACTTTCACCTCCGCCTCCGTTAACCTCCGCCTCCGCTAACAAGCCTCTTGAGGCAAGCCTCTCAAGAGGCTTGTTAGCGGAGGCGGAGGCGACGAGTTTCACCTCATGCGGAGGTTAACGGAGGCGGAGGCGGAAGTGAAAGTACATGTAGAAAAAATTTAAATTTATGGTTAATTAAAACAATTTTTTTATTTTAAATATGTACATTAATAGTAGTATACTTGGTAAAAAAAATATTACCTTCTTGTAATGAAAATTAAGGACAAACAAATTGTGTTTGCCGCATTCGCGCCTCGCGCTAGTTGATTCTTGACCATTTCGCGCTCAAACGCGACCGGACGGCTGTCGAGCGTCGCAGATTGAGCGTTATTTATTTTATAAATACGTAAATAAACCTCCGTTATAACTCCGCAAAAATTGTGCGGAGGCGGAAGCGAAGATACGATTTCTTGCGGAACTTCCGCAGTAACGGAAGCGGAGGCGAAGCTCCGTTACAACCCTAGTTTCGAGAACGGGTCTTCGATGCCCGCTCGGACCCGCGCCGCCGTCGCCTCGGCCCCGCTGCCCACAAAATTCGAGGCAGCGGCCTTAGAGTGTAATGTTTGACGGTTTGACGCTCACGCATTTTTGGTAAAACTTTTGTAAAAGTGAAAATAAAAACTATGTTTTTTAACCAGCAGCCTATAATAAAATGTTTTAAGTTAATTATGTTTTATCTACCTAGCGCTTACATAATAAAATACCTATATTTTGTGTAATGTAAGCTCTACTAATTAGTTATTGCACAGCATTGATAAAATATTAGACTAAGGTAGATATGTCACTAGCGCACTAAAAATGAAGCGTACAAAAGGAAGTAAGTCCTGTATCTCGCTTTAGTCACTCTCGATACACTCGTAAAAACAAACGACAAACACTAACAGCGCATACGACAAACACTAGCCATCTTTTTCTTCTCTATGCTTTAGATTGTGCCCCATCTCACTCACACTGTACCAATGTATGCCGAATAAAAATATGCATGTGTGCTGCTGCTGTGTTCGGTACATTTTTTTTGGTCAGTTTGTTAGAATATATCGTATCTGTTTAATATTTTATCAGTGTTGCACAGATATTCAATAAATACTGGATGATTAATTACATTGGTTTTTATTTCAATTTACACGGTCGTGTGATAACTTTGACAGTTTGGCTGTTTCTGGGTAGACTTTTTGGCATCTTTGTGTTTCTATTTCATTTAGAAAAGGATAAAAGATAACATGTTAGTTTAGCCCTTTCTCCCTCCTCACCATACCAAGCCAAACGATGTCCATAAGTGTAGATAGGTATCTAATTAGGTAAAATTGCTGATGGAGTTTTATTAGCCGGTAGCCCGATTTACAATAATCTGAGCTGAAAATCGACATAAATCCCATCGATCTGAAGTGTGGAAAAAACATTATTCATGGTCAAAGGTTGGATAGACCCCAGACAAGGCGGACCGACGATCTGGGGAGGTGCAGGACCGGTCGTCGTGGAGATCCTTGGGGAAGGTCTATGTCCAGCAGTGGACGTATTTCGGCTGAAATGCTGATGGTGAATGATGAAAAATAATTCCGGCAATTTCTTTTATAAAATAGATGAGAAATCTAGTTAAGTATCAAGCTAATTATATAAAAAAATATACCTACTTTTTTCATAAGAATCGCCATTTTGGAGATATAGCTATACTTTGAAAAGTTAAGTTCTACATACTACATATGTATCAAATTATCGATTACCGTTAGATTCATGTACCTACAATTAAAAAATAGTTTTCGTGGCGTAAGTACCTACACGTTTTTTTTTATTATTAGTTATAAACTAGTGCTTGACAGCAATCCCGCCTGATGGTAAGCAGTGATGCAATCGTTGATGGTAAGCAGTGATGCAATCGTTGATGGTAAGCAGTGATTCAATCGTTGATGGTAAGCAGTGATGCAATCGTTGATGGTAAGCAGTGATGCAATCGTTGATGGTAAAACGCACTAGCTTATTAAGCCTATTCACTCAAAAAAGCTGAGTGAATAGGAAGGAAGACGGCAGTTGAGTGAGGTGATGCAATGTTTGTGCCCTCCACGACCAAACTCCCGACACAACAACATTAGGCACATCGTACCCGGTACACATCGCAACACAACTGCTCAGACCCGTCCTCCGTACGGCTTCACCAGACATCATGCCGGAACACGACGAATCGCTTGGCGGTAAGACTTTGTCTGGTGGGTGGTAACTTATGCCGGCGGCTGATGTTGTTGCCTACCACCGAGACACGTTTAATAATCATTAGGAAAGTTGTCTTATTTTTTTTTTTATAAACTATTGCTTGACCGCAATCTCGCCTGATGGTAAGCAGTGACACAATCGTTGATGGTAAAGCGCACTACTTTATTAAGAGCCTAATCACTCTGGCCTTGAAGACACTCAAATTGTAGTCCGACGGGAACACCGCTGCTGGCAAATTGTTCCAGCTCCTCGTTGTACGCGGTATAAAAGAGGAGACGAAACGCTTCGTCCGGATCATAATGGTGTTAACAACGTAAGGGTGGAAACTCGCCGTACGACGGGTCGTCCGATGGGGGAATTGGTATTTACAGAACCTTACTCAAGACTCAAGCGTTATGTAGTTAAAAATAGTTTCAACCAATCAAATGGCTTGAAACGAGATTTAAGTAAAGCTTGAGTTTTTAGTGAGGTTCTGTAATAAGAACCTAAATCATGCAATTCCCTCGCACACTCACCAAACTGCATTCTATAGAACACCGTATTGTAAAGGTCCGGCGGTATTTTTTGCACATCATACATAAACCTATTATAAACATGATAAAACTTGCAGGTTAGCTAAAAAAATGCAAACAAACTACCTATCCAAGCAACATTTGATCTTCAATTTGTTTTACACACACTTCAACTCGATTGAATTTTTGACAAATCGTGATAGTGTATCCATTATTCATGCCAGTTTTCAATCATGCGGACGGATCCATGCGGACCGCAGAATTATACATTTTTATTCGGATTCTATGAACGTTACAACTAATGGACATGCCGCACACGTATAATCTGCAGTATTTTTTTGGTTTCAAAAGAGTGAGAAAGGTGGTCTATGCTTTCAGTCTAGCACTATCTCTTTCCTCATAGATGATTGATGATTTTGGGAGACATAAAGATAGACCGAAACTTCGTTTCCTCTCTTTCTTTCGGAGTGCCACAATTCTCATTTCTAAAGCATGTCCATTAGTATAAGTCGATGGTTACAAAAATATTGAAATGGCTTTGGCAACACAACACATTTAATTTATGTTTGTAAATAATGCGTTTTCTTTTCTTTATTTTCTTGGGGTATTATGTGAATAACAGCGAATATAAATTAAAGCGAGTGTTAATAATTGTGTGGTGTTGTATCATGAGTTGTCTGTGTTATTAGTATGTCGACAAGTACCTAATTTTCGTACATATTTCAAACAAGATTTTAAAAACTACTTTGCAATTTTGACATCTAGGCGTAAAACACACTAATAGGGTATGTATTTATTTCTATTAATTTCACAACATGTTTTTACATAATATGAAGTAAAAATAAGTCTCACGAAAGTGGTTAGACTGGGGTCTGGCGAGTCTTTACACTCTTTATACTTCAAATTAGGAATATATACTTACATTTTAAATAGGTAATATTATTTTGAACTTATTTCATAAATCTCTTTAAACTGGTCTCACAACAGGCAGACTCTTCATTAGATAAGTAAATATGGTTTTCGTTTTTTTAGAGTTCTGTCATCAAAATTATTGTTAACTCAAAGTACGTAGGTATGTACCTACATGTTTCGAGCTATGCTTTTGTTTTGTTAACAGCTTGTTTGAAACTTATCGGAAGAATTAGGATCGAATCGAGAATCTGTTATGTATCTCTTTTGCAACTGCTATAGTTTTTTACACAAGAAGTTTCAAAAACCGAATTTGAAAGGCTTCTCATTCAATAAGTTAGTTTTAAATGTTAATCAATACCTGAAAGAGCATACCTAATATATTGTTATACTCTTTGATATAACTCATAATTGCATCTATTAATCTTATATGCTTCGACGTTGTTTTTAGATGTATAAGACGGTATGACCCAAATGAATTGCTACAATTTTTGCTTTACCGAAGACGTCATTACTGCCATCTATTGGCGAAAAGCTAAACTATTAAGATCGCACATTACATGAAATAGCTTTGCCTACTTGTCGCTAGATGGCACTAACAACAAAATTTTAATATGTATTATGACGGAGCTTATTTTTAACATAAAACTTTGCTATAAAACTCTATTATAAGAATAAAATATAACACTTTTTATTATGTACACCATATAAGTTACAGAACATAAAAATTAAGATTTTACAAAGGGCCGCACAATGCGCTGTATTATCGTTAGGAACGATCTAAACGGAAAACCTTTTAATGGAATACCAAGGGAAAGCAGAGGCAAATATTGTTTGTTGTCCACGGTAATACAATAATGTTATTTGTTTGGTTTATTATTTGGTAATGTATTGTTGTAGTAATTTTACATCGATACCAAATACCAAACTATATTTTATTATCATTTACACTGTTCCACTTACGTTCTGAATCTAGTTCATAATTTCGCCATATCGATCATATGTCAGGATGGCCGAGCGGTCTAAGGCGCCAGACTCAAGGTTTCCTTGCTCACTGAACGTGAGTTCGAGTTGTTCTGGTCCTCTCTGAGGGCGTGGGTTCGAATCCCACTTCTGACAAAACTTTTTGCTATTATTCATTCCACTTTTTTTAAATTATTAAAACTTAATAATTTCATCATCATCTCAGCGTTAATCCCAGTCGCATCCGAAGATATTCAGCTTTGGAGTCTGGGGTTAGCTTAATCAGTCTAACTGTTAATTTTAGCTAAACTTCGATATTTTCAATGAATCGACTGCCGTCTGACCTCCACAACCCGAAGGCGATATCGAAGTATTTAAACTTAATATTTTGATGCCCTCTAGGCTCTAAATACGTATTTCCATTCGTACTTTATAGACTTGTACATAATATTATATTTTGATTATATTGTAATTCCTATAATATTTCACACAAGTAATTATGCACTTAATATAAATAAATAATAAATACATGTATATATCATGTGAATTATCCAAGAATATTGCCACATAACCATAATACCCTAGGAATGTCAGCAAAAAAAGTACTTTCCCGTACCGGGAATCGAACCCGAGCCTCCTGGGTGAAAGCCAGGTATCCTAGCCACTAGACCATACGGGAGATGATAATCAGTTTGAAATATTGGCTTACATATTTTTAATTCGTAATAATTCTTATAAGTGACTATAGTTACGATTCAAAAGTTACCTTAATACTATGAGAGGTAAAGTCAAATTTGAATAACTGTGCCTCAACTATTTTAGTAATCCGTCACTGTCAAATCGTGATATTGTTCCTTGGTTCGCTAGGAGTTAGCAGAGGTGTAAATGTAATTGCTAAATATTTGTATATCACCGATATTTCGCTAATTATCCAAGTGGCGAAATAGAAGTTGTTGAGTTGTTGTCGCGCCAACACTCGCTCGCGCCTCCGCCTCAGATCCATCCAGTAGGGGGCGGAGACTCCCTAAGTCCGTCGCCCCTGGTCTCTAGACCGCGGACTGTAAAAACGGCCCGCTGTCTACCCACCTCGCTCCCTATTCCTATTCATGCACTCTGCTACTGCAGAGCGCAGATAGGGAGCCCTCGGGAGCGACTCCTCCGCTCCGGCAGAAATTCGCCACGGGCAACAATCCCCCTCGCTTAGGGGCTGTTGTCCGCGCCCAGGGTGCACCGTCCTAGGTGTCTGCTCGTCCTCGGGGGTCGAAACCGAGGACCAGCAGCCACCGGGCACTCGGGGAGGTTTTCTGCTTCGCACCCCACGTCACGAAGCCTGCTGCGACCTTTAACTTTCATTAATATTATCATCATCATCAATCATTTGATGACACCATTCATAAATTGCAAATTAATTATTTCCCGTCTACAATGTTCCATGTTTGCTACTAAAGAACTATTCTTGGTTTATTTTTCTTCAGCTAATTATATCTTCTTTAGCCTATAATCACCAAATAACAAATTTTGTTTCATTTTAACCTAAAAAATCTACAACTTTTCTAAAGATATGGGTATTAATTCTATCATAGCGTTTAGTAATACAACTCTACTGCACTAAGTTATCTATAAATGCTGGAATTTTTAATATACTCCACTATTTCACGCCTCCCACCACAGCCTCCGTGGCGCAATTGGCTAGCGCGTTCGGCTGTTAACCGAAAGGTTGGTGGTTCGAGCCCACCCGGGGGCGGCAAACTTTTTGTGCTTCTCTTGTCTCTTTTAATATTTTCTTTAGTATTAGCACATCATGATGAAGTAAAAATTGGTATAAAAAGATAATGGCGCCAATGGGGAAGAAAACGCAAAACTATTTGCAGATGTCGCTGATGGCGTTTGACCCATAACAATTAGCTACCAGTCGTATCACGTTTTATGTTGAGGTTTTTTTTTTGGTGTTTGACGAGTTTTTTTTTAGGTAAAACAGAGCAATGTATTGTACATGGACTGTTTCAAGTTAAAAAAAGGAGTTAAAGTCTAGAGGAGCTTCAGTAAAAGGACGAAAAGCTGATCTAATTACAAGGCAAATAACAATGCCCAGACTTTAAACTGAATGCCGACTTGTTAGTGTTTTAAGTTACATTAATTTTGTATTAGGTTTAATGTTTCTTTAGTTATATATAAGTAAATATTAATGTACCTACTTATTATTGTCATATTTTGAAAGTTTCAACCCTATTAACCTAAAATTATTAGGTATCCATACTTGAACCGTATGACTGGAATTTTAACTTCGAGCCTCCTCAAGAACAAGAAATTCAAGAGGAAAAATTGATTTACCGCCTCCAGAAAGCTATAGAAACATCAACATAATCTTTATTGAAATCTATTTATATAATATGTTCTAAATTGAAATGCATATCTTTAGGGAAAGAGTGATTTCCATTATTATTGCAACAAATTGCTACACAACGCGGCATATTTTTTACATTTTTATAAACAACGTAAACTCGAACAAATTACAATGGGGTTTGACAGTTTATTTGGGTCAAACGATATCAGCGCCTCTAGTGGCGAGATTTGTCAGTTTTCTTCCCCATTGATTTGTTCACAAACTAAACTACATATTTTTCTTTATATTTTAACTAAAATAGGACAGAAGTTGCGCCTGAAGTAAATTATAAAGAAAATATGCACTGAATTTAAATTATGTTTAGTTTTAGGTTTTAGGACGTGCACTTAATAAAGTTATTTTCAACGGAAAAGCATCATACATAAAACAAACTCACTTCCTTGTGTTATTCAAAATAAAAATCAAAGCATTTATTTCAAATAAACCAGTTACAGGCACTTTTGAATTGTCAGAAGGTCGGTCATGAAGACCTGCTACTGCTGCTGCCTCAATAAGATGAAGCTAGTCGCCCATTCCAAAGAGTAGGTACCTATGGAAAAGAACGGGCAAGAAACTCCATGAACACTCTTTTAAATTTTCAAGCTATTGTTACAAATATTTGATTACATCATTCATGTTGAAATCAACCGTGTGAGAACGATGCAGAAATATATTGTACGCTGAGAGCGTCCATTATGGAAAACACAAAAATCAATTCAGAAGTTAAAATACGCCGTGGCAGCTAAGAGATGACCAGTCCCCTCTGACGGCGTCCGTTCACGAACATGACGTATGGATCAGCATCATTCAGCTCAACCATATTATAGGGAACCTAATGACCCAACACACACGCCACCATCAGCGAGACATTTGAGTGAGCATGACATACTCTCAACAGCCAGAGCACAATCAAGTCAATAAAAAAGAATAAAGCACTATTGATCGTGATGCCGTCACGTGGAATTGGCTGTCCACTATAATACATTATATTATTATATCACGTTAAAAAGTATGAAAGCCCATTTAAACGACTGCATCACTGCTTAAAATCAAGCGGCATCGCGGAAACAAAAAAAACATATCGAAAAAATTCAGACCTGGCATGAAATTATTTGTGTACTTTCGTCAATTATTTAAAAAAATATGAAGTGATACCATATGAATATTATTTGAATGATGAATATTATAAATCTGTCTTCCTCATGATGATAACACGATTGTCCTTAGGTTGCTTTCCCAAAACCTTATCACTTCCAAGGCGTTGTCGCTAGAGGGCACTTTATTAAATGTGTTAGTACCGTGGTTGATACATAGAGGGCAGTGTATGACATGAATCATGGATAATTAATTAGTGACAGAGGTACATAAACTCCACAATCGGAGCCAACTGTCGTACTCGTTCCGTTAACATCTACCGACAACATGATTGCGCTATCGATTTATTGTCAGATTGATACTGTAATAAATCCACGTGTTTTGACGGTTGCTCATGTCGTTTATGGATGACGGATCAACTTTATTTCTATCTCTAAATTGATTTTTATTCTAATCTCAGTTATATTTTTAGAGCAATAGCGTTCTTATTGATAGTGGTTTGTTGAGTAACTAATTTTCCAATAAAGATTAGTCAAATAATCCATACTAATATTATAAATGCGAAAGTAACTCTGTCTGTCTGTCAGTCTGTTACGCTTTCCCGCTTAAACCTCTCAACCGATTTTGATGAAACTTGGCACAGACAATCTTTAGCCCCTGAGAAAGAACATAGGCTACCTTTTATCCCGGAAAAATTTGATGTTCCCGAGGGAAATCTAAAAAGCGCGATATAACCGACCTCCCCGCGGGCGAAGCCGCGGGCAGAAAGCTAGTTAAGGTATAAAGGTGAACAATTAAACAACTTAAACTTATTGATAACTTTATAGTAAGTATATTTAATATGTATGTATGCACATACATATACTTATGTACCTACTCTATAAAAAAAAAACCGGCCAAGTGCGTGTCGGACTCACGCACAAAGGGTTCCGTACCATTGATTTATGAAATAAAGGATTTAAGTTATTTGTATGAAAGATTACGAGATAATCATTTTTGAGTTTCAGTTCTAAGTATGGGGAGTCCCCAATATCTATTAGTAGCTTTCCGCTCGCTGCTTCGCCCACGTGGAGTTCGGTTATATCGCGCTTTTTAGATTTCCCTCGAAAATAAGGTAGCCTATGTTCTTTCTCAGGGTCTAAAGATTGTCTGTGCCAAATTTCATCAAAATCGGTTGAGAGGTTTAGGCGGGAAAGCGTAACAGACAGACAGAGTTACTTTCGCATTTATAATATTAGTATGGATTTACTGAATACACTTTTTATTTCATAAATCACGCACTTTTATTTAGTAAACAACACTATAAATAATTTTAAAAGTCTAATGAAAAATGAGCGTGACACTCAGCTTGACTTTCCCGCCAAAACTCCAATACCTACCATGTTTTTAATCACGTCTAAATAAATACATAGAATTGAATAAATTGTCTATGGAAAATCGTAATTTGACAGGAGTAAACTAATATCTAATATCAGCAAGGTTCTGGAGTGGCGGCCACGTACTGGAAGACGCAGCGTAGGGAGACCCCCAACAAGGTGGACCGATGACCTGGTGAAGGTCGCGGGAAGCCGATGGATGCGGGCAGCACAAGACCGGTCATCGTGGAAAGCCTTGGGGGAGGCCTTTGTCCAGCAGTGGACATCTATAGGCTGAGGAAGAAGAAGAAGGAAACTAATATCTTATCTTCTATCTTTTTCTTGATCAAATACATAGAAAGAAAAAGACTGCACTGAACTTAAAATATTGGCACAATCGTCCTTATTGTAAGCGATAATAGAAATCAAATTGATATGGGTGGTATGAGTGATTTAAAACCACACACTTGAAATACTACTTGAAATATTTTTCTTTGAATACATTAAGTTACCATATCTTACGTAATTTGAGCCTACTCATCAGTGGGGATATAGCTCAGTGGTAGAGCATTCGACTGCAGATCGAGAGGTCCCCGGTTCAAACCCGGGTGTCCCCTGATAATCGTTTTTGCTTTTTATTTCATATTTTATGAAATACTATATAATTTTCCAAGTTTTTGATATAGTACATTACGATATTAGTGCGTAATGATGGTTATAACATGCGAGGCGGAATTTCAGCCCGAGCCGAAGGCGAGGGTGTAATTGAGCCGAGCATGTTATAACCAATACGCACGTATATCGTACGACGTTTTTTAACACACTTGCGAGGAAACAGAAATAGAAGTATTTTATATTTTGTTCATTTTAAATAAACTCAATCTGTGAATGCACACTGTTGCTTTCCCTCCATTAGTATTATTATTTGCCATTTCAAATATGGAACAGCGCGCAGCGCGAGCCGTGCGGCGGCGATCAGTTCCATAATTACTTGAAATGGAAAATAATGCTGTTATGGAAAATAATGCTGTTATGGACTATAACTTAACTATTTGCTTTGATAAAACACGCGTTTGTTGTGGCCTGCTTTACATATTTAAAACCGGTGGAATTACATCAGCTTTACGAGCAAGGGTGTTAAAAAATACTTTAATGTTTTTTTGTTTTTGCTTTGTTTTGCTAGCTGGCATTATGGTAAATAATTTCATTGTTGTTGTGTTTTCTTGTGTTCATTACTGTACCTACATAGTATTGTATATAGTCATGTTTTTCTTTTTAAATGAACAGCCAGCTGTGCTGCTGGGGAGTTTGTTCCGCCATCTCTTCTTCCCAGCGAAAGCACTAGAAAGTGGTGAAGGGCGGGTGTTTTGGAGGGACTGTCTTATGTAATATAGCGGCCGCCAGCGACTTCGTTCGCGTGAAGTTAGTTATGCTCCGCTCCTATTGGTCGTAGCGTGATGTCATATAAAAATAGTTCAGTAGTTCCTGAGATTAGCGCCCACAAACAAACAAACAAACAATCTCTTCAGCTTTTTAAATTAGTATAGATTACGTAGTATTCTGTAATTTGTAATATTGACGTTCAAAAAGTCCTGATTCTCAGCCTAATTTGAATGACTTTGGATTTTCTAATTTTGTTTAATCGCACACAATTATACCTAACGTGTTGTTAACACGATACAAATAGTAAAAATCAATTACGAATGATGAGTATAAATTACTATTGCTATTTCTAGTCCTGCAAATGTGTCTTTCACCTCTTTTTAATACATTTAAGACTATACTATCTACTGTATTACACACAGAACAGAAAAAGATATTTACTTTTACTTCTCTATTCCGCGGTATTACACTAAATTTGAAAATGTTTGCCAAACAACAGCGGATATAGTTTTTTGTAGTGTGGCACTAGCCTATATAATATATGTATAATGTACTCTGTGGCACTAGCTATGAATTTGTGCCAATTTCAAGTAAAATCAAAATCTTCAAAATTTCTTCATTCTTTCTCTTATGGCTCCGCACGGTTTGTGCATTTAGCCAATGTCACGTATAAGCCCCGCACGATGATATTGCGATGGAACCTTGTCACAATAACAGCGTTGTGACGTCATCCGTCACACAAAAGGACAGCTAGCAAAAGAATGTTAAATGCAAAATTAATATTAGGGTTAAGGGTTTATTTATATTATATAATTTTATTACACTCTTTATAAAGAGTGTATGTATAAATTAATATTAGGGTTAAGGGTTACCTACTCACCCATATTCTGACAAACAAACTTTCATTATTAAAAATTTCAAGGAAATAATTTTTGTAGACGTAAGAAAAATATACTTATTCGTATATCTTTCTTACATGTATACTATTTTTTTCTAACTACATTTCTGTTAATTTGCGAGCGGGAATTGAACCAGAGTCCACTGTGTCCACTAATTACTACCTACATCTATCAGCTTATAAATAAAACCAGGATAATATGTAAAAAAATGTATATAGTCTTCCGAATCAGAACTGCTTTCTGTGTCTGTCGTTTCCGATTCACTGTCGTCGCCGTATTTATGACAAATAACTCGTCAGTTATTCGATCTTTATTCCAATATTCCTCTTCAAGCCGTTTAACATGATTGACTTCCTTTCGTCAGTCATCTGGAGTTATTGACTCCGACGCCTCCAACGTCAGAGCTTCAATGCGACTTTCCAACTGCTACACATTCTTTTCTGACACCCTCGTCTTTACCAGGTTCCAGATGTACTCAATGGGGTTGTGGTCGCAGTTGTAAGGTGGTAATCTAACGACTTCATGGCCATTGCCAGCTAATAAATTGTCAATTTTTTAATTTTTCGGCGGTCTGTGCCGTTTAAATAATAAATACAGTTCAGGTTTTGTACTGTCGTTGGGAAAGTCGATGTTGTGATCTTGTAGCCACTCAACAATCAACTGTTTTTTATTGTTCATACTTGGTGGCCTATTCTCATCCCTACTGTGATAAGGGGCGTTGTCCATCACAATTTTGGAGTTGCGTGATATGTTGGGTACTAATTTTTCTGTAAGCCACTTGGTGAAATTCTCAGCATTCATTCGATTATAGTAAACCCCCGTTTTGGTATCTGCTTTAAACATTAAAAGGGCATTGTCAACAAAACCGTTTTAACTTCTTTATCCATCGGCGGCCGGGGCTGTCGTTCCATCTCACTCCATCGGTTGCTGTTTGCCAACATTTTTCTACCGTGTAGTGTGCGTGTATCCACGTTTCGTCGAGATAAATAACGGGTCTTTTGTCTTTTATTTTTCACCAAGCGATAATTTTCTTTCATACGTCGTAAATATTTAGCCCTCCACGCTTGAATTTGGGGTCTTTAAATTGGGGCCAGTCTTTTTTGGTAGCATCGTTTAAATTGGTAGCCTAAATCACATTTAATTATTTTTCTTAATGTAGTTTCACTACCAGTATAATTAAGGTCTACTTTTGAAGCCGCCAAGATTTTGCGCATCGTGGGTATTTCTCTCCTCATCGTATACATTGAATCTATAATATTTCTTAAAGCTGTTAAGGAAAACCCGTCGAAATATTTCTTCTTTTGTCTTTTTCCTTTAGTAGGAGTTCTCATTTTGCTGCCACTGGCTGTTGCTGACTCATGCTCTCGTATCAATTTCGTCACAGTATTTTTTGCAACGCCTGTGGCACATGCCACACACTCCGTGACTTTGATAGAATTTTGCAAAATATTTTTAATAACTATAAGCAGTTGCTTCGGTATTAAAATGTCCGAAGCACTTTTTAAAGCACGGTTTATACTTTCAAGAACTAACTTACAGTCCTTTTTCTCTTTAACAAAATAATTGTCCACTTTAATTATAATTTCACGAGCACGACTATTAATTAATTTCTTACTCATTTTAACGAGTAACAGCTAACAAAACTAAACAACAAAACTCAAGAACAACAATAAAACAGGATAACAAAAACAAAAAGCTAACAAAAATATTCGATGTGCGTAAGTGGGTAAGCGCGGACTGAACTTGCGAACGGTACCGACGGCGCGAGTTCGACTACGTCACCAAGATGGCCGCCAATCGCAATATCATCGTGCGGGGCTAGTAATGAACTATTCATGTCGAAAAAGACGGCCACGCGAACCGAACACTAGGAGGAATATTTGGTACAAAGCCATGATGTGGCCACTATGCTACAATATTTCACTGTTCTTTATGAATTATTCACTGAATGCACTTTTTACTACATAAATCACGCGTTTTTATTTAGTAAACGACATTTCTTCATTAGGTTTTCAATTACATGTCTATAGCTTTACGGCTCTAAGTTGAGTAAAAAGTCTAAATATTCCCATATTTGACAGTTTCGGGTAGCTTGATTATATGCTGTCGTCCGTACAATCAATTAACAAGCAATTTATTAATAAATTGCTTTCTTTGTTTTGTGACGGCATGTCATAATTTCGTAAGTTTTTGGTTTTGGAATTATTACCGAACCTTTTTTTAAAAAATCTGAGTACCTATACTTATTTTGAAATATTATTCTTGTATTACTCTCAAGCGTTATCCTTGATTATTCAACCGGTTTAATATCTAGTAAAAGGCTTAAGAAAATCATAATAATTTTCGACAAGCCTTCACGTAGCAGTCGTGGCCGAGTGGTTAAGGCGTCTGACTCGAAATCAGATTCCCTCTGGGAGCGTAGGTTCGAATCCTACCGGCTGCGGATCTTTTTGTCATGTTTTCTTTTTTTTATTTTTTTATTTGTTATACTCAAATACTAAAAAAAAAATAACGTTAATGAGCATTACATTCAATACCTTTTTTTGGGGCTAATCCAGAACGTTTAACGTCCTTAACACTAAATTAATGGCTTTAACTCGCGGTAACAAAATAATTGTTACGAAGATGACATTCTTTTGATACAGCAGAGTTGTCTCTAGTTGCCGCTTGGGCGCCACAGGTCTCAAACAAGTTTCAGAGGGATCCGCTAGATGGCAATGAAGTCAAAGCTGATTTTTTAAATCGTGGAGATTTACCGTGTCGTTTCTATAATTAAACTTGCTATTAATTAAAATTAGGTGAAGGGAGCTTAGAGTGCACTGTCAATAGTGTCAATTCATAGCATTAATTGAAATTGACAGAGGACAGTGAGATGGTTACAAAATTGCACTGTTGTTCCAACTTCGCACTAAGAATTATTTATATTTTCGAGTTTTCTAAGTTAAAATAACAATCGCATATTATGTCGTCCTTATCACTAAGTTAACGAGATGAAAAATCTGCTAAATCATTATGTGTACTTAAACAATTAAATCGTAAAGACAAGTATCAAAATGGTTTTAATTATCTAGTTGTTTGGACGGGGAACACGTGCCGTGCCTGTGATAGAGGCAGAGCAATAATACACACGATAATGAAATTCATGACTCACCTAAAGTTTAAAAGTTGGCTTCTAGACTTACCAGATTTAGCTGAATACCAGTTTTTTACAAGAAGTACTGTCCTATACTCCAAGGGCGATGGAACCAAAGTCACCGACATAGCTGCTCTTCGATTCGCTAAAAGTATGTGGCAGTGGCCGGGGCACATTGCTCGTAGAACCGATGGCCGATGGGGCAGTAAGGTTTTGGAGTGGCGGTCACGTACTGGAAGACGCAGCGTAGGGAGGCCCCAACAAAGTGGACCGATGACTTGGTGAAGGTCATGGGAAGCCGATGGATGCGAGCAACACAAGACCGGTCATCGTGGAAAGCCTTGGGCATAGACGTACCGGGGTGTGGTGGTGGTGCGGGGGAGGGGGTTCAGTGCCCCTCTGGAAATCTCACAGAACATGTCTGAAAAGTTTTAAATAAAGCACGCAATAGACACTGACAAAATGTACGGTGTAAGTGCCAAAAAACCGCGTGCGATCACTCTAAAAGTTTGACTTGCCCCAAGGCCTGACTTACCACTTCCTCGGCTTGACCTGCCCCCTTTGGGGGAAGCTTTTGTTCAGCAGTGGACCTGTATAGGCTAAAGAAGGAGAAACTACATGGTAATGTAATAGCATAGCACAGTAAGTGTATCAAAAGAAATATTCGAACTAGCGTAATGTTTTGGTAGGACTGACTAATCCTTTACTAGAGTTAGAAGACTTAAGTACGGTCAGAAACTAAATTCGATTAACACGAAACGATTCGGTTATGACGTATTTTTCGACATTTCATAATCGAAGCTATGAGTTGAAGAAGAGGGAGAGAGAGAACATAAGTGCTGTTCTTTAATTAAATATTAATTTCGGTTTTGTTTGTAATATTATGCGGTGCATTGACCTCTGGCGTCAGCAGTTATGGTAGATCATTGCGCGGGCGATGATCTACCTTAAGCTGCGTACCGCGCTCGGTGACCATACTGCAACAATTTCTAAATGTATTTGGGTAAAAATTTAACATGGATTGATGAGATGAAAATTAGTGGAATCAATTCAGTTGCTGAATCTGAACAATATATTTCAAGTTTCGCAAAAACAAAAAATAACGTTGTAGATACAATAAAATAGCAGTTTAACAAATAAATAAATAAAAATAACGTCACTGAAACTCATCGAGTTTGTGAAGGAATCCTTCAACATCAACACGTCTTAATTGCAGCGTTTAGCGAATTATCTACTAACAAGCAAGGTCGATATCATAAATTAACGTTGTAGATATGTATAATAAAATAAGCAGTTTAACAAATAAATAAATAAAAATAACGTCACTGAAACTCATCGAGTTTGTGAAGGAATCCTTCAACATCAACACGTCTAAATTGCAGCGTTTAACGAATTATCTACTAACAAGCAAGGTCGATATCATAAATTAAACGCAATATCGTACAAGTACTTCAGTTAATAATAATTAAACGTACCATTTTGGTCGGTGTGCGAACGGTGCACCGTCGTGTTAGATCTTATAAAGAAAATTTAAAAAAAGAATTGGCAAATTAATAAATAAATAAAATCGGCAATTAAACGGGTAAGTTCATAAAGACGTTCTTTTTTTTTTTACTCAAAAGACTTGGTGCTAAGTCTATTATGGAAAGCGGTTTCGTCAAAGTTTCGTATTATAACGGGCATCATGAAAACCTGTAATTTACACGAGTACCTATTTTATTAAAAAATGCACGGTAATTGTGTAATACACCATCAGTAGCAATGAGTTTCATTTTGACAGTTCAACAACATTCATTGCGTTATTTACGTTGTTGAGCAGACACATTTATCGAACACAAGGAGCAATGGATTAGCAATCTGCTTCAATATGATTGCAATTGATAGTAATAGTATGCTACGCAATTGGTTTGACAATTCAAAAGTGCCTGTAACTGGTTTATTTGAAATAAATGCTTTGATTTGTATTGATTTGGGGCGATGCTGCTTTTCGTATTCGACTAACAAATCCCATATGATTTTACTTATACATATTTTTCTTGTTACCCGAATTTCAACATATTACAAATAAACTTAAATAAAAAAAAGAAAGTCCCTAACTAGCTCAACGAAAATAAAGAGACAAAAAAAGATATGTGGCCCATGAGGGGATCGAACCCGCGACCTTCGCGTTATTAGCACGACGCTCTAACCAACTGAGCTAATGGGCCGTTGTGCGGGAGATCGAAATAGTTCTGTACGTTCATTTTACATACTATCTAAAATGTTTCAACGCTTTCTGGCGCTTTATCTAAGCGTTCTTTTTTATGGATAAGCGTTACGAATATTACGATATAACATAATATAATTATCATAACGCCTGTAATCCATGAAGGGTTAGGCAGAAGTGCACCTATTATAGTAGTCCATAATATTTACACATAATCTTCTTCTTCTGTCTTCTGCTGTCAATGTCGTAATTTATTTGTTTTAAATTCAATTTCATATTTGTTGACTGTGTTATGTATTGTTTATTCTTCTGTATTGTTTTATTATTTATAACTGTGTATGTGTGTATTTGATATTGGTCTGTTCGCATGCGTTGGAATTATACTTTCCAGTTACACAGGGAAACCTATTATTGGCCATAATATCATAATGTAATAATCATACTTGTAAAATTTATTATGTATCGCTGTTGGTTACCTAAATAAATAAATAAATAATACGAGGCGAGGCCTACTATATTGGTATTTCACACGTAGAAATTAATTACAAAATATTTTTATAAAAGGTTAAATTAATCAAGTAAAGTTATTATGCCTTACAGTTACAAGGTAGAGTAACAGAAATTAACAACATTTTTTTTTTATGCTTTCATGTCAAGCTACCCGAAACTGTCAAGTTCCCAATCAAGCTTGAGCCTTAATGCTTTATAGATAAAGTTGAAAATCTAATAAATAATTCTGACAGGTTGTAGTAGCTTGATGTACTGTCGTCTGTTCAGAAACATAAGTGAAAACATGATTTATGATTCTAGAACATACGTTTTGGCATTTTATAATAGAGGATAAGTGTTAAAGACAGAGAATCAGAATGCTGTTCTCAAGCTGTTCTTTAAATGAACGTCTCATCGGGTTTGATTTGTTTTAAATATTTTTCTGAGCATTTAAGATTTCGAATTTTATTGCTAAATGTACGGACGACTGCACATCAAGTTATTACAATCTGTCAAATTTCTTTATTAAATTTTCAACTTTATCTCTAAAGCACTAAGGCTCAAGGTTGATTGGGAATATTTGACAGTTTGGGGTAGGTTGACCTTCTGTTTTCCGTACCACTACATTACACCTAAGTGTACCTATTTATAAATAAATACATTACAATTTGAATTCCTTGTGCCATTCTAGTTGTAAAATGCTGTGGCAGCCGATAAATCTGACAGATGTTTGCCCTGTCAACACCCAACTGTCAGCTTGCTCCGATTTTGCCTTCGTCTACTTGAACCTGCTAGTTCGACTGTACGGAGGTTCTCAAGACTACAGAGTCCAGCAGTGCCGCGGAGAAGAAGGGAGAATAGTGGAGAATGTAGAGAAGAAGAGAGAAGAGTATGATTTTATAGTGGTGGGGGCTGGTGCGGCGGGCTGTGTCGTCGCGAACAGACTGTCTGCAATTAGCAAGTGGAAGGTAAGTTGGATACCATAGACACGTTTTTTTTACGTTTCACTGATGGGCAATGCCTCCCCGCCCCCATTTTCCCACCCAACCCCATGAGGTCTTGTGCTGTCTCTAATTACCAGATTGGCAATAGGGTATTTGACTAAAAAAAAACTAATTAGTCCGTCAGACAGATTTCCAAAAGATAAAGATAAGAAACGGAGAGATAAATTTTCATGTTTAGAAAGGCGTAGTCACACGTTGACGAGGCGTATATGTAACGTGTAACTATGCCTTTCCAAACATGAAAATTTATCTCTACATGGTGAATATTGCATACTTCAGAATAGTATTGTGTGACATTATTGTCAATTTACAACGAAGGCATCTTGGTAGAGTCTACTGTGTCCATTTACTTGCAACTACATTAGCAACTTTGTTCAGTTCAGTGTTCTGAAAATCTTGTTTTATACTTTTTCAGCGTCGATTTTTGTCGTAGTTGGGTTTTAGTTTTCTTACTTTTTATTATTAGTAGCCATGTTATTAATCAAGACTAATTTGTCTATGGCGTATTGACCTATCTTATTTTGACATGACTAAAGTATATTTATCAAATATTCAGTGAACTTAAATTCAGTTTCAACTTTTCGTAGCTAGTCAATTTGAAGGCTTGTAATCAACATTAACTTAATTGTTCAACTTGAACAACTAAATTTTGGCAAAAAAAAACTTAATGACTAAATCCGTGTAATAAATATGTACTCCTAAAACATAGGCACGCGTTACATAGATCCAATTTTTGTTTAAAGAACAATCAAGCAATGAAAAAATGAAATCATCGTAAAAATATAATGATGCGTTTCCTTTTTAAAGTATTTATTGTAAAGAGTCTTCAAACCAGCTGTAATCTAGGACTAATTCAATGAACCAGTTACGCGTTAATATTTTAGATTCAATTCCAAAATATTGATGATGATGATGTTCCCGACCGATTTCGGCCACGGCGACCACTTCGACTCCTAGCCGGTGAGGTGGGCGGGCCTTTAATTGGTCGCGTCGCGTTTGGCATCGAGCTCAGCTTTGCGCTGCTCCTCAAACTCGCGTACTTGTCCGTACACCATTCTGTGCCATTCTGAACATTTTGCTGCCAAACGCTCCCATTCAGAGGGTCCTGTACTGCATCTCTTCATGTGTCGTTTTAAGACATCCTTGAACCGGAGGAGTTGTCCGCCATTCTTTCGCTTGCCCTCCTCCAGCTCAGAGAAGAAGATGCGCTTCGCCACTCTTTGAAGACTTTGGTGCGAGCCTAGATTGAAAAGACCGCCGTCGGTGCGGAAGCGGATGTGAACTCCTTGTGGAACAATTTGTAATCTATAAAGGTACTATAAACAAAAATGTACTTACCTACTAAATACTGTCGTCAAATACTGTCCTACATTTTATAAAAAAAGTTCTTATAATAGCCAAATAGTCAATTAAAATTAAAAATAATTACAATTATTTTAACAAAAAATGGCCAGTGTCTTCTAACTAAAAGAGTCAATTTCAAAATGACAGCTTTCAACCACTTGTCTCATACCGAAGTTTTTATTTTCTCAGAAATAATTTAAGTACCTACACATGTTTTAGACTGGTATTATCATAGAAGACTCTAAGCTCAAATATACAATATGTAAAGAAAACCCTGTCCGATCCGTGAAGGTATTGTTAGGTATCGATAACTGATTTTACTAATGCCTACAGAGCCGGGCTAAACTTAAAAAAATCCCCCTAAAAAAATTAATATTATTTCGCAAAAAGAGGTAAGTAACTTAAAACATTTGCGGTAGGCCATTCAGGCGCGGGCAAAGAGGGGCAGGGCACGTGGCACGCGGTCGCATCGCTATTCGCTCAGAATTATATCGTCAAAAATAATGTTGTCACTTTTTAAAAATTATCAAATTTTGGGGAAGTTGGAATAAATTCGCGGGAAAAAAAGATAATTTCAAAATTTCATATGTTATTTGGTCATGTGTAATTTACCTAACCTTTACTATCCTTACGGGTCGGACAGGGTTTTCTTAACATATTGTATATGTAAAGCTTCAACATCTTCTAAATTCAGGTGCTACTGTTAGAAGCAGGCATGGAGCAGCCAGATGTGACCTTGGTGCCTGGTCTATCGAAACCTCTGATTGGCTCCAACATCGACTGGGCTTATACCACGGAACCTGATGGAAAGAGTTGCTTGGCTCGGCGGGGACAACGCTGTGGATGGCCTAGGTAACCAGTGATTTATGTTTTTTTTACAATTATTATTATTATTTTAGTGCTTGATCGCAATTCCGCTTGATGGTAAGCAGTGATGTAATCGTTAATGGTAATCCGCGCTAGACAACTTAGCCTGTTCACTCAAAAAAAAGGAGTGAATAGGAAAGAAGACGGCGGTTGAGCGAGATGATGCAATGTTAAACCCAACAACACGACCAACGATGCTGCGCCAGAGGATGATTCATCTGTAGACCCTCCATTGCCAAACTACCGACACAACAACATTAGGCGCATCGTACCCGCCACACATCGCAACACAACTGCTCAGACCCACCCTCCGTACGGCTTCACCAGATAAAATCGCAGACAGGATAGAATGGATGCAAAAGGCGGAGCACAGGATATTGTAATGCAGCTTGGGAAAAAATCCATGTCCAGCAGTGCTCTGTAATAGGCTGAGTTGATACCCATCATTCCGCCCTTGTGCCATGGTACTTGTGATCGACGCAACATATCTTCTTTCATTCTTCTCTTTAGAACGTTACACTATCATTCCTCCTCAAAACATTTATTTATTTAATCAAACACTTACTACCATTACAGGTTGCTTAACCCAATGCGGCAGAAAGGACACATTTAACGACATGCGTTTTGGAAACTTACACATATAATAAATAAAATTTAATTAAAACAAATGTAATAAAATTTAAACAATAATATAAAAAGCTAAAAAATAATATTAAAAATTTAAAATAAAACTATTCGATACAATGGGTTTCATTTTGACCGTTCAACAACACTGATTACGTCATTTGCATGTTGAGCAAACATATTTCCGAACATTTGGAGGAATAGATTAGCAATTATTTTCAGAATGATTTCAACTGACTGCAACAGAGCGAAACCCCACTAGGATGCTGCCCCCTAATCGGCGAACACATTTTTGTCAAATGATTGCGACTAGTTGGCATCAGTTGGGATCGTTCGGATCGCCCATTGGTCCGTTCGGCCCAAACGATCCCAACTAGTCGCAATCATTTGGCAAAAATGTGTTCGCCGATTAGGGGGCTGGATAGCACAGTGTCATTAAAAGAACTCTTGCGAACTCACTAAAGTTACATGTCCATATATCAAGCCTCGTATAGAGAAGGTATCATCGGTAAATCCTATCCCCTAAATCTCCTAATCACCCCTAATGATCGACATCACCGCGTCATAATACCGAGATAGCCACAATCCATTCAACTTATTACTCAATGTTTATTCGTTATCAATAAGCATGTGATGATGGTTTGCGAATTAAGTCCATTTGACACGAGGCGCCTTCCCTTTGCCGTTATCAGTGTAAACAGGCCATAAAGTGTCGCTAATCTTATCAATTATCATAAACTAGGTATTAGTCATCAACGTTACTATGCTCCTGCAGTTGTATTACGATATTTTCTTGTAAGTTTACTATTGATACGTACGTTAATACTTTTTTTAAATATTTATAAACTACTGTTTGACCGTAATCCCGCCTTGGTATGCAGCGATGCCATCGTTGATGGTAAAGCGCAGCACTAGTTTAATAAGAGCCTACTTACTCAAAATACCTGAGTGAATAGGAAGGATCTGGTGGGTGGTAACCTAACTGCCGACAGCCGATGTTATGACCTACCACCGAGAGAGTGGAGTCACTAATTACAATCAACAGTCTACTACAAGTCATAATCAATATGTCTACTTTTCCCCCTTCCAAATTTGGGACGGCTTCTAATCTAACCGGATGCAGTTGTCGGCTGCCGGAAGAAGTAACCAACCACCAGACAAAGTCTTGCCGCCAAGCGATTCGTCGTATTCCGGCATGATGTCTGGTGAAGCCGTACGGAGGACGGGTCTGAGCAGTTGTGTTGCGATGTGTGCCGGGTACGATACGCCAAATTGTTGTGTTGGGAGTTTGGTCATCGAGGATCTCCAGATCAATCTCCCTCTGGCGCAGCATCGTTGGGTCGTGTTGTTGGGTAAACCCAAGACGAAGAAGAAAGACTGCAGTTGAGAGAGGTGATGCAATATTAAAACCATTGCATCACCTCGCTCAACTGCCGTCTTTCTTCCTATTCACTAAGTTTTTTAATTGAATGGGCTTGATAATAAACTACCGCGTTTTACCATCACTGCTTATCATCAGGCGGAATTGCGGTCAAGAGCTAGTTTATAATTATTACAAAATATAAAATAAAAAAATGTCTCACAGTTTTCGATAATCATTTTAAAGAACCTCCATTTTTCTCTATTGGTTCTGTTTTCATTGCCAAAGCCATCTGACTTGCACATTTCCCGATAAATGAGCATAAAACGTAGTCAATCAGCAGTGGCGTTCCATTATCGCCTTGCGTGATAGCTTACATCCAAATGTATGTGACTGATAAAAAGTGATATCGGTCTGAGAAGATACGTATATCAAGTTTTCGCAATATTTCACCAGTCACCACCTATATTTATTTTTAACTTGTTTTTGACATGGCATGTGATCCATAGCTCCTTCGCTACATACTACATGGATCAAAATCAAACGTACCCAATCTTTAACACAACTAGACTGCTTTGTAAACTAGTTCGACCTAATCTGTTCTGATACCGCCTTCTATCCATGGAAGGGAGAAACTACATTAAGCCAGCTGTAAGAAAGTAGAAGTATCTACTGTTTGCGATTCGCACAAGAAGATCACAAACTAAATTATATTTAAAAAAGTAGTGTTTAGTATAATTGAGTACAGTTTAGTATAGTAGAGAAATGAATCAAGCCCTATGCAAGGCTGTCTGCTCCAATCCTTACATACTCCTATCAACGATTGTTAGCACCTACTCATAACCGTGAGTATAGGTATGACCCCCGGCAATTGCACTCTAGGCACTAACTTTTCTAAAAAGCAGCTCCAGTACATTTAATTTCTCAGTTAAGTAAATTTGTGTTAATTCTCAATGAGGAAAATAAAATTCTTAAACCACAATAAGGTCATGTCCATCTAGGGCATTCCCTATAAACAAAATATTATAATTATCTTTTCAGGTCAGTCGATGTGGTGCCCTTTCATACAATCTCATTACAATTTGCATACCTAGGTCTAAGGAGAAATTCTCGCACTCTATTAAGGGAAAATTATAAACAATATTTCTAGAGGCAAAGTGATGGGCGGCTCGAGCTCGATCAACTCCATGGCCTATATCCGGGGGAACAAACTGGACTTCGACACCTGGGCCGCCATGGGAAACGACGGTTGGAGCTTTGAAGATGTAAGGGAACCAGCCTCTATTGCACCCGGCTTCATGCACTCTTCAACTTTGTAGATGCTTACTTTGATAATATAATTATTCTTGAAAGTAACTCATATGGAAGAAATTCAGTGAGTAAATAGTAACACCGATTTAAAAGATAAATATTGAATATTACTTACACTTTCTATTTTAGGCTAACTTCTAGCACATGGGATTTATAGGTACATAACGGATGTATGTGTATTAGATATGTTTCAGGAATAAGTAAATTTACTACATGATTGTACTAAATATATGAATGAACATAGAATTCACTGGGAACTACGCCAATACTAGCACTACTACCACCACGCACCCACGCGCTTTTAAAAATATACTCAGAATGCATGCAATGATGAAGAAGATTACAGTACAACAAGACACATTTGTGATATGAACGGAATAAACTAACCTAACCTTTCCAATATTCTCAAAATAGGTACTCCCATACTTCAAGAAATCTGAGAAAAATCTGAACATCGAAGGTCTGAACCGCAAATACCACGGCGTTGATGGAGAGCAGTCTATTTCCAGATTCCCTTATATTGATAGACCCTCTATCATGATGACTAATGCGTTCCACGAAAGAGGACTTCCAATAGGAGACTATAATGGAGCCTATCAAATGACAACGATGCAAGCTCAAGCAGTAGCACAAGATGGAGTACGAGTATCCACCAACAACGCATTCATACAACCGATCAGATACAAGAGGAAGAACCTAACCGTTAAAAGCAAATCTGAAGTGTTCAAAATATTGATAGATAGAGAAAAAGTTGCTTACGGCGTCAAATATATTCGAGATGGTCAAGTATACACAGCTTATGCCAAAAAAGAAGTTATACTTAGTGGCGGCAGTATAAACTCACCAAAATTGCTCATGTTGTCTGGTGTCGGTCCTAAGAACCACTTGTCCAAGTTGAATATTCCCGTTAAGAAAGATTTAGCTGTAGGAGAGAATTTACACGATCACGTTACTTTTAATGGTATCATAGTAGCTCTACCAAATAGGACAGCAACTCTGGTTGACAACGAAGAGGTTCTGCAAGAAGTGTATGACTACAGTCAAATGAAGCTCAAGCACGGACCACTTTCTTCAAACGGACCAGTCAATTCTATAGCATTTATAAAGACTGATCCTAATTTACCTGCACCTGATATTCAGTACCAAGTAGACCACGCTTTTATGAATGAATACATTCGTGAACCAGACATATATGACGAAATTACAATATCCCCTACCCCGTTCTACGATGCTTTGCTTCCAAGAACAATGAATTTGGTTCCGAAGAGTAGAGGAAAACTGCTATTGAATCCTAAGGACCCACATGGGAAGCCCTTGTTATACGCCAACTACTTAGGAGATCAAACTGATTTGATACCTATAGTCAAAGGAGTGAGGTTCCTTCTTAGTTTGGAGAATACTAAAGCATTTAAAGAGCACGGTGCATACTTTGAGAAGACACCGTTAAAGGCTTGTAGAGACTATTTGTGGGGTACTGATGAATACATAGTGTGTTTAGCTAGATCTTATACTTCTACCACCTATCATCCTGTAGGTACATGTAAAATGGGACCTAAATCGGATAAGAAAGCCGTTGTAGACCCCAAATTGCGGGTGTATGGTATATCTGGCTTGAGAGTTATAGACTCTTCTATAATGCCAGTCGTGAATCGTGGAAACACTAATGCACCGTCAATTATGATTGGAGAAAGAGGCGTGGCTTTTGTAATCGAAGACTGGATGACGAAGCAATGTTGAATTTAATGAGTTAGTAAACTAGGCTAGTGTTTTATCTATTGCATGATAGATGTTATTAACTTATATCAGTTTTCATGTTTGTGTTAATGACCTAGTTTTGACAAAGTGAATCATTTCTTTCGTTTTATCGACATAATTCTTATGTCATCTCATTGTATGTTATGCCAAACTTATCACGAAATGATTATCATTTCATTTTTTGTAACATTCTTTTTGTTATTTTTTAATTTGGGAGGTGTGTGTGGTCAGGGATTTTGTGTTGAAAATAACAAATCATTTTTATCATAACAATATATTTATTTTATTCTAATTAAATTTCATCTTTCTCATATTCACATTACAAAAGTATAAAATTCAACAATATATTATCTCCTTACGCACTTCTCAAGAATTTTAAGTTTTACGTTTTTTTACGAACTCCATACTAGTCTTACAATATGCCACAATGGCGTATATCAACAATTTAAAATGTTTTTTTTTTTCTTTTGTACATATTTTGTTGCCAAAACTGCCCGAATGTTTTACATTACACAATATGCAAATCTACAATAAGTTACAATTCAAACTTCACAAGTTAGAAAGAACTGGAATTAACTACTGCAAGATCACTTGGTTAATGATTAGGTACAATACTTAATCGTCTAAGAGACGCAATTGTAACTACTAGACAAGAGATGGCGCTAAACGCCGAAGCCACAGCCAACATGGCTGACGGCAAACGAACCTATAACGGCCGTGTATATTTTTTTTTTCCAAGAACATGTTGTTCGACGTTTTCGGCGTTTTCACTTCTCGGGCAACTTAATGACGGGGGTCTGGGAATAGCCCCAGTTCATCTCGCAATGCTCGATGAGATCTCTCTCAGAGTCCGTTAAAGATGAAAAGTCGAACTCCTGGCTGTCGCTGAAGGGGTCTGTATACGGGTAGTGCACCAGGACGCAGCTAAAGTCCATAGAAGATCCGCAGCAGCCAAGAAGCTTCCGTAGTTTAGTCTCGGAGTCAACCTGTAGACAAATTAGAGATTGTGTTAATACCATTATTCGTAAATCTTAACTAAAACCATCGATTTAAAGGGTGAGAGTAGAGCCTCAACTGGTATTATTTTGTTTTTACTATGTTATTATTGCGTGATTCTAAAACTACGTCAAAGATAGATCAAAACCAAAGCAATATAAGGAGGAAAATGTGCAAATAATGTTTCAAGTAATGTTGCACAACATTTAATACAGCTATTAAAAACAGGTTTGGAGAGTGTAGTTTGGAAGTACAGTTATGATATTTACCTTAATGACGTAGATATCGTTCTCAACGCAGAAGGCTTGCAGGAGCACTTCTTGCATGTGCGTGGCGCTGTCTCCAGGAGGCGCCTCTGCGGTCACACAGAAGAGGGCCCGGTTGCTGTTTTTGGACAGATACTGGATGGCAGGTAGGAGACCGACTGTTAGTCGTTTCTCCACACATGCTCGTCGGAGCACAGTTTTGATGCTCTGACTTATTGAGCTGCGAAAAAGAAAGAAATTGTTTAGACACTTTGACAACTAAAAAATCTATAATACCAAAGGTTTCTAGAAAAGCTCAACAAATTTTGTACTCCTTACTGTTCTAGATTATAATAAAGTGTAAAATGTTTTCAACTAAGTATTTGTAAATAATAAAACTGTATTTTGAAAAATGTTGTAAAACAACAACCACAAAATGAGAATCATCAATTTCTAATTTGAGCTGGAATTTCGTATTTACAGTAGCTTTAATTATATATCAGACAATATTGCACCATATTAATAATTACCTTTTGGCAGCCATGCCGCTGAACGTCTCAGCTTTCACAGGAACAACTGAATCTTTATACATTATGTTAGTCAGTTTGATGCTCTTCAACTCTTCGCGAATGTTAAACACTGTGTATCCCTTGTCACAAATTTTAGGCACTGTGTTTTCTTTGTCACGAATTGTTACAAACACTTCACTCAAATCCAGAAAATCCTTTGGTATTATGCAATCCAATAGAGTTCACAAGTTACAGTTGAACTTATCGAAGTTTATGTCACAATGATTTCACAACTTTGCTAGTCAAACTTGCGTGGTATCGCTCTGAATGTTTTGTGCAGAATGTGGCTTCGTGACGTCGCGCCCCTCTTTTATAGAGGTTACCACGCATGCGCGCTGTTTTACCAGTGTGGGTGTAGCACTCGGCCGATATCGACGGAGATTCTTCGAAAATTAGTAGTGATTTTCTTAGTGTGCGAATATTTTCAAAGTGTGTGTTCATTCAGACGTGTCTACACGAGAGGTGAGTGTTGTGTGCGTTGCTCGTACTACAATGTACAAACTTGTAGCTGGCAGGTTGTAACGTGTTCGTACATTTGCTAGCGCAAAGAGAACTTCTCCGTCCCCCGCTTTGTTTAAAATATGGGTGTCAGAGGGGAGATTTGACTGATATGCAGATTCTTTAGTAGTAAAGGTTATCAAGTGCAAGATGTTTGTGTGCGAGCGTTTTATCCGCTTGTTCGGAATTCCCGATAGCTTGGGTTTTATTTGATGGAGGAAACGCGGCCGATTGCGATTGTTTCGTGTAATTTGGGTTTGTGATCGCGGATACTGAAATTTCATGCTATTTGTCGGTCAGTGTTAGCTCCGGATTCGGAATTATCTAAGTATCGTTACATGTAATTAAACATTAACACTAAGTACAATCCAATTCTTATCTTATCTCAGATACTATAGCTAATTATGTATTGCTGATAATTGTGTTACCTTAAGTGAACAGGTTGATATAATATACTTATATATTGCCGAGTTCCTTTGTTATTACCATTTTTTGGAATTCTATTTATGGCATACATATATCTGAAAAGAGAACAATAACCGCATTTATTTCTGTAATCTTTTTGCACAAAAAAGGTGAAGTGAAGAGATTAATAGACGGTTTCTTTGGTTTGAGTTAAGCTGAACAATATTAACAAAAAACAAAACTATTGAAATGATTGAATGTTTTGTGCAGAATGTGGCTGAATGAATGAATGCGGCATGTATATGGCTATAAAAATGTATACAATCCCATAACGCACCCTTTAGCATCTCTACTAGGGTATCTTTTTGAGCATCACCTTTAGATGTTATCAATGATATTAAAATTGCGATGTTCTCCGCAATGACATTGCAGTCCTTATTCTATTGTATTCTACTTTTAATAATGGCAAGTAATTCCGTGTGAACTATTCTGCCAATATCAAAAGTGAATTGGAGAAGCAAAAGAGTTTTAAGAAAAAAGGTTAAAACAATTTCGATGCTGCAGTTGACTTTAATGTAGATTTTAAGGGGTTAGTAAGACTGAAACAGCCCGAAAAAAAAAGTACATGCCTATTAAGTATCAAAGTATCTAAATTTTTTTTTTGCTACTCTATCAGAATGTAGATGTCAATCTTCATTAACGATTGTTTTTCAACAATGTCAATGCTGTCCTCATATCTTCTCCATTCACTATCTTCTCTAGTCTATAAAATAACATTGTTATATTTGTTATTGCTTTCTATGCTTATTTTTGATTTTTTTTTTTTTTAGTATTTCTGATAAAGCACGGGGTTCGCTTTCCTACATATACCTACGCCTCCATTTCGCATGATCTCTGGCATACCGTGGTGTCAGATTGTTGGCACGCATGTCATCTCTTACAACGTCAAGCCAGCACTTGTTTGGTCTACCCCGCTTGTTCCGGCCCGGTGGAGGCGCCATGGCAAGACATTTGGTAGCCACGTAACATGCATGTTTTCATAAGACGTGATGGTAACAGCGTAGGCGACCCTCTTGCAGTTTGTCTGCTATGTCACGGACACGAAGACTGCCGCGGATGCGGGAGTTCCTAATACGGTCTTTCTGCGTAACTCCACACATCCACCGCAGTATATTCATCTCCGTGACAAACAGTTTCTGCCGGTGTCGCTCAAGCACAGGCCACGCCTCACTGCCATACAAAACAACAGGTCTAAAAATAGTCTTATAGACCTGTCCCTTAGGCTTAAGTCCCCAGGAGTGGAAACATAGTGTAGGCTGCTTATTAACAACCCATACAGCTGATAGGTAATTACGTTCTAGGCGTTCTCTTGGTGAAAATGGGCAGGCCGAATCCGAAATCCACAACTCGGGTGTTTTATAGATGCCATGTGTTTATAAGGACCTGGAGGTTTCCTCACAATGTTTTTCGTCACTGTTTGGAGTGCAGTGATGATGAAATATCTAGTTGTGTTAGTTTGTTGTATTGGCTCGATCCCATCACATTCAAATCAAATCATTTATTTCAAATAAACCAGTTACAGGCACTTTTGAATTGTCAGAAGGTCGGACAGTCAATAAGATGAAGCTAGTCGCCCATTCCAAAGAGTAGGTACCTATGGAGAAGAACGGACAAGAAACTCCATGGACACTCTTTTAAATTTTCAAGCTATTGTTAAAAATATTTGATTACATCATTCATGTTCAAATCAACCGTGTGAGAACGATGCAGAAATATATTGTACCCTGAGAGCGTCCATAGAAAACACACAAAAATCAATTCAGAAATTAAAATACGCCATGGCAGCTAAGAGATGACCAGTCCCCACTGACGGCGTCCGTTCACGAACATGACGTATGGATCAGCATCATTCAGCTCCACCATATTGAAGGGAACCCAATAACCCAACACACACGCCACCATCAGCGAGACATTTGAGTGAGCATGACATACTCTCAACAGCCAGAGCACAATCAAGTTAATAAAAATGACTAACCCAACAAATAAATGCCTTACAGCACATTCGTACGTTGTGCTCACACGTTTGCCATGCAATTATACAATACTAAGTAATTGAATCTACACAATGCTAAGATAGTATTGTCCAAGGTTCAGCAGCTCCAACAGTGTTCCCGAATACTAAGTTTAGCTCCTGTATAGCTGTACAAGTGCCGAACACCTCTATCAGCGATACAATTCCGTAACGTACAATATGCTTGGCTACGTAGTGTGTAATACAGGCTTTGAATTAATAATATAAACAAAATAATTAAAACAAAACATGGCAAATGTGTCTGTACTTCTCTGCCTAACCCGTCAATTAAACAAGGTTTAGTATTATGTAGGTGTGCCCGATACTCTGTCACTGACGTAGGAAAAACTGGACTCCCGAGCGATGTTACGTCAGAGAATTTAAATTGGTTTCGATTTCAAATTGATTGTTTATGCTGCAACCAATGTCGTACGTGCGTGTCGGTGTCCGGACAAGTCAATGTATTTTGGGACACACATTTACAACGTTATGTATACTTGAATAAATTATTTGCATGATGCTGTCGATGCTGACATTTATTATATACTTATAGCCTTTTGTTATAATTATAAACTAGTTCATGACCGCTATCCGGCCTGATGGTTAGCAGTGATGCATTCGCTGATGGTAAAGGGCGTTTATTAAGAGACTATTCACTCTAGCCTTGAAGAAATTTAAATTGCAATCAGACGGAAACTTTTTCCGGTTCCTCGATGCACGCGGTATAAAAGACGAGGAGGAACGCTTCTTCGGGATCGTAGTATTGTCAACAACGAAGGATGGATACTCGCCGTACGACGTGTCGTCCTATGAAGGAACTGAGATGGGGTAATTAAGTCATGGAATTCCTTTGCACACTCTCCAAAATGCATCCTATATTGAGCTCTATTGCGAACTAGTCCGCATAACTCTATTGAATTAGTGACTATGCTAATGATGGTATCATCATTAGCATAGTCACTTTATCGCATTAGTGACTATGCTAATGATGGTATCATCATTAGAATAGTCACTCTATCGCATTAGTGACTATGCTAATGATGCTATCGCATTAGTGACTATGCTAATGATGATACCATCATTAGCATAGTCACTAATGCGATAGAGTTATACTAGTATTAGTTTAACTAGTATTAGTTAGACTAGTATTAGTTTATGCTAATGACTTTATGTGATTAAAATATCTTCTGATTGATTAGCGATCATAATTTTTTTTTATCATTTTCCTTATTTTGCTGCTATTAATACCAAATATACCCGATCATACTAATAGCCTTATTGCAAACCCTAAGTATACAAAATTGATTGATTAAGTATAAAATTTAATCCGGAATGTATCAATTTGTTGACGATAAGAAAGACGTGAGTCATAGTTTCTTGTAGTACAAATAAAACCTGTTTTACAAAACAAAAAATCTTTGTTTTTTGTGGCACTTATACACTAGAACTAGATTCACAATCAGCGTAAAAAAATGGTTGAACTGAACAAGCGCACAACACAGCACTTGGGTGCTTCTTTCATTTAGTACTTTATAATTCTGACTTAATGCATGCGTGTAGGTTGCCCAACCAATTCAATAAGAATGTTTGTTCCGGACGTCAGGGTTTACTGTCTTTTCATCTTCACTGGACCTCCATCGAAACTTTTTCTACAAACACACAATTGATCATGCAAGTACTTGGTTCAAGTAATTATAACAATATCTTACGTTACTAACTGTACTGGCGTTACTGACTATAAGTATGACATACTGACATTTTTCCAGCGATATGAATTAAGAACCCAGATGGGACTAAAATTTTCTACTTTCTGTGTCTACTTACTATTGGATATCAAACCTTCACCGTTGTCTCTCGTACATTGGATCAATGTTCCTTGTATCATTTGAGACATGTGTCTTTACAGCTGTCAGCATCTTTGATTTTATTCCATTTACATCTTAATTCGAAATAAGCGCATCGTTGTCATGTTCCTAATTCCCAAATGTCTTCTTCGATATATCTAAGGCATCCTTCACACAATCCATCCATCGTTTCCCGACCTTAAACAAGTTAATCACTAGCAAAATAGTTTCGTCATGTCATGCTGATAAACTTTTGTTTCTTTCCATGTGCGTGCTCATGGCAACTGGCTGTTGACCTAATTATCTGGAATACTGATAATAAAGCTGAAAAGTTCGTTAGGTTGATTGAACGCGCTAATGTCGGCCAATCGGATTTCAAATTTCGAACTCTCAATTCGAATTTCGAAGCGGGTAGTCCAGGGCCTAGATTTGAAATTGGTTGGCACGCCACAATAGTAGCGCTAAAGTCCCGTCTCCGCTCCGTCTTGCCTGCGCAGTCCAGGCCAGTGCAGTCATGAGTGTCATGACTACAAAAAGACGGAACATTCGGGACTGCGCTCGCTACCGTCTTGCCGTCCACACACACGCGCTTACCTGCGCAAACTGGTTTGCACAGGCATGCTCGCAGGTAAGGCGGAGCGTGTAGACGGGGTATAAGAGGTAAAAGAGCTACGAGGCTAAGAGCTCCTCAAACAGGGTTCTTTGAGGAGTGATTAGAAAGGTGCCATGGCATCACGTTCCGCGAAATGAAAATCCGCACCGGACACTGCTGTTTCGGCAGGTTCCTGTTCGGGATAAGGCAAGAGGAAGGAGGAGTGTCACCACTCTTTAGATCGTGGTTAACCGCGAGGACGTTATATTTCATCACCCAAAAACTGTTTTGATATTTTTGCATTATTTTTTTATATAAATTACATACGAAATAATAGTGGAAAGAAACAATAAATATCGAGCACAGAGGTTATGTTTACATTTGGTCTGCATTACTATGGTATAACGCGTCTAAATTAGTTGATACTTTAGTGCGAAACGCTTCGTCTGGTTGAGGTCTGCCCGGCCCGCCTCGTGCCCTTTGATATGAAACCTTCTTTAGACCGCTACGCCAGGTTGTCACGCATTTTGTAATCACGCTGGAACGTTGACCCTTGCCTTTGCACGGTCTTTGTAATCTACGTATTGTGTGAGTGTCACTAGTATCTGGCGTGTGATTATAATGCTGGCGTTATTACCTTATCTCGTTTCAATGTTACATATTTACATAGAGATATGACATTTACGGTACGCTACAAATGAGTGAGATAAAATCGGGAAATTTCGAGGTTATTATTTATAACACTGTATAGTGGAACCTTTTTTGACTTGATTTTGGGCTTTTCAATAAACTGAAAATATTTTGTACTTAATTGGCTATGTTTTGATGATTACTCTGGGTGAATCCCAATAACATGGACAGTTATATTTAAGTGTTTACAATTATTGTTTCTCATTTAATGTTTTGTTGGTGAGTGATTTCTCATAGTTTCATGTTGTTTGCGGTTTCAATGTTTATCTTGAAATGTACCTAACCGCGCTACTGTATTATTTAGTAGTGCTACTATACTTTTTACTTCAAATGTATTTTTACTACATTTTATGGGTTATCCTTTTTTGTTTATCTGTCTGTCTGTTTGTTCCCGCTAATCGACCATACAGCTGGATCGATTCTAAGGGGATTGTTACTGGCAGATGGTACATAGTAAGTAAGTAAATTAGACTACTTTTATCTTAGAAAAAAAGAATGGGTTCCGTGAGAAAAAAAAATCATGAAATCTAATTTGTTTTCCGCCATGTTTGCTAAAGAAGTCGCGGGCACACTAATAAATATAGAAAATCAAATATGGGATAAAAAAAATAACATGAAAAGTAACGTCAGACGTTGACATAAGCATTCAATATTGTTGTAGTGAAGAAATAGAAATGGGATGCAGTACCTTTTGGGATCCTTTAGTAAAACTTCAAAATAAAATAAATCACTTAAAATAATCATTCACTCAATATATTTTCATTAAACTCGCTCTAAAACAAACTGTTGTATAAAAAACATCTTATAATTTAATTTGTACTAAGTTACAACATTTTCAAACTACACTTGATGCTGCCAAAAACCATTCTACACTAAAACAACAAAACATTTTTTTCTTGTCTGCCTAGCCTTCTAAACTCAAATATATTTAATTTATTTATAAAATGTCAGCTGCCAGAGACTATAATCAAATTCAACCTCAACATCCCCTCTGAATTTTATTGTCTCAAAATCATCCCAAGACATAACTTACAATCATTAATTTCAATACACTCTCTTTAACCTGTAACCCCCTCCATACAAAGACAACTCTTATAAAACTTCAAAACATAACCTGTAACCCCCCAATACAAAACAACTCATATAAAACTTCAATACAACTTCAACTCACTATCTATTGTTTCTCACTATCTATAGCTTCGACAAACTTCCTATCGATAACTTTAACAAACTTCGACAGTCTCCCTGTCTATAAACTTCAACAACTCCCTATCTTTAACTTCAAACTCCCTATCTTTAACTTCAAACTCCCTATCTTTAACTTCAAACTCCCTGTCTATATCTTCGACAACTCCGACAGTCTTCCTGCCTATAAACTCCCTATCGATAACTTCAATTCTTTCACAAAACACCCTATCTATAACTTCAACTCTATTACAAAACACACCCTATCTATAACTTCAACTATTACAAAACACACCCTATCTAAACTTCAGATCTATTAGAAAACACACCCTATCTAAACTTCAGCTCTATTAGAAAACATACCCCATCTAAAACTTCCACTCTATTATAAAGCCACACCCTACCTAAAGCTTCAAAAACCCTGTTACAAAAGCACACCATCTAACCTCAACTCTACTACTAAAACACATCATATCTAAAATAAACTCCCTGTCTAAAATGCAGCCTTTACATAACCTTCAATTTCATAAATATCACTAACCTTTACACTTTTGTTACACCGTTGCTAAATACAGATCAATAACTATTACACTTTCATTAAACGTCACAAACTCACAAGCCTTGAATACACAACGTTCAATTTTGGAGGATCCCAACTCATCTCTATTATTTGTGTTAAAAATTAACGTATCCAGCATTAGCGCATTCCCCGAGTACTTATATTATTTACTAAATTATAGACCGTATCAGCTTCACACCATTTATTTTATAGTTCTGTCATGACGACAGACAGCGCATCATATGTTGGTTGCCAAGGTAGGTATACAACCTCCAACAATTTGTAAAACCAACTAACAAACCCCTAATACATCTAGTCTAATTTTATTTATCAAATATAATATAGACTATCAATTATCTATAATTATGCACATCACATCGTCTACTGCACATCACCACTAATATTTTTCCATTTTGTTCTTCTTCGAAAGTAGAAAACTCCTCCTCCACATCACATCAATTTCCTATAATTATGCACATCAACACTAATATTCTTCCCCTCTTGATGTGCATCAATTCCAATATTCGGAAATGCTTTTTCCTTTAAGTTGCCGTATCCAAAATTCTTCATTCGTTGTTCAGTGTAAAACTTCTCATAAATTTTCAAATAATTTTCTCTATAACCTCTATATCAATTCTAATAATTATTTAAATCTTCTAATTTTAAATTCTTTTTCCAGTCCTTCACATATCTTATTTCTTTTCCTTTTCCACTATTTATTATAGAATTCCATCATCAATTTATTAATGCCAAATAAATTTCTTTTCCTTTAATTTACATACTTTATTTTCACCGAAATTGTATTCCATCGGTATTTCCATAAAAATGTCTTCATTTAGCTCTTCACATAATTTTCAAAAACGTCATTTTCTTCACCATTATTTTGTTGTTCTAGAAAAATCGCTCCTCTTTTGTTTCTTTGACATCAAAATTTTCATTTTCATTTTCTCTTTCTAAACTTCCCCTCTCAAACTCATAATCAATATCTTCTTCAAATAGTTGCATTTCCAATTGCTAGCTTACTGCTGCACCCATTCTGGGCCCATAACCTGTTGTAGTGAAGAATTAGAAATGGGATGCAGTACCTTTTGGGATCCTTTAGTAAAAATAAATCACTTAAAATAATCATTAACTCAATATATTTTCATTAAACTCGCTCTAAAACAAACTGTTGTATAAAAAACATCTTATAATTTAATTTGTACTAAGTTACAACATTTTCAAACTACACTTGATGCTGCCAAAAACCATTCTACACTAAAACAATAAAACATTTTTTTCTTGTCTGCCTAGCCTTCCAAACTCAAATATATTTAATTTATTTATAAAATGTTAGCAGCCAGAGACAATAATCAAATTCGACCTCAACAAATATCACCACAGGACACTGCACTTTTATTACCTGTGGACAGTTTCTGTTTAAAACTGCTATGGACGTCCAGCAGGGAATTATAAGCCCCGCACGATGATATTGCGATGGAACCTTGTCACAATAACAGCGTTGTGACGTCATCTGTCACACAAAAGGACAGCTAGCAAAAGAATGCTAAATGCAAAATTAATATTAGGGTTACGGGTTTATTTGTATTTTATAATTTTGTTACACTCTTTATAAAGAGTGTATGTATAATAAAATTATAAAATACAAATAAACAAATAATTCAAATGTTTAATGCAAAATTAATAAATATTAATTTTGCATTTAACATTGTTTCGTAGGTATACCTACTCACCCATATTCTGACAAATAAACTTTCATTATTAAAAATTTCAAGGAAATAATTTTTGTAGACGTAAGAAACATATACTTATTCGTATATCTTTCTTACATGTATACTATTTATTTCTAACTACATTTCTGTTAATTTGCGAGCGGGAATTGAGCCAGAGTCCACTGTGTAGCAGTCATGTTTTAATTACTACCCACATCTATCAGAATCAGAACTGCTTTCTGTGTCTGTCGTTTCCGATTCACTGTCGTCGCCGTATTTATGACAAATAACTCGTCAGTTATTCGATCTTTATTCCAATATTCCTCTTCAAGCCGTTTCACATGATTGACTTCCTTTCGCCAGTCATCTGGAGTTATTGACGCCAGCGCCTCCAACATCAGAGCTTCAATGCGACTTTCCAACTGCTCCACATTGTTTTCTGACACCCTCATCTTTACCAGGTTCCAGATGTACTCAATGGGGTTGAGGTCGCAGTTGTAAGGTGGTAATCTAACGACTTCATGGCCATTGCCAGCTAATAAATTGTCAATTTTATAATTTTTCGGCGGTCTGTGCCATTTAATTAATAAATACAGATCAGGTTTTGTACTGTCGTTGGGAAAGTCGATGTTGTGAGCTTGTAGCCACTCAGCAATCAACTGTTTTTTATTGTTCATACTTGGTGGCCTATTCTCATCCCTACTGTGATAAGGGGCGTTGTCCATCACAATTTTGGAGTTGCGTGGTATGTTGGGTACTAATTTTTCTGTAAGCCACTTGGTGAAATTCTCAGCATTCATTGGATCATAGTAATCCCCCGTTTAGGTGTCTGCTTTAAACATTAAAAGGGCATTGTCAACAAAACCGCTTTAACTTCCCGCGTGATCCATCGGCGGCCGGGGCTGTCGTTCCGTCTCACTCCATCGGTTGCTGTTTGCAAACATTTTTCTACCGTGTAGTGTGCGTGTATCCACGTTTCGTCGATATAAATAACGGGTCTTTTGTTATTACCAAGCGAGTCATTTTCTCTCATAGGTCGTAAATATTTAGCCCTCCGCGCTTGAATTTGGGGTCTTTGATTTAGGGCCAGTCTGTTTTGGTAGCATCGTTTAAATTGGTAGCCTAAATCACATTTAATTATTTATCTTAATGTAGTTTCACTACCAGTATAATTAAGGTCTACTTTTGAAGTCGCCAAGATTTTGCGCATTGTGGGTATTTCTCACCGTATACATTGAATCTATAATATTTCTTAAAGCTGTTAAGGAAAACCCGTCGAAATATTTCTTCTTTTGTCTTTTTCCTTTAGTAGGAGTTCTCATTTTGCTGCCACTGGCTGTTGCTGACTCATGCTCTCGTCTCAATTTCGTTACAGTATTTTTTGCAACGCCTGTGGCACATGCCACACACTCCGTGACTTTGATAGAATTTTGCAAAATATTTTTAATAACTGTAAGCAGTTGCTTCGGTATTAAAATGTCCGGAGCACTTTTTAAAGCACGGTTTATACTTTCAAGAACTAACTTACAGTCCTCTTTCTCTTTAACAAAATAATTGTCCACTTTAATTATAATTTCACGAGCACGACTATAAATTAATTTCTTACTCATTTTAACGAGTAACAGCTAACAAAACTAAACAACAAAACTCAAGAACAACAATAAAACAGGATAACAAAAACAAAAAGCTAACAAAAATATTCGATGGGCGTAAGTGGGTAAGCGCGGACTGAACTTGCGAACGGTACCGACGGTGCGAGTTCGACTACGTCACCAAGATGGCCGCCAATCGCAATATCATCGTGCGGGGCTTATACGTAACACATTATCAGGAAGCGATAGGTTTCATTTTGATAGTTCTACAACATTCATTGCGTTGTTGAGCAGAGACATTTTGCGAACATATGGAGCATTGGATTAGCAATTGATTTCAAAATGATTCCTACTGATAGTCATAGTGTGTAAGCAATTAGGATGCCATTTCTTTTTTTAATTTACATATTATAAACCAGCGCTTGACCGCAATCCTGCCTGATGGTAAGCAGTGACGCAATCGTTGATGGTAAAGCGCACTAGTTTCTTAGTTAGTTCTAGTATCTTCTTCGGTAATAGCTTGTAATACACATTTGCATCCTGTAAATATAGATAGGTGATGTTTGGATAGTTATAGGTAACTTCATCTCGCAAAAACGACTTAATTTGAGTACCAGTTACTTATGTAGGTATATTACAATCATGTATCTGTTTTCTCATGGTGTATAAAAACAATTTTTTTGCCTAATGGCACATCATTATCAACCTTTTTTTTTATCGTTCCGCTGGCTGGGCACAGGTCTCCAATATTACGCTCGCTAAATGCGTGTTCGCGATTTCAGACTTAAAGTCCAGGTTTCGTCAAGATATTTTCCTTCACCTAGTAATTAGTCATGTCATTGGTGTCTAAGATACATAAAGCACATAGGTCATAGTTATTTAATTGTTTATTAGAACGACCTTTTTGCATTTCCCGGGTGTAGTAAATACTCTTTATTTATATTTCCTTCCAGCACGACTCTTCTTATAGTGCAAAATTCCCTGAATTGAATAAACGGGTTTTGTAATTTATTGCGCCTATTGCACCATGATTGCTCTTTATATTTCTCATGCAAATACTTTAATAAATACACCACTTAAGAAATCGAATTTTCAAGGTTACCAAAGTATCAAATAATTTGGACGCGCTATTCCATAGTAATGCAGAGCGCAGACAAAAAATAACCATAACCTCTGTGCTCGATATTTATTGTTTCAAATTTCCACTATTATTTCGTATGCAAAAATATCAAAACAGTTTTGGGATGATGAAATATAACTTGATTCAACTAAAAACAAAAAAACAAACTCTAATTATCAGTCATATCAGCGGTTCTTTGATAAACATTGTCAAGATCCGAAAGAATAATTTGGACCTCATGTTCTGCCTAACATCCTTTGAACTCTATACACTATCCCCCTTATTCATAAACGTTGCTTATAGTTAACTAGTGATTAGACCTTTTAACGTCACTTAACTTTAATCGTTTATGAATAAACACCACAGTGTTTAAGGAGTTTATTCATAAACGATGATTAAAGTTAAGTGATGTGCAAACGCCTAAAATGTATAGTTAAAAAATCGCTGGTTACTAGTTAACTTTAAGCAACGTTTATGAATAAGGGGGCTTATAAATAAACTCCCTGCCAGCAAGGCCAATACTTTTATTCATTATTTATGTTTAATTACTTTCTTTTCTAAACGATTAAATAAACTTTGTTTATAAAGAAACGTCTTTATTTTTGGAATGTTGCAATAGATAAAAAATTTGGTCCTTTTCTAGACTTTTTTGCCAAGCTGTACGGACGACAGCAGGTCAAGCTACCAGAAACTGTCAAATGTTCCCAATTTACCTTGAGCCTTAATACTTTTGTGATAAAGTTGAAGTTGAGTTCGTCCTTGGGCGAGATGGAGCGACGACATCACAAAGGTGGCTGGTAGTGGCTGGCGGAGAACTGCTTAGGATCGAACTTGTTGGCGTGGCATGGAAGAGGCCTATGTCCAGCAGTGGACTAGTAGAGGCTGATGATGATGATGATGATGAAAGTTGAAAATCTAATAAAGATATTGGGCAGATTGTAGTAGCTTGATGTGCTGTCTTCCGTACATTACAAACTCTATGAGAGGGAGTGGGCGGTAATTCACCACGCTAGCCCTATGCGGGTTGAGAGATGTCAAATGTCTTCGAATTTATGATTCAAGGAGCTAGACTTCTCCTTTTCTAGGGATAATATTGCAGCTTCCCTTGTAGTAGTTGTAGCAGTATCTACAACCGCCACATGCGAACAACGCGGCATATTGACGTCACACGAATTCTACATCTCGCAAGCAGAGTTTACCGTGAAACTAGCAAGTAGCAGACATACGTCATACAATTTCCCAAAATCAACCGTTGGGCAAGTGCCCGCCAGACATAACACCCGTCTGGTCGAAGGATCCTCCATTTTCTATGGAGGATGAGTTAACTTTACTCCCTGTTCCTCATGCCTCCACTAGTGGCTATTCTTTTAATCAACATAACGGTTCTCTGGTACAAAAGTGCGATAATATTTTCTCTCTTAATTATTTCTCGTAACTTGTTTATAAACATGCGAAAAACCCAGTCCGCTGTTGGTATGATAATAACAAATATATTGGAATAACACAAACAACAAAATAATGAGGTTTCTTCGCGGTCTTCAGCATGCACAGCAGAGTCAAAGGTTATCATCGACTGATCAAAACATTGGATTTCATGACTCAAACTGCCTAGACTTTCCCCAACAATGTGATAAGTTGGAGACTTAGGGTCGGCTACTCGCGCTACTAGGGCGATCTCTCGCGTCCGACCCTTTCCAACCCTGTTTCAAAACTATATGTGTGCCAAATTTCATCCCAATCTATAGAGCCGGTTGAGCGTGAAGAAGTAAGAAACAAACAAACACACACAACACAATATAAGTGAGATTTGGGTACTTTACATTAATTGTTTAATAATATCAAATTAACAGTCATGCGAGGAACCATCAAAGATCGAGTACTGATAGCACCATGGCCGCCATTATCAACTGGTTCATACTATTTATTTTACTACATAGAAAACAAATTATAATTGTAGCGCAATATTATTGTATGCTTTACATAATTAAAAGTTAAATATCAGGTGCGTACATGGCGCCATCGAACAACAACAAATGTTACTTATGCAATGTTTTCTTTTGATGTTTTGAAATAGGGAATACAACTGCGCCAAATCGCTATATGAATTTAATTAAAATGTAAATAAAGAAAGCTACCCTTTTACAAATTTACTTTGGTCCCACAATATTGTACTATCGATAACCCGTCGTTGGTTCGCTGAGATTTTTCAAGTTAGTTTAATTTTAATGATGACCAGGGGATCTAGGTCTGGAGTGTGTATCTCTTGTATGTTACTAAGTACATACAAGAGCTAGTGTGTGCCTCTTTACGAAGAAGCAATTCTACATGGTCCGACAAAGATATTGTTTAGACTTAAAAGACACTACCATCTTGTTTCTTTCGGTATTTATTATCAGGGGGGCAATCGCGCTAAAATAATTCAACCAAAACGGAATGGGATCGCAACCAAACCATAACTTTTGTTATGTTTCGTATCGCGCTAACCTTTAGACAGATGATTTAACCATAACTGGATCGCAATTCGAACTGAACCGCTGTCAAATGAAAAAGTTGAAACAAAGCTAACTTTTTCTGTGCCATTTGTCAAACTTACGTCTAAAATATTAGATTTACTTATAATTTATTTAGTTTTAATTATTATATCTGACGAAATGTATCACTCATACATTGATTTTACTTCAATCGAAGTTAAAACTTTAGCTTGAAAACTTTATAGTGATCGAAACTAAACCATAACTTTAACTGGATTAGATACGAACAAGAGTTGAAATACTACTGTTTTATTTAGCGCGATTACCCCCCAGTGTAGTAGGTACAGAAAATGTCGACCTCATCCAGTTTTAAAATATGATTTGCGTGTCAAAATGTTTTCTTACATAATTAATTAATCAATTAAAATTAATTAATTAATCATTTAATCATTTAATCATTGGGAAATAGATACCAACGACAATTTCTAGCATCAGATTCTATATCAGATCAAACTTAGTAAATCCACGCAGAGGTGAAAGAGGAAGCCAGAGGAAGAGCCAGTGACGGCCCTCCTTAAAAATTTAGAGTAGTTCCGGCCACATAGGGCCGATAGAAGTGGCTTTCCATCATCTGTAGGTATTAAGGTATAACTGTGAAAAATTTCGTGACTTTTGAAATAATCACCTAAAATTGGTCACTGGCTCTTGGTCTACAAGACTAAAAATCGGTCAACGACTCGTAGTATAACGTAGGTAAGTCATAGACAAACGCATGCCACCTCTGACCTTCATCGATTGATTCCCTCGTGGAACGAAGTCAAGGTCTCACAACCTCGCGCTAATCGCGCATGTGTCGAGAAATTCCGTAAAACTATATCGTTCCACACTTTGACTGAACTTTTTTGTTCGTGGAACAGGGTGATTCAGATTTCTGGCTAACAGGCTGTAGAGTTATCGTCTATCATAATCAAATTGTTTATGGTTATGTGAACTATAGCAGTTGCCTAGTTAGTGATGTGAAATCAATATTTGTGCTTTGACAAATGGTTGAAACAAAACGATTTAGATTTATGACTACCTACAATAAACATTTTCATGGAAACCTCAGGGACTTCTTCGAATAATTAAGTACAGTCCGGCTGTCGAAAGAACGCTTTCTGACACCTGTCCCTGTGACAATTGCGCTAAATAATGTAGTAGATGTTTAAACATTTTCATGGAAACCTCAGGGACTTCTTCGAATAATTAAGTACAGCCCGGCTGTCGATAGAACGCTTCTCTAATACCTGTTCGGGGGGCAATCGCGATAAACAAAACAATAGAATTAAAACTCTTGTTCGTATCTAATCCAGTAAAGGTTATGGTTTAGTTTCGATCACATTTCGTATCCCGCTAAAGTTTTAACTTCGATTGAATTCAAATCAACGTATGAGTGATACATTTCGTCAGATATAATAATTAAAACTCTCATGTCGCACCCACTCCAATTGTAGTTGGTTGCTCTGCACTCGAAGTTGTTGACGAGTATATTTACCTGGGACAGACAGTCCAACTAGGTAGGTCCAACTTCGAGAAAGAGGTGTCTCGTCGAATCCAGCTCGGTTGGGCAGCGTTCGGGAAGCTACGCTACATCTTCTCGTCCTCCAAGATACCACAGTGTCTTAAGACTAAAGTCTTTGACCAGTGTGTGTTGCCAGTGATGACTTACGGAACTGAAACGTGGTCGCTCACAATGGGCCTCATACGAAGGCTCAGAGTTACACAAAGGGCAATGGAAAGAGCTATGCTAGGAGTTTCTCTGCGTGATCGAATCAGAAATGAGGAGATCCGCAGAAGAACCAAAGTCACCGACATAGCTCTGCGAGTCGCTAAACTTAAGTGGCAGTGGGCAGGGCACATTGCTCGTAGAACCGATGGCCGATGGGGCAGTAAGGTTCTGGAGTGGCGGCCACGTACTGGAAGACGCAGCGTAGGGAGGCCCCCAACAAGGTGGACCGATGACCTGGTGAAGGTCGCGGGAAGCCGATGGATGCGGGCAGCACAAGACCGATCAGCGTGGAAAGCCTTGGGGGAGGCCTTTGTCCAGCAGTGGTCATCTATACGCTGAGGAAGAGAAGAATAATTAAAACTTACTTAGTCTTAATTATAAGTAAATGCAATCGTTTAGAGTTAGGCGTAAGTTTGACAAATGGCACAGAAAAAGTTGGCTTTGTTTCAACTGTTGCATTTGACAGCAGTTATGTTCCAATTGTGACCCAGTAATGGTTAATCCGTCTGTAAAAAGAAACACAACTAAAGTTTTGGTTTGGGTGCGATGCAATTCTGTTTTGGTTGATTTTTTTAGCGCGATTGCCCCCCAGTGCGACAATTCTAATCCATACTAATATTATAAATGTATCTGTTTGTCTGTCTGTTATGCTTTCCCGCCTAAACCCCTCAACCGATTTTGACGAAATTTGGCACAGACAATCTTTATCTCAAAAAACATAGGCTACCTTTTATCCCGAAAAATTTTGATATTCCAGAGAGAAATCTAAAAAGCGCGATATAACCGAACTCCAAGCGGGCGAAGCCGCGGGCGGAAAGCTAGTAGCTAATAAAGATCAAATTCGCAAATCACATACCTATTTGTTTATGTGAAACTGGTCGGTGTTAAAAACGCATTCACTCAGGAGATGATTGAAAAAAAAATAAAAAAAATATCATAGATTAAGATTAGGTAGGTAACCTAATCTTCTTCTTCACTTGGTCCACTGCTGGACAAAGGCCTCCCCCCAGGCTTTCATTGCATTGGGGTGCATTGCCTTAATCCTCACGCTTAGCAGAGGCGTTGCGGAGCGCATAATTTGATATTCCACAGAAACATTGCTGCCCGCTTCTCTTGTGAGGGTTCCCTTAGTCGCCTCTTACGACACCCGCAGGAGGATACGGGATGGTACTATTCTATGCCGGGTACCGTAAGGGTAATGGTACCTAATACTTCACTGAGTAAGAACAATAAATATTATGATTGGTAATGACAGCTCTTCTATTGCCCACGATCTCGATAACAAAACTTTAAAGTTACTTGAACTTACATAATAAAAGATGTAAGAAAAACAATACATTTCCTTGAGTGGCGACGGAATAGGGTAGGTAATAGAAAAGTATGCTGTAATCATTCGGCAGGTGGACGGGACCGGTCCTGTGATGTAACAACTGGCCTTCTTTTAAGAGGAAAACGCCCCGCTTTTATGGATGATGTAATTATAGAACTTTTTATTTGAACTTACAAATCTTATGTAAGAAAACCCCTGAGTTTTCTCTTCAGGGTTGCAAGACGAATGAAACTTTTTATCTCAAGGGAAACCAAAAAAAATTAAGAATGTATTTTTTTGTATAAAAAGCTTACGGCATAGAAAAATAAGTTTATTTTTTATTGCAAATTGCTGCTGTATTTCTAAGGCGGCCAAAGCAGTTCCAGAAGTCTTTTGTAAAGAAAATATAAGTGTAGATATGTATTTTAGAAACTCATAGCTTGAATTTTTCTAAATGTCATTTATTTTTGTTTCTTTTTAAAAATAAAGCAACATAGAAGATATACATATAACTGATATCGATCTATCGATCTGATCTCGATCTAAATCGATATCAGTTCATCGATTTTATTATCCATTGTATATGTATTTTTGTTTTGTTTACCTCTTCACTCGAAAGTATTGATTTTGTACTTCCATGATGCATCGCATCCTGTAATGAGATATATCTACAAGAGGCGCACCTTAAGAACATCAAGACTCTCGATTTTTCAGAAATACTTTTTCTGAACATTTATGACAAGTTTTTGAAATGGATTACTGAGACGAGATGCGACTAGATTTTTAACATACTAATTGCAGTATTCTTTTCATTAGTTCTGTTTTTTTGTTTATTAGCCTCTTTCGTGTTTACCGTTCATGCCTAATGGCATATAATCGATTATCGTGATGTTATTAAATCGATACTAATATTACTAATCAATTGAGTGGTTGGTTAGCAAGTTTCCTCGTACTGCACTATCTAGTTGAAAAGCGTGTTTATCTTTAGATCTTTGCTTGTTTTCACTACAAATGAAGTTGAGTGGAACCAATAAGGATAATTAACTGATATATGGAATGCATAGTAAATGCGTTCCTTTAGATTTTCTTGGATTTTTAAACAATGTGGTCACGTATTACTTTTTATTCCACCGCTAGTAGTTTAATCACAACATTGGATAAATCTATAGGTACTTATACAACATTATTTTTTGTTTATGCAAAACCTGAAATAGGGTGTGCAGTATTTTTAAGTAAAGAATCTATGTACAAAATGATATATTTAATGAAAATCTACAAAAATATGGTCAAAGCTCCGCTCGGGCAGGTGAGAGCGGTGCGTTGACCTCTGGCGTCAGCTGTGGCGCGCGATTATCTATCGTAACCGCTTGGTAACCATCTGCAACAATTTCTAAATGTATTTGGGAAAAAATATAACATGGTGTAATAATGATTGGAATCGATTCAGTTGCTTATTCTGAACAAACTGTATTCAGGTTTCGCATAAACAAAAATAACGTTGTATAAAGCTGAAGAGTTTGTTTGTTTGAACGCTCTAATCTCAGGAACTACTGGTCCGATTTGGATTTTTTTTTTTGCGTTGAATAGTCCATTAATCCAAAAAGGCATTAGGCTATATAGCATCACGCTGCGACCAATAGGGTTTAAAACAAATCCTTATCCAAATAAATTAATAGTCATTGAAAGGTCGCGGGAAGCTGATGGATACGGGCAGCACAAGACCGGTTATCGTGAAAAGCCTTGGGGGAGGCCTTTGTCCAGCAGTGGACTTCTATAGGCTGAAGAAGAAGAAGATATTTCTTTCGTCGTGAATATTGCCCGTAATAAAGATAGATATTGGGTTTTCTCGTTGACATTGTGTGCGTACAAACCTACCTCGACAGACGCAAAAGGAAAAGTTATTACTAAGGAAACGCAAGTAATATTTATGATGTTTTTACCTCCATGTTTTATTTGTTTCTTTGTGTTGAAACTACATATTTCCATATGTAGTTTATACGAATATTATAGTATATATGAATATTTGCACTGATCTGGTCGTGCCTCGGAAAGCACGTTAAGCCGTTGGTCCGGGTTGCCATACGAACATCTAGTGGCAGTCGGTACGGGTTGTTGAAGCTCTCAAAAATCCAACAATTGGTCTAGCTGCAATGCTTCGATGTCACCTTCGGGTTGTGGAGGTCAGACGGCAGTCTCTTCACGGAAAATGTCGAAGTTTAGCCATATCAGCAGTTGGACTGGTAAAGCGGACCCCAGACTCCAAAGCTGAAAAGGCTTCGAATGCGACTGAGATTAACGCTGGGATGATGATAATAGGTACTGTTGAAACTTGGTAGGTAGATGTATTCTGTGAACCCCATTAAGATTTTGATGCAAAAATAAAATAATAATAATAAATATTGGGGGCCCCCATACTTAGAACTGAAACTCAATTTTTTTTCCTGAAGCTATACGTGTGGGGTACCTATGGATAGGTCTTCAAAAATGATATTGAGGTTTCTAAATTATTTTTTTCTGATCCGAATAGTTTGCGTGACAGACGCTTCCAACAATACAATCAATGCAGTCTTTATAATTTACTAGCTTTCCGCCCGCGGCTTCGCCCGCGTGGAGTTCGGTTTTATCGCGCTTTTTAGATTTCTCAGTGTTTCTCTACTATATTATGCATTTATTATACATACAAACCTTCCTTAAGAATCACTCTATCTATTAAAAAAAACCGCGTCAAAATCCGTTGCGTAGTTTTAAAGATCTAAGCATACATACGGACATACAGCGAAAGCGACTTTGTTTTATACTATGTATTGATTGATGTGCGAAAGAATAAATAAATAAATAAAAAATCTAAAAAAACATATGATGTACATTACTACAAAAACTACCAATGAAAATTGTTTTGAACGAGATCTAGTAAGTAGTTTTTTTAATACCTCGTAAATCGTAAACCGCTTATTACCGCATCTTTCATACCAATAACTTTAATCCTTTAATTTCATAAATCAATGGTACGGAACGGAACCCTTTGTGCGTGAGTCCGACACGCACTTGGTCGGTTTTTACCCGACTGCCAGGAGGGTTATGTTTTTAGCTCCTATCTTGTATGTATTATTCTTTATTACCTAGTATCTCTAGAACCGCTGAACGGATTTTCACATTTGAGGTATCGTTAGATTTGGCTTAATTGCCCAACTGCTACTAGATAGGTGACATTTTAAAAAATCCAAAATGGCGGATGTATGACGCCATATTGTGAGATATGAAGAAATAAATTTCTACCAAGCATATCGAGTGGGATATCAAAATGAAGGATTTTAAACACTGATTCTAAATATGTATATAACTTAATATTAAATGGAACAAAAAAAAAGAATTACATGTTTTTTTCTGCCAAGCATATAGAGTTGGGTATCAAAATTAAGGATTTTAATCACTGATTATAATAAAAATATTGATTCTAAATATATTTTATATAAAAAAGTCTTTAAATATAAAATTGCCGTTTAATAGGAAAAAAAATCTTATGTATTCAATGTATGATATGATGTATTATGTATTCTTGTATACCCATGCAATCAATGTATTTTTGCCAACACAGTGGCAGTTTATTGATTCTTAAAGAAATCAGCTGGACGAGAGGCAAGTGGCAGTCTCCGAATGGGGCAATGCCAAACTTGTAGCATTCAATACCGGCAAAACCCGGCGTGTCTTTTCACCCCCAAAAGGAGCCCGTTCACCTTGGCTCCTACTTTTCGAAATGTATCCTTGGAGTGTTCCGCCGCCTTCAACTTTTGGGAGTTGAGATTCCCTCCACCCTAAACTTTGGGCGGTTCATTGAGTCCAAAGCCAAGGTGGCTGCCAAGGAACTTGGCGTTATCGCAAGGGTCCGGCGGTACTTCACACCAGGGCAGCTTTTAATGTTGTACAAAGCACAGGTCGGTTCGTGTGGAGTACTGCAGCCACATTTGGGCTGGTGCTGCTAAGTGTCACCTGGCCACTTTGGATTCAGTGGAGAGGCGGGCGAAGAGGCTGATTGGTAACCCTGACTTAACTCGAGACAGTCTCCAAAGCCTAGAGCACAGGCGTAGAGTAGGCAGCCTTTCGGTCTCTTATAGGATGCATTTTGGGGAGTGTGCGAGGGAATTGCAAGATTTAATTCCCCCCTCTCCGTTCCACCATCGGACGACCCGTCGTACGGCAAGTTTCCACCCTTACGTTGTTAACACCACTACGATCCGGACGAAGCGTTTCGCCTCCTCTTTTATACCGCGTACATCGAGGGACTGGAACAATTTGCCAGCGACGGTGTTTCCGTCACATTACAATTTGAGCGTCTACAAGGCTAAAGTGAATAGGTTCTTAATAAACTAGCGCTAGTTTATAACTAATAAAAAAAAAAGACGAAAAAGATTGAAGACGAAGAAGACCATGACAGAAAAGTTAGAAAAGCTCACAAAAGTATACAATGTTAGTGCTATAGACATCACATTTGAACCTAAAACATATGGTCAAAAACCACGAGAGGAATACATACCTGAAGATCCCAATAAATCAGGTAGTATACCAAATCACCTCAAGTTAGGTATTAAGCTCTCGAGCCATGCTAAGACGGAACATCAGTGCTAACCATGGGCTGGTTAACGGTGCTATGGGTATTATCCGACGAATAGATTGGCCAGCACTACGCAGAAAGCAGTTGGAGCCAGGAAAACTACCACAAGCGGTATTTGTGGAGCTCGATGACACAAGTATAACAGGGAACCTACCTGTTATTGGAGTCTGGATCCAGCCTCGTGCTACAGACTTTGATGCTTTACGCGGTAAAGGCAAGATTGAGCGACGAATGTTTCCCTTAATTTTATGCTGGGCAGTGACGGTGCATAAACTACAGGTCACAACTTTAGACCCAGCAGTTGTAGATTTAAGTAGAAACTTATTTGCAAAAGGTCAAGCTTACGTTGCTTTGAGTAGAGTGAGGACTCTTTCCGGACTTGATATCAGTTTTCTTAACCCTAACAAATTGCTAAATCAACCACATGACATAAACTCATTTAAGGAATTAATCTGGTTACGTAATATTTCTTAACTAAAAAGACATAAATTTATTAATAATTAAATAAACAAAAAAAACCACTTGCATGGATAACTACAATTAAAAATCAACTGAAAAGACTAAAACAAGATGAAAATTCAATGATAAGGCAGAAAAAAAAACAATGATAAATCCAGAAACCTATATTGAAACAGTACCAAACCTATGTACAGACGACATCACATCAAGCTACTACAATCTGTCAGATTTCCTTATTAGATTTTCAACTTTATAGCATTAAGGCTCTATGTTGATTGGAAATATCTGACCGTTTGGGGTAGCTTGACCTGCTGTCGTCCGTACCTACGTATTTAATGTACACTTAGAAATTTCAGCACAAAAGTCAGTCAGTTTCAATTTTTTGCAAAATTATAAACAGAATTACATTCGGAGGCATGCACAAAGCGCGTATCTTGTACATATGAATGTATGTAATATTCTTTATTATTTTGTATCTCCAGAACCGGCTAACGGATTTTCACATTTGAGACATCGTTAGATTTGTCTTAGACGATGACATTAAAAAAAAATAAAATGGCGGATGTTTGACGCCATAATTATGAGGTAATTTTTATTAACCAAACTTATCGAATTGGTTTTAAAATGAAGGATTTAAAATACTCATTAGAAAATATGTATATAACGTGCACTTTTAATATTAAATGGAACGATGAAAAAAGAAATTAAACAATTTTTTTAAGTTTTCCAACATTAGAAAAATAATTTGTTAAAACTAAAAAGATAGAAATAAAAAATATTATTTAAAAACAAAAAACCCGCCTGCATAAAACTCTAACGAACTGAATAGGTAGAAACAAGTTGAACGATCGCAGTTGGGGGACTTCTTAGCTAGATAAACAAGTATTCCATAGAACAGTCCCCCAACTGCGATTGTTCAACTTGTTTCTACCTATTCAGTTCGTTAGAGTTTTATGCAGGCGGGTTTTATGTTTTTAAATAATATTTTTTATTTCATGAAAGACTTCGTACGCAACTGTTTCCTCAGCCTCCATTCACGCTCTGCACAGAGGACTCTCTTGTTTATTAAATAGGAAATCTTTTTCTTGTAAATCCACTGTTTTCAAGTAACGTTTACCCACAACTCGCTTATCGGAGGTCCAAAGAATATTTGTGTAGCAGTTTCTAGGCAGTTGATCAAAACAAATTGAAACTCACGACTGTGGGACACAAACGACCTTCACTGAACTACCTACAAATATTTCTCTGAAAGTATAATTGGGTCAAGAGACAAATGTAAGTAAATTCTAAACAGGATAAATGTGGGTTAAAAGGTAACGAAAACAATAACAGATTAGAAGGAACTGTTTACAACAAGCACTTCGTGATTTATGTTATCTTGACCTCGATGCAGAATGATAATTCGGTATGACACTGATTTTTAAAGACATTTGCGCAGTTTTGCATGCAAGGTTTAGTGACTAGGCATTTATACAGCCTTGTTTTATCTCGGTGGTAGGCTATAACATCGGCTGCCGGCAGAAGTTACCACCCACCAGACAAAGTCTTGCCGCCAAGCGATTCGTCGTGTTCCGGCATGATGTCTGGTGAAGCCGTACGGAGGACGGGTCTGAGCAGTTGTGTTGCGTTGTGTGGCGGGTACTATGCGCCAAATGTTGTTGTGTCGGGAGTTTGGTCATGGAAAGTCTCCAGATCAATCTCCCTCTAGCGCAGCATCGTTTGGTCGTGTTGGTCTTGGGTTTAACATTGCATCACCTCGCTCAACTGCCGTCATCCTTCCTATTCCTAAGTTTTTTTAAGTGAATAGGCTTAATAAACTAGTGCGCTTTTATCAGGCGGGGTTGCAGTCAAGCACTAGTTTATAATTATAAAAAAAAGGGGAAGTGTTAGGCGCTGGTGCCTAATTTACAACAGCCGTGCAGGTCTCGGTAGAATAGGACCGATGCTCGATGGGGCCGACGGGTTCTCGAGAGGCGACCACGCACCGGAAGACGCAGCGTGGGTAGGCCCCCGACAAGATGGACCGACGACCTGGTGAACCAGGACTGGTCGTTGTGGAGATCCTTGGGGGAGGTCTATGTCCAGAAGTGGACGTCTATCGGCTGAAATGATGATGTGCAGGTCTCGGCTGTCATTCGTAGATCCTTGACAGTCGTAGTCTGAAGCCTAAAAGTCTGACAAACATTCTTACCAAGGTGTATCAGGTAAGCACCACGTAAAATACTGGTATTAAACTCGAAGCTGACCCCGAAGAGAGGTAATGGCAAATGGGTAAGCAGGTTGATTGTGATGTGAAGTTATGGCACGCTGGCCTTTTGAATAAGTTTTCAGCGTACGGCATTTCCCCTGGCCTGACTGGCTGGGTAAAAGACTTCCTGACTGAACGGTCCCTCCGAGTTGCTGTCGACGGATGCTCATCGGAGCCCATGTCGACTAATGCCGGTGTTCCTCAGGGGTCTGTTCTCGCTGCATATTAACGACCTGCTGTTGCCCGGTATCTATGGGTATGCAGATGACAGCACAATTGTGTAGAGATAACTGCCGAGTGTTCGGGCTAATAAGGAAGCAATGTGCCAAGAAGCAAGATTTACTACACTATAATGATTGTCTGATCAACTTGATTATCCCCGACTGGTGGACACTTGTCGTGACCATATGGGTGGGTAATTTTTGCCCAATGAGTTAGCATGGCCATTCGTGTAATACTCTTAAGGGCACCTATGCAGACGACTGCTACGACGACGCCAAATTAGCTTTTGTTTTTGTATTTATTTCCGTAGTTAATAATTTAATTGCTAGTTATGTATAAGTAATATACTCCCCCCCCCCCCCCTCTTATCTTAAAGAACGTTTTAAGTTCCTTTATGACACACATAATAGATGTCTGAGGTCTTCTGAAAACCTGATGTTAGAGATGCCGATGCATTCCACTAGTTTCTACGATAAATCCTTTACTGTACAAGCAGTTCGGCTATGGAATGACTTGCCCGTGTCCATAAGGCGTGCTCAAACTCTTTCCACTTTTAAAAGTATGATAAAAAAGCACTTCTTCTCTCTTTAAACATGTTATTATATTTTATTTGCTCTTGTATGTTGTTTATTAATTAGATGTATATATTTAGTTAAACTAGTAAGTATGATACATTTAACGTATATATTTTTTGTATACTCTATGTAAATAGTACACTGTAGACTACCTGCACTATTTCTCTCTCCTTCCCCTTAAGTATTCCATCCAAAGGTTGTCTGTAAAAAATCGCTCTTAGCGATAAGACCGCCCATTGTGTCACCTTTTAGAAAATCTTTATATTTATGTTTTTTAATTTATATGGTGTACATAATAAAGAGTATTCTATTCTAATAAAACAATCATGATATACAATTAAACTTAAAAATAATAAATTCTACAATTATCACTACATATGCTCTACGAGTAGGACACGTCGCGGATCAAATATTTGGATTATAAAACTGGTTATAAGCGAATCGAACGTGGATATCAGTGTTTTAATTATGATAACAAAGGAATCCACAAATAGAACTTTATCACGTATATACTAATAAAGATTATAAGATAATACTTTTCCTCAACAATTACTCAGAAAATGGACTTAGATATTGCAATCAAATCTACAAGTAGAAGCATGTTGTACAATATCTAATGATGATTACAGAAGGAAAGGTCGAACGTTGTTATTTTGAACCGTGTGATTATCACAATGGTCGAGATATACAAGAAGCTTATCATGTAATTTTGATAACCAGACCAGCACATGAATCTAATACAATCTGTTTAATTTCCTTAATAGACTTTATCGGTATATGTTCAAGGTTGAATGGGAAAAATTTACAGTTTCAGATAGCCTGATATGCTCAATGTAGGGTCTGTACGACAGCAGGTTACCTGGAGCTGTCAAATATTTCCAATCAACCTTGAGCCTCAAAGCTTTAGCGATAAAGTCCAAAATCTAATTTAAAAAAAATTACTGTTGTAGTAGATTGATGTGTTCGTTTGTTGTCTGTACATTTATGTGTCATTCTTCTTAAATAACTCTTTGGAGAACCATACAAATTTTATATGGTTCCCACTGTAACATTTCCTATATAATACGGGTGTCTAGAGCTTGATGTCTCTGAGAGATAAGCTAGTTGGTCGAAAACTGAATATAAATCAATTGAAATGAAATGAAAATTAAAAAATATAGATCACAATGAATGTATAAAAAAGTCTCAGTTTCTACAACTTGTAACATAAAGGGTATATACATAACAAAGGCATGGCATCTTTACATGATATCAAACGATAATGGAAGGGTTTTTTAATCCAATCTCTTTATGTTAGGAAGTTATGAGGAAAAACACCGCCTGTGATAGGCTACTGCCATACTAGTCGCACAGAGATATTGAAGACATTTATCGGATTTTGGCAAGTAACGTGACGGGTAACGAGTAGTTATTAACGTATGTAGTGTGCTGCCACGTTTGTTATGATTTTATTTTAAGAAACACACGAAACCAAAAATTTGGTACTTACCAATTTTTTGAGTATTTTATTTTGAGTTGAAACCCTTCCGATATCGTTTGATATCATCTAAAGATGCCATGCCCTTGGTATGTATATACCCTTTTTGTTACACGTTGTATAGTATAAGTTACGATCTAAAACTAATGTTGGAACCACCCGAACTAGGTTCATTTAAACCTGTGTTTCAGGCTATCATCAGCCAGGATATTTGATGGCTATAATATTATAATAACACACATGACATAAGTATTAGACTAAGCAAAGACGAGCTGTCCTAAATTCTTAAATTATACACTACCACTAATCTTACTAAGCTAATCATATTATTTTAATACTAGCTGACTCGGCGAACTTCGTTCCGCCCTAAAGGCAATATCACATGATCTTATTTTTTACTTTTAAATTAGTATAATTAGGGTAGAACAAAAGTGTAGGAGAAGTCGAAACAATGAAGCTCATCATCATCATCATCAACCTTTTTTTGTCGCCCCCTTGCCGGCCATAGCTCTCCTCTCATAAGGAGAAGGATTGAGCGTAAGCACCACGCTTGCTCAATGCGGGTTGGCAATTTCAGACTTAAAGTCCAGGTTTCATTAAGATATTTTCCTTCACCTTGTAACATTCATCATTAAATCACAATAATATCATAGCAGAAATTTCATTTTCTCTACTTTGTGGAGATGCAAGGTACCTGGGTAGCACAAATTGGTAGGAGAAGCCGAAACAATGAAGCTCATTAATCATTAAACCATAATAATTACATGGAAGAACTTTTATTGTGCCTAGTTTGTAGAGGTGCAAGGTACCAGGGTAGCACAAAACTGTAGGAGAAGTCAAAACAACGTTTCCCAGTTCACATGCTTTTTCTAGCAATCAGCGCCATCAGCCGGGCTGATTTGTGAATCTAAACCATCCACGGCACCACTCAAACGCATACAGAAAAATTCATTTAAATCGATCAAGCCGTTTAGGCTCCTCCTAAACGGCTTGATCGGTTTAAATGAATTCTTCAATGACATACATACGTACAGCAGAATTATATATATAAAGATATCTAGCATTCTTTCCGTATCTGTGTAATTGAGGGTCTGTAGATATTCAGCTAGCATTACACAATATTTATTTAAGGTTTCACTGTATGCCTTTACCAGTTTGTTAAATTTGTTATACATAAATATAAATAGTGTCCGAGAAATACATAAAATCTGTAAGTAAAACCATGTTCAAACGCAAACGCAAACGGTCTCCAAAGCCTGGAGCACAGGCGTAGAGTAGCCAGCCTTTCAGTCTTCCATAGGATGCATCCTGGTGAATGTGCAAGGGAATTGCATGATTTGATTCCGCCATCTCCGTTCCACCATCAGATGACACGTCGTACGGCGACTTTTCACCCTTACGTTGTTAACACCACTACGATCCGGACAAGGCGTTTCGCTTCTTTTTTATACCGCGTACACCGCGGGATTGAAACAATTTGCCAGTGGCGGTGTTTCCATCACACTAAAATTGGAGTGTCTTCAGGGCTCTTAATAAATTAGTGCGCTTTACCATCAACGATCGCATCACTGTTCATCATCAGGCGGGATTGCGGTCAAGCGCTTGTTTATAATTTATAAAAAAAAGCTAATACATTTCTTCTCTTGCCAGAAGGTACAGGGCTAAAACCAGTATCAGCGTGCTGGAATATGTAGTATTAGGTATATTCAAAATAAATAACTGGCAACTGGCGTACTGTTAGCACTTTACTGTAAAGCTAGTGGGTGAGAAATCTGGAAGGACGAAAGCTAGCGACCTTCAGGATTGCTCTTTGAGCACGTTCCTAGGGTAAAAGTATAGTTTTAGGGGCACCATCCAAGAAGCTAATACAATAGGTAAGAATGGACTGACACAAAGCCATATACCCCTGTCGAATTAAAGTAAATTCTGCTATGTTGCGGAAATTTTAAAAACCCATATTCAGCTACGTAGGTAATAAATAACACACGGACACCTAGATATTTTTTAAGGTCAGTTTTTTGTAATATAGAGCAAGTGCATGCTGTGTCAGCGGACATACTCATATTGCAATCGTGAGCATAAATGTTTAGGTTACTAGCAAATATTTTAGTATTTCTCATAGTAAATAACATGTAATTGGTTTTATCTACTCTCATATCAAAAAACAAAAATATAAAACCAAAAAGAAGTTTATATTGACGTACTTTACCAATAGTATATCGAAAGGAAATTAAAAAATTAAATTATAACATTATTTCTCTAACAAAATAATGTTATAATATTTTTTTTTTTCATTACGGTACAAACCATATACTGCCATTGATATAATATTAAACTAAGGTAGATAAGTCACTAGCGCATTGAACTTGCAGCGTACAAAATATCATATCTGTTTAATATTATATCAATGTAGACAGTACTATTTCATTTTTTATCTGTGGCTGCGCGCGCTTTGGCGCATGCGCTGTGATGCAGGGTGCAGAATTGTTAACATTTTGCATATTACAATTATGAAACTGAATAAATGGAATTGTGTTGCGTTGGCGTTAGACGCACTGAGATTAGATAAAGTAGTGTATGAAACTGTACATAATTAGGTATTACACACTCTTGTGATACTATTAAAAAACTCGCTTCGCTCGTGTTTTAAACTCACACTCGTGCTTAATACCCCTCATTATATATCAGTATCATAAACTACTATTATCTGTCTGTCTGTAATGTCTGGAGATTATTATGAAACCAATTAGGCACTACGTTGAAACCATTTTGTGCAAGTGCCTCGTCTTTAGATTTACCTGAAAACACGAGACCTTTGTCATTAGCATAAGACGTAATGACACCGTTTTGAAGTGAGAAGCTGCTTAATCCATACTAATATTATAAATGCGAAAGTAACTCTGTCTGTCTGTCTGTTACGCTTTCCTGCTTAAACCTCTCAACCGATTTTGACATAGACTACCTTTTATTGAAAAAAAAGAATATGTTCCCGAGGGAAATCTAAAAAGCGAGATATAATCGAATTCCATGCGGGCGTAAAGCTAGTTCGTTTATATGTAACGGGGAACGTCAGGAAGCTGGGCCGAAGTTACGGAGAGTTGAGGTGTCTGCTCATCCCATGAACATTCATCGTGGGCGTTGAACATTAAATATAATGTTATGTTCAATTCTTATTATTTTAACTGTACAGACACTTAGATCAATTTTATATTAAGAGATTACAATGATAATCTCAGATTAAAACAGATAAGTCACTGGGTTGAGTATGACCAACACACTCGATAGAAGCTTGAATAAAGAAAATGCCCGCGCCAACGGTCGCTCGCTATGGCAAACGCAACTCTAGTCGGTTTTATCCGCTCTTAATAAAAAATCATAATTTATCCGAATACCGACCAATTAATCGACTTCAAAAAATAGTAGAGTAATTTACGGACAATTGATACTGATACAAAACAGACAGCGCCGTTATATACATAGATTAAGAAAAGGGTAGGGCCTAAAATACTACCTTGAGGGATTCCGAAACCACTATTTTTAGGTCAGAACTCTTATCCTAACCACACACTGGTGACGATCACTAATATAATGAGATATTAATAGAATAGTAATAATTTTAATAGTGCTCCTGTTATTTCAATTTGTACCAGTTTAACTGAAAGAATATAACGGTGACAAATGCTTTGGCAAGGTCTAAGAAGATCCCAAGTGCAAAAATGCCGTTATCCAGATTAGTAAAGATGAGATTTGCCAATGTGCATTAAGAACTGCTTGGTTTGTTGATCTTTTAGGCCTAAACCCAAATTGTCTATCAGAGAGTAAATTGTTCTTTTCAAGATAAGTGTTTATTATTTTTTCCAAAATCAAATTTCAAGGACCCCTTGAAATCTTGACACATTCTCTTAAAATCTCGCAGAACATATCTGAACTCCCCTGATACTAAACAAAGTATAAATGAGGCCATATCTCTAACTTTTAAATAAACCACGTAGTAGACACTGACAAAATGTACGGTGTAATTATAGCGCGCAAAGATTCATCATCATCAGCCTGTACTCGTCCACTGCTGGACATAGGCCTCCTTCATGGTACGCCAACAAGCTCGATCCTGAGCAGTTCTCCGCCAACTCGCCCAAGGGCGATAAAGGGCACAAAGATTACTCACTCTAAAAATTTGACTTTTCCCAGACCGGACTTGCTCACCCCTAGGCCTGACTTGCCCCCCAGGCCTGTAGCTGGGTACGCCCATGGGCACGGGTCAGCTAGTATGACATATTTTGGTGGGATAATTTATTGGGAAGCGTCTGTTACGATCTCTCATTATATGAATGTGGTTAATTCAAATGGATGGCTACCCCTCCTGGAGAACATTCATGTGATATTGTTATCTCAAAGCAAGAGATAATTTAAAATTCTCTAGTTATTTTATCGCGATTGAAAAACATTTTACGCATCCGTTATCAAAACAGTATCCAGAAGTAGTCACATTGTCCTGCAATGATTCATTTGACTGACTCTCTCCATTATCTATGTCAAGCATTTGATCCCCCGTATCACGACACACCTCTTTTATCTCATCTGATAAGCTTTCACGATACAAAATAAACCTTGTCGTGAGAAAAATAAAATTCAAGGTTCTTTCAACGGTGCTAACTACGCCGTTTGATTGAGTGATGGCGTCCTGACTAATATTGGAAAGCATTGATATCTAACGCAATTAAGTTAGGTCAAAGAACTAGTTACAACTTGATGCAACAAGTTTAGCCCTGATAATGGGAATATTTCCCGTATCATTATTGATATTGTGGGAAGTTTGTGCGTTGAAGATCCTTCAAGTGAACCTTGTACATGGTTGCATATAGGAAGAGGTTGATAACTGATACATGTAACCAATTGGGTTGTAACCTTAAAAATAATTTAATGTCCATCAGATGGATTTATAAAAAATGTTTAACACGTATTTTTAATCTTTTCCTTCATTCAAATACTTAGGAAGATATATACTATATTGATTTGAAATGTCGCGTGACGTCACGCCGTGGTACAAAATATACCACAGCATGACGTAATTAACCCCCACTCCGTAACTTTAATACGCTATGTCTCAGTAGTTTTTGGTAATTTGGACAAAATAAAAAATACTGGTCTTAATTTTTTTTATTATCTATACGACGGACAATTTTTTTTTTGTTTTCATACCTTGGATACATCTCTATTATAGCAAAAGCAAGTTTTCTGTACTGTAATAGTTAATAGATGGTGATTTTATGTCAATCAATATTATATTACTATGCTACTTTGTTACTTAACTTATGAACGCGAAACTGTGAGGGTGTATGTAGGTATAGATGGATTTTAGTTACTGTCTTATCCAAAAACTAGTGAACTTTCGGATTTTAATGAAATTTGGCACTTGGATAGTTTATACAGGGTGTCTCTGACATCGACGCACAAACGAGTACCATGGATCCAGTACATGATTCTGAACCCCACAGTGGTGGAATTTTTCGTCGCTATTTTCCTGATTAAAAAAAATAATCAAATTAAAAAGCCGTTTTTTTTCACTCTAAATCGTTCATAATTGCTATACTTTTATAACCCAATTAGATCTCAAAGGAAAAAATAATTAATTAGATAATTACACAAAAAGTTCAATGTGAACAAAACTCGAAAAACTATTCTATCGTCTGATTTAATAGAGTTCACATCAGGGGTTAACGTCATACCCACAAACACGCGCGGCGGCACGCTTGCAACTTTCAAAGGCCGAGCCGACATATTTTTTTAAACACCAATTTCTGTAACCGGTCGTTAACGATATAAATGACTATCGTAACTTTATTAGTGGCACTCGATTTAGCCTTTTCGTGAAGTTTGCATTACGATGTCAGATACACCCTGTATAATTAGGAGTAACACATAGTTTAATTTATTTCGATAGTCCCACAGAGTCAAACTTATACAGGTCAACGCCGAGACGCTGCTACCTAGTTTCATATATGTAAAAAATTCCCAGCGACCTTACGGATGTCATATTAATATGTCATGTAATTTTAATGCATACTCTAAACACTGTTTTATATGTTAGCAAATAAATAAATATTGACCATAAACATAGATATATCATGGATCATTCAGTCCAAAGATAATTAAACTATGTCAGCCATATGTTATTTTCTACGTTTATCGACGATTTTAGCAATCCTATCATTTATTTCATCAGCCTTTCGCTGATATCCTGTATTAGGGCATGCCAATTTGTATGCAATCTGTGTACTAAGCTTTGAAAGTGGTAAACAATACCGAATCTATAGTTGAGCTAAATTCGATAAAGAATGAAGGTAAACAAAATGTTGCTAAGCAACGAGTAATTTACGCCTAAAAGACAGATGTTAACAACCTTTTCTACATAGATGATTTTCATAAAAGTAATAATCCTACTTCCTACTAATCTAAAAAGTTTATTTATGTTTAGATATTTATGATTTGTATAGAACGCTTAACCGATTTGAATGAAATAATTTCGTAATAGGTTACATTTTTTGATATTATAATTAGTCCATACTTGAAAGTATTACAATACATGTGTTATGTACCTAGTTGATTTGAAAGTAATTAAAATACGCAAAATTGTATCGATAAATGCCTCATCTTTATTCATTGGTTGAATTCCACAAAATGTGTTGAATACCTGGATTTCATCCATCTTTCATTTTTGGTAGGGCTATCACGTAAAAATAATGTCGACTTTTTAATGGTTTTTCGAAATACCAAGTTATTATGCATGTTATTTTAGTGATTCTATTGAAATATGCTGAATTAGGAATTATTAATAAATAGTTAGCATGTAAAAGTCGATAATCATGTAAATAACAGGAGATTTGTAAAACGTGAGTTGTGATAACCCGAAATTGGTTTGTTTACCTCTATTCTTTATGGAGCTAGGCGATGGTATAAATGAGTGTGTACTAGCAGTCGCACTGGCATCCATTTTGACTGTTCTACATTATTCGTTGCGTTATTTCCGCCGTTGAGAAGACAAACGATTCGAACAAAAGAAGCAGTGGATTAGTAATATCCCACAATGATTCAGATGCTGATTGATAGCATGTTACGTAATTTAAAATCAATAAGCAGATATTGGCGCCGATATTCTTGTACAGAAACTAAATTAATTTTAAGTTAAGAGCATATTTTTCTTTCCATTTCTATAAAAAGGACAGAAGATAAAATGTCAGTTTAGACCTGTCAAATTAGTGCGCTCCTGAAGTAAACTATCGTATTTTTAGTCGCCATGTTTATAATAGCGTCTAAGTTGTCTATGGAGTATCTTAATTTGACAGGATTAAATTAAAATGTTATCTTCTATCCTTTTCTTAACGACATGGAAAGAAAAAGATGCATACAATATGTAAAGAAAACCCTGTCCGACCCATAAGGGTAATAAAGTTTAGGTAAACACTTGACCAAATATAATATAAAATTTTACGTAATCATCATAGTAATAATACTAATGAATTTTGAAATAATCCTTTTTTCCCGGGAATTAATTCTAATTTCCCTGAAATTTGGTAATTTTAAAAAAAGTGACAACACCGGTATTATTATAAGCGAATAGCGACGCGACCACGTCACAGGTGCCGCGTGCTCTGCCCCCTGCCGCCCGCGGAAAAGTGTTGCTTACCGCACATGTATTAAGTTACCTCTTTTTGCGAAATAATATTTATTTTTTTAGGGGATTTTATTTTTAAGTTTAGCCTGTCTTTGTGGGCATTAGTAGAATCAGTTATCGATACCTAACAATACCTTCACGGATCGGACAGGGTTTTCTTTACATATTGTATAACCACCATAACTTAAAAATAGTTTGTGAACAACAGAATCGGCGCCATTCGCGCCCATATTCTTGTTTACATACTAATTTAAAATTCAGTGCATCTTTCTTTCCATTTCATTAAGAAAAGGATAAATTTAAGGTTAGATTTTAGTTTAATCCTATCAAAATAAGATTTACCATAGACCTTACCTTTTTCTGACCTTACCTGGTAGGCAACAACATCAGCCGCCGGCATAAGTTACCACCCACAAGACAAAGTCTTGCCGCCAAGCGATTCGTCGTGTTCCGGCATGATGTCTGGTGACGCCGTACGGAGGACGGGTCTGAGCAGTTGTGTTGCGATGTGTGCCTGGTACGATGTGCCTAATGTTGTTGTGTCGGGAGTGTGGTCGTGGAGGGTCTCCAGATCATCCTCTGGCGCAGCATCGTTGGTCGTGTTGTTGGGTTAAACATTGCATCACCTCGCTCAACTGCCGTCTTCCTTCCTATTCACTCAGTTTTTTTGAGTGAATAGGCTTAATAAGCTAGTGCGCTTTACCATCAACGATTGCATCACTGTTTACCATCAGGCGGGATTGCAGTCAAGCACTAGTTTATAACTAATAAAAAAAAAAGACAATTTAGAAGAGAGCGTATACATGGCGAATAAAAATACTTCAAAATACGTCAAGCGCAGACTGATTTGACAGGTCTAAATTAACATTGGTACTGTGTTCTTTTCTTAACGAATTAAAAAGAAAAAGATAATTTAAATTTAGTTTAGTTTCTTCACAAGGGAATCTGGGCCATTATCATTCATAGCTGTTAATATGTCAAACAGTACGACTAATTACATCTCTCGAGTAGATCCGTAGTTTAGCGTTATAAAACTCCATTGAAAAAGTCTTCCTCTCCAATGGGGAAGAAAACGCAAAGCTATTTGCAGATGTCCCTGATGGCGTTTGACTCATAACAATATTAGCTGTTAGTCGTATCACGTTTTATGTTGAGTTTTTTTTTTGTGTTTGACGAGTTTTTTTTTTAGGTAAAGCAGAGTAATGTATTGTACATGGATTGTTTCAAGTTAAAAAAGGAGTTAAAAGTCTAGAGGAGCTTCAGTAAAAGGACGAAACGCTGATCTAATTACCAGGCAAATAACAATGCCCAGACTTTAAACTGAATGCAGACTTGTTAGTGTTTTAAGTTACATTAATTTTGTATTAGGTTTAATGTTTCTTTAGTTATATTTAAGTAAATATTAATGTACTTATATTTTGAAAGTTTCAACCCTATTATTCTAAAATTATTATCCAGACTTGAATCGTATGACCGAAATTTTAACTTCGAGGTTCTTTAAGAACAAGAAATTCAAGAGAAAAAAATTGATTTACCGCCCCCAGAAAGCTATAGAGACATCAACATAATCTTTACTGACATCTATTTATATATTCTGTTCTAAATTGAAGTGCATATATTTAGGGAAAGAGTGATTTCCATTATTATTGCCACAAATTGCTACACAACGCGACAATTTAAAAAAAAAATTATAAACAACGTAAACTCGAACAAATTACAATGGGTTTGACAGTTTATTTGGGTCAAACGATATCAGCGCCTCTAGTGGCGAGATTTGTCAGTTTTCTTCCCCATTACTAATCCATTCGCATTTCTCATGACTATTTTATCTCACTGAACAAAAATAAGCCCTATCGACACAGTCAATCAAGAAGATTATCGGTTGAACATGCACAAACTCTTGTAAAATGTAACGTTTGAATATTATTGTGTAACTTATAAACAGACGAGTAATATTTACCTACAATATCATCATACATAATTATCAACAACAACATAAGGCCTGTGTCATCGAACTGTAAACTTTAATCACAATAATCCCCTTTCCGTATATTATTATACACGCCCAGTATTTCTCGACACATGACAAAGTATCGAGCTAGGTTACCTAAAATCTTTATATGGCTAGCAGTGCTGACAAGAAGGACCAAGTTATATTGGATTTTCTCCAAAGAGTTGGATTCAGCAAAGTCATTTTGATGCGACGTGGATATCGGGTAGTGGGCCGCGTCGTCCGCCAGACAAAGTCCAAGCCGCGTTGGAACTCATGATAAAACCTTTTTACATTCGACGTGTTATCCTGACTGTAACATGTAAACAAATAAGTACTTATATGTGTTTTTGGAAAAAAAACCGTTGTTACCCATACTTAAAGTTTAGTACAGTTTGCAAATTCTCAAATATTTTTACGGCTTCTTCAACAGTATTTAGTTGTGGTTACGTGGTCATAATTCAATATAAATTCTATGTTATTTCTTCTTAGAAAAATATAAACATGGTTGTCGAAGAAGTACTATAGAATTAGAAAGAATTGAATATGGAATAGTTATTAAAATGTAGGTATAGTAGAAATAATGATGAAACTATTGCACAATAAGAATGAGAATTGGCGCGAAAAATAATATCCTTAGAGTAAACAGAATTGCACCAAACATAATACAAATATCATTAGTAAATGAAATCAAATTAAATACATAATATCCCAATGGAGTATTTTTTAAATACAGCAATTACAAATAAACTAACGAAGACATTAGGGTACCTACCTATTTAAAAAAAGGGGTTCATTTAAGTAAATGTATAATATTTTGTTATATCATTAATATAATGTATTACTGATAGAATAAATTGAACAATAAAAGGATAATGACTTGGTGGGTTTGTGTGTACACGATGTTAACAGATAACAAGCACAAAATTTTATGATTCTTTCGTAGACATTCAAGTCTTCATACTGACCGGTCACTTGGACTTTACAGATCAAATGCTAAATGCGAATGCAAGCCTTGAAAACGTTATATCAGATATTTCTTTCCAAAAGGTCTTGTAAATTAAGAAAAAGCAAAAACCCCATGATTGCGATTACTTAGTGAACTACGTCAATGGTCGGACGAAACTCGTTGAAACAGGGTCATGGCGCAGGCGCCGACGGCTCGGGCGGGGCGGCGCGTGCGCAAGTAGTCTCGCGGTCGCATTTTTAGCAACTCTTTTCCTCACATGTTTTGTAATAGGTACATATAGCGGATTTCCTTGGTATTACTTTCCAGTGAGTCACGGATTTTAGATGTATTTCAAGGCTTTGTGAACGTAGCATATTTCATTATTATTGACAGGTCAATTAATGCATCCTTTTGCTCTACATACTATAGTGTATATGATAAATCGATGCTTTGGATGATGCATAGGTGCATAGTTTATAACGACACACATTCCTTTCATCATCATCATCATCATCATCATCATCAACAACCTTTTTATCGCCCCACTACTGGGCACAGGTGTCCTCTCATACAGAGAAGGATTGAGCGTAATCACCACGCTTGCTCAATGCGGGTTGGCGATTTCAGACTTATAAAGTCCAGGTTTCCTCAAGATGTTTTTCTTCACCTTCGGTCACATTCACAGAACTTGTTATTACGATTTCTGTGGTCACATTCCTATCTACTTAGCCTTTTTTTTGGTGTGGATGGAAAATCATCAAATGACCTCTCCCGCTCTGGGCGGAGCGGAAGGGCGTTCATAATTTTATGAACGTTCATATTTTGATCTGAATTTCAATCTGTAAAAAAATCCATAAATATTCCACAAATTTCTGACAAGTTTAAGATATTGATTGTCGTTGAGACTGCGAGAAGACTTGGAACGCTTTTAACTACGAGAACTGGCCTTCAAATGGCAGGTGATCTGGTTGAGAGGCACGTAACAATATTAAATCTGGGACTGGAGATGCCAATACATTCCACTAGTTTCTGTGTTAAATCCTTTACTGTTCAAGCACAAATACTATAAAACATTAATTCGTCAATTTAACTCGCATAACAAGAAAATCACTACCGGAGGTTATTCACCTCACAGCTGATTTCGTGCGCTCAGTATCACAAAGAAAACCTTCACCTTGAGTTTCCTGGAAAATCTTTTACTCATAATTCACTCACTTTGGATTCATACTTTTCGTTTTTGCCAAGCTATCCCACACACACAGTATATATCACCACCGTCATCATTCCAGCCAAGGATCTCCACGGTGACAGGTCCTGCGCCTCCCGCATCTAGCGATTTCCCGCGACCTTCACCGTCGCGGTAGATATGTATATAATTATTTAAATTAGTATGATATGCTTTATGTACATGTGTATTTACTATATAATCTAAATAATACACTGTAAACTACCTACACTATTTATCTTTTCTTCCCCTTGGTATTCCAACCAAAGGTTGTCTGTAAAAGATTTCTTTTAGCGATAAGACCGCTCATTGTGTCACCTTTTTTTATGGGACAAAACCCGCCACACATTTCCCAACCCACTGCAACTCCTGAAAGCCAGAATCAACAGTGGAGATCGCCAGAAAAACGCCGAGCAATGAAGCTCGACGAGTCCCGGAGAAACGATTCAACTGTCACCTTTGTAAAATCTTCATATTAATGTTTGGTCTTTTATATATAGTGTTTAATAAAGAGTCATCATCATCACAGCGTTAATCCCAGTCGCATCCGAATCTTCTTTAGCTTTGAAGTCCGGGGTCCGTTTTACCAGTCTAACTGCTGATATGGCTAAACTTCGACATTTTCCGTGAAGCGACTGCCGTCTGACCTTCACAACCCGAAGGCGATATCGAAGCATTGCAATTGGACCAATTGTTGGACTTTTGAGGGATCCAACAACCCGTAACGACTACCACTAGATGTTTGTATGGCAACCTGGACCAACGGTTTAACGTGCTTTCCGAGGCACGACCAGACCAGTGCAAATATGCATACAAATATTTGCACTGTGCGAGGATCGAACACGCGCCTCCTTGCGCAGCGGCCGCGTCCGCTACCGCTACGCCACGGAGGCTACCATTGTTACGAGTTAGGGTACAGTAGGGTAATTGCGTAACACACTATCAGTAGTATGTAATATATTTAATAAAGAGTATTCTATTCAATACTTAAGGCAAACATTGAAAAGATGTCATATCATAAAAAATTGCTTTATTGCAAAATCTTTAAAGAAATCAGATACTGCAATTCTTAAACCCGGCTAGGCAGTAGATGTTGCTATACAAGGTTACTGTTACAAGGCTGCCAATCATTATTATTCTTTGGGGGAAACCCTGTTTTGTAAAGTTTACAGTAGCAATATGACGTGTCAAATAAATTTGTGTACCTAACCTAAAAACCACAATCTAAATTATACACACAAAACTCGTGTGTGCCCATTGATATAATATTAAACAGATATGATATGCTCTAACAAATTAACCAAAATAAATGTGCCGATCGGAGCAGCAGCACACACATGCAATTTTTTTATTCTGCGTACATTTCACACGTTGGCACAGTGTGAGTAAGATGGGGCGCAATCTAAAGCATAGAGAAGAAAAAGATGGCTAGTGTTTGTCGTTTGCGCTTAAATAGAATCGACGAAAACTAAAGCGACTTGCTGGACTTACCTCCTTTCGTACGCTTCATTTTCAGTGCGCTAGTGACGTATCTACCTTAGTTTAATATTATATCAATGTGTGTGCCCTCATGCAAAAAGTTGCAAATAATTATGCTATTTTTATTAACTTTTTTGCGAACCTAGCTTTCATGTAGATAGATCAATCTCCCTCTGGCGCAGCATCGTTGGTCGTGTTGTTGGGTTTAACATTGCATGTCCTCGCTCAACTGCCGTCTTCCTTCCTATTCACTCAGTTTTTTTGAGTGAATAGGCTCACTAAACTAGCGCGCTTTAGCATCAACGACTGCATCACTGCTTACCATCAGGCGGGCTTGCGGTCAAGCACTCTGAACTGTTCCACGAACCTTTTCCATAATAATTATGTGCCTTGCTAGACTTACAAAAATAATACACTCATAATGTATTATTTTTCTCTCATGTTTTAAAGTTCACGAACCAATCTAGAGGTTTCAATTGAAATCTGTATATATATAGAAAGTTTGCATACTTGATTAAAATATTTATTTCAAAGCCGTCTATTACTTTGATGCAGTTTATGAGTCCGTCAGTGTAGTAGAAAACGACTGAAGATCTGTTGTTACCTTGTAAGAAACAACAATTAAATACCACATGAAGTTTCATCATAATCAAAAGACCATTAGCAAGTCTTAGGGTAATCCCACAGTTAAAGCTGTCAGTTGTCAAGACATTGACAATTAGGTTTTTGGTCAGTGAGTCATCGGTCATATCATTGTGTTTGGCTGGTAATACCCGGGATTGTTGGGACAGTCCGAGCTCTAAGGGCGGAAATGGTGGGTGCGTTCTATTTATGTCACTAACTGATAATAATTGATATACTGCGTTATTAATCTGTACAAGCTAACTAGCAAATATTCATATTTATACTAAAACTATCTACGTCCTGCGGTTTCACTTGCATAAGTTTTTTCGCGGAATGTCCTATATGTTAATTCTGGTTATAAACAATTTGTGTGCCTAACTTCATCCAAATCTGTTCAGTAGTTTATGCGTAAGTGAGTAACAAACTTACATCCATGCATACGATCATTCTCCTTTATAATATTTGTCAGGTTAGCTTGTGTAGGACTTCTAACTATATAATTGTTTTAAATAAATTCCCTGCCACACGAACGAGCAGGGGCCCTAGTATGATATTTTTACCCGACTACGGCAAAGCAAAAGGAGGGTTATGATTTTGACAGGCTATGTATGTATGTATGTATGTATGTATGTATGTATGTTCATCTGTTCCCTCGTAACTTCTAAACTACTTATCAGAATTCGACAAATGACATATCATTAGAAGCGACTTAATTGTCCGCTGGTTATAGGCTATATGGGGTTTCACAAAATCTACTGTGGCGCACTCTAGCGGACAAAACATACAGAGTAAAAAAATAAAGTTAAGATAAATATGCCGTGTTTGGTATCATTTGAAAGCGCTTTATTTGTGCATTTTGAATATATATATATATATATATATATATATATATATATATATATATATATATATATATAAACACCTCTTTGGGCACATAGTTGATCCAGCCGCAATCCCGAACACAATAGACTCCACCTTTAGCACGGAATAACTTTGATCTAGCTGCGTATTTCTCGGGCGGAGTGGCAACGTCACATTCGATTAAGCGATGTTGCCAAACATATTCGTCGATAGGACATTATACTCGATAAAAATTTTTCAACAATTTCACGCATTGGTGGATCCATAACGGCTAAATTTTTTGAACCCACGAGGACTTTTTAGCTCTGAATATATTTCAAAAATCAATTACTTGTGTTGAACCATTTATATACTCGTACTTTCAGTAATACATCTTTTGATCCGATACCTATACCGTAACAGTTGATTAAATAGGAATTTATTGTAGCTAATCTAGATATTTTATATTCGCAATGCTCCATACATTGTAAGATCTATATATATTTTTTAACAATTCCATGCATTAGTGGATCCATAACGACTATTTTTCTTAAATGCACGAAGACTTTTTGGCTTGGAATATATTTCAAAAATCATTGCCTTATGTTGATCCATGTAGCTACTTCGTAATACTTATTTTGATCTGAAGATGTACTGGTACCGTACCGGTCGATCAATTATGTTTAGTATGAAGTCAAAGTTATTGTTGTTAATATTTAAAGAGGTTGAATTTTGCGTATGGGGTTTTTATACTTTATTTCTAACTTACCATTTATATTAAGTTTTTAAACTCTATTCATCGAAATCAATCTAATTAGTCTAAACACGATATCGGCGCTGCAATGCAATGCAATTAACACTGCTTGTATAGACTTCTTTGCTAGAAATTGTATGCGAATACATATTATTATTAAATTTGAAGTTTCAGTTTTAAGCGTTGAATTTTGCGTAGCGGTTTTTTAAGGTATTAATCAGGTAGAAAGAAAAATTGTTTACTCCTTCCAAACAGAACGCACATTACAATAATAATACTAAAAATAATAAACACAAAATAAAGAAAAAGAAAAAAAAAGTAATATAATTTACTAAAAAGCCTCGTACTCAAAATAAAACAATGTTTTCCTGATGTTATAATCCGAGTCAGGAGTTTTGGCGGGAAAGTTAAGCTGAGCTTCGATTGTTCCATTGGAGTTATAAATTATTTAAAGTGTTCTTTACTAAATAAAAGTGCGAGATTTATGTAGTAAAAAGTGCATTCAGTAAATAATTCATAAAGAACATTGAGATATCCTAGCGTAGTGTGTACAATAAACATGTGTACCATTTATAATATATTTGTAAATTAAAAAATATAAACTCAACCGCACGTTAGTGGAAATAAAATCATATTTGCTACTTACTAAGTAATAAAGGTAATAAAGATCTGTGGATCTGGTGGATGATTTCTCAGTCTACTCAAAGTTACATACCTAAGTGTGTTATTATAAAAATAGTTTCGCTTACCTAGTCGCGTTATATTTTAGCGAAAGAAAGCGCTTTTCTCTAATCAAATCAAATTAAATCATTTATTTGTTAACACAGGTAAATATTGACAGATCTTACAAAGCATAATAATGATATGATGAATGAATAATAACGGTTTGTGGTAGGTACTGGAACGCGTTAGACACATGGAATGTCAACTTTAGCGGCCGCAATTTCGAAATAGGGAGTTTGCGTTTCGTTCCAACGTCCTAGTTTGAATTTCTTTCGAAAAAAAAACTGCATTCGAAACATGGAATACCAAGGAGGTAACTAATAAAAGGTTTTATTCAAATTTTGGACTATCTTGCAAATAGACAGTAGTAGATTGTTTGTTGAAAAAAACGAAAGAACATTATAATAGCGCGGGAAAAAATATCATTGTCCATTATTCGTTACTGAACTTAAAAAAGAAAATTATGTAATTGATTTCCGCAGATTATTTCAGAAAAGTAGTTAGTAAACGCCTGCGTGATTTCACCGTATACTGCTTAGTATGATACTATTGTCATCGGCAGCAGCGCGGGCGTTGAGACTAAAGGATTCGACCTCGGGCAATAGCAATAAAAAAGTTGGTAATCACTGTCAAATTCCTATAAAATTTAAATTTGTTGTTAAAGTTGTCAACAGAAAAATTATTTTCTTTTGGCAGTTTAAGTGTTTACCCGACTTCAAAAAAAAGGAGGAGGTTCACAATTCGTCGCAATCTTTTTTTTTTTATGTATGTTCATCGATTACTGTAAGACGCCTGGACCCGTTTGCGAAATTCTTGTTTTATTTGAAAGGGTGGTCCCATAGTCACCATAGATCTGATGATTAAAGATTAGAGAAATCAAGGAAAACTTTCAAAACTTTTACGGGCAACTAGTGCATTTCTAGTTATTTTCATTAAGTATTTTAAAGCACTACAATTTAGTAATGATCTGGAGTAGATATGAAGTCGGGAGACAGTTGATGGAACTCCTCGACAATTCACAGCAACTACCTTGTGTTTGAACTTGATTAATTTGTATTAATAAAAACTTTACACCTAAATGGGTTGTAACTGTCATTAAGGCTCTGATGATGAATACAAAGGCCAGTTCAGGTAACTTCTCAACGGTTTACAGTAGTTCCCTTGTTTTTGGATTTAATTATATATTGATGAGCAATTTTCACCGATATGCATTATTATGAAAATCTGTAGTAGATTTGATGATGAAGACCACGACCGACAAACATTCATTTTAGCCCACATATTTTTTTTTTTTAATAATTATAAACTAGCGCTTGACTGCAATTCCGCCTGATGGTAAGCAGTGATGCAATCGTTGATGGTAAAGCGCGCTAGTTTATTAAGTCCATTCACTTACAAAACCTTAGTAAATAGGAAGGAAGACGGCAGTTGAGCGTCGACAACGCTGCGCCAGAGGGAGATTGATGTGGAGACCCTCCACGACCAAACTCCCGGCACAACAACATTTGGCGCATCGTACCCGGCACACATTGCAACACAACTGCTCAAACCCGTCCTCCGTACGGCTTCACCAGAAATCAGGCCGGAACACGACGAATCGCTTGGCGGCAAGTCTTTGTCTGGTGGGTGCTAACTTCTGCCGGCAGCCGATGTTATGGCCTACCACCGAGCAAAGGCACCGAGCATAGGTGCAAAGTTCTTATCAATACGAATTAATCAAGCATTAATCATGCTCGGGCTAGTAGGGAATCAATCCGGTCCGAAAGAGAGGCCATGGTTGAGCGAATGAGTGTTGCACTGCAGGCAGTCTCCGAATGGGGCAATGCCAATCTTGTAGCATTCAATGCCGCCAAAACACAAGCGTGTCTTTTCACCGCCAAAAGGAGCCCGTTCACCTTGGCTCCTACTTTTCGAAATGTGTACTTGGAGTGTTTGTTCCGACCGCCTTCAGCTTTTGGGGGTTGAGATTTCCTCGAACCTTAACTTTGGGCAGTTCATTGAGTCCAAGGCCAAGGTGGCTGCCAGGAAACTTGGCGTTATCGCAAAGGTCCAGCAGTACTTCACACCTGGGCAGCTTCTAATGTTATACAAAGCACAGGTCCGTTCCTGTGTGGAGTACTGCAGCCACATTTGGGCTGGTGCTGCCAAGTGTCACCTGGCCACTTTGGATTCAGTGGAGAGACGTGCAAAGAGGCTGATTGGTGACCCTGATCTAACTCGAGTTGGTCTCCAAAGCCTAGAGCACAGGCGTAAAGTAGCCAGCCTTTCGGTGTTCTATAGGATGCATTTCGGGGAGTGTGCGAGGGAATTGCATGATTTAATTCCCCCATCTCCGTTCCACCAGCGGACGACCCGTCGTACAGCTGGTTTCCACCCTTACGTTGTTAACACCACTACGATCCGGACGAAGAGTTTCGCCTCCTCCTTTATACCGCGTACATCGAGGGACTGGAACAATTTGCCCGCGGCGGTGTTTCCGTCGGACTACAATTTGAGTGTCTTCAAGGCTAGAGTGAATAGGCTCTTAATAAACTAGTGCGCTTTACCACCAACGATTGCGTCACTGCTTACCATCAGGCAGGATTGCGGTCAAGCGCTGGTTTATAATATGTAAAAAAAAAAACACAAACGCAAGGTGGCTGCTGTGAATAGTTGAGGAGTTCCCTCGACTGCCTATAGTCTTCATCATCAGATTTACTACAAACCATCATTTTAACCCATATAGGTGCAAAATTCTCATCAATATAAATGAATTAAGTCCAAACACAAGGTACCTACTATTAACCGTTGAAGAGTTCCCTGAACTGGCCTTTGCTTTTATCACCAGAGCCTTCATGACAGTCATAACCCATCTTTTTGTAAAGTTCTTATCAATACATATTAATAAGCACAAGCTCAATGTAGCTGCTGTGAATCATTGAGGAGTTCCCTTGACTGTCTAGGGTCTTCATCATCAGATATACTGCACACCTTCATTTCAACCCATACAGGTGAAAAGTTCTCATCAATATAAATGAATTAAGTCCAAACACAAGGTACCTACTGTTAACCGTTGAAGAGTTCCGTGAACTGGCCTTTTTTTTCATCACCAGAGCCTTCATGACAGTCATAACCCATCTTTTTGTAAAGTTCTTATCAACACAAATTAATCAAGCACAAACTCAAGGTAGCTGCTGCGAATAATTGAGGAGTTCCCTTGACTTTCTCCCGGCTCCATCATCAGCTATACCAGACCTTTATCAAATTGTAGTTTTCTGAAATACTTAATGAAGATACTTAGAAATGCTCTAGTCGCCCCTACGATTTTTGGAAGTTCCTCTTGATTTCTTTAGTCTTCCATCATCAGATCCTGACTATGGGACCATTTAGAAAGTTTACCTTCTCTAACATAAAAAGAATTTTGTAAATCGGTGGGGGGGGGTGGGGTGTGGGGGTGTTGGTCGGTCGGTCGGTTTGGTCGGTCGGTCGGTCGGTTGTGGTCGGTATTAAGGGCTGTTTTATACAAATCCACCTTTTTGGCGTCTGAGCAGTTGTTGATCCAATTCAAATGGGCCAATCAGGGCGCAGCAGTTGCCAAGGGAGTGAAGCGATTGGATAAGCAGCAGTTACTTTTTTATGTATGTTCACCGATAAATCTCAGACGCCTAGACCGATTTACAAAATTCTTTTTATGTTAGAAAAGGTAAACTTTCTAAATGGTCCCATAGTCAGGATCTGATGATGGAAGACTAAAGAAATCAAGAGGAACTTCCAAAAATCGTAGGAGCGACTAGTGCATTTCTAAGTATCTTCATTAAGTATTTCAGAGAACTACAATTTGATAAAGGTCTGGTATAGCTGATGATGGAGCCTGGAGAAAGTCAAGGGAAATCCTCAATTATTCACAGCAGCTACCTTGAGTTTTTGCTTGATTAATTTGTATTGATAAGAACTTTACAAAAAGATGGGTTATGACTGTCATGAAGGCTCTGGTGATAAAAGCAAAGGCCAGTTCAGGGAACTCTTCAACGGTTAATAGTAGGCACCTTGTGTTTGGACTTAATTCATTTATATTGATGAGAACTTTGCACCCATATGGGTTAAAATGATGGTTTGTAGTAAATCTGATGATGAAGACTATAGGCAGTCGAGGGAACTCCTCAACTATTCACAGCAGCCACCTTGCGTTTGTGTTTTTTTTTTTACATATTATAAACCAGCGCTTGACCGCAATCCTGGCTGATGGTAAGCAGTGACGCAATCGTTGATGGTAAAGCGCACTAGTTTCTTAAGAGCCTATTCACTCTAGCCTTAAAGACACTCAAATTGTAGTCCGACGGAAACACCGCCGCTGGCAAATTGTTCCAGTCCCTCGACGTACGCGGTATAAAGGAAGAGGCGAAACGCTTCGTCCGGATCGTAGTGGTGTTAACAACGTAAGGGTGGAAACCAGCCGTACGACGGGTCGTCCGCTGGTGGAACGGAGATGGGGAATTAAATCATGCAATTCCCTCGCACACTCCCCGAAATGCATCCTATAGAACACTGAAAGGCTGGCTACTCTACGCCTGTGCTCTAGGCTTTGGAGACCAACTCGAGTTAGATCAGGGTCACCAATCAGCCTCTTTGCACGTCTCTCCACTGAATCCAAAGTGGCCAGGTGACACTTGGCAGCACCAGCCCAAATGTGGCTGCAGTACTCCACACACGAACGGACCTGTGCTTTGTATAAAATTAGAAGCTGCCCAGGTGTGAAGTACTGCCGGACCTTTGCGATAACGCCAAGTTTCCTGGCAGCCACCTTGGCCTTGGACTCAATGAACTGCCCAAAGTTAAGGTTCGAGGAAATCTCAACTCCCAAAAGCTGAAGGCGGTCGGAACACTCCAAGGACACATTTCGAAAAGTAGGAGCCAAGGTGAACGGGCTCCTTTTGGCGGTGAAAAGACACGCTTGTGTTTTGGCGGCATTGAATGCTACAAGATTGGCATTGCCCCATTCGGAGACTGCCTGCAGTGCAATACTCGTTCGCTCAACCATGGCCTCTCTTTCGGACCGGATTGATTCCCTACTAGCCCGAGCATGATTAATGCTTGATAAATTCGTATTGATAAGAACTTTGCACCTATGCTCGGTGCCTTTGCTCGGTGGTAGGCCATAACATCGGCTGCCGGCAGAAGTTAGCACCCACCAGACAAAGACTGCCGCCAAGCGATTCGTCGTGTTCCGGCCTGATTTCTGGTGAAGCCGTACGGAGGAGGGGTCTGAGCAGTTGTGTTGCGATGTGTGCCGGGTACGATGCGCCAAATGTTGTTGTGCCGGGAGTTTGGTCATGGAGGGTCTCCACATCAATCTCCCTCTGGTGCAGCGTTGTCGACGCTCAACTGCCGTCTTCCTTCCTATTCACTAAGGTTTTGTAAGTGAATGGACTTAATAAACTAGCGCGCTTTACCATCAACGATTGCATCACTGCTTACCATCAGGCGGAATTGCAGTCAAGCGCTAGTTTATAATTATTAAAAAAAAATATGTGGGCTAAAATTAATGTTTGTCGGTCGTGGTCTTCATCATCAAATCTACTACAGATTTTCATAATAATGCATATCGGTAAAAATTGCTCATCAATATATATATTAATTAAATCCAAAAACAAGGGAACTACTGTAAACCCTTGAGAAGTTACCTGAACTGGCCTTTGTATTCATCATCAGAGCCCTAATGACAGTTACAACCCATTTAGGTGTAAAGTTCTTATTAATACAAATTAATCAAGTTCAAACACAAGGTAGTTGCTGTGAATTGTCGAGGAGTTCCCTCAACTGTCTCCCGACTTCATATCTACTCCAGATCATTACTAAATTGTAGTGCTTTAAAATACTTAATGAAAATAACTAGAAATGCACTAGTTGCCCGTAAAAGTTTTGAAAGGTTTCCTTGATTTCTCTAATCTTTAATCATCAGATCTTGACCTGGTGACTATGGGACCACCCTTTCAAATAAAACAAGAATTTCGCAAACGGGTCCAGGCGTCTTACAGTAATCGATGAACATACATAAAAAAAAAGATTGCGACGAATTGTGAACCTCCTCCTTTTTTTGAAGTCGGGTAAAAACTTAAATTGCCAAAAGAAAATAATTTTTCTGTTGACAACTTTAACAACAAATTTAAATTTTATAGGATTTTGACATTGATTATTAACTTTTTTATTGCTATTGCCCGAGGTCGAATCCTTTAGTCTCAACGCCCGCGCTGCTGCCGATGACAATAGTATCATACTAAGCAGTATACGGTGAAATCACGCAGGCATTTATCAACTACTTTTCTCAAACAATCTGCGGAAATCAAACACATAATTTTCTTTTTTAAGTTCAATATCGAATAATGAACAATAATATTTTTTCCCGCGCTATTATAATGTTCTTTCGTTTTTTTCAATAAACAGTCTACTACTGTCTATTTGCAAGATAGTCCAAAATTTGAATAAAACCTTTTATTAGTTACCTCCTTGGTATTCCATGTTTCGAATGCAGTTTTTTTTTTCGAAAGAAATTCAGACTAGGACGTTGGAACGAAACGCAAACTCCCTATTTCGAAATTGCGGCCGCTAAAGTTGACATTTCATGTGTCTAACGCGTTCCAGTACCTACCACAAACCATTATTATTCATTCATCATATCATTATTATTTTTTGTAAGATCTGTCAATATTTACCTGTGTTAATAAATAAATGATTTAATTTGATTTGATTAGAAAACAGCGCTTTCTTTCGCTAAAATATAACGCGACTAAGCGAAATTATTTTCATAACACACTTTGAGTAGACTGAGAAATCATCCACCAGATCCACAGATCTTTATTACCTTTATTACTTAGTAAGTAGCAAATATGATTTTATTTCCACTAACGTGCGGTTGAGTTTATCTTTTTTAATTTACAAAAATATTATAAATGGTACACATGTTTATTGTACACACTACGCTAGGATATCTCAATGTTCTTTATGAATTATTTACTGAATGCATTATTTACTACATAAATCTCGCACTTTTATTTAGTAAAGAACCCTTTAAATAATTTAAAACTCCAATGGAAAAATTGAAGCTCAGCTTAACTTTCCCGCCAAAACTCCTGACCCGGATTATAACATCAGGAAAACATTGTTTTATTTTGAGTACGAGGCTTTTTAGTAAATTATATTACTTTTTTTTTTCTTTTTCTTTATTATGTGTTTATTATTTTTTAGTGTATTATTATTGTAATGTGCGTTCTGTTTGGAAGGAGTAAACTTTTTTTGTTTCTACCTGATTAATACCTAAAAAAACCGCTTAGCAAAATTCAACGCTTAAAACTGAAACTTCAAATTTAATAATAATAATATGTATTCGCATACAATTTCTAGCAAAGAAGTCTATACAAGCAGTGTTAATTGCATTGAGTGTAACCGAGGCCGTCCACACAATATTTTCAGGCCCAAACATGCAGCGCCGATATCGTGTTTGGACTAATTAGATTGATTTCGATGAATAGAGTTTAAAAACTTAATATAAATGGTAAGTTAGAAATAAAGTATAAAAACCCCATACGCAAAATTCAACCTCTTTAAATATTAATAACAATAACTTTGACTTCATACTAAACATAATTGATCGACCGGTACGGTATCAGTACATCTTCAGATCAAAATAAGTATTACGAAGTACGAGTAGCTACATGGATCAACATAAGAGAATGATTTTTGAAATATATTCCAAGCCAAAAAGTCTTTGTGCATTTAAAAAAAAATAGTCGTTATGGATCCACTAATGCATAGAATTGTTAAAAAATATATATAGATCTTACAATGTATGGAGTATTGCGAATATAAAATATCTAGATTAGCTATAATAAATTCCTATTTGATCAACTGTTACGGTATAGGTATCGGATCAAAAGATGTATTACTGGAAGTACGAGTATATAAATGGTTCAACACAAGTAATTGATTTTTGAAATATATTCAGAGCTAAAAAGTCCTCGTGGGTTCAAAAAATTTAGCCGTTATGGATCCACTAATGCATGAAATTGTTGAAAAAAATTTTATCGAGTATAATGTCCTATCGAGGAATATGTTTGGCAACATCGCTTAATAGAATGCAACGTTGCCACTCCGCCCGAGAAATACGCAACTGGATTAAAGTTATTCCGTGCTAAAGGTGGAGTCTATTGTGTTCGGGATTGCGGCTGGATCAACTATGTGCCCAAAGAGGTGTTTATATATATATATATATATATTGCTAGCATTTGCTTGTGACTTTACGTTGTCAAGGTACTACGGTAGGTAGGTATATGTAACGTGTGACTACGCCTTTCCAAACATGAAAATTTATCTCTTCATAGTGAATATTGCATACTTCAGAATAGTATTGTATGACATTACTACTGTGTCCATTTACTTGCAACTACAATAGCAACTTTGTTCAGTTCAGTATTCTGAAAATCTTGTTTTATACTTTTTCAGCGTCGTTTTTTGTCGTAGTTGGGTTTTAGTTTTTTTACTTTTTAAAAAGTCATTCCAACACGATTCCATTGTCATTGTGCTAAATGTTCTTCTTTTTTCAAGGTGAGATTCAACCTCAACTCTTGATCAATGGCCTCTGTGGAATAAATACCACAGTGTATGTTGTGTATGTTATTGGCAAAATTGTGGTATCTATTCCACAGAGGCCATTGATCAATAGTTGAATTTCACACAAATTATAGAAATTCTTTGAAAATTGTATTTCACAATAATGGCGGATATCGCCAATGACAGTTGAAATTTGCCTCCTTCTCGAAGTTGTTTTTCTAATATTACTAACTACTCCCTAATAGTTGTCGGTTGTTGTTGGTTAGTTGTGTTGTTTGTGTTGTAGTCAATTATCATTGCTAGTGTTAATTTCTAACTGTGAAGGATGACTAGGCCATTAACGCCGTAAACATATGTTACGGGCTAGGGGTACTTAAACGCCGGTTAAGGGTTACGAAGTTTATTGGCAACGAAGGTACAGTCGATTGTAGGCAATGACAAGTAGAACTTAGCTGATGTCGTACCGAAGTCTTCTC